>CM057451.1:322021666-322658750 GCA_016271365.2 Neoceratodus forsteri
GACAAATTAGGAGGACTGTGGAGTTGGGGGGCTAGCCTTCAGAGGCAGTCACAGTTTGTGATTGATTTAAGGTGCTGTCTGAGGCCAATTTTGAATTGAGCCAGGCATTTGGAGGCCATAATGGGCACAGGGATTTCATTAAGCCACTGGGGGGCTAGGATCATGTCCACGTCCCCTGCCTAAAACTTGAGCAGGACTCTTTGAAGGAGAGGGAAGGCATACAGAAACCTCCCTGCCCAACAAAGGGACAGCACGTCTCACCAGAAAGCACCAGGCCCTGGCTCTAGCAAGCAAAAATTTGGCAGTTTGGCATTGGATGGGGATGCGAATAGGTCCAGCTCCGGACGTCCCCATCTTTTGAATAAGTCCTCCACTATAGACTGGAGGAGCTCCCACTCATGGACCCTGGACCGAGATTGGCTTAGGTCACTGGCCAAGGTGTTTTGAACTGCTGGAACATGAACGACAGCAAGAGATAGACCATGGTCTATGGCCCAGCACCACACCCTCATAGCTTCCTGACAGAGAGGGTAGGAGTGGGTCCCTCCTGTTTGTTGATGTAAACGACGACTGGCATATTGTCCATCTGAATCAACAGGGGGCCTGGTAGAAGGTCCAGTTGGAACACCTGGAGAGCATAGAGAATCACTCTCATCTCTAAAATGTTGATATGAAGGTTTTTATTCCACTGGAGACCAGGTGCCCAGGATTTGCCGATCCCAAAAATGGGCTCCCCATCCTAGACCTGATGCATCTGTAGATTAGGTCTGTAGCAGAGAATCCTTCCAAAAGGAACTCCCAACTCCAAATTGAAGGGAGTCAGCCACCAGGATAGGGTCTGACTCACTGCTCTGAAGATCTGGACGGGCTGATCAAGGTCATCCGATTGTTTGTCCTACTGTACTCTGAGAGTCCACTGGGGAACTCTCATGTGGAGTTGAGCTAATGAGACCATCACTATGGCCACTGCCATGTGACCTAGCAGCTGGAGCAGTGTCTGAGCTTGGACTTGGCGGGAAGAGGAAATCCTCTGAGCCAATGCCTGAAGCCAGGCTGCCCTGTTGGGAGGGAGAAAGGCCTTTCCCTGTGCAGTGTCCAATATAGCCCTGATGTATTATAGGCACTGGCTGGGCCAAAGGGGCGACTTTGGGATGATCAGTGTAATTCCCGATCTCTGAGCAACTGGAAAGTATCCAACAGGGTGGCCAGTAGCTGATCTCTGGTGGGGCTGCTAGAAGCCACTCATCCAGGTAGGGATGGACATAATGGCCCTGCCTTCTGAGAGCCACAGCCACCACTGCAAGGCACTTTGTGAAAAAATGCAGTGCTGAAGAAAGGCCGAAGGACAAGCCCTGAAACTGGTAATGATTCCCCTGGAAGGAAAACCGCAGAAACCTCCTGTGGGATGGAAGTACCAAGATATGGAGGTATGCATTCTGCATATCGAGGGAACAAAGCCAATCCCCTTGTTGAAGCATGGGGATGAGGCCTGGCAGGGTCAACATCCTGAACCTTTTGTACTCTATGTAATTGTTCTGGAAGCTTAGATCTAGGATAGGGCAAAGATCCCCTGTCTTCTTGGGGACCAGGAAGAGATGGGAGTAGAAACCTTTCCCCCTCTGGGACAGGGGGATGGGTTCTGTGGCCCACTAGTCCAGGAGGGTTTGGATTTCTTCCTGAATGAGGGCAGCATGGGATGGGGAGTAGCAGGAGGGGACCTGGAGGAATTTGAACAAACTTCAATGCGTGTCCCTTCTCTATTACCTGAAGGACTCAGGTGTCTGATGTAACTTTGGTCTATCTCCCTAGATAGAGGGAGAACCAACCCCATACTGCGTCCACTGAGAACTCCGCTGGAGGAGGAGGGGGGGGCCATGCAGGTAGTCAGGCAGAGGCTCTGGGAGTGGGCAGGGAGCCCTGGGAGGACTTAGCATTCCTAGGTCCCATGGCCCCTGAGGGCTGAGAGGGGGCCTTATTCTTAAAGGGCCCTCTAGCTTGTTTACGTTTGGATTGCTGACCCATGGGGTGACAAAAAGCCTTTTGTCTTGCTGGGTTTGGCTCTGATTTGTACATCTGATACATGGATTGGACCACACTGCCCAAGTCCTGAAGGCCTGTGACAATTTTCTCAGAGTCCTCTCCAAATAGAACAGACCCATGGAAGGGGGCATCAAGGATAGCTTCCTGGAGGTCCTGTCTGAAACCAGAAACCCTGAGCCATGAGTATCTTCTCAGGCAGATGCCAGTGGCTGTAGTGCTAGTTGCGGTGTCCACCGAGTCATAGGAAGACCTCAAAACACGTTTTCCTACATCCAGGCCTGACTGGAGGACATCTAACATTTCTGTTTTCTGGGGAGAGTCAAGCTGTTTTTTGACCAACTCCAGGGCCTTCTGCCATAGGAATTTTTGATATTGCACCATACTGTATGTGCCAAGAAATTGAGTGAATGTATGGTGTAGGTGGCTGAGGAGTAAATCTTGTGGCAAATTGGTCCAGGTTCTTAGATCCCTTGTCCGGAGGCTGTGAGCTCATGTGCCAAGGCTGTTAAGTCCTGCTGTGGGTGGCCATGAGGACCATAGAATCAGCCTTTGGATGCTCTCCTAAGAAGGGTTAATTTTAAGGAGTCTTGTATAGCCTGTCCACCTTTTTTGGAACAGCTGAGGTTGAGAAAGGGTGTCTCCAAACTAGCTTGGTGACATCTTGAAAAGGGGTCACCAAAGGTGGCACAACTAGTGGCTTAGGATCACTCATTCCCAGAAAGTGTGCAAGCCGCCATCTCTCTGTGTCCAAGTCCTCAGTATCACATTGGTTCAGGAACTGAATATGGTGCATGTCCATGAAAGTAGGGTCATCCAGAGGCGACCGGCAAGAATCACCATGGACGTCAGGCTGAGGAGGAGGAGGAGAAGTAATTCCCTCCGAGGACCTAGAGGATGAAGAGGAGCTCCTTCTGGACTAGTCCGAAGAGGGAGAGCTGGTGTAAGAGCACCTGGACTGGCAACCGCAAGAGCAGCGATGGTGTCTAGATGAAGACCGTGATGAAGGGTGATGTCTCTGTCTATGATGCCTAGGAGATTCCTCATCCAAAGGGTCAGAAGGAGGAGTGACTTTCTTGGGAGGAGGCGACAGTCTCCTGGGTGGCAGGGTAGGCAGTCTCGAAGGACCCTGAGGTACATTCGAGGGAGATGGATCCGATAAAGGGGTCATACATTCCTTGGGCAGGAGGTCCCCCTTTATGGTATTCCACCACAAGGTAAACAGGGCCCCTATGTCTGACAATAGGAATGGGGAACACCCAGATTGTCTGGCATCGGGGGAGGTACACTAGGGTTGCCCAGCGGTGGGCTTGCAGGTGCAGAAGGCCCTGCTGTCAGGTTTTGAGACATAGCAGTCCCACAGGTGGCAGGGTGGGTGATGCCTGCTCATCTGTTTGGTCGAGTGGCATCTGGTTATCTGATGTCAGCTGATCTGGCATCGGGGGGGTGATGGTTTGGCTAGCAGCTGAGCCCTGGATGGCAGCTTGGGGGTATCACCCAGTTCAACCTCAGAGAGCAGACATTGAGGACGTCAGGGTCGGATAACGGGAATCCATCACCTTGTGCTATGGGGAGCATACTCTGGACTGGAGTTCCTGGTCCTGGCATCTCTGGCCCAATGTAGAGGGCATTCAAGCCAAGTGGATGACAGGCCCTTGCCCGCTGTCCAAAGAGGAGCCAGCTGTGCCCCCTGGCTTTGGCCCAGATGGATGTTGAAACAGCCTAAGACTCAGGGGGGGATGCGAAGACCCTTGCCCTGAAGTCCCTTTGCCTGATGCTGAATCAGGGTGGAGTGCTTCATCAATGGCAGCTCTGAGGGAGTTAGAGCTGCTGGGGGGGGCAGATTCCCCTCTCCCGCGGGATTGGGGACTTGAGGAAGCCACCTTCTGATGTGGAGACCTGGAGTGGGAGCACGACCTGGGTCTCCTTCTCTCTCTTCTTGTGGTGGTGCTTCCCATTGGTCTTTTTATCTTTTTGCAAAGAAGCTGAAGACCCAGGAACCGAAGAGGAAGAGGAGCTGTGGCTAGAAGAGGTCCTCTGCATGGTGATTAGTTGTTGCTCCAAGAAATGTATCCTCAAGGCCTTCAGGCAATGGATGTGCAAGTGGTGGTTAAAACTATGGCAATGCAGGCAGGCCTCTGAGTCATGAGAGGGACCTAAACAAATAAGGCAGGCTGGATAGCTGTCTTTTGCTGGTATCTGTTTCCTGCAAGCACACTTTGATTTTCACCACTCTGTAAAGGATGGAGAAGTCATGCACAGAAGAAAGTCAGTAATAATGTTTTAGAAAATAAGAAAATGTGAAACTCACGAAAAATGGTGGTAGACTGGTAGCAAGAGGCATCCGTGGAGCTGGGTCGACAGCCGGAAAAGAACTGGGATGCATGACGGTGACAGGGTTGAATAGGGCCGTATCCCAGTTGTTGTGGAGAAAGAGTTTAAATGCAAGGACCTGTTCTATTCTCTCCTTTTCTGTCTCTTGTCTGACTGGTCGCGCAACCAAATTTTCTCGTGAGACCTAGGACTTGATCACCCCGACGGTCTTGCAATTCTCTGCCTCTCGCTATCTCTCTACCTTCTTTTGTTGTTCTGTCTTTTCTTCCCCCTTGCATATCTGCTGGTATAAAAATACATGTGAATCATTAGGTGGGAATGTAATACTGGGATCCCTTTGTTTAGAAATGTATATAATTTTACTGTTGAAATGTAAATAGTTATACTGTTGAAATGATTGCAAAAAGCTGTTAGGAACTCAAGAGGTCAACCTGTTTGCAAACTTTCTGAGAAGCTGTAAGCAAGAGGTCAGTTCTGGGTCACAATGTTCTTTTTGGTGCACTTGTTGAAACTTACAAGAACACTATGAGAGAAGCATGCTGTTCTCTTAACGAGCAGGGGTTGCAAAGACTTATAAAAACAGAGCTGCAATTTCTTGCAAGAGACATAGAGACTGAGAGAGACTAAGACTGGAAATTGAGAAGAAACCCAGATGGACTTTCTCTATTTATACTACCTTTCTAAATAGTTATACTGAACAATTTTATTTTTTTATTTTACTGTTATTAATAATAAATCATGTTCTGAATTTTACAACTGCTTCTGGTTTTCCTAAGTTTCCTGAATTGTACCTCGATGACAGGGTGGGGCTGGGGACCGCCCCCTTTATACCACTGACCAATGTCGGAGGTGGTTCGATGTCAGGGGGCGGTTCCCATTGAGTACTGCTAGTTAGAAGTTTTCTGTGGGGTCCTAGTGCCTGACAGCATAGTCCTCATGGTGCAGCCTGCTGCAAGAGCTCAAATTCAAAGTAAAATCTTAGGATTTGTGCACAAAGACTCCTTCTCTGTGAAAAATCAAATAAGGCTCCTCGCACTACAGGGCCTGAAGCTCTGAAATTCTCTCAGCAGAAGCAATTGCAACTAAAAACAGTTCTTTCCAAGAGAGAAAGTACAAATCGCAAGTCATGACTGGCTCAAAGGGAGACACGGTCAACTTCTCCAAAACAAAATTCAACTTGCAAGCTGGCACAGGGGAAAAGAGTGGAGGTTTCAGATGCAGGATACCCCTGAGAAAGGTATGGAAGACATCTGGCTGAGCAATCGCGTGGTCACCCATGGGCTCATGAAAAGCATAACTAGCAGAATGGTGATCTTGAGGGAGGAATACTGGAGGCCTGAGTCAGACAATGAGATCAGGTAGTCCAGGATATGAGTCACTGAACAGGTGAAAGGGTCCAGATCATGTTTGGCAGCCCAGATGGTAAACTGCTTCCACTTCAGGGCATAAGTGGCTCTAGTGGAAGGCTTCTGGGCAGTCACCAGGATGTCCGCTACCCTGTTAGAGACCCCAAACCTGGAGATTGCTACATTATCAGGGCCAGGCATGCTGATGAAGGGACCTTAGGTTGGGATGGACCAAGGTCCCCTGATCTTGGGTCAGCAGATTCCTGCAGAGAGGAAGAGGGACCTGAGGTTCCTCTTCCAGCTGCTGAAGTAGAGGGCACTATATCTGGTGAGACCAGAATGGACCCACCAGAATCATGCTGGCCCCCTCCATCTGCAACTTGATCAACACCCTCTGTATCAAGGGAAATGGAGTGAATGCATAAAGAAACCTCCCGCTCCAAGAGAGGTACAGTGTGTCTCACCAGAAAACTCCAAGCCCTGGATCTAGTGAGCAGAAATTGGGCAGTTTTGTGTTGAGTGGAGATGCAAAAAGGTCCAACTCTGGATGACTCTATCTGTCGAACAAGTCTTCTGCGACAAATAAGAGAAGCTTCCATTCATGCATGCTGGACTGAGTCCTGCTGAGACTGTCCACCAGGGTGTATAGTACACCTGGCACGTGGACCACAGAGAGTGTCAGACTGATCTAGCACCCAGTACCAAACTCTCATGGCCTCCCAGCAAAGGGGGTATAAGTAAGTTCTGCCCTGCTTGTTGATGTAGTATACTACTTTCAAATTGTGTGACTGCGCCAGCAGCTGACCTGGAGTGAGATGCTCCTGAAAAGCCTGCATAGCGTAGAACACCGCTCTCATCTCCAGGACATTGATATGCAGAGAGACTTCCCAATGGGATGAAGAGCCCTGGGTTTGGAAGGGACCCAAGTGTGCTCTGCATCCCAGACCTGATGCATCTGTTGTTAGGATCTGATGCAGGGAAGAAATCTGGAATCGAACACCTCGAAGAAGATTCAAGGGGTCCATCTACCACTGCAGTACTCTGCATACTGGGGCAGAGACCAGGACTGGATAGTCCAACTCATCCATGTGCTGGTCCCACTGTACCCTGAGGGTCCACTGAAGGGTACACATATGGAGCCTGGACAGTGAAACGGTGGGTATGGCCACTGCCATTAGACCCAGCATTCTGAGGTACACCCTGGCAGGAATGTACCAACTCTAAGTGACTTCTTGAGTTTGGGTTATGAGGCACTCTGCTCTGTTCTGGGGCAGGAAGGCCTTCCCTTGCACCAAGTCCATAACTGCCTCTATATATTGCAGCCTTTGGGATGGTACTAGAACAGGCAGGATGACAGTAATGCCCAAGGAGTAGAAGAGACAGACAGTACGCTCCAGAGTCAGCATAAGCTGTTCCCTGGACAGAGCCTTTAGGAGCCAACCATAGAAACATAGACTTTGACGGCAGATAAGGACCGCTTGGCCTACCTAGTCTGCCCATTTCCCTACCTGATGGATATGCTGCAGACCCTAGTTAACCAACAGCCTATTTCCTCCTGCCTCCCACTAGAATTGCTTTATGTCTGTCCCATGCATTCTTGAATTCACCCACTGTTTTTGACTCCACGACCACCTCAGGAAGGCCGTTCCATGTATCCACAACCCTCTCTGTGAAAAAATACTTCCTCACATTACCTCTGAGCCGTCTCCCCATTATCTTCAAATTGTGCTGCCTTGTTCTTCCACATCTTTTTGTCTGAAAGATGCTACCCTCTTGGACTTTGTTGATTCCCTTGAGGTACTTGAAAGTTTCTATCATGTCCCCTCTCTCCCTCCTTTCCTCAAGGGTATACATATTAAGCTCCTTTAGTCTTTCTTTATATGTCTTCTGGTGCAGACCCTGCACCATTTTAGTTGTCCTCCTCTGGACAGCCTCCATCTTGTCTATGTCCTTGCAGAGATGGGGTCTCCAGAACTGCACACAATACTCCAGATGTGGTCTCAAAAACTATCTGTACAGAAGGATAACAACTTCCTGTTTTCTACTGGTGATGCCTCTCCCTATGCATCCCAGTATCCCTCCAGCCCTCCTTACTGCCTTCTCACATTGCTTGCCCACCTTTAGGTCATCTGATATGACTACCCCCAGGTCCCTTTCCATTTTTGTTGTTCTTAGTATCTCACGCCCCCATTGTGTACTATTTCCTTGGGTTTTTGTTTCCCAGGTACATTACTTTGCACGTCTTTGCGTTGAATCTAAGCTGCCATACATCTGACCATTCCTCTAACCTTGCCAAGTCCCTTCTTATCCTTTCCACCCCACCTTGTGTAATGACCCTGTTGCAGATCTCAGTGTCATCTGCAAAGAGACATACTTTTCCTTCCAGTCCCTTCGCAATGTCACTTATAAAGACATTAAAGAGGACCAGTCCCAGTACTGAACCCTGCTGTACCTCGCTCGTAACCCTGCTTTCTTCAGAGTGGACTCTGTTTACTATTACCCTCTGTTTCCTGCTGTCCAGCCAATTTTTTTTCCCAAGCTACCACCTTGGGACCACTCCAAGGCTGGCTAACTTGTATATTAATCTTTTGTGTGGGACTGTCTAGATAGGCCATGTCTATAGCCCCTCCCTGGTCTGCTTCTTTGGTCACCCAGTCAAAGAAATCTATTAGATTCATCTGACATGACCTTCCTACTGTGAATCCATGCTGCCTTGGGTCCTGTGCCACTCTCGCCTCTAGGTACTCAACAATTCTTTCCTTCAGAAGTGATTCTACCATTTTCCCTACCACTGAGGTCAAACTAACAGGTCTATAGTTTCCTGCCTCTGCCTTGCTCCCACTTTTGTGAAGTGGAATCACATCCGCCCTTCTCCAGTTCCCAGGTACCACCCCATCCTCCCATGATTTGTTAAAGAGGGTAGTCAGTGGTGTCACTAGTTTTACACTTAGTTCTTTTAGAATTCTTGGGTGAATTCTATCAGGCTCTGTTGCTTTGTCCACCTTCAGTTCTAAGAGTTCTTTCAGAACCCTATGAATGAACTAGTATCGACCCCCCTATCCAGAGTGTTTCTATTGTTTAGTTTAAGTAACTTCCCTCCTCTTCTTTTGTGAATACTGAGCAGAAGTATTCATTCCATATCTCCTGCTTTTTCACTGTCACCCTCTGGCCATATTCCTTCCCCTTTATTAAGCCTCAGTATATCTCCATTGGTCTTTCTTCGCTCCCTAATGTACCTATAAAAGGTTTTATCCCCCTTCTTAACAGAGTTGGCTATCTTTTCCTCAGTTTGGGCCTTTGCTATTCTGACTGCCTTCCCTGCCTCCTTCTGCTTTAACCGATATAGTTCTCTGTCCTGCTCCTTCTGTGTTTCGTTATGTAACCCCCTTACGAATGAGGGTTCCCGAAAAGTCTTCCTTGAGCTAACCTAAATGCTCACTGCCAGGCTGGTGTCCTGCACTTTAGCTGTTAAACGTTATTGCCAGAGAGTGCCTGTGTACTGCCTCTTTAAGGGGCTGCCTGGATTTGCAGTGGTGATTAATCTGGGAGGGGGCTAAGTGTTGTCATGCCCGAGTTCCACCCGAGCTGCCTGGTAATCGCTCCATTTCTGCCATCGCTAATTGCGCAGAGGGAGCTCTGTTAGAAGATGTAACTGTTTGCTAAAAACCTATTAGAGTAATAATGATAATGTAGTTTGTTTAACCTGCCTTCTTTGCAGCAAGGACTGTCTTGTTTATCCCCACCATTTGGCCCGGGACTGCGAATTGGACCAATCAGTTCTGGTGGGACCTAAAATGGAGCTGGACTACAGGACCTGTCTGGAGTCAAACTCTGTAGGAATTGTAGTTTGGGGCTTTTGGCACCTTTTGCACCTGAAGGGGGAGACTTTGTTGTGACTGACAGACAGATCAGCCAAGGAGCAGGACAGAGAACTGTATCAGTTAAAGTAAAAGGAAGCTGGGAAGACAGTCAGAACAGCAAAGGCCTAAACCGAGGAAAAGATAGCCAACTCAGTTAAGAAGGGGGATAAAACCTTTTATAGGTACACCAGGGAGCAAAGAAAGACCAAGGGAGGGATAGTGAGGCTTAATAAAGGGAGGGAGGGTGGGCAGAGGGTGACTGTGAAAAGGCAGAGATACGAAACAAATATTTTTGCTCAGTATTTACAAATGAAGAGGGGGAGGTACCTACAACAAACAGTAGAAACACTCTGGATACAGAAGTTGATACCAGCCCATTTATAGAAGAAAGGGTTCTGAAAGAACTCTTAAAACTGAAGGTGGACAAAGCAATGGCACCTGATGGGATTCATCCCAGAATTCTAAAAGAACTAAGGGTAGAACTAGTGACACCACTGACTACACTCTTTAACAAATCATGGGAGGATGGGGTGGTACTCAAGGACTGGAGGAGGGTAGATGTGATTCCGCTTCACAAAAGTGGGAGCAAGGCAGAAGCAGGAAATTACAGACCTGTTAGTTTAACCTCAGTGATAGGGAAAATGATGTAATCACTTCTGAAGGAAAGAATTGTCAAGTATCTAGAGGCCAGAGGGGCACAGGACCCAAGGCAGCATGGATTCACAGCGAGAAGGTCATGCCAGACAAATCTGATAGATTTCTTTGACTGGGTGACCAAAGTATTAGATCAGGGAGGGGCTGTGAACATGGCCTACCTAGACTTTAGCAAGGCATTTGACACGGTCCCACACAAAAGATTAATATACAAGTTAGCCAGCCTGGGAGTGGGTCCCAAGATGACAGCCTGGGTAAAGAATTGGCTGGAGAATAGGACACAGAGAGTAATAGTAAATGGAGTCCACTCGAAGAAAGGGTGGTTACTAGTGGGTACCGTGAGGTTCAGTATTAGGACCGTCCTCTTCATCTTTTTATGTTTACATTGCAGAGAGGCTGAAGGAAAGTATGTCTCTTTGCAGATGACACAAAGATCTGCAACAGAGCTGATGCACAAGGTGGGGTGGAAAGGATGAGAAGGGACTTGGCAAGGTTAGAGGAATGGTCAAATGTATGGCAACTTAGATTCAATGCTAAGAAGTGCAAGGTAATGCACCTGGGAAACAAAAACCCAGGGGAAGAGTACACAGTGGGGGGTGAGATACTAACAACAACAAAAATGGAAAGGGACCTGGGGGTACTGCTGGATGCCTTCCAGGACAGCTTCCTGCTGCAAATGGTCAGTGAACCAACCAGGTTAGGGAATACCCTTGACCTTGTGCTGGCAAATGGGGACTTTGTGAGAGAACTTACAGTGGAGGAACCGCTGTCAGGGAGTGACCACCACTCAGTATGGCTCACATTGGATATGGGCAAGGAAGGAGTGGAATCTGGCACAAGAGTGCTGGACTTCAGGAGGGCCGACTTTGGGAGGATGGGGAAGTGGTAAAAGGGTACCTGGCCAGAATTCAATCTAGTATGGACACTAACCAGAGGCGGAGCTCATAAAGCTGGGGATAGTGGAGGCAACCAAAACCTGCTGCAAAGCCCAGAGCAAGAAGGCTGGGGCTAAGAAACCGAGCTGGTTGAGAAAGGAGGTCATGGAAAAGGTAAGGAGGAAAAGACCTGCCTTTAGGAAGTAAAAGAAAACAGGGAGGGGGAGGACAGGGTGGAGTACTTGACAGAATCGAAGGAGGTGACAAGGGCAGTAAGAGGAGCCAAAGCATCTATGGAACTCAGGCTGGCACAAGGCATTAAGAAGGGGGAGAAGGACTTCTTTAAGTACATCAGGGAGAAAAGGAGCTGTAAGGACCACATAGTAAGGATTAGGAAGGAGGAGGGGTTGGGTGGAAGCAGGGTGCGATAAGGCGGAAGCACTAAATGAGTACTTCTGCTCAGTATTTACTAAAGAGAAGAGGGGGTGACACTCAAGGTGGGAGAAATGGCAGAAGCAGAGGGGGAAGTGGTGACAGATGGGGAAATCATGGAGGGCAGAGTTCAAGAGGGTTTGAAGGCACTGACGGTGGACAAGGCGCCAGGCCCAGATGGCATCCACCCCAGGGTACTGAAGGAGCTGGCAGAGGTCCTTGCAGGACCCTTGGCAGACCTATTTAATGCCTCACTACATTCGAGGTGTGTACCTCAGAACTGTAGGATGGCTCATGTGGTGCCCTTCTACAAGAGTGGCCCCAAGGATGAAACGGGAAACTACAGACCAGTGAGCCTCACATCCATCGTGGGTAAGCTAATGGAGACTATCCTGAAGGAGAGGCTGGTGGCCCTCCTAGAGGCCAAAGGACTACAGGACAGCAGACAGCATGGCTTCATGGCAGATCCTGCCAAACCAACCTGGTCGAGTTCTATGACTGGGTAACTAGGCAAGTGGACAGGGGCCATGCAGTGGATGTCCTGTATCTGGACTTCAGTAAGGCATTCGACTCAGTGCCACATGGAAGGCTGGGAAGGAAGTTAGTAGGCACAGGGGCGTGTGCAAAGCTGGTGAGATGGGTAGAAAACTGGCTGCAGGGAAGGCAACAGAGGGTGGTGGTGGGTGAGGAGCTCTCACACCCAAGGGCAGTGACGAGCGGTGTTCCACAGGGCTTGGTGTTGGGACCAGGCTTGTTTGGGATATTCATTGCAAACATATCATGGGACATCAAGAGCAAGATCAGTCTGTTTGCTGATGATACCAAGGTAGGCACGGTGGTGAATGACCTGGGGGATGGCAGGAGTTGCAGGATGATCTGGCAAAGCTTGAAACCTGGTCAGACACCTGGCAACTGGGGTTTAATGCCAAACAGTGTAAGGTGCTGCATTTTGGGATGAAGAACCCAAGGAGGTGTTACCAGCTAGGGGGAGTGCAGCTAGCCCAGACAGAGGAGGAGAAGGATCTGGGTGTGCTCATTATAGGGTCAATGAACAACTCGGCACAATGTAGGAAGGCAGCTGCAAAGGCCAGCAAAATGCTGGGTTGTATTGCAAGAGGTATATCCTCGAGGAGGGAGGAGGTGATTCTGCCACTGTATAGGTCATTAGTTAGACCACACCTGGAGTACTGCATGCAGTACTGGCGTCCGTATCTGAAGAGGGACATTGAGTTACTGGAGGGGGTGCAGCGCAGGGCGACAAAGATGATCAAGGGGCTGGGGGACTTATCATACGAGAGGAGGTTGAAGGAGTTGAACATGTACTCACTGGAGGAGAGGAGAGACAGGGGTGACATGATTAAAACCATTAAATACATTAAAGGAATAAACAAGATGGGTACAGAGGGGCTGTCCAAAGTAAGGAAGGGGAGGGCCACCAGGGGCCATGATATGAGACTGGAGCGAGGAAGGTTCAGAAGGGAGATGAGGAGACACTTTTTTACAGTGAGGGTGGTGGCTGGGTGGAATGCGTTACCTGCAGAAGTGGTATGCAGTAGAACAGTGGACTGCTTCAAACGAGGATGGGACAGGACAAGGGGAGGGTTAATGAAGGAAGGGTGAAGGAGGGCAGCTGCAGAATAAGGGGTGCTAGCTGCACATTCGAGCAGACTTGATAGACCTCTAGGCCTTTATCTGTTGGCAAATTTCGTATGTTCGTATGACCTAAAGGTGGGCAAGCAATGTGAGAGGGCAGCAAGGAGGGATGGGGGATGCTGGGATGCATAGGAAGAGGCATCACCAGTAGAAAACAGGAAGTTATTATCCCTCTGTACAGATAGCTGGTGAGACCCCATCTGGAGTACTGCATGCAGTTCTGGAGACCCAATCTTCGCAAAGACATACAGTGGCGTGAAAAAGTATTTGCCCCCTTCCTGATTTTCTCTATTGTTGCATATTTGTCACACTGGATGTTTTCGGGTCTTTAGACAAAATATAATATTAGATAAAGGGAACCTGAGTGAACAAATAACACTTTTTTTTTTACTTATTTCATTTATTTAATGAAAAAAGTTAACCAACACCAACTGGCACTGTGTGAAAAAGTAATTGCCCCCTAGTTAAATCAACCCAATTAAAAGGATAATTAGAGTCAGCTGATTGAACACAGCCAGGCTTGATTACAGCCAGCCCTGCTCAATATAAACCTCACTTATTTTGACCCTTACCATCAGAGTCACGTTGCCAGCACAAAGATTCAACAAGCACATTATGCCATGATCAAAGGAAGTTCCTGAAAAGATCAGAAAAAAATGTGTTGCCCTCTATCAGTCTGGAAAGGGTTACAAAGCTATTTCAAAGGCTCTGGGACTCCATCGAACCACAGTGAGAGCCATAATCTCCAAATGGAGAACACTTGGAACAGTAGTGAATCTTCCCGGGAGTGGGCGGCCTGCCAAAATTATTTCAAGGGCGCAGCATAAAATCACCCAGGAAGTCTCAAAGGATCCTAAAACAACATCCAAAGAACTGCAGGCTTCTCTTGCCTCAGCTAAGGTCAGTGTTCATGACTTCACAATCAGAAAGAGACTGGGCAAAATGGGCTTCATGTGAGAGTAGCAAGGCGGAAACCACTGCTAACCAAGAAGAACATAAACGCTCGTCCTCATTTGCCAAGAAGCATCTGGATGATCCACAAGCCTTTTGGAAAATGTTCTATGGACAGATGAGTCCAAAGTGGAACTTTTGGATGACATGGATCCCATAATGTCTCGCAAAGCAAACACAGCATTCCACAGTAAGAACACCATACCAACAGTCAAACATGGTGGTGGTAGTGTGATGGTGTGGGATGCTTTACTGCCTAAGGACCTGGATGACTTGCCATAATTAAAGGAACCATGAATTCGGCTCTGTACCAGAAAATTCTTAAGGAGAATGTCCGGTCATCCTTTCGTCAGCTGAAGCTGAAGCGTAGTTGGGTCATGCAGCAAGACAATGATCCAAAACACAAAAGCAAGTCCACATCAGAATGGCTAAAAAGAAGTAAAATTGAAGTTTTGGAGTGGCCTAGTCAAAGTCCAGACTTAAACCCAATAGAGATGCTGTGGCAGGACCTGAAACGAGCAGTTCATGCTCGAAAACCTACCAAATGTTACTGAATTAAAGCAGTTCTGCAAGGAAGAGTGGGTTAAAATTCCTCCACAGCGATGTGAAAGACTGATATTGAATTGTAGGAAGTGTTTGGTTGCAGTCATTGCAGCTAAATGTGTGAACCAGTTATTAAGTGTAAGGGTCAATTACTTTTCACACAGTGCCAGTTGGTGTTGGTTAACTTTTTTCATTAAATAAATGAAATAAAAAAAAAAAACAAGTGTTATTTGTTCACTCAGGTTCCCTTTATCTAATATTACATTTTCTCTAAAGACCTGAAAACATCCAGTGTGACAAATATGCAATAACAGAGAAAATCAGGAAGGGGGCAAATACTTTTTCACGCCACTGTAGAAAGGATGGAAGCTGTCCAGAGGAGGGCAACTAAAATGGTGCAGGGTCTGCACCGGAAGACATATGAAGAGAGACTTAAGGAGCTTAATATGTATAGCCTCGAGGAAAGGAGGGAGAGGGGGGACATGATAGAAACGTTCACGTACCTCAAGGGAATCAACAAAGTCCAAGAGGGTAGCATCTTTCAAAAAAAGAGGTGTGCAAGAACAAGGGGGCACAATTTGAAGATAGAGGGAGTGGCTCAGAGGGAATTTAAGGAAGTATTTTTTCACAGAGAGGGTTGTGGATGCATGGAACGGCCTTCCGAAGGAGGTTGTGGAGTCAAAAACAGTGGTGGAATTCAAGCATGCATGGGACAGTCATAAGGCAATTCTAGGGGGTGGGGGTAGGAAGAAGTAGACTGCTGGTTAACTGGGATCTGCAGCTTATCCATTAGGTAGGGAAATGGACAGACTGGGTGGGCCAAGCGGTCCTTATCCACTGTCAAATTCTATGTTTAACCGAATGTTTTGGATTCTGGGAAAAGTCCCAGGCTTGCTGGCAGTTGAGTCAGATCTAAGTTGGGAGCTGAAGAAGCAACAGCTTGAGACAGTCAAGCAGCCGTCTGAGTATTTTTCATGTGGGAGAACTGTAGAAAGGCCTGAGTTGTGACCTGCACGTCTGCCTGCTGTCCCTGAGAGGGAGAGAAGAGAATTATTTCGGACTAAATCCAAGTTTGTGAGAACAAAGTAAGCCACTGACTTTTTACCAGGCTCATTCCTGAAGAAGACTGAAGATTTTGTTGAATACGATTGGCCTGTCAGGATTTCCAGCTGCTTTTGAATCCCTGGTTTGTGCAGAGACTTTGCGATCATGACCGGAGAGCGGTTTGACTGGTACAGTAGAATTTCCTTACATGTAAATGTGCTGTGTATTGAAAGTGGGTCGTGATTTGGTTCCCCACTGTGTGAACTGCGTTCTGCTTGTAGGAAGCTTTATCCAGCCTAGTCGGACTGAATCCGTGTTCATCTCCATTCGGCCTGGACCACGCCACGCTGGCCCTGCCAGACTATCCCACTGCACAGAGAAAGCCACCGATGAGAGACCTGCCTGGGGATCAGCCTCCTGCTCCACACTTGAAAAGGAATGACACTTCGGCAAATTGTGTGGGCCCTGCTTCTCCTGGCACTCCAGATCAACCACCTGCTGTCTCGATTTTCATCTACCTGAGTCCAGTCTTGGGTATCGTGCGTAAATATCAGGGTAGCTCCCTGCAACAACAGCTTAATCTAAGTGTGTCATCTAATTGTCTTGTTGTTTCTTTTTCTTCACAAACTGAGCCCTCTGGCTCTGGATTACAAATAGTGTGTACTGTGCATGTTGTCTTTTCCATCACAGGACCCCAAGCAGCTGCAATGCCGACCTACCCCGGGCAACGGTCCTGGCTAGTCCATCTCCTATCCACCTGGGTACCCAGAGGGTGTGACTGTTTAGGGACTCTTAAGTGCACGCATAACTGTTTGATTGATAGAGCCTTTAAGCAGATCAACCTGATTACACCACTCCTTTGTTCAAGTACCCTGAATAAATCAGATCTAACCTTTTCTGCATTTAATCTGACTGTGGTTTCAGATTGTGCTAAGAGGTCTGTACTGTTGCTAGTTGCTTTGCCTAACCTTGTTTTACAGGGGGTTCCCAGGGTCGAGCTAGAGGAAACTGCCCTGGTGGCAAGTGTAAACAGTGTGGGTACTCGTGTGGTATACAAGGGGTATTGTGAACTTAATTATTGTGCAGTGTTTAGGCCACTGCAGGGAAAGAGGAGGGTTACAGTGTCCCAGAGGGCTGTGCCCTGGTTAGCCTGACCACTACCAACCCTGACCTCCGGATGGAGGCACCTATTACAGAACCTAGGCCCCTTAACCTGCTACTAGCCAAGCAGGCAGGGGTAGTAGCCCTTGGGATAGTGCCACCTAGGGGTTACACTTATATTTCCTGAATGCTATCTTTTTCTCCTTAACCTTCCCTGACACCTCTTTTGAGAACCATAGTGGCTTTTTCCTTTGTTGTAATTTGTTGATTTGTTTTACACAAAGGCTTGTTGCCTCTGTGATGACAGTTTTGATTTTACCCCATTGTTCTTCCACCCCTCCTTCTGGCCTGTTTGCTACTGATTTTCTGAGGCACTCTCCCATTTTACATAGATACATACATAGATACATAGACAGTGTCGGCAGATAAGGGCCTATGGCCCACCCAGTCTGCCCATTTAAGTTTGTAAGTTCAGTTTATGTTTTCCAGGAAGTCTGTTGCCCCTTACCCCTGACCTCCAGAATTCCTTTATGTCTATCCCATGCATTCTTAAATCCCGTGATTGTTTCAGCCCCCACCACTTCCTCTGGCAGGGTGTTCCACTTGTCCACCACCCGCTCTGTGAAGAAATTCTTCCTCACGCTTCCTCTGAATCTCCTCCCTCCAACTTCATCCCATGCCCTCTAGTCCTGGAACATCTTTTTCGCTTAAAAATAGTGCATTCCTGCACCCTGTTCCTCCCTGTAAGATACTTGTATGTCTCTATCATATCCCCTCTCTCCCTCCTCTCCTCCAGGGAGTACATGTTCAGTGCCTTCAACCTGTCCTCATAGGACTTGTGATGCAATCCATGCACCATCTTTGTTGCCCTCCTCTGAACCTTCTCTACCCTGTCTATGTCCTTACGTAGGTAAGGTCTCCAGAACTGCACAGTGTACTCCAGGTGCGGCCTCACTAGTGTCTTGTATAGTGGAATTATGACCTCCCTTTTCCTGCTGGTGATGCCCCTGCCTATGCATCCCAGCATCCTATTTGCTTTACCTGATGCCTTGTCACACTGTTTCTGCCTTGAGGTCATCAGAGATGATAACTCCAAGATCCCTTTCCTGCTTGGTGCATGCTATATCCTCACCCCCCAACTGATATATTGTGCCAGGATTTTTGTGCCCCATATGCATTATCTTGCACTTCCATGCATTGAATTTCAACTGCCAAACCTCTGACCATTCTTCAAGTTTCTGCAGGTCCCTTCTCATTCTGTCTACACCCTCTGGTGTGTCTACTCTGTTACAGAGCTTTGTGTCATCAGCGAACAGTGAAATTCTGCCTTCTAGGTCCTGTGCAATGTCACTGATGAAGATATTGAATAGTACCGGTCCCAGCACTGATCCCTGTGGTACCCCACTGGTCACTCTTCCCTCTGTGGAGTGACAGCCATTCACCACCACCCTCTGTGTCCTGCTGCCCAGCCAGTTACCTACCCACTGCACTGCTGTCCTACCCACACCCATATTCCCAGTTTGTGCAATAGTCTTCTATGTGGCACAGTGTCAAAGGCCTTGCTGAAGTCCAGATAGGCCATGTCCACTGCCCTCCCCTGATCCACCTCCCTAGTCACCCAGTCAAAAAATTCAATGAGGTTGGTCTGACATGACCTTCCCTTGGTGAAACCATGCTGCCTTGGGTCTTGTAGTCCATTGACAACCAGATGTTCCACCAATCTCTCCTTCAGTAGTGCTTCCATGATCTTCCCCACTACCGAGGTGAGGCTGACTGGTCTGTCAGTTACTTACATGTTACTTACATGTTACTTACTTGGATGTTTACTCATCCAGAAAAAGGAAAGGGAAAATGTACAGTCCTTCTCTTCTGAGAGCTGCTGCTAAGCAGTTAGTAAAGAATCGCAGCGCAGAGGATAAGCCAAAGGGCAGCACTTTGAACTGATAATGCTTGCCCTGAAAGGCAAAATGAAGAAACTTCCTGTGCAGAGGACAGACAGAAATGTGCAGGTAGTCATCCTGCATGTCCAGGGAACAGAGCCAGTCCCCGGTCTTGAGGAGGGGCATTAGGCCTGGCAAAGTTACCATCTGGAACTTTTTGTACTGGACAAACAAATTGAGGTCCTTTAGATCTAAGATGGGCCTCAGATCTCCGGTCTTTTTAGAGACCAGGAAAATCCTGGAATACAACCCCTGGTTTCTCTGGCCCCTTGGCTCTGGTTCAATGGCCTGCTTACACAGAAGAGACTGCACTTCCTCCCGGAGAACAGATAAGTGATCCGGGGGTAAATGAAGGGCAGAGGCGGGGTATCTCGAGGCTGCTGTATGAGCTCCAAGGTGTGACCCTTTTCTATGATCAGCAGAATTCATGCATCTGAAGTTATGGTTCTCCACTGATCCAGATGGAGGGAGAACCGACCTCCAACCACCACCTCCTGGGTCTGAACCAGAGATGGGGGAGGTCTGGCAAGGAGTCAAGCTGAGGTGGAGCCAGCCGCAGAGGTTGGTCCTTCACTTCTGGGGTACTTGGTTGCTGCTCCAACACCAGAGGGAGTGGGCAATGGAGCATGGGCCCTATGCTTTCCTTGGGTATGGGGAGCTGTTCCAGGCCTATTGTTCTGTTTATGAAAAGAAGGCCACCCTATGCCCCTTGGTTGAATGTAGTGGAGGGAATGGACCAATTTAATGGTCAAGTTCGAGGCCTGTAGATCATTTATGAGGTCCTGGATATCAGGGCCAAACATATTGTCATTGAAAGGTGTATTAAGCACTTTGTGCTGCACATCAGCTGCAAATCCCAAAACTCTGAGGCAGGAATGCCTGTTGAGGCATATGCCTGTGGCAGCTGCTCTGGCAACGGTGTCAGCCATGTCATACAGTGCTCTGAGGAGATGTTTGCTAACATCTTCAGCTGTTCTGGAAACACTGAAACAGCTCCTGCTTTTGTGTGCCATCAGGAAGGGCCTGGGCCACAGCCTTGCCCTTCTTCCAGTTGACATTCTGGTATTTAACCATGTGTGACAGATAGTTTGCAATCCTCAAGCCTAAGGTGGAGGAGGCTTAAATCCTTTGAACTTGTCTCGGGCCATAGAGGCCTAGGAGCTCAAAGAACCTGCCAGCAACTGGGGGGCCCGGGCCCCAAAAGACCCCTGCCCGGAGCTGGCTACCTGTTACATCAGGAATTTCTTTAAGGCCTTTTTGCCTCACTGAAAGGTGGTTTGATTAAACTTCTGGTAGAGCTCACAGTCAGAAACTTCATGGTCAGGTCCAAGACAGCAAACACAAGTGGAGTGGTCATCTGTAGAGCCAGTCTTCTTTCCACAGCAACAGCGACGGAAGAGAGAGGTAGAAGGATAAACTCTTGACTTAAGTAAAAAGAAGAAATCTCTTGAAAAAGAGATTTTTTACAAGGTAAATGAAAAAAGCCGTAGGCTGAAAAAAGTTGTGAATACTACGACGGAGCTTCCATGGAGACCCATGTACTCGAGTCAACGGTGGGAAGAACTGAGGAGGACGCGGGGCAGCCCATGCCTATATAGGGTTGGTGACATCGATGGTGTGGATGGCCCCAGTTGTACTGCTAAAAATCTTCCGTGTGGATTCCCCTTCACTGATGGTGAATGTTCCTACAGTGTTACCTGATGACTGAGATACCCCCAAAGAAGATCACTGCTTAATTTATTAAGTCTAAGGAATTTTTTCCTGTCAGAGTGGAAGTCTTAGCTGTACTCACCTCACAGCTGGAGACCGGGGATATGTGGGGACTGTGGGTGTTGTTGTAGGGGGACCCTTCAGCGAGCATACCATCCTACCCCTAGAAACAATAGGTTTCCCTCGGTCATGCCCACCCAGCTAGTTCCCAGAGAAGCCAGAGTTGCAGAGTGCAAGGCATAGGAGTACTCAGGAGAAAAGAGTTTAGTTATGCAATGTACACTATGTAAGAGAAAAAACGCAGGAGAAATTTATCTGGCCAGGTTCTACATTCTAAACAAAAATAAACAGTGTATTCTGTGTAAATTTATTCACATACTCTACACATTACTTCCCTCCTTGATCACAGTCAGAATCCAGCATTACATGGACTGATCAGGAAGCTCTACATTACTTCCCTCCTTGATCACAGTCAGAATCCAACATTACATGGACTGATCAGGAAGCTCTACATTACTTCCTCCTTGATCACAGTCAGAATCCAGCATTACATGGACTGATCAGGAAGCTCTACATTACTTCCCTCCTTGATCACAGTCAGAATCCAACATTACATGGACTGATCAGGAAGCTCTACATTACTTCCCTCCTTGATCACAGTCAGAATCCAGCATTACATGGACTGATCAGGAAGCTCTATATTACTTCCTCCTTGATCACAGTCAGAATCCAGCATTACATGGACTGATCAGGAAGCTCTACATTACTTCTCCTTGATCACAGTCAGAATCCAGCATTACATGGACTGATCAGAAGCTCTACATTACTTCCTCCTTGATCACAGTCAGAATCCAACATTACATGGACTGATCAGGAAGCTCTACATTACTTCCTCCTTGATCACAGTCAGAATCCAACATTACATGGACTGATCAGGAAGCTCTACATTACTTCCTCCTTGATCACAGTCAGAATCCAACATTACATGGACTGATCAGGAAGCTCTACATTACTTCCCTCCTTGATCACAGTCAGAATCCAGCATTACATGGACTGATCAGGAAGCTCTACATTACTTCCCTCCTTGATCACAGTCAGAATCCAGCATTACATGGACTGATCAGGAAGCTCTACATTACTTCCCTCCTTGATCACAGTCAGAATCCAACATTACATGGACTGATCAGGAAGCTCTACATTACTTCCCTCCTTGATCACAGTCAGAATCCAACATTACATGGACTGATCAGGAAGCTCTACATTACTTCCCTCCTTGATCACAGTCAGAATCCAACATTACATGGACTGATCAGGAAGCTCTACATTACTTCCCTCCTTGATCACAGTCAGAATCCAACATTACATGGACTGATCAGGAAGCTCTACATTACTTCCCTCCTTGATCACAGTCAGAATCCAACATTACATGGACTGATCAGGAAGCTCTACATTACTTCCTCCTTGATCACAGTCAGAATCCAACATTACATGGACTGATCAGGAAGCTCTACATTACTTCCCTCTTGATCACAGTCAGAATCCAACATTACATGGACTGATCAGGAAGCTCTACATTACTTCCCTCCTTGATCACAGTCAGAATCCAGCATTACATGGACTGATCAGGAAGCTCTACATTACTTCCCTCCTTGATCACAGTCAGAATCCAACATTACATGGACTGATCAGGAAGCTCTACATTACTTCCCTCCTTGATCACAGTCAGAATCCAGCATTACATGGACTGATCAGGAAGCTCTACATTACTTCCCTCCTTGATCACAGTCAGAATCCAACATTACATGGACTGATCAGGAAGCTCTACATTACTTCCCTCCTTGATCACAGTCAGAATCCAACATTACATGGACTGATCAGGAAGCTCTACATTACTTCCCTCCTTGATCACAGTCAGAATCCAACATTACATGGACTGATCAGGAAGCTCTACATTACTTCCCTCCTTGATCACAGTCAGAATCCAGCATTACATGGACTGATCAGGAAGCTCTACATTACTTCCCTCCTTGATCACAGTCAGAATCCAACATTACATGGACTGATCAGGAAGCTCTACATTACTTCCCTCCTTGATCACAGTCAGAATCCAGCATTACATGGACTGATCAGGAAGCTCTACATTACTTCCCTCCTTGATCACAGTCAGAATCCAACATTACATGGACTGATCAGGAAGCTCACATTACTTCCTCCTTGATCACAGTCAGAATCCAGCATTACATGGACTGATCAGGAAGCTCTACATTACTTCCCTCCTTGATCACAGTCAGAATCCAACATTACATGGACTGATCAGGAAGCTCTACATTACTTCCATTTAACAGCCATGTAAACAGCAGCACAACGCCAAGAACATTAACAAAACAGTTCTGCAGCTTTTGTTTCAAATCATTAATGACACTTACGCTTAAATCAATCCAACAGTACTTAAAAAAACAAACCACATTACATAAATCGAACATGTAACGAGCAGTGTCTGGATACATTTTCCTTTCTCATACTCATGGTGACTTTGGAGATGCTTTACTTGTGGCTGTGCTTTGGTCTACTATGTGCAGTGTTGGGATCCCAGTGTAGGATGTTAACATGTTCAGTATACTGTACACATCTCAGCTTATTTACTGATGGAATGGGGTAAGTATTAGGGTTGACAACCTCAAGGCACACGCTACGCCTGATTTACAAAGACACAGGACAGGTCAAACTGTAATGTTTTTTTCCTATTGCTACCTGCAGGGTGGGAGAGGGGTGTTAGGGTTGGCGAACCTAACACCACATTTCTCTGCTTTTGTCGGTTTAACTCTAACTAGTGTAATAGCAACGTTTTTTGCAATGAATGATTGAATATGTGGAAAGCAGTCTATAAGCAGCACCATCTAGATGGCATATACTGCAATAACACAGCCTAACAGTGTTGAGACATTGCAACAGCAAACCATTTAGTTGTGAGAACTTATAGAAACCTCTAACTTGGCCTTGTTGCTGCCACTGTACACCAATGATGGAAAGTACCTGAAGAAAGAGGTATGGGGAGCACAAGTCGAAAAGAAGTTTAAAAAGTGTAGACTGCAGCAAGAGCTAGTGAGAGGGCCCGAAGGAATCATTTAATTTTCTGTAAAACTGCTGGTTATCAGTAGAGCCAGGGTTCGACATGTTTTCTCGTGGTCTAGTTCAGTTCGGGTTCAGGAGGGTATAGTTTGAGTTTGATTCAGTTCGGTTTGATAAGTAGAAGTTTGGAATGAAGTTCAGTTTGGTTCAAGGTTTTTTGTGTGTAATTTATCAGTTCGAGTTCTAATGAATTCGCCCTACTGCCTCCATGTGGATTCTCCTTATCTCACATGATCTGGGTTCATGTTCGGTTCACCTTCATCTGCTTTTTTTTTTGTAGGGTTTAAGTTCGGTTCAGATCAGGTGAAAATGGAATAGTTTTGGTTCAACTCAGGTTTAGTTCAAGGACGAACCCCAGCTCTACTCATCAGTTAGCCTCAAAGAAGAAAGAATAATACCAAAAGAAAACATGAGTTTCAAGTCTATATCCTTGTTTCACAAAACAATATTGGTGATGCAAATTAAACTTGCATTTGGGAGAGATGTCTTATGGAACTTTTGGTGCAGTTTCATTTTGCAACAGAACTGAGAGTTTCAATTATTTCTATCTTGGTCCTTTCAGATGGCAGACAGCACTTTGTTTCATGTCTACCATCTGCCCTCCATTTCAGCTGACTGTAGAAAAAAACTGCATTTTTGTCTTGCTTGTAGGGTACGCCATCTCGTTTATCTAGCAAGTGGGGTATGTCATTCTGTATCCGCACTGAGCATTGTGCCTCACGCTCTGTTGAACCATGCAGCAGCCGTGGTTTCTACAGTCTTTTATAAAGCACTAAAGTACATTGTATAAAAACAACATATGGTAGGTGACTCTCAGATATCTCGACTCGTGAGGGTGAAGAGGTCACTCTTTATGAGGATAAAATGATAGCTGATAGCTACTCATCAGATATCCCTTATTTATCACAGCATGCAGGAATTCACATTTCTGCAGAATTCTACTGGCTGAATGCTCACCTCTCCCCCACACATACACAACAGAAGACCTCAGTGAAGCCAGGTATTCAGTTTTATCTCAGACAGGGTAAGCAGCAAAAATCCCCCTGATAGACAAGAAAGGATAGGGGGTGTCCATGGTAGGAAAAGAAGCTCCAAAAACTAAAACTGTGATTAGTACGGTAGAAACGGTACAGAGGAGGGCAACAAAAATGATCTAAGGGCTCCATGACATGACTTATGAGACCAGGTTGGAGGAGGAACTGTACAAGGAAATGATAGAAGGCATCCTTAGAATGGTAGAAAAAGGGGAGATATTGTTGATGGGGGACCTGAATATGCCAGATGTTAACTGGAGCATATTTGCTGCAGCCACATCCAAGAGCGGAGTCATTCTCGATGCCCTGTAGGGGGCATGCCTCTGACAGCTAGTATTGGAACCAACTTGGGAGGGAGCAATCTTAGACCTGGTACTCTCAAATGGAGATGGAGAGAGGATCACAGATTTAGAAGTGGGTAGCCACCTGGGAACTAGTGACCTCCGAACAGTATGGTTCATGATAAACATAGCCATAGAGTCAAGGCATGCAAAAGTACTGGACTTTAGGAGGGCTGACTTTGGCAAAATGAGCGAGTGCCTAAGGAATGCACTAGCAAATGGGCAGGAAGGAAGGGTGGAAGAACAATGGGAAAAATTAAAAACTGCCATCACAGAGGCAACAAGCCTTTGTGTGAAGCAAATAAACAAAACAAAACAAAGTAAAAAACCACGATGGTTCTCAAAGGAGGTGGCGGGGAAGGTTAGGAAGAAAAATATAGTATTCAGGAAGTATAAGGAATCACAGAAGCAGCAGGAAAGAGAACTGTATCAGTTAAAGCGAAGGAAGCGGGGAAGGCAGTCAGAATAGTGAAGGCCCAAACCGAGGAAAAGATAGCCACCTCAGTTAAGAAGGGGGATAAAACCTTTTACAGGTACATCAGGGAGTGAAGGAAGACCAAGGGGGATAGTGAGGCTTAATAAAGGGAAGGGGAGGTAGGCAGAGGGTGACAGTGAAAAGGCAGAGATACTGAATGAATATTTTGCTCAGTATTCACACAAGAAGATGAGGGGGAGGTGCTTAAACCAAACAATAGTAGTACTCTGGACAGGGAGGTCGATACCAGTCCATTCACAGAAGAAAGGGTCCTGAAAGAACTCCTAAAACTCAAGGTGGAAAAAGCAATGGGGCTTGATGAGATTCACCCCAGAATTCTAAAAGAACTAAGGGTAGAACTAGTGACACCACTGACTACCTTTTTAACAAATCATGGGAGGATGGTGTGGTACCTGAGGACTGGAGGAGAGTGAATGTGACTCCTCTTCACAAAAGTGGGAGCAAGGCAGAGGCAGGAAACTACAGACCTGTTAGCTTTACCTCAGCGGTAGGGAAAACAGTGGAATCACTTCTGAAGGAAAGAATTGTTGAGTACCTAGAGGCCAGTGTGGCACAGGACCCAAGGCAGCATGGATTCATAGCAGGAAGGTCATGCCAGACAAATCTAATAGATTTCTTTGACTAGGTGACCAAAGTAGTAGATCAGGGAGGGGCTGTGGATTTGGCCTACCTAGACTTTAGCAAGGCATTTGACACAGTCTCACAAAAAAGATTAATAAACAAGTTAGCCAGCCTGGGAGTGGGTTCCAGGGTGGTAGCCTGGGTAACAAACTGGCTGGACAACAGGACACAGAGGGTAATAGTAAACAGAGCACACTCTGAAGAAAGGGTGGTTGCCAGTGGGGTACCGCAGGGTTCAGTACTGGGACCAGTCCTCTTTAATGTCTTTATAGGAGACATTGCAGAGGGGCTGAAAGGAAAAGCATGCCTCTTTGCAGATGACACAAAGATCTGCAGCAGGGTTGATACACTGGGGGGGGGGGTTGTGGAAAGGATGAGAAGAGACTTGACAAGGTTGGCGGAATAGTCAAAAATTTGTCAGCTAAGATTCAATGCAAAGAAGTGCATAGTAATGCACCTGAGAAACAAAAACCAAGGGGAAGAGTACACAATGGGGAAGGGGGGAGGTACTAACAACAATAAAATGGAAAGGGACCTGGGGGTAGTCCTATCAAATTACCTTAAGGTAGGCAAGCAATGTGAGAAGGCAGTAAGGAGAGCTAGGGGGGAGGGTACTGGGTTGCATAGGGAAGAGGCATCACCAGTAGAAAATGGGAAGTTGTTATTCCTCTGTACAGACAGTTGGTGAGACCCCATCTGGAGTACTATGTGCAGTTCTGGAGACCCCATCTCCACAAGGACATAGACAGGTTGGAGGCAGTCCAGAGGAGGGCAACTAAAATGGTGCAGGGTCTGCAACAGAAGTCACAAGAAGAGAGACTAAAAGTGCTTAATACATATACCCTCCAGGAAAGGAGGGAGAGGTGGACATGATAGAAATGTTCAAGTACCTCCAGGGAATAAACAAAGTCCAAGACAGAAGCATATTTCAGAAAAAGAAATATGCAAGAACAAGGGGGCACAATTTGAAGATAGAAGGGGGACGGCTCAGGGGCAACGTGAGAAAGTATTTTTTCATGGAGAGGGTGGTGGACACATGGAACCGCCTTCCTGAGGAGGTTGTGCAGTCAAAAACAGTGGGGAAGTTCAAGAATGCATGGGACAGACATAAAGCAATTATAGTGAGGGGTAGGAGGAAGTAGGCTGTTGATTAACTAGGATCTGCAGCTTATCCAATAGGTATGGAAATGGGCAGACTAGGTGGGCCAAGCAGTTCTTATCTGCTGTCAAAGTCTAAGTTTCTATATACTCCCTGAAACAACGCAGAGATGGGGGGATATGATACAGACATTCAAGTACCTAAAGGGTATAAACAGAGTACAAATCAAGGATATTTTTCTTGTCAATGGCTCCATAAGGACAGGATGCCATGATTTGAAATTACAAGGAGGAAGATTCAGGGGTAACATGCTTAAGTCCTTCTTCACGGAAAGGGTGATTGACCCACGGAATGGCCTACTTGCCGAGGTCGTTAATTCCAAAACAGTGAATTCAAATCAGCATGGGACAGTGGTAAGTAAATTCTGAGGAGGGGGGTAGGGATCAGGGCAGACTAGATGGATCTTTGGTCCCTATCTGCCATCATTTCTATGTTTCTATTAGTACTTCTTTTTAATTTGTGTATGTGTCTAAGGAAAGGAAAGCAAAGGGAAAAAAATTAGTCAGTTTGTTTGTCCTTTGTATTTTTAAAGAGGTTTAATTTTTAGGGCCTAGTTGATTTTTTAGTGATTAAATTTGTCTGCCATGTTTGTAATGACAATGGCTGTCAGTATAGCCTAGAGGTTAGAGGAACGAGGTGTGAACGAGCTTGGTACATCCAGCAGACCAGACCTGAGTTTGATTCTCACAACCTCCACTTGCATACTGTGTGACTCTGAGCAAGTCACTTAACTGCCCAGTGCTCCCAGGTCGCCCCTGAAAACAGGCACTTGTGCCTAGTGGGCCTTACCCAGTTACCAAAGACTAAAATAAAAATAAAATAAAAAAATTAGGAATTAAAAAAAAAGCACTGATATTGTTAGTGTGCTGTGTCCTGATTGCCAGCAGTTTTTTACCCATGTGTCGTGCTACCTCAACACGCAAGTCCTAGCCAATCATGACACAGTATTTTCTAGATCCATTTTTAGAAGCAATGCATAGAGCATCCCTTTAGTTACATACCTTGTTCCACCAGTGATGAGAGCCGTCAGTGCTCGACTGGGTGTTATACTCTCCGCCATGATGACCAGTGCCCTATCAGACTCTTCACGTATAAACTCGTTAGAATCTCCAGTCTTGTGCAGGAGCACACGGGCAATCTCATCCACTTCCTGGTCCATGCTTTTCTTTAGAGTGTCAAAGAGCTTGTTGAGAGTCCTTATAGCAGAGCGTGACACCTTGGAACGCAAGTTATTGACCTGCAGGACATAAACATAAACAGGTGTGATTGTCAGTAATTTTATGGTGCCTTTAGTCCAGAAAGGAAAAAATATGGATACTGATGTGAAACTGTTACATCAAAGCTCTATTTCTGTGTTTTTTGTGAGAAGATGGCAAAATTAAAAATTAATGAAAAAGACAAAAGCAAAAAAGGAAGTTTCTCAGCCAGAGAACTCTAAAGCAAAGCAAGTTCCATCCCCCACATCAGTCCCATAGAACTGTACCACTTGCTGCAGCTGCCCCTCTCCAGCAATGTCGTTACACAGTGCTCAAAAAGCAATCATCTTATTGTCACCATAGTTGCCACCCGATTCCTCCAGAAGTACCCACCAGGCAATTGTCACTGAAAGTCAAAGAGATCCTCCACAGTGTGGGAGTATTTTACAGATGACACCACAAATCTACTAAAAACATGTTGCAATCAGTGTAGTAAAAAGATCAGTTAGGGTCAGTCTACTCAAACTTTGGGACCAGCTGTTTTGTCTAATCATTAAGAACATGAGCACAGCATCCTCTCCTAATAGCCAGGCCCATTCTCCACACAGGTCAGAGTTAGACTGAGGGCCGGCAGAAGCAGTGGGGTATGGGAAGTAGGATAAGACAGTTTATTCAAGTAATCTAGTCACCATGGCAGCACCTACCTGATGCATCCCAGGTACAGGCACTGCTTCAGGAGTCCAACAACCACCAGCCAGGCCCAGTGGCCACTCTATTAGCACGGGTAATGACGTAATAACAAAACAAGCTACACAGCCACAGTCATTCCATGCCCGCACTAAAATGCCACATAATCACTGAAGTTCTCATATGGTACAGTTCATTGGTGAGATGACATTCCTCAAACTTCAGTCACTGTCCTGGGTGAAAGACTGGCATTTAAAGGTTCTTTGCAGGAAGTCTAGCCCAAATACAATATCCCATCATAGTTCATGTTTTCTCAGCACCTTCTCCCACTATATACAAGGTAGCATGCATACACATGGTGACACTTCTGAAGAAAGTTTGGGGAGGTTTCATATACATTTCCTCAAGTGACATCTGGAGCAGTGTGCTTTTTTTTTCCGATTCTTTGGTAACCAGATAAGGCCCACTAGGCACAAGTACCTGTTTTCAGGGGTGACCCGGAAGCACTGGGGAGGTTAAGTGACTTGCTCAGAGTCACACATTATGCAATTAGAGGCTTTGGGAAGCAAACCCAGGTCTACTGGATATACCAAGTTCATTCACCGCTCATTACTCTAACCCTAGGCTATACTGCCAGCCCTGAAGATTCCTAGGTCTCACTGCTCATTGTGTTGCCTCCAAAGCATGCACAACCACCATTCCCATCATACTGTCACCTCCACCATCACCACCAGGAGTTGTAGTAAAACAGACAGCCTCACAGAGCCACAGCAATAGAGACCTATACTGGGTATTTTGTAATCCTGTTAGACCTGTGCTGTCCTGGTGTTTCACCTGGAAATCAGATTATGTGTGATACTGTGCTCTGCATTGACACTTGTCATTCTGTATATACAGTAGAACCACAAGTGCTCCCTCTTTTATCCACCAACCTACAAGCATCCTAAATTTTGATGGATAAAAGAAGGTGTCGGATAATAGAGAGGTCATAGGAATCATAGGGAGATACAAGTCAGTAAGTGTTAGCCCTTTGAGACCTTCCATTTCTCAGTGGAAATAACCTGTTATTCCCTCTGTTTTAAATATTTGTCCAGAATATTTCTAAAATTACACATTGTCCTACATCTGACCACATTTTCCAATAGACCATTCCAGATCAATACAACTCTCTGGTTTAATCATGACCCACTTTTATTAGTCTGGTATAGTTCTCTTTTTAGTTGTAAATTATGATGTATATTGCCTCATTCAAGTTCTCTTTTTTCAGGCCAATACATTCACAAGAATCCCTGTCATTATGGCCTTTGTAAACCAAGCATAGGTCTCTCCTTAGCCTTCTAAATTCCAGAAAGTAAATATTTAGCTGTTCCCTTCTCTGCTCATATGGTAGTTCTCTTATATTGGCCACTTACTTAGTAGCTCTTCTTTACATCCCCTCCAGCCTTCTTCTACTTCCCTTTTTATACGAGACCAGAAATTTTTCGCAGTACTCCAGGTGGCGTCTAACCAGGGCACTATATAGCTGTAGCACCACCTCCCTTGACCTGCTGGCTATATTACAGCTTATACAGCCCATATTTTGTTGCAGTTTTTGTAACCTCATGGCAGTGATTATTGAAATTCAGGCCATTTGTTATAAGAACTCCTAGATCTTTTTCTTCATCTACTTTCAGTATCTCTTTGCCATTTACATAGTAACTTGCTTTTTTGTTTTTAACACTGAAGTATATCACTTTACACTTATCAGTATTAAAGGCAAGTTTGCTATTTCAGGCCCATATTTCAACTCTTGTTATTTCATGCTGAAAGTTGTTAATTGCACCAGCCCAGTGGCAAGGGGGGCTGAGGCATCACTGCCTTACCTCCTGACATGCCGGCGACAAGTGTTTGTGGTGCGAGCAGGCCGCCGGGGGTTGACCGGGGACAGAGAGAAAATCCAGCATCCACAGGACAGCTCTCCTCTCCTCTCCCAGCGAGGGGTGGGGATGGAGTCCACTGTTTGCCTGGTCCCTAGCGACAGCTGGGGGCTGGCACAATGGACCCACAGACAGAGGGGGCAGTCATGGAGCAGACTCCCAGTGTACTGCTTGTGGAAGCATGCGCAGCTCAGCCATTGGTGCCACTGTACACTCCGCACCGCACTCAGTGGGAAGGGGGGGGGAGAAACTTGGAAAAACACAGCGACTGGCAGAAAGAAACCGTTCCCTCACAGGCGCTGTACCCGGTCAGCTGGGCACATTGAGAAACAGTAGTAGAGGTGAGTACCAGCAGCCTGGGTTGACCAGTAGAGGAAGGGCCGGTCAACCAGAAGAGAAAAATAAAGTGTGCATATATATATATATATAAAGTTGTTAATTGCTTCTTTATTTTCAACTACAGCTGCCATCTTTGCATCATCTGCAAATCTGCATAGCCAGGCTTTGTCAGTAAATTACATAGATGAAACAAAAATGTTGGAGAGCATGGGTCCATGCACTGATCCCTGCAGAACTCCACTGGTGACACTGCCCCACTCAGAGAAGGCTCCCCTAAGCACACATTTTGTTTACGCTCATGTAGCTATGATGCTATCCAACCGCTTATGTTTTTGTTTGCCCCTCTCCATTAATGTATTGATTAATCCCAAGTGAGTTACAATGTTGAATGCTTTAGAGTAGTCTAAGTATACTACACCAATGGGCATACCACAGTCCAGTGTTCTACATATTGGTTTGAAGAAGTGGAGGAAATTGGTCTGGCATGATCTCTTCCCTTCCCCCCGCCTTGAACCCATGCTGGGTTGAGTCCTCCAGTCCTTTATACTTAATATGGTTTTCTATTTCTTCCTTTATAAAGCTTTCATGAACTTTCCCAACTATAGATGTGAGATGCACCAGTCTGTAATTCATGTAGTTTGATCTAGATCCTTTTGTGGCTGCATAGTGAAAGCTATGCTGATGTCTTACTGATGTATTGAGAAAAGGGGGTTCTGGGGGCATTGCCAGATACCGAACGCATCACAAATGTTTGCTCCTTGGAGAGTGGAGTCGCAGTACATAATACTATACATGAATCAATGTGCTTTCTCTCTCTCTCTCTCTCTGTGTCTCTCTCTCTCTCTACCCCTCCCCAGCAACAGAGCCACTCTTTTTGTCTCTCTCCCCTGCCCTCTACCCTTGCCAGTTCTACTTGTATCTGCAGGCATACACAGGCACGATGGTCAGCATCTATCCTGGAGGGGAACCAGGATCCTAGGTGATAGGTTTAAATGCTTCAATGGCAAGCATTTAAACTAGCCAAGGGGGGAGACACTGAAGAGGAGAAGGGAAATCCTAGCCCCCCTCCAAAAAATCAGGGTAATTAGTGAGGTAAACACCAAGATAGAGCAGTCGATAGGGAGAAGGGCAGGGGTAAATGGAGAAAAAGACAAAGGCAGTAGGGACAGGGATGGGGCAAAAAGAAATAAAGCCATAAAAAAATGGAGGGTAATGAGTACCAATGCCCGTAGTCTAGGTAAAAAGCTCCCTGAAATGGTGGCTTTGATGGAAGAGGGATGCCTGGATATTGTGGCAGTCACAGAAACATGGTACACAGAGAACTATGACTGGGATGTCAACATACCAGGGTACACAATCTACAGGAGGGATAGGGAAGGAAGAAGAGGAGGAGGAGTAGCTCTCTATGTAAGGGAAGGGATCAAAGCAACAGAGCTAAAGGGTAAACAGGGAGGAGAGGAGGCACTGTGGGTCACCCTGGAGACTGAAAATGCCTCCACAATCCGCACAGGGGTTGCATACAGACCCCCGTCTCGGGGGAGGAAATGGACAATGAAATGATAGAAGGCATCCTTGGGATGGCACAGAAAGGGGAGATGTTGCTGATGGGGGACCTGAATATGCCAGATGTTGACTGGAGCACCTTGCTGCAGCCACATCCAAGAGCAGGGCCATTCTCGATGCCCTATAGGGGGCATGCCTCAGACAGCTAGTTTTGGAATCCACCCGGGAGAGAGCAATCTTAGACCTGGTACTCTTAAATGGGGACGGAGAGAGGATCTCTGATCTTGAAGTGGGTAGCCATCTGGGAACAAGCGACCACCAAACAGTGCGGTTCATGATGAACTTAGCTGTAGAGTCAAGCCACACAAAAGTGAGGGTACTGGACTTCAGGAGGGCTGATTTTGTCTAAATGGGAGAGTGCCTCAGAAAAGCACTAGCAAACAAGCAAGAAGGTGGGGTGGAGCAACAATGGGAAAACAAAACTGCCATCACAGAGGCAACAAGCCTTTGTGTGAAGCAAATAAACAAATCAAAATGAAAGAGAAAACCACTATGGTTCTCAAAAGAAGTCGCCGGAAAGGTAAGGAAGAAAAAGAGAGCATTCAGGAAGTACTGTATAAGGAAACATAGAAGGAGCAGGACAGAGAAATGTACCAGTTAAAGCAGAAGGAAGCGGGTAAGGCAGTCAGAATAGCAAAGGCCCAAACTGAGGAAAAGATAGCCAGCTCGGTTAAGAAGGGGGATAAAACCTTTTATAGGTACATTAGGGAGCAAAGAAAGACTAAGGCAGGGATACTGAGGCTGAACAAAGAGGAAGGTGGTTGGGCAGAAAGCGACAGTGAAAAAGCAGGGATACTGAACGAATACTTCTGTCAGTATTGACAATGGAAAAGCAGGGGGAAATACCTAATACGGTCAATAGAAGCACTCTGGATAGGGGGGTTGATAATAGTCCTTTCACAGAATAAAGGGCTCTGAAAGAACTCTTAAAACTGAAGCTGGATAAAGCAATGGGGCCTGATGGGATTCACCCCAGAATTCTAAAAGAACTAAGGGAAGAACTAGTAACACCACTGACTACCCTTTTTAATAAATCATGGGAGGATGGTGTGGTACCTGAGAACTAGAGGAGGGTGGATGTGATTCCCTTTCACAAAAGTGGGAGCAAGACAGAGGCAGGAAACTACAGACCTGTCAGTTTGACCTCAGTGGTAGGGAAAATGATAGAATCACTTCTGAAGGAAAGAATTGTTGAGTACCTAGAGGCCAGTGGGGCACAGGACCCAAGGCAGCATGGATTCACAGCAGGAAGGTAATGTCAGACAAATCTAATTGATTTCGTTGACTGGGTGACCAAAGCAGTAGACCAGGAAGGGGCTGTGGACATGGCCTACCTAGACTTTAGCAAGGCATTTGACACAGTCCCACACAAAAGATTAATAAACAAATTAGCCAGCCTGGGAGTGGGTCCCAGGGTGGTAGCCTGGATAAAACACTAGTTGGACAACAGGACACAGTGGGTAATAGTAAGTGGAGTCCACAGTGAAGAAAGGAGGGTTACTAGTGGGGTACAGCAGGGTTCAGTACTGGGACCAGTCCTTTTTAATGACGGACTGGAAGGGAAAGTATGTCTCTTTGCAGAAGACACAAAGAACTGCAACAGGGTTGACACACAAGGTGGGGTGGAAAGGATGAAAAGGGACTCGGCAAGGTTGGAAGAATGGTCAAATGTATGGCAGCTTAGATTCAATGCAAAGAAGTGCAAAGTAATGCACCTGGGAAACAAAAACCCAGGGGAAGAGTACACAATGGGGGTGAGATACTGACAACAACAAAAATGGAAAGGGACCTGGGGGTAGTCCTATCAGACGACCTAAAGGTGGGCAAGCAATGTGAGAAGGCAGTAAGGAGGGCTGGGGGGATACTGGGATGCATAGGGAGAGGCATCACCAGTAGAAAACAGGAAGTTGGTGGCCCTCTGTACAGACAGTTGGTAAGACCACATCTGGAGTACTGTGTACAGTTCTGGAGACCCCATCTCCGCAATGACATAGACAGGGTGGAGGCTGTCCAGAGGAGGGCAACCAAAATGATACAGGGTCTGCATCAGAAGACATATGAAGAAAGACTAAAGTAACTAAAGAAGTATAGCCTCGAGGAAAGGAGGGAGAGTGGGGACATGATAGAAACTTTCAAATACCTAAAGGGAATCAACAAAGTCCAAGAGGGTAGCATCTTTCAGAAAAAGAGATGCGCAAAAACAAGGGGGCACAATCTGAAGATAGAGGAGGGACGGCTCAGAGATAATGTGAGGAAGTATTTCTTCACAGAGAGAGTTGTGGATACATGGAACAGCCTTCCTGTGGAGGTTGTAGAGTCAAAAACAGTGGGGGAATTCAAGAATGCATGGGACAGACATATATATAGTGGATGGGTGACCATTCACAACAAGGCTATGTTTCCCTTGAGGGGGTTGATGACATCATAGAGACCTCGAGAGCGAAGCTCGAGAGGTCTCCCTGATGTCATCAACTCCCGAGAGGGAAACAGCCTTAGTTGTGTATGGTCACCCATCCACTGTTTTGTATAGTATATGGTTAGGGCTTATTTCAATTGTTTTACCTCATGCCACTCACAGCTTCTCCCGCTCCTGTTGCCACTTGCTCCAGATTTGCCCAGCTCCCACTCTCTCTGGCTTCTCCCTGTCGGCCCGCTGCCACTTGTTCAGCTTCTCCCGCTCCTGCTCACTCCGGCGTTGGAAATTATAATTTTTTAAAATAAAATGTAAAAAAAAAGCTTGCTTTTGTGACACGGAGCAACTATAGCTCCTCGTGTCAAAATAAGCAGTGTCCACTACTCCACGCTCGCTAAACTGCAGCTGCCATGTTCGGATAATTTTTTTCCATTGAGCTTGGTAGAGTGAGCCAATCAGAAGGCAGATCAAAGCTAAAAAGTTGTTGTATCGATGTGACGTCAGAACGATAGTACAACTTTTGACCTTTGAACTGTCCTACAATAAGATTTAGAAAGCCACTGGTTTCCACCAACAATAAGCCCTAACCATATACTATAAGGCAATTCTAGTGGAGGGTAGGAGAAAGTAGGCTGCTGATTAACTAGGATCTGCAGCTTATCCGTTAGGTAGGGAAATGGGCATACTAGGTGGGCCAGGCGGTCCTTATCTGCCATCAAATTCTATGTTTCTCTGTTTCTTTCTCCCCCTGCTACACTACAGCTAAAAAAGTTCCTTTCCCTGGCTGGACAGTAAATTCTTTGTCTCTGTGTTGCTCCCTAACAGTCGCCCAAGTAGATGCCAACCCACACATTCTACAGCGATCTCTGGAATATGGATTCTACCCTGTGCTTCCTCTCTCTCTCTCTCAGTCTGCCTCCCCACCAGCACTTCTTTTCTTCCATCTACAGCTCTTCCATTTCTGTCCACTCCCAGCCTAATGCATCCCAGTTGGATCGCAGCTCTCCCATCCCCTGCAACTCCACTGCCCACTCTCTCTGCAGAGTTTCTCTCAACAGGAGCTGGGTTCAGTTTCAGGTGTCTAGGCTAATGACTATCAGTTAATGTGGAACATTTGGTGATGGGGAAACAAATCTGCTCTTCCCTGCAACCCCGCAGCCTGTTCTCTCTCTCCCTCCTCATATGGAGCTGGGCTCAGGTTACAGTTCTGACCCCCTCGCTCAGCCTCTGTCCCCAGCACCGCTCTCTCTCTCTCGCTCTCTCTCTGTCCTCTCCCATGCACACTCTCTCTCTCTCTCTCTCTCTCAATCTGTTCCCCCCTCACACTTTTTTGGTGTGAGCTGTAAATAAATATCCTGATTCCCTATGTTAATTCCCAACCCCCTGGTGGGCCCTAGTCACCATTTTTATGTTTGCTTGCATGCATGCGCAAGAAACATGTTGTGGCAGCTTGCTGGAGAAGCTGGTTGTGGAGGTGCAGCAGTGTTGTGGCCAATGCCACCACTGCTTTTTGGGGCTCATCTGTGTGTCACCAATGAAGGAGCATGCTGGCTATGACAGTAGTCTGCAAGCATGCCACCAACTTGAAACGATTTTGGTGCTGCAATGAGGGAGTGCCCCCTCATTGCAGGGCATGCCTTGCTTGGTGTAACATTTCAGTAAGCATAGCGGCGGCTGTTGCCGTCCGCCTCTCACAGTCCCCAGCAAGCCAACTTCAGGGGTGCCCAATCCCCCTGTCAGCATGCCCCCTCTCCAGTTTGTTTGCCAATGGGGGAGCCCAATCCCTGTCAGCATATGTGCCCCTTGCTATGTTTTGTCTGCCAAGGGGGGTGCCCAATCCCCCTTGGCATCATCCCCCCTAAACACAGACACACTTGCCGATGGGGTGCCCAATCCCCCTTTCTGCGTGTTTAACCCCCATCGCGACAGCATTTTCCTGCCTCCACCCCACCCCTATTGTGTGCCACACTGGGAGCCTACCCCAGTGTGGCTAACATGATCCCCAAACTCTTACACCTGTAAAAAGAAAATGGTCCACAGTGTTTTTTATGCTATTTTTTATAACTTGAAACATAGGAAACGGTCCCTCTTTGTGGGTCCCCACCCAACCCATACCCACCCTCTGCATGTACACCACCTCCCTCACCCCATACTTACCTCTGGAGTCTGGCACGATGATCTTCGGTGGAGCGGCAACACGCCTGCACTCTTCAAAGCCGAACGCGAACTGAAGAAATGCTGGTAAGCTGTATAATGGCATAAATGGGGGATTTTCAACTTAAATGGATATCTCGGCCAGTTTTGTGACTTTTGACTCCACATTTTTAACATGGGGTTCTTGAGGCCCCACCTCATGAACACAGTCACTGTCATGTCGTTATTCGGACCCGAAAGGTGATTTCGCGGTCACTGAGCGGAATCATCTTCCAGGACCGAGTAATGAGATGATAGTGTCACTGTTCATGAGGTGGGCTCACAAAAAGCCTATGTTGCAAATTTGGTAAAAAAATTCAAAAAAATTACTGTGTTATGAGCGTGCATTGCACAGTTCCCATGCACACTTGTAACTTCAAGAATTTTTAACATTTTCACTCCAGATTTTCAACATTGTCATTTTTCCGCACTTCCTTGTGAACAGTACAGCTGTCATTTTTTACATCCTGCCCGAAATGTGTTTTCGCACATGTGGCCTACAATGGCTCAATCGCTGTGTGAAATCAACGTTCGAGACAGATTAAGAAAATTACAGTTCATACAGAGAGGTCCCAAAAAGCCCATGTTGCAAATCTGGTGAACAAATTCCAAAAAAATGTCTGCGTTACCAGCGCGCATTGTGCAGTTTCTATGCATGCTTGTAACTTTGCCAATTTTTTTTATTTTTACTCCAGATTTTCAACATTGTCATTCTTGCACTCCACCTTATGAACAATATAGCTTGTCATTTTTCACATCCTGCCCGAAACATGTTTTCGCATCTGTGGCACACAATGGGCGCGGTCACCGTGCTAAATCAATGCTCGGGACATATTAAGAAAATCACAGTGTCACTATTCATGAGCAGAGGTCCCAAAATGCCTCTGTTGAAAATGTGGTGTAAAAAATCCCAAAAATAATTGCATTACAGGTGTGCGTTGTGCAGTTTCCATGCACACTCGGGATTTCATCAATTTTTTTATATTTTCACTCCAGATTTTCAACATTACCATTTTTTTACACCTCCTCATGAACAGTACAGCTGTCATTTTTCACATCCTGCCTGAAATGTGTTTTTGCACCTGTGGCGCCAAATGGTGCAGTCACTGTGCAAAATCACCTTTCGGCTAACGGACTAATAGTGTCACTGTTCATGCGGTGGGGTCACAAATAGCCCATGTTGAAAACTTGGAGTGAAAATACCAAGAAACGTCCAGGGCGTTAGTGTTTCCGACCGTAACGCCCTTCCCTGTAGGGACTGACAGGCGTCAGGGGTGTGACTTGCGACTGTCGACAGTAATGCTCGCGCCATTCTACCCCCACCATGTAGCTAGTGACAGGTATTGAGGTGTGTCTTGGACTCTTTGGCCTCAAAGTTCACCCCATTCTCCTATACCGCACCAATTTCAGCATATTTCCTTATGGAGTGGGGTGAGCGTGAAGCCTGAACACCCCAAGGCACACCTCGACGCTTGTTGGTGTCTTTGGGGTAGGGTGAGGTGAAATGACGTAAGCATTGTGGGCAATGAGCCAAAGGCATACCCCAATGCCTGTCCATCTCTGCAGGGTGGTGGTGGGGCTGGTATCAGTTCAATAGTTCACTGCCATTCCTATTCTGCATCTGTCTAACTCCTGCACTTCCAATGCTAATGCCAGCAAGCAAACATTCGGCATTGACAGATGCTTGTTTATTTTTATTTGATTGGTGGCTAGACTGACAGTCACTGCCCCCCATATGCACCTGTACATTATTAGTACAGAGTGACACCAACTCCCCAACTGCAGTGTGCAGTACCCAAAAGCAACACTTGTAGCAGCATCTCCCTGATCGAGTGTCCCAGAGCAGAAAACTCTGTTGGAAGCAATCCTGGAAAAGTGATTACAAAAAGTGATTACAATCAGGCCAGGGATTACAAGCCCCATTTTTTGACCAGAATTCAGGTGTCCATGTTGAGGACTAACTAGCAGGCCAGGGAGCAGGCTAATGAGAACACTGAATTGAGCGGGGAGGTGAGAAAACAACAGCTTGTATGATGGCACAATGGATGGGAATCTGGCGGGAGTTTCTCTGGCTGCCCCTAGGCAGGAGAGAGAAAACCTCCAGGATGTGTGATCGTGGAACAGCTTGTGAGGTCCTGGAACAGGAGTCAGCAGTAAGATCCTGCAGTGAGGTCCTGACCTGGGGTCCTAGCAGGCAGCCAGTGACTCAGAAGTGGGTTAGGCCCTTGTATCCAAGAATTTATTTTTTTATAATACATGATCAGCCTATTTGATTTCTGAACGTCTAAGCTGTAGCTATTCCTCCCATTGTGTAGTAGTTTGCGATGATCTGTGAAAATTACATGATTAAAGGCATTTGCATCATTTACATGAAAACATTTGAAAAAACTTATTAGCATTTTGCTGCTACTTTCTTGAATGCTGTTACTGAGAGGTGGCAATTTGTTGCAATATGGTTGATTTTATCCTATTAATTGTACTAAGTGTTACCAAACCCACCCACCTCCAATTGAATCTCCCTGCTAGTGGCACAGAAGAATCCCTTTGCTGGCAAACCAGCTGCCGGCTGCACAAAACCCCCCCACCCCCACCACCACCATTATACAATTGACTTTTAGAGACACTGTAAATACTGGGTAGGTACCAAACCCACCCATTGTCCATCTGATCATTCCCCTGGCCTGGTTGTCCACAAGAAAGACCCCCACCCCGCTGTTGAACTGCCAGCTTCCCAATTGACTTCCCTGATGGCTGCACTGAAGAACCCCTCCCGATGCCAGACCTGCCCTGGTTGCAGACAACGTAACCCCCTCCCTTGCTGCTGAAATTTCCACCCACCCAATCTCACTGCTAGCCCTACAACACTCCATGCAGTGGAAGTTTGGGAGCACCTACTCCCACCCGGTGCTGTTGAACTCACCCACCTCTCTAGCTGTACACAATGGTTGCTTGGGGAAATGGCAATCTAGTCTGAGTCAGGGTGCACTAAACTTGTAAGCATGTGTGTGTACAATACTTCAATACTATTACAGTAGCAGCCATTGTGGCTGTGACTGGCTCTGTGGCTTGTTAAAAATGGGTGTTATTGTTGCCTCCCTCCAGGATGACACCACTCTTGACCTCATCTGGAGGTTTCTGAAATATCTTTGTCATAGGGCCTGCTATTTCCTCAGCTACATCTTTTAGGATTCTTGGGTGCAACCCTTCTGGGCCATGAGATTTGTTGGGATTTAAGTCTCTTAGTTTCTTTTCAGCATCAGTTTCTTTAATGTCCATACTATTAGTTGTTTTGGATATCCTTATTATTTCATTTATGTGCCCCTTGCCTGGTACACACTTGGAAAAAAAAGTTGCTGAAAATGTCTGCCATGTCTGTTATGTTTGTTATTTGGACACTGTCCTTAATAATTGGCCCAATATGCTGATGCCCTTTTTTGAGGCTGTTAATATAGTTGCAAAATAATATTTTATTGTCCTTTGTTATTGTTGCAAGTCTTAATTCTTCCTCCCTTTTTGTCGTTTTTGTTTTATTCAATTTCTGACTTTACTGTTATACACGCCTCATAATTCTGGTGTATAATTATGTTTAGCTGTTTTGTATGCTTTTTTTGTTCTCTTTATTAACCCTCTGCTTGTAGGCTGACCTTCCTTGTCCACCAAGCTGGTACCTTTCTCTTTGAGTTGTATTTAGCTCTTTCGGGTATGTACTTAACCACACATTGCTGATGTTTTAAAATAACGATGTCCCACATTTTGTCCGGATTTAACCCTTCAAATTCTATCTCTCACTCCCAATTTCTTAGACACCCCTTTATTACTTTATAGTTGACTTTATTATAACACCTTACTTTATTTGTTCCCGTTTGTTTGTCACTACTGCTTTTAATGTTAAAGTGTACCATTTTGTGGTTGCTGCCACTGAGAGGCTCCATTATTTTGCAAGTTCCGATTTCCTCCAATATGTTACTAAGTACCAAGTCCAGAAGGCTGTTACCTCTTGTGCTATTTCTAACATACTGTTTTAAGTTCTACGACTCGGTGATTACAATAAATTCATTTTCCAACTGTGTGCACCACCTGCCCCTATTCTAATTTATATTGGGCAAGTTAAAATGCCCCAGTACTGTTATTCTGTTTCCCAGGTTTAAGTTTCTGGGACTGTCCATCAATTGTTTATTTTGTTGTTCCAAATGGGAAGGTGATCTGTAACACACCCCCATGATAATCTTTTCTCTGTTTTGTGGATTTAATTTTATCCAGACCTGCTCTATTTCTTGTCCTCCAGTTGTTGTTGCATCTATTTCTGTGGCATCTATATTGTTTTTTTTTTTGTTTTTCTTTATTTATCCTCCTTCTCTGCCTTCGGTCCCTCCTCCTTCAGACTGCTCAATTCCTTTTTTCGGATCCCCCCCCCCCCGGATCTGGCCCTAGAGTGCCTCTTCCCTCCTCTCCTGCACAGCGGGGTCTGTCCTGGGGATCGGTGGTCCCTATTAGATGGAGCCGTCTTCATCTAGGGGCGCAGAAGGGTTTTTTCCATTTTCTGTCCTCCCCATAGCCCCGCCCCCCTGGGATGTCGGCTGGACACAGAGCCTCCAGAGAGGCGGCGTGCACTCACCGCCGTCTCTCTCAGCGCCTTCAATGTCCCCCCTCCCAGATTCCATGAATGGAGCCACAAGCCCCTCGGGTGCCAGTGCTCCCACTGGCATTTTCGGGGTTGGCGTTCCCCCCCGAGGGAGGAGAGCATCCGTTGGGATGCTCAATCCTCCCTCCCCCCTGCCGACCCCCGGTGACCCGAGTCCGTTCCCGAACCTGGGTCACTGGCGTGGCGTGAGGTGTGGCGTCCAGCGCCTCAACCCTCAGTGCCACCGGGCTGGCATCTATATTGTTTTTGATGAATATAGCCACTCTGCCACCTCTTTTCTTTTCTCTGTCCTGTCCTCGTGGAACACTTGATATCCTTCTATGCTCATCCCCCAGCTATCTGTCCACCACCAGGTTTATGTCATTGCGCATATACTGATGTCTTTATTCCTCAACGTGTACTCTAATTCATCTCTTTATTGCCCAAACTTCTTGCCTTCACTAATAATGCTTTCCATTTGTGAATCCGATGTTTTTTGTTTGGTCTCTGTTTTGTTCCCATATTATACTCAGTTTTGTTTTGTGAATCTCCTCCCCATCCCCCTCGCCTCTAGTTTAACATTTTGTTAATTGTATGGCTTAGTCCGTTCACCAGCACTCTTGTACCTATCCCATTTAAGTGTAGCCAGTCAATTGCAAAGAACCTCCGATCCCCATCACACCTGTTTCCATTTCTTTTGAAGTAAATTTCCTCCACGGGACACCATCTTCTTAACCATCCATTTAGTTGTTTGATTGCCACAGTCTTTGTTTTGCCTGGTCTGGGCACTGGTAATACAGTAATTCTGAAACTGCTATACTGCAGTTTCTCTGCTACCAAATGTTATCAACTTCCTCAGAGTCTCTCTGTGTATTTCAAGTTCCCTTCTGTTGATGTTTTTTCATGCCTACATGCACTACAATTTGCTTGTCTGTACCCTTTAACATACCATCTATATGGGCAGAGGCCAGACATGGTTGTTTCCCACACGCAGGGTTTCCACCGGACATGTGAGCAGGTAACCATTAGGCCAGCAGCATCCACTCATCCCCTATGGGCAGTGCTTTGCAATGCCAGATAAATCAGCACCGGGGGGATGGAAAGGATGAGCAGAGACCTGAGAAAACTAGAGGAGTGGTTAAGAGTATGGCAGCTGGGTTTCAATATAAAAATGTGCAAAATAATGCACTTCGGGCACAGAAAGCCAGAGGCAGAGTACAAAATGAATGGAGTGGTACTGACTACCACCAAGCAGGAAAGAGACCTGGGGGTAATTATATTGGATGACCTAAAGATGGCCAGGCAGTGTGACAAGGCAGTAGGGAAGGCTAGTGGGATTCTGGGGTGCATAGGGAAGGGTATCATCAGCAGATAAATGGAGGTGGTGTTACCTCTGCATAGATTGCAGGCAAGACCCCACCTAGAGTACTGTGTCCAGTTCTGGGGACCACATCTCTGAAAGCACATAGACAGAGTGCAGGCAGTCCAGAGAAGGGCAACTAAAATGGTGCAGGGTCTGTATCAAAAGCCCTAAGAGGAGAGACTAAAGGACCTCAATATGTGCAGTACACCCTGGAACAGAGAAAGGGGGGTTATGACAGAGACCTTTAACTACCTAATTGGGGTAAATAAGGTACAGGAGGGAAGTATTTTTCAGAAGAAAAGGTTATCAAGAACAAGGGGACATGCTATGAAGCTAGAGGTAGATTCAGGAGAGATGTGAGGAAGTACTTCTTCACAGAAAGAGTGGTGGATTCCTGGAATAGCATTCCAGCAGAGGTAGTGGGGCCAAAACAGTGGTGGGGTTCAAGACTGCATGGGATAGGCACAAGGGAATAATAGTGGAAAGGAGGGAAGGGAGAAAGAGCTGTCATTTGGTGGAGCGTGCAGTCCTCCCTCCCTCCCCAGGAGAAGAGAGTAGCCCTTCAGGCACTCAAGCCTCTCCTTCCCCAATCAACTCTTGGCAACTCGTGCTCATTTTCAAACACAGATCACCAGTGGGGTGAGAGGTAAGAGAGATTAAAGGTGCCTCAGCCCTCTGTGTCACTGAGCTGGTAGTTGTACAGCCATTTCTAATGCACCACAGATGTTCTTGCACCCTTATTTTTAATTTTCGTTTTGTATGTCCGACATATAATTTTGGACATGGGCAGACTAATACATACAACACATACATGTTAAAGCATTATACAAAATGGTTAACTGTACAATTGTGTGTAGTTTGTTCAAAGATGTCACCTACAACTGCCAATTTACACACAGACCATCTACCGCATGTGTGGAAACCTTTTGTGTTGTGGGGGCACCAGCTAATATTTTCTTTTGATTCAGGAACAAAATGACTAGTGTTTAACAGGTCTTTACTTTTTTTGCCTGGCTAAAGGTCACCCTGAGGCATGCACTGCAAAGGTGCTGTGTGCAGAGGTGTCATACTGTAACATATTCCAATGTTTCAGCTGGATATGTTTCATCTTTCGTACCAAATTTGTATATTGCAGTACAAAGGTCAGTGGTTGATCTGTCTCACTCTGCTCTTTAAGCAAGCAATAACACACAACTAGGTGCAGGTTATTGCCTGCTAAGAGCATGCCCAGGGGTGTACTAAGGCACGAGGCACTTGCGCCGAGTGACTTATGCATCTGGGAATGCTCTTATCAGGCGATAACCCACACCTCGGAGTGTGTTATTGCAGCTTATAAATGGGCTTTATGTAGAAATAAAATAAAAATAGCTGTCAAAATAGGGGAAAAGGTTTTTTTCTAGAAGAGAAAAATAGTTTCTCTGTTTATGTACTGTATTGCCTTGTATAGTACAGTGTATTTAGCTTGGTCACTGCTACAGCCGACCCCCCACTGAAACACAACTTGTGTTGCCTATGTCTCCACAGATACATAATTTTTAACTGTGGAGTGCTGTAATGTGTGCATTTTAAAACTGCAGGGGCAGTTTCATAGGGAGTGAGCGTGTATGTCTTAAGCCGTCCTAGTGTACAGTTTGAATCAGACGATGTCTGGCTAAAATGACCGTGTGTTTAAAAATTGGAAGAGCGATTTCATAGGGCGCTAGCGTGTGCCTCTTAAGCTCCTTACTATACACTGTTTGCAACAGAGCAGGTCTCACTGAAATCGCCCTGTATTTTGAAACTGCGAGCACTTTTTTTTAGGGAGCGCGCAGGTTCGTCATCAGCTGCCATAGCGTGCAGTTTCTATTGCAATATATTTTGTTTAAATGGAAGCTATGTGGATTTGGAAAAAATGTCTGGAGGATAGCACTGACCATGTAGTTCTGTGAAAAATTGATTTATATTTTGGAGTGGACGATGGTTAAATATGATGGTTGATGGTGTCGGAGGGAGGGGGAGCGGTACCATCAATGAATGCGGTGGGATCGAGGAATGAAACGGAGGGAATAAGGAAAGCACCAGGACAGGTACAGATAATTTTGGATCCTAGTACAGGTGTAATGTTGTAATTTGGGGCTTTTTTCATTGTTGTTTGTGTCTGGGTACTGTGCTGGCACGACTGCATTTGTGATGACTTGCCCTGAGGAAAAAAGTGTCCCGTCTCTCTACTGCTTCAGTGAGCTCTGCCAGTCAGTGTTTCTGTTTACGGTTGGCAGAGCTCACTGATTTGCTGTTGTTATGGGACTTTCATGTGGGCAGTAGTGCCGGTTGGCTATTATATCATCTGATAAGGACACGGCTCAGATGATGCAGTAGCCAATCAGAGGCTTGGATTTCTTAAACCCATTTTATAATTTTTAATAACTGTTTCTGATTGAACTGTTTAACTCTTTCAAATGATTCTACCAGATTTTGCATTTCAACCCTCTTAACAACAGTCTCTCAGTAAGTTTAGAAGATTGTTTTTCAAATTCATTATGTTAGCAGAACAAATGCGTCTTAATCTGAGAAACCAACCAAAGGGTACACTTTTCACCAATGATCGTGGGTGGGCACTGGTGGCATGTAAAATGCTGTTTCCTACTGTGGGTTTTCTAAATCCATGTGACCCCACCCCACCATCTACAGAGTAAAGTTCTAAATTCAAAAACGGTATCACAGCCAGATCAGTGTTGTGACTGAAGGACAAGTTTGGGTTGTTCTCACTTAACTGTTCCATGAATTCTGTTATTGAATGTTCATCATCGTCCCAGATGGGAAACACATCATCAATAAACCTGCACCAGTGCACCATCTTTTCCAAAAAGGGATTGTGGTCAGAAAAAATATTACATAATTCCCAATATCTGAGAAATAAATTAGCAAATGAGGGGCCATGGTGGCCTCCGTAGCAGTACCCCTGTTCTGTATTTTTTTTTGTAATCAAAGTAAAAAAAAAAATAGGTGTCAAAGTAAACTCAACTGAACTACACAAAAATTGAGGAGATAGTGCACCGGTACAGGTTTTATTTTCTAAATAATACAACAGGGCTTCAATTCCCACCTGATGTAGGATACTGGTGTACAAGGAGTTTACGTCCTCACTCACCCACCTACCTACTGTATATGTGTCTTTCCAAATGACTTTTTCCATTTTACTCAGCACATCCATGGAGTCTTGGACATAAAATCTCAATGTAACAATTAAAGGCTGCAAAAAATAACCAACAAATTTACAAAGAGTTTCACTCAGAGATCCAATGCCCAAGACTATGGGGTCATCCCAGAGGTCGCATTCTGTTTTTATGGACCTTAGGAAGATAAAAAAAACATAGCCATTCTAGGATCCTTCACCTTCAAATACTCATTTTCCAGTGCAGCAATTTCCACACTCAACACAGATCCATCAAGAAAATTAATAGCATATCACTAAACTCCTGTATAGGATTCTTTTTTAACTGCTCATAGGTATCTGTGTTATTCAACAAGTGATATACTTCAGTTAGGTAATCCTGTTTGTCAATGACCATTACGTTCCACCCTTTGTCTTAATTTCTAATTAAACTATCAGACATATTTTTGAGCTCATTTACAGCCTGAATGTCCTCTTTATTTAGCTTACTGTCACTCAAATACCAGTTGCCCTGTAATCATTTTTCCACATCATGTCTTATCAAAGACCAATAGGTTCGCACTGCAGGGTTTTTAACACAGGACAAAAAAAACCTGACAATCTTAAAATATTTTCTTCTATTTTGCATCATTGCCTGTGACCCCCTCAGAACATATTTCCCACAGTGTTAATGTCAGTATTCTCCTCACTGTGTAGTACTCAATAATCTCCACTCTCTGTAGCAGTAATTTCAAACCTTTCAAGTTCAGTTAACAACACACCAAACACATACTCTACTTCTTGAATCCCCATCTGTCTCCTCCCCTGTTATAGTGTTCCACCCAGTCTGGGTACACTTTCACCCTAATTTATTACTGTACTTTCCCCCTTCCTGCTTTATGCTACAGCACTTAAATTTTTGTGACTGCATGTCAGTCTTCACTGTTGCTGTTTATCTAAACTGTGTGCCACCTACTCAATGCACTGTATACCTTTCTGCTACCCTTAGTGTACAATGATGATGTGCTATGCTTCTTTATACCGTGTTGTTGATGCCTGTACTCCATGTTATGCTTTTTGTATGGTATGTACTCATTGTGCCATCTTCATGGCCTGGGTCATGCCTGAAAATGGTTCTTTGGATCAGCATTCTACTCGGTAACCAAAGACATGAATAAATAAAAATTCCATGTCTGCAAATGCACCTGGGTATTAGAAGTACTCACAGTCTCTGCACCAGAATCTGCAGTTGTCTCACAGTTCAGAGTCACCAACATATTGTTTCCATTTTCTTCTAACAAGTCAAAGCCACTAGAGTTCTCCTTATTAATGGCGGTAATCAGATCACAGGGCCACATACAAAGCAAGCTACAAGTTCCAGTCTGTGTCTGATGGGGCAGTTGCCTTGTGTACGGCACACAGTTTGATGACCAGTCCTCAAATGCTAGTTCCTTCATGCTGATACCCCTCCTGTAAACCACAACACTCCCAACCGTAGAAACCTCACCACTCACATATGACTCCCAACTGCAAACTCTAGCCACTCCAAACTACAAAAAGCATATTGCTTACATGCCACTCTCAGCCACAGACTCCAGCCAGTCCAGACTACAGCAACCACACTGCTTGCTGCCATGCCACTGATAAACTAAAGGATGGACCACTTCAGCCATGCCTCCTTTAATGTGCAGACCCCTACACTATGGAAGTACTAATTGGAACAAAAAATATACACACTGAAAATGTCACTTCACTAGGGGAAAAAACTCAAAACCCAGAAATGTTCACAAATGCAATCAAAGCTTAACAATGATCATACTGTATTCTATAACATAAAGGATAGGTGAGTGGGTTTATAGGATGCATAAACCTATATTGGGGGCCTAATGAGATCATAATGCCTCAAGCCCTCTATACATATAGCTGATTGACCTCAATAAGCCCCTCGATGGGTTTATGTCCCTGTACCCCACACTAACCTATCACTTATTATATACATAGCCTGTCTGTACAGTATGTGTATGCAGTAGAAATGCTTACTTTCACAGTTCTAGAACCTCAGACATCCAACTTGTAAGCTATCAAAAACACCAATTTTGACACAGACACTTACTGAAGCCTAATATACTACAAAAGAAAAGTAACTCAAGGTCTCGATGCATAGGTTCAAAACCGACTATTAAAAAACAATATAACTCACACGTGCTACAAACTCCAGATGCTGGAACAACTTTATTTAACAGCAACCATGCAAAAAATAGCTAACCAACCCCACTACCAAGCCTCAACATGTCACGCAGCCTGCTTTGTCAAGAGACCCTGCTGCCCCCTAGTGCCAGCATTTTATACACTTGTCTTAAAGGTGCAGTTGGGCAGCAGCCATTAAAATACACAAGCAAACATTGTTATGTGAAAATTAAAAATAAAATACAGTCCTGTTTCATCTGAAAGAAGATGTTACTAATAGCAGAATCTGATAGCTGTTTTTTTTTTCTGGCTCTTTGGACAGTCTAGCAATCAGTCAGTCACCCAGGAAGAAATGCACCCTGATACCCCTGTGCTGCAGGAAGGCTGTCACCACTGCCATGCGCTTGGTGAAGACCCTGGGCACAGACAAGAGACCAAAAGGCATGACCTGGAACTGGTTCAGTGCCCATTATGCATGGAATTGGAGGCACCAGCAGTGGGACAGATGGACTGGGATTTGGAAGAAGGCACCCTGGATGTCCAGGGAGCAGAACCACATGCCCTGATCCACAGAGGGAATGATCTGATTCAGAGTGACCATCCAGAACTTGCGCTTCCATATGACCTGGTTCAGACTGTGCAGATCCAGTATGGGGTGCAGCCTCTGTTTTGGAACTAGAAAATACCTGGACACGTAATCCTGACTGACCAAGGCACCCGGGACACAGGCTATGACTCTTTTCATGAGAAACTGAGCGATGTTCTCCCAGATGGCAGAAAGCATGTTCTGTGACATCTTGGACTCCTGAAGAGCATGGGGGATCCTCAAAATCCAGATGCAGCCTTCCACCTACCACCTCCAACATTCACTTGTCCATTGTGATGGTGAACCAATATGGCAAGAATGGGTGTAGCTGATCACCCCAACAGTGAGTACAGGCAAGGACAGGATGGGTGGAGGGGTGACACCCCTCAACCTTTCACAGTGTGGCTTTTGTGAGAGTACCAGCTACTGTGGCTAGAGGGGTACCACCACCCCTGCCCCACCTCACTTGGGGCCCTGGCTTCTGAACTTGACTTTTAAGCACCAGATCTCATATTGGCCCTCTTCTTAGGCTTCTGTATCTGGTTCTTCTGGTATGAAGCCACAGAGTCAAGGGTGGCACTGGACTTCTCTATGTGCGTGAGATGTCCTTCCACCCAGGGCTAAAGAAGTCAGTGCCCAAGAAAGGAACATTGGCCAGCTTGTGCTTAGTGTCTGCCATAAAGATGGACAGGTGCAGCCAGGCTCTGTGATGTAACTGTGAATAGGCATACTTTCCCTTCCAACCCTTCTGTATTGTTACCAATGAAAACATTGAAGAGGACCGGCCCCAGTACTGATCCTTGTGGCACTCTACTGGTCACTTTGCCTGTTCCAGAGTGGATGCCATTTACCACCATCCTCTGACTTGTATTGCTCAGCCAACTTTCTACCTATTGTACTATTTTAAGAAGGCTATGTGGAGTCATCAGAAGGTTATGTTTAAAATTTGGGAGTAAAATATTAAAAAAAACAAAGTTATGAGTGTGCATTGAGATTTTTCAAAGAACGCTCGTAACTGTGGTAATTTTCAGTATTTTAACCCCAGATTTTTAACATAGTTATTTTTTCATACCACATCATGAATGTGACAGCTGTGATTTCTCAAATCCTACCCAAAACATGTTTTCACACTTGTGGTGCAAGATGTTTCGGTCACAGTTTTATAAATGACACCTGTCATGCTTAGAAGATGTGGTCATAAAAAGATTATGTTGAAAATTTGGGGTAAAATTGTGAAAAGCCAACTAGATTATGAGGAAATATTGAATTGTTCCAGCATTTACTCATAACTTTATTTTTGCAGATTTTGGACCATAATGTTCAACATATCTCTTGTGTTACCCACGGCCCCTGTACATGGCAAGTGTCAATTTTCAAATCCCCTCTGAAACTTCTTTCCACAGTTGAACAGCAAAATCACCTTTCAGTTGGGATTTTGAAAATTCCACTTGCCTTGATCATGATGCCAGGTCATAAAAAGACTGTTAGACATTTTGGGGTCAAAATGTGGGAGCTCACTTAAAAGTAGATATTGCTTCTCAGCTGCCCTATCCTGGGTAATTACAATCTAACAATGTGTCAAATCAGAACTCCACTGAAAATAATAATAATAATAATAAATTTTATTTCTAAAACGCCTTTCAAGTTTTCAAGGCGCTGTACAAGCATAATAAAACACAGATAAAACTTCAGTCTCACAATAATACAACACTATCAATAATCCAAGAAGGCAGACTGATACAAATGGGTTTTTAAGTGAGACATTGCATCTCATCTAGGGTTGTCAGAACCTGCTGATGTTCTGGGTTCTAGTCTAGAACTTTTGAAAAAGTTCTAGGGTTCTAATCTTTTTCAGAATTCGGCTCTATGTTTTTTGATTGGGTTGCAAATAGCGAAGACAATAGTGAAATACATGTCATGAAACTGTGAGCAAAAACAAATAAATCTGTTCATATAATGGGAGAGAGAGGGAGATGATCATGTGTGACTTTGACATGACTCTAGGGTTATTTGTGTTTTTTTCTCCTTTGCTAGTAGTAAAAGCCAGCCACTTACAAAACAAATAAGAATTGCCAAAGCTGCCTATTATAGAGCTGAATTAGATGCTTCCTACAATAACCCATCCAGACTCTGGGGTACTATAAAGGGAATTCTGGGCAAAAACTCTACCCCTGCCTTAACCTCCAAACTGCTACTAAATGACACAGAAATTACGGGCAAGCAAGAAATCCTAAACACCTTCAATGACCACTTCACCACAGCTGGCCTAGCATTTGACTCTTCACCTGCAAGTCTCTTGAGATCATCTTTGAACCTTCAATCCACTGTGGGACAAAAGGCTACTTCAACATTCTCCTTCAACCCAATATCCTTGAAAGAAGTAGAAGACCTTCTATCTAATATAGATACTTCTAAGAGTGCAGGTACAGACTCCTGGATCCCTACTTTTAAAATAGCATCACGCCTTATCTGCCCCCCATCATCTCTTCAATCTTTCCCTAGCTACTGGATCCATTTCCTCCACTTGGAAAACAGCTCAAGTAGTTCCACTACTTAAATTTGGTGATCCCACGGACCTCAACAATTACAGGCCCATTTCCATCCTACCGGTACTATCCAAGATGCTTGAAAAATTAGTAAACTCACAGTTAAGGGCCTATCTGGATAAAAACAACCTCCTAAATCCAGCACAATCAGGATTTAGATCAAGGCATAGCACCATCTCTGCCCTAGCCAAAGTAACTAATGACTGGCAGATTGCCTTGGACAAGAAGAATTGTACCTGTGCTGTGTTCCTGGACTTGAGTAAAGCATTTGACACAGTGGATCATGAATCATTACTCACCTCCCTTAGCTCTCTAGGCCTGGATTCTCTCTCCACTCAGCTGGTTTAAGTGCTATCTATCTGATAGGTCACAATTAGTAAAAATGAAAATTACCTATCCACCTTAAAACCACTGCTAAGAGGTGTACGCATGAGCTCTATTCTTGGCCCTATCCTCTTTGCCATTTATATTAATAATATCGATGCCAACCTCTCTCAATCTAACATTCATCTGTTTGCTGATGATACTGTATTATATGTCAGTAATCCTTATTACCTAAAGCCTGTAAGGTGTTACAATCAGAATTCTCCATCCTGCAACACAATCTATTGGGAAAAACTACTTAAATGCCAAAAACAAAAGCTATGCTTTTTGCCACAAAGAGTTGCTCTGCCATTACCCCATCACCCACCACCCTACAATTATTCACCTTACTTGGAGAGAAGCTGGAATTTGTGGACAAGTTCAAATATCTTGGAGTCTGGATTGATAATAAGCTCGACTACTCTGTCCATATTGAAGAGCTACTAAAAAAGTTGAGACAAAGGCTTGGCCTGTTTTACAGGATAAAACACTACCTTACCAGAGACTCCAAACAAAGATTAATCCAGGCATCATTCCTATCCCTCATTGACTATGCTGACTTTCTCTATGGCCATTGCTCACTCTCCCTCTTAAATAAGCTGGACACCCTGTATCATAGATCCATCAGATTTATTACTGACCTTCCCTCTAGCACCCATCATTGCTCTCTTTATATGGCAGTTAATTGGACATCACTACAATACAGAAGAAATAGGAATGCTGCAATCTGGATCTTCAAAGCTTTATCAGGCAAACTCCCCTCCTATATCACAGACTGTTTTACCCGAATTACTTCTAGGCCATACACCCTAAAGATCAGTAAACTCATCATGTTAAAGGTCCCCAATGCCTGTACCTGGTTTGGGAGGGCCGCTATCAGCTACTCCCTTGCAGTTACTTGGAACTCACTCCAAAATCTATGAATCTCAATACCCTCTTACCCTTATCATCCTTCAAAGATTATTCTCCACCATATTTCCAGAGTTCTGCAATTGCTTTCATAAGGCCTAATCTCCCATCAACCTACATCCCCCTTCCGTATTCCATTATGTTAGTTCCCTTATATTATCCAGTCAGCTGCTATCTCTTATAAAAGCCATATAGGCTTATTATTTGTATACTATGCCTGCTATATCTATTCTCTCCTTTTCCTACAGGTTAAGTGATTTTACTGTACATTGTATATATGTAAATTGTTGTAAACTCTCATTCTATGTCATTGTACTGTTGTTCATGTTTTTCTTGTCTATGTAAAAATACTTGTACTCTAATTTGTATGACCACTCAGGTCCATCTTGTAAATGAGCTACGCTCAATGATGTTCGCCTGACTAAATAAAGATTTTGATTGATTGATTGATTGATTGACTTACGGGTGCTTACAGGACCACCGACCCATCCGACCATATGAGATCCCCTGTACTTAGTGTTGGTTGGCACACGGTCACACACTGGGTACAGTGCAGTCAAATGGAGCACAGCAGCACAAATGGCCAGTACACCATGCAGGAGTCACAGATATTTTTAAATGAACAAAAGATTTTTCTGTCTTCTCCAGTCACCTAAAATATTTCTAGGATTTATTTATTTGCGAAATACCACACACTTAGTGCTGGGTGGCACATGCACACACTTGATATTTTGTTCCACCAGTTCCCACATCCACCCATCGATCTCCTTATTTAAAACTAACCTTTGTATCTTCTAGACATCCTGGTCTAACTGACAGAGGAGCTGCTGCAACCAACTGTTTGCCTTCTCCCTCAGCCACTGACTACTCCTGAGCCATTTGCCCAATGCCACGCAACCGCCGACTGTTTGCCTTCCCTCTTGGCCATCTAACCACTATTACTGTCCTAAGCCCAGTGTACACATTCTGCGTGAACATCTTTCCTGCTCCCTTAGCCAGTTGCACACTGCTGATGCTGTTTGCTCACTTCTCTGACTGCTCCGACACATTGTCGACAGCAGTTCAAGCATGCATGAAGAGAGCAGAAGTGGAAGCAAGTGGCAGTCATCAGGACTGTGTCTTTTCTCTTCATTGGGGCATTTCTGTGGGGATTTACTAGTACAGTGGTTGTGTGATGTCACGTTGTCAGCGGGCCAAAGTCAGTGACTCGGTGAGTCAGCAGTAGTGGGTCAGACAGATTGCAGTGCTGTGCAGGCATGAGTGAAGGATGTGAAGGTGTGCAAAAGAGGAAAAAAAAGGTCCAAACCATTATGCAAACCCTCTGGTGTTTGAGTTCTAATTTAGAATTCAACCACCAGCGTTCAAGCATGGTTCAAAGCTTTCTAGAACTAGTTCTGAGAACCTTAATCTCATCTGCTTTATCCTGGGTAAATATACAGTAAAAATGTGTACGAGCAAGGCCAGGTAGAACATCAATACCAGCGGTGAACATTCAGCATTGACAAATGCTTGTTATATATTTGTACAGTTCTGGAGGCCACATCTTCATAAGGACATTGACAGGGTGAAGACAGTACAGAGAAGGGTGACAAAGATGGTACAGAGCTTGCACCAGAAAACATATGAAGAGAGATTTAAGGACCTCAATATGTATTCGCTGGAGGAGAGAGAGGAGTGGGGAGACATGATAGAAACCTTCAAGTACCTTAAAGGCATAAACAAGGTGCAGGGAGGCGACATCATCCAATATAGGAGGAGTAAAAAAATGAGGGGGCATGATATGAAATTCGAAGGTGGCAGGATATGGGAAAATGTAAGGAAGTTGTTCTTCGTGGAAAGGGTGGTAGATGCATGGAATAGTCTGCCACAGGAGGTGGTGGGAGCGAGCACAGTGGAGGGATTTAAACATGCCTGGGACAGACATAAGGGAACCCTAGAAGTGGGAAGGAGAGGAGAGGAGAGGAGAAAGCCATTGATCAAGTAGGGTCAGAGGCCACAAAGAAGGGTAAGACTTATGGGCAAACTGGATGGGTTTAGCGGTCCTTATCTGCCAACGATTTCTATGTTTGGACAGATTTAGTACTATAACACCTTTGAGAGCTTGAACAAGCAGTGTTTGTCCAGTGGTCAGCTAGGAGCTGGTCATAGATTAGCCTATGTTAAAGGAAGAAAGGATTATGTAATAGTTGATTTGTGACACAGGGTGAGCTTGTATGGCAGAGGGGAGTACCTCACACATTTGGTTGACTAAGTTTGTATTAAAGTGAGTAAATTATATTCAAAACAGCCTAATTTATTGCACATACTTTACAGGCAAAGACTGTATCTGAAAGCTGTTAGAAAAACTTTAAGCAAACAAACTGTAAGTAATTTACAACTACCTAAAGAAACATGATTTTTTTGATTTTAAACAATTTCACAATATCCGGTTAATTAATCATATATCATTTCTTAGAATATTAAGGCAATTTTCTGAGGAAGTCTATAAATAAAGGCAAAACATAGAGGGTAGGGTGATGTTTATGCCTGTTTCAAGTGCCAGAGAATAAGCTGCACCGTGGAAGAATCAGACTGCATATTTGGTGATTTTTTTGCACCTGCCCCCCTCCCCACCAAGTTTGCCTGCTGCATGATCTGAAACCACAATGTTTTCTCCCTATTCGGAAGCAGCTGCACAACAGAGCCAGACAGCAGTGTTCCAGGACCCACTGCATCTTCAGAACAGAGACTGAGTGAGAGTCTAGCACAGCAACCATAGAGAGCAGCCAGATAAGCCCAGAAAGCCTGTCTACAGCTGGTAACTGCTCATTGTCAGCATCTTGTCCATCAGCTAAGCAGCCTCCAGCGGTATCCTGTAAAACAATGGAACTGTGGGTAACTACTGTGTTCGACCTCACAACTAGGGGGTGGACACTGTATATTTGCCCCAAGGAAGCAAGTCTGGGTGGACTGTATAAAAGTGCTAGGCCCAGGTGAAGACTTGCAGAGGCCCATCAGACCTTGAACTCATTGATTACAAATAGGGGCCCTTCCCTACATATCAGTTAAAACATAGAAGGCTTTTCTCTTCAGGTGTGTTTGCAGAAGCTACATATTTTATTAACTCCACCAAAAAGCCTCCACCCTGCTGGCAACTACTGCATCACGGTGTGGTATCCACTGCAATTTAGAGAGCTCTCACCCATGGCCTATTGAGGGGATTAAGTCTGGTGCACCTGCCTGGGGACTACAGAACTACTAGTGGGAGGAAAATTGTGCAGGGGGAACTGTATTATACTCTATTGAAACTGCATACTGTGATAAGTATTGAGAGCAAAAAGTGTATATTGCTGCTCCCCCACTGCTTCCATTTTCCATTTTGTTCCCTTGCCTTTTTCCTCCCTCTCCCATTGAATAAAGGCATTGGTTAGTTGTGTGCAAGTAACAAATAGCATTTCCCGAATGCCACAAATATTGCACTACTCATTATTTGGATACAAATAACAAATAGTCGCACTATTATTCCTAGTCCCATCGGGAAATATTTGAAAAATAAAAAAGAGAGAGAAACAGCCCACCACCCTCCACCCCAGTCCAAAATCTATTAAAATATGACCACCATCCTCCCCCCTCTACTGCAATCCAATCCATCTCCCTAGCACCTACAATTCATTTTCATAAAAAAAAACACAGAGCGACTGGCACAACCCGTCCTGCCTGCATGGTCAGTTGTCATCTTAGTCCGTTTCCAGTTTTTGAAAACACATCACTCTCCAGTAGCACTCCATCTTCCACCTTCCTCCCACAGCACCATTTTCTTTTTAGAAGAGATGGCTCCTAGTGAGAGACAATGAAGGTGGCTGACATAGCCCGCTTTCAATATGGCTAGCCACCTTCTATTGAACGAAAGCTCTCCCAAGCTTGTTCACATAGTAAAATAGCTGATCATATGATCATCTGTTTTACTATGCAAGCAAGCATGGGAGTGCTTTCATTCAACAGAAGGTGGCCGGCCATGGAGGAGAGTGGTTTATGTCAGTCTGCTTTGATGTCACTCGCTGGGGGCCTTCTCTTTCAAAAGAAAAATTTGGTGCTGGGGGAGGAGGGCGGGAAGATAAATGCTGCCTGAAGGGTGAGGGGAGAAATATTGTTTTTGATAATTAAAAAGCACTAAAAATGGTACCCAGCCATGGAAGCTGGCGGATTATGCCACTGATTGTGGGAGATTTTTTTTTTTCTTAATGGAAACATGAAATTGTGGGTGCTGAGGGGAGTTTGGTGAGACTGGGATTTTAGCAGGTGGGGGGTGGGGTGTATTTTAAAGGATTTGAGGCTGGGAGGAGGGTGGGGGCTGTTTCTTTTGCTTTCTTTTTTTTTCTTTTCACAGGCACACAAGTAACAAATATGAATACCCAAATATTTGGGACCCCAAATACAGATATTTGGCCAAATATTCAAAATAAAGTATTCACCCACCCCTAGTAACAGTTGAACTATATTACTATGGTGTGGAGCTATTATTGTGCACAGTGTCACAGATTTGGGGAGAAGTGGGAATTGAAAAAGTATTGATACTGTTCCTGAGGGGTGATAATAAAAGTGTGCAAACAGCTAGGTACACTTATTGCTAACCCAGGTGGGGCAGCACATCACTGCAAGTAGTCTGTGCTCAGTGTAGCAGCATTACACCAACCGAGGCCTGCCTCCTTGGAGAGTTCAGAGGTGTGGACCCTGAGGACCCCGAATGACAGCTACAGATAAAGAAATATATGTAGACAGACTGGCAGGCAGACAAGGAAGAAGGCAGACAGACAGACAGACAGACAGTGACAAATAGAATAAATGACAAGTAAGTTTGCTGTATGGGGAGATATATCTATTGAGGGAGCCTAACGCAGTAGTATTTGAGTAGCATTATGACTTCACTAGGTCCCCATTTCCCATTACCCCAAGATGGTATATTTTTCCATAGTACATTTACCTGTCTTTTATTTTTTATAATACAGTAGGATGGTCATTTTTTGGTTTTGTTATGCTTTTTGGAGCTTTCCCCCCACTGTCATATCATAGTGTAGTGGTGTTTCTGCTAGTTTCCGTTTTCTGTGCCTTGAGTTCCTGTAGTTCAGCGTGCTCATTGCTGGGGAGAGGCATGGTGTTTGTAGTCAGGAGCAGTGTGACATCTGCGGTCGGCAGTGGCATGGTGCATGGTAGTGACTGCAGTCTGAGTTTGGAAGTGAAGAGCTTTCGGAGACATGACAGCAGCAGCATGGAGGGACTGGTGGCTAAGGAGAGTTTGTGTTTTACGTGACAAGGCTGTTTGGTGAGAGACTGTGGAATTATTAGATTGTGAGGCTATAGTTTGTTTTATTTTTGGTTTGGTCTGGATAGGGGATTTGTAGGTCTGGGAGTCTTTTGCTTTTGAGTGTGTTCCACGGTAACTATCAATTTATTAATTAATTTATTTACTTATTTTGAATTTAGTAACTGGGTTGATGCAGGAACAGAAACTCACCTGTTTGCCAGAGTGGTAAGGCAAGGCAAGGCAAAGTTTATTTTTCAAAGCGCCCAATCCCAAAGGCTCTGGGTGCTGTACAACAATAATAGCAAATCCTAAAACCATAGACATATACATGTCTAAAATACTAATAATTAAGCCATATAATATAAAGTGATTAAAATACAATATAAGAGGCAGTTCCAGAATGAAATACTACTAGACAATGTCCGAAAAAGCTTGGATACACAGGAGGGCCTTGAGGTGGGCCTTAAATACCTCAACTGAGGGGCCCTCCTTTACAGATGGTGGAAGTGAATTCCACAAGACGGGGCCAGCAACACTAAAAGCTCTGTCACCAGCGGTTTTAAGCCTCATCCTGGGAATCGTAAGGAGGCCCCCAAAGGAGGAATGGAGGGAGTGGGCCGAGATAGCGGGTGTTAGAAGGTCAGACAAGTATCCAGGGTCCAGCCCATGTAGGGCCTTAAAGGTGAGCAAGCCCACCCTAAAGAGGATCCTCCACCTGACCGGCAGCCAGTGTAGTTCATGCAGCACCGGGGTGATGTGGTAGTATCTAGACTGCCCCTTCAACAACCTGGTGGCTGCATTCTGCACTAGCTGCAGCCTGCAGAGAATACTTCCCAAGACCCTGAAGTAGAGCACATTACAGTAATCCAGCCTAGACATTACAAAGGCATGCACCAATATGGGGAGGTCCATAGGTAGAACTAGGAGCTTGATCCTGGCAATATTCCTAAGATGGTAAAAGCTGGTCTGGACAACGGATGACACCTGAGCTTCAAATGTCAATCCGCTGTCAAAGGTTACACCAAGATCACGCACCCTAGAGGAGGTCTTCAATGATGCGCAGACCCCAGAAATTATCCAGTATCTGTGCCAGAGGCCATCCTAGCAAGCCTTCTGTTCAACTCCATCACTAGTACCTCCATCTTATCAGGGTTCAGTCGCAACCAGCTGGAGGCCATCTAGTCATTGATCTCAGCTAGGCATCTATTTAGCACTTCAACTGGATGTTTCAGGGGCAAAGGAAAGATACAGTTGGGTGTCATCAGCATAGCAATGAAAACCCAAACTGTATTTCCTAATGAGCTCTCCCAGGGGCAGCATGTAAACGGCAAACAACATCGGTGACAAAACCAACCCCTGAGGTACTCCACACATCAAGAGCTTTGGGAGGAGGGGAAACTCCCATCACTACCTGTTGCCTTCTGTTCATGAAATAGGACTCAAACCAGCAGATGACAGTGCCAGCGAGTCCACAAAATTGCCTCAGGCGATCAAGCAACACATGATGGTCTACTGTGTCAAATGCCGAAGTGAGATCGAGGAAAACGAGAATTATCCCCTCTCCTCGATCTCATGCCCTAAGGAGGTCATTATGCACCCAAACTAATGTGGTTTCCATGCTATGCCTCACCCAAAACCCCGACCGGAAGGGGTTGTACAGGTCAAAGGTCACAAGGTGCTCCTCTCGCTGCTGTGCCACAATTTTTTCAACAACCTTCCCCAAAAATGGGAGGTTGGAGATTGGATGGTAATTCGCCAAGATGTTAGGGTCTAAAGATGGTTTCTTCAGAAGGGGCCTGACCAAAGCCTCCTTCAAGGCATCTGGGAAGACTCCCTCTGAGATAGAACACTGGACAATCATGGCAAACACCAGGCCAATGGAGTCAGCACATCTCATCAGGAAATGTGTCGGCATTGGGTCCAGTTTACAATATGTGTGCCTCAGCCTGAGGGTAACCTCCATGACCTTAGCCAATTCCACTGGTTTAAACTCCCTCCAACCAGGTGGAGTGCTCTCCGGACGCCGTAGGTGATCACTGTCAGCCACCATGTGGTACACTGGAAGAATGCCCTGCGCTTTTTTCAGCTGCAGACAGGCTGGATTTAACAGCCTGTTCACAGTCTGAAAGAGCACAGTTGGTTGATTCTTCCCAGCAGCAGTCTCCCTGGACAGGAACTCTGCCTTCTTACTGGTGATTGCCCCCCCGATACTCTACATAGTGAGAGCGCAGGGCCAGTCTATCTGCCTCTAGCCCGAACCTCCGCCAGCAGCGCTCTAACCTCCGACCCATTATCTTCATCTGCTTGAGCTCCCCATCAAACCACGGGAACCTCAAGTGAGAAGATTTGGGTCGTACACGGACCAGTACAAGAGAGTCAAGCGCAGCCAATATTGCCCTATTATAGGCTGTGACAGTTTCATCTACACCACCTGTGCATGCACTACTCACACTGGATAGATCTGCCACTGCCAAAAAACCCTCCGGGGTCAAACCCCTCAAAGGGCAGTAGCCTACTATTTCAGCAGGGGGAGGGCTCTCAGGGGGGCCCCTGAATGAAAACTCCACTGTGCAATGATCAGACCAAATGACCCAATCAGTCTTGAGGTTACTAACCTCAAGCCCAAGTGAGAAGACCAGGTCCAGCATGTGGCCACCCTGGTGGGTCACAGCGGAAACTTCCTGCGACAGGCCCAGAGATTATATAATCTGGAGGAGGTTATAACCCAGCCCAAAAGATTCATCCTCGGCCCAGATATTGAAGTCCTCCAGAACTAAACATCTGGGGACTCCAACATCTCACCGACAGCAAAGTCAGCTACCTCCTGCAGGAATTCGCCTGCTGCCCCCGGGGGGTGGTAAATCAGGAGAATCCTGCAGCCTGCGCCCAGCCCACCACGAATGGCCACACATTCAAAGGAAGCCAGTCTTCCCACCTGGTGCACAGTGAAGCCAAGCTAAGATGTAAAACAGATGGCCACTTCCCCGCCTCTGCATTCCACTCTGGGCAGTGCACCACCAAGTAGCCAGGGGGGACAGTGGCCTGTAGAACCGGGCCAGCATCATCAGCCACCTAGGTCTCAGTAATGCATGCCAGATCAACCGTGGAAATGCCCTGTGAAACAATACAAGGACAGTAATCATAAAGGCATAACAAGATTTGGCTGGTGTCAACAAGGCTGGTCTTGGTTTTTATGTCGTTACGTTTGTTGACCATTGTGGCTTGCTTGTTTTTTTATGTGTGTGTTGTATGCACATATGTTAGTCTAACATTTATTGTTACTTCTTCATGGAGAGAGTGGTGGATGCTTGGAACAGCCTCCCAGAAGAAGTGGTGGGGGCTAGTAAGGTCACAGGATTTAAGAATGCATGGGATAGGCACAAGGGAATTTTAGAAGCAAAGGGGGGGGTGTAAGTCAGAGTCCAAATAGGTTCTCCGGTGGCACTATGGGTAGGAAATTTGCAGCAAACTAGGTGGGCCAGGTGGGCCTTATCTGCTGACAACTTCTATGTTTCTATTGTCATGCCACTTTGACAGTTTTATTTGAGAACACATCCATCCTCATTTTTATAAGTTTACTTTATACAGGGAGTGCCCATACACAATTTCTCCACCAACCCATCTTTCTTAAATGTACACAGGAACTTGTTTGTCTACCCATTACACTCAAACCACACAAATTCACACACCATACCTTACAATGTACCACTACTGGGAACTAAACCCTGTCCAAGCCAAGGCCTGAAGAGGCAACCACCAGCTATGTACTTGTAAAGTACTCACTGCAAAACATTGTTGGAAAAACACACAATACCAGATTTACACATGGATGCACAAACACACACAAACATGCACACACATGCACAGAGGCACACCTCTTGTGCACACTTGTACCAACACCCAATGAAATCCTCATAGGATCCAGCAGGATTGTTCTGTCACACACCACACTACAATGAGTGTATCTGGGTGGTTTTGAGAGATGCACAGAGACCAAACAAATGCCATGCCATGCCATGCTAGACCACAACATACCAGCTGCATTTATACAGTGCTTTCATGTAGGCATTTTAAAGCGCTTTATAGTCATCACATAATTCATTGCAAAAAATAAAAAATAATACAAATCACTGAAGTGTAGCCATCCCTTGAATTCAAATATGTTTCTCTCCCTCTCTCTGTATGTATATGGCTATAGATAGCTTTCTCCTCTCCTTTCCTCCTATCCTTTTGCTACAGATGTTAACTGTAATTCACCCACCTCCCTCACTCTACTTCCCCAAAGAAATATAGGCAGAGGGATGTGGTATCTTGGCATCACCTTCAGAGTTTGCTAGCGTTGGCAGAACTTAGGTGCATATTAGAACATCTTAGATGGGAAACAAGTGATTGATGAGGGCCTGGAGAAGCTGACAGAGGTGCAGGTCCCCGTAGGTGTAGGGTGCATCCAGTCCCTCTGTGGCTGGGCACCTCAGAGAGTCATGCTTGTGCCCCCACAGTGTACAGGTCAAGCAAAGCTATGCAGACCTATTGACTGTGCGCTAGGGGACTGGATGGTGCTGTGAGGAGTGACACATGAGGTGTTCACTTGGTGGCTCTTTCAGGGTGCAAGCTAAAGACTCAGCTTCTCATTGCATACCCCCACCTGGGCACATGAGCACTTTGCCACCCTTAATGCCTAAGAGTGGCTGGAGGTCAGACACATTGATTGCAAGGGAGTCTCATCTGTGATATCACTAGACCTTGGTGCTCGGGACATGCCCTTACCCTGGAGTTGGAGGAAGTCAAACCTTATTGGGCCCCGGACATTGGGGCAGTTTAGGGGTTTGCCAAGAGAAAGAGGGAGTCACAGAGGGATACTCCCCAAGAAGTGCCACCTGCTGGCCCTCAAAGCTGGTGCAGACTCCCCTGACTATGGGTTTGTACACATATAGATGGGGGGGAAGGTATTTTGGAGAGGACCATTGCTTGAGAGAAAAGGAGCAAGAGTACTGGAGACAAGGCTGTAGCTATGGGCTGGTAAGGTAGATGTCTCTGAGAAAGTACAGATATGCAGAATTTTATGAAGTAGTTTGGGTACCTGTAGTCGTTTGGTCTGGGAAGCACCCACGGAGGGTGCTATTAGGTGACATGTTTATAGTGGAGCTCCAGCAGATGTGTGCCTGGCATTGTGTGCAGGCATTGGGAGCTGGGGTACAGAAGTAGGGAGACCATTTATGGTGTGCCCCAAAAAAGTTTCTGCCACCATGACCCAAGTGCTCTCTGCTGGTGTGCTATGCTACAGCTTGCATCTGTGGGTGCTCTGGCAGAATAGGAACCCCTGATGAAGCCATCACGATGATACATAGGGGCATTCAGGCCTGAGTTCGGAGCAGTTCTACAGCACTTGGTATGCAATAAATGTAGCTTTATGCAATTTACTGTTATACTTGTGTGCACTGTCTCTTTTTTTGTTTTTCAGAATAGGAACTAGGGGCCTACAAGACACAAGTTAGGGGTCATAGGGAATCCTGAAAATTGTATGATGGCACAAAGAAACCACAGACAGAGAAAAAGCATCTGGATGAAGGGAACGGGTTGCACTGCGGCTACGGTGGTGACCCCAGACTGATTTGTCGGCAGTGGATAAAGTTACTATTATTTCAATTAGTCAATAAGTCAGTATTATTAGTATGAAACAGTGCTATGTCAGCCTGACAGAAAGCTACTAAGTGGCAATAGGCTGTTACAGGCTGATAGTGCTCATGCCAGTCCCTGGTCAATAGCATCCTGTATGGACACTTCCTTTGAATTAAAAGGAACTGTACCTTGGATCAGACATTTCAGAAGGAAGCTGGGATGCTGTCGACCAAGTTCCACCAAAGGGGCTATTCGACATACACAGTACAAAGAACCAAACGTGAAGCAGACAGTACACCATGAGAGTCTCTTCTGATTCCAAAAGAATGGCAGCATTGTGACCCAGGTCAAGTGATTTTTGGCACAGACTTTTATAAAAGAATCTAGCCATAAAATGAATAATACAACAAAGATGGTCTATTCTGACAGAAAAAGAAGAAATGGTACCATTAGTTGGTCAAAGCCCCAGGATAACATTTTGTAGGGGCACTAATTTATTAGACTACATTATGCATAGTAATTTTGTGGATATAAACAAACAAAAAAAAAACAGATTTTGAGAAACACATTGTGCTTCATGGTTGTAATATCTGTAGGTTTAGTAGTGAAGGTACTTCATTTATTCATCTGGTAACTGGCCAAAAATTTGATTTACTGCAATACACTACTGGTAAGCCTTCCTCTGTGGTGTATGTGGGGTGGTGGTGCTGTTGTGGAAAAATGTTTGCCGGACAAACAGTGCATCCACTAAAGGAAAGAATACAAGAACATGTCTGAGCAATCAATAAAGGCAACAGAGACAATGAAATATGTGGCCATTTCAAGGATTTCCACTTCTACATTTATGTTCGGCGCAACTGATCATGTGCCATGGCACCCGAGAGGCGTTTACTGGGACGCATTGAGAAGTTGTGTAATTATACATTGTTTATTTGCTCGTGCACACAATGTATAACGCTGGTCTAGAAGCATTTCAGGACATTGGCAGCAGTGTCCAGAATACATTACATTTTTCAACATTTTCAGATGAGGAAAAACAACAGTTATTTAAGGCCATGAGGGGAGAGATGGGACCTCACAGCTCAGATGGGAGACACCTCAAAAAATATTGTACAAAAGATTGAAAATTTAAATTTAAAATACTAGGCTTGAATGGCATGGTTTAACATTGACACAGCACCTGGAACATCATATGGTACCACAAGGTTTGAGAATTACTGTTGAACCTAATTTGGGAATTCAATCTAATAAGTTAACAATGAAATGGGATGGTATTCGCAACGGGGCCAGTTGTGATTTTAAGTATGCATTGATTGAAGCCATCATAGATGAAAGGCAAAAATTAGAAGTAGAAACAAAACAAATTGAGGAACAGTTAAAAATTAAAATTCAGGTAGAGGAATTCAATAAGAATTTAGAAGAAATCAAGAAAAAACTACAGGAATACAAGGATCAACTTAAACAAAAAAAAAATTAAGAAATTTGTCAGAGACAGGAACAACTATAAGGAAAATAGGGTATATACTTATAAACAGTACAAAAGGAGGCAAACACAATATTTTTCCTACAACACTGATAGTGGGACAGAAAGCAGCAACAGTTATATCAGGGAGGCACAGGTCCCTGTGGATGATTCTATGCACACAGGGACATCACAGATAGCTGAAAGCTCACATGTACAAAAATGAGCACCCAGACATGAATTAAGGAACACAGGAAACTACAGAGGGGAAGGACAGGGGCAGCAGGGATACCAATGGGGTTTTCGGGGAGCCGGGGGGAAGGGGAGGGGGGGACGAGGAGAGAGTGATGGAAAAATAATAAGAGAACAGCAGGCACAAGGGAAATGAGTGACATCATTCCTATATTCAATTTAAGTAAAAAAGAGCTCAATAGGGAAGAAATGGAAATATTATGTTTAGATCTGTCATTTGCCCTTACACAGCCAGTGGATTTATTTGAATTAGAAGTGGATCTACAACACTTTTTAGAATGTTAAGGTTAAAGAATATGTTTGGAGAAACAGAAAACAGGAATGAGGAACAAAGGAGGTTAAAACAAGCACTGCAAGTAAAATTGAGTTTCATGCCACTAATTGGGAGGAATGTTGGAATTGAGAGCTTTTGTAAGGTGACAGAACAACAGATCATGGATTTATTTCAACATAAAAATGATTTATACCCAACGTATCATAACTTTACATTCCGTCAGAAAAAAGTGTTACAGGACCTGGGTACAAATCAGGAAATAGTTATCAAACCAGCGGACAGGGGGGTGGGATTGTAATAAAAGAGAGAGCTCAATATAAGGATATAAGGACATGTGCCTGGAGCTTTTACAGGATAGGAATAACTATCAGATCCTACCTGGGGACCCTACACAAATTATTATGACCCAGATAAATAATATGCTGGATGAATATGTTGATATGAGATGGCTGGAGAGATGGGAAGCAGACCTATTAACTAATAAATGTCCCAGGATCCTGACATTCTACTGTCTACTGAAGGTGCACAAAAATGTGCTTAAACCACCTGAAAGACCTATCGTGTCTGGTACTGGTTCGATTTTTGAACCGATATGCAGATACATTAATTATTACTTACAACCACTAATTGAGTATACATCAATGTATATAAAGGATTCTTCGGACACTGTACACAAATTAAGAGAGCATGCAGACAGGAATATAGTGCAGGACTCCTGGCTGGTTACATTTGATGTAGTGAGTTTATACACTTCAATTCCCCATAGAGAGGGAGTGACCGTAATGGGCAAAATACTGGATATGAGACCACAAGGATCTAAACCTAAAACAGCATTATTACAAGAATTGGCTACTTACATTTTGATGCATAATTATTTTGAATTTGATGGATGTTACTATCAACAAGACCGTGGCACTGCGATGGGCAATACCATGGCCGCTGCATACTCGAATGCTTATATGTACAATTTTGAGATTTCTACGGTGTTATATGAAAGAAAAGATCAGTATTTCGGATTTATTGGGTTTTGGTTTAGGTATATAGACAATATTATATGCATATGGACAGGGAACAAGGAAGAATTATTATGTTTTACACAGTGTTTGAACGAATGGGATGCAAACTTGAAATTTGAGATGCATTGCAGTTAAGAACAGCTCCCTTACTTGGATTTGATGATAAGAATCACTGAACAAGGTTTTGAAACAACATTATATCGAAAAAGTACATATCGCAATACCATTCTACATGGGTATAGTTTTCATGAGATGAAGTTGAAGAACAGTATACCGTTCTCACAACTAACTAGAATAAAGAGAAATTGTAGCCAGCCAGTAGAATACCAGCACCATAAAGAAGAAATGCTCAATAAGTTTAAAGATAGAAAATATTCTAAAAGTGTATTGAGACAGGCTAGTTCTCGAATGGAGAACGTGGTTAGAGAGATACTACTACAAACTAAGAATAAGGACGAAGCCTTGGATAGAGTGGTATTGGTGGTTAAATATAACCAAAAAATATCAGAGATAAGACAAATTATTAATCGAAATTGGTATCTGGTAAGAACTGACAATCCCAATATTAGAGCACTGCAAAATAACCCCATTGTAGCAGCAAAGTGGATAACAAACATCAAAGACAGATTGGTACATGCATAGTTAACTACAAAAAAGAAAGAAACATGCCAACTACTGCTTGGACCACTGAGACTTGGTATGACCCTTTATGGGCATTGCTCAGTATGCAACCATACGAGCAAGAAAAATATTTTTAAACATCCACATTTTGATAGATCATTTGAGATTAAACAACATATGGACTGTACCAAGGAGGGAGTCATACATGTCATCCAGTGCCCTTGTGATCAGCTTTATGTTGGACAAATGAATAGGGCTTTAAAAGTGCATATATTAGAACACCAGGGGGGTATCAGAAGAAATGATGAAAGATCACGAGTTGCACAGCATTTCAACCAAACAGGACATAATGGTTCAGCACTTAGATTTTGGGGTTTGGAAGCAGTAGCTCCACCTAGTAGAGGTGGGGATTGCAAGAAACTATTGGAGAAGGCTGAAATGAGATGGATTTTCCATCTCAAAACTTTACAGGGCAGGCATTGGAATGAATTTAGAAGCAAATTGGCAAGTATGCACCTGCGATTTTGACAGCAGGATGGATAAAGAAAAGGAGATCGGATCCTATAGATTAGGTACATCATTAGATACATTATTTGGATAAATTCAGTGTATATGGATTATAAACAGAGAATAAGTTCTGGTATGTAAGAGAAGATATAAAGTCCGCCCCCCAACCCCCCACCTCGGTATTTCTCATCTCCCCTTATTTCCCCCTCTCCTTTTCTCCCCTTTCTGCTTCCTTTTTCCCCCTTTCCCTTCGCCCTTTTCCCTTCTCCTTTTCCTCTCCCCCCCCCAATATTTCCCCTCACCTGTGACAGGCATATTAAGAGATATGAAGTACTGTGCTTTCTTGGATACATTGTCTTTTGTATGATTTTGTTTGGACATCTGGTAATTATTTGTAACATGGACTTTTATTCATATTCATGATACAGTCTAGTGTGATGTTGTGAGGACCTACGTTTCCCTGCTGGATCGATATACATTATTAACTATAGATATACTATTGATTTAATAAGATGACCAGTCTATTGCACGGTTTGGGGGAGATATCGTTACTATGCACACAATTTTATTGCAAAGGTACATTAATGGGCCTACTTGTGAAAACCTGATTCCAGTCTTTGAACTGGAATTGTGAGTTACTTGGCAACCGACCGCTCCCGTGGAAACACAAGAACTGTGATGTGTCACGACTCCAGGATTTTCACAAGTAGGCCTGAGAGATACGCCCTGTATGTGGGAAGCTAGTTTTACTAGTAGCACAGCTACAGATGCCACGCATATAAATGAATGGAAATACGAGGTAAGATTGCTCTAAAAACGATTGGGAAAGCTATTCTTATTATAACAACAGGTGGATTTGCCATAGAGGCATATATTTGATATGTAGGGGTCATTTCTTACAGAGATCCAAAAATGATTTCGTAGGCCTGTGGCCTTATTTGAATGGCATCTTCCGTTTACAAGTTAAGGACACCAGGGGTTTTAAAACCGAAGTAAGTCTTGTTTTGAATGCAGGGCCCAGCAGGTATGTGGGTTCAGGTTATTTAGTAGCAGACGTTAATTGTACTATGTACTCTTTGTTGCATTAAAATACGAATAACAGAACTATATGATGTTTTAAAAAAATTTGAACAGTTAATGGGAGAGAGACAGTAATGTGTGTTTTATTTTACTTACAGGTCTAACTTAGAGGCACAATATAAATATATAAGGACCATGAAAAGTATTATAAATTTTTAAAAGATGCTTTATGTGAGTAACGATATTTAACAATGGCACAACACTTCTTAATGTTAAAAATGAATAATGAACTTGGAAGTGTAAAAATATTGACATGTATTTATTACTTTACAACAGAAAGAATACCCCGTGAACAAACTCTTTTGGAGTGAAACGTAGGGGAATAATAAAAAGACCTTTTAAAGTTGATTCTGAAAGTTAAATCAAGTGAATTTATTGGGCTCTGGATTGTTTCTTTTGGCAAAGTAGTTATTAAGTACCCCATGGAGCCGGAAGCACAGAGTGCGAAGATTTCATTTGAACTTTCTCCATTTCCCACTTAGTACTTTATAGTTTGATTTTGACCTGAGAGGAGGGACCCGACAGCAGAAATTACTTCAGTGAGAAACTGAATGGATTCATAAATCAAAGAGTATGCATCCAAATGCTTTTATTTTTATTTATTTATTTAAAAGTTGGTAACCAGGACAGGCACACTGAGCCGAGGCTCATTTCCAGGTGCGACCTGGGAAGGGGGGGATGAGGAGGCACATTACATATTTACATGGTGTTAAGCAGGTTGCAATAACACAAGGCAAAAATACATAAGTACTGTACATATTAGGCAGATTACAAAATTGCCTGCATAAAGAACAAATACATAGGTACAGATTGTCATACAGTGAAACAGCAATGCAAAGAGCAAGGTACCACAAAATGTGAGTGGCTTGGACAAAGTGCAGGACTCAGTGGGGGGGGGGTTGTGGGACATAGTATGAGCGCAAATAAAGAGGATCATGTCACCATAGGATGATTGGGACTTTGGAGGCATAGGACTCCGGTACAGAGTTAGTTGGATTGGAAGCACAAGCAGGGTGTAGGCGGTGAGTGGTAGAGAGTCTGTTTAAAAAGGTTTAGCGATGGCAGCATTCAGAGTGAAGAGGGAAGGGAATTCCACAAATTGGGGAAATGGAAGGCGAAAGCAGCCTTTCTAGAGTTAGAGCGAGGTTAAGGAAAGATGAAGAAGCGGGGGTCATGAGTGCGGAGGCAGTAGGAGGTGTGGGGGAGGGGAACAGGAGGGAGGTGAGGTAGTGAGTGAGTGAGCCGAACCAATATTTGGCTGTGATGATGGAGGTGTGGTGGTTTCGGTGGGAGGTTAGGGAGCGGAGTGATAGGAATGTGTAGAGGGTGCAGTGGTGAGTTCAGGGAGGGGCATTTAAGGTGAAACAACAAAAGGTGTTGAAAAGAACATCCAGTCTGGCAAGGGTGGATGCAGAGGCAGACCTGTATACAATATCGGCGTAATCAAAAAGTGGTAGGATTGTCCTGGTGAGGAGAATCTCGCAAACAGGGAGGGAGAAGGCATCCTTATTTCTATAGAGAGCTCCAAGTTTGGGGCGGAGCTTGGAGTGAATGTTTATTTATTTAGTTTTTGTTAACCGGGTAGGTATACTAGACAGCATGGCTGCCTATTTTCAGGTACGACCCGAATGTAGTTAATATTTGTTGTGAAGTCCAGGCAGCTGTCAAGCCAGACTCCCAGGTACTTGTAGGCCGGAACTATGTCCAAGGTAGTGCCATCAGGAGTGGAGAAAGAGGAGGGGTGGTGATTTTGGCTATTTTTGGGGGGTGCCGAAGTTCATAGAGACTATTTTAGAAGTATTTACTTTTAGATGATTAGCCTGGAACCAGTTCAGAACATGAGTGAAATCAGATTGTAGCTGAGAAGACACCTCAGAGACCAGAAGTGTATAAGATGGTGCCATCAGCATATAGGTGTATGTGGGAGTTACAGCACATGAGGGAGAGATCATCGAGAAAAATGGAGAAGAGGATGGTACCAAGGATAGAGTCTTGTGGTAGTCCTGCTAGGACTGGAAGGGAAGGGAGCAAGTATCACCAGCATGGACACATTGGTATCAACCTGAAAGGTAAGAGCGGAACCATTTGACTGATGGGGGGAGAGTCCAGCTAGTTCTAGTTTGGTGAGCAGGAGATGATGGGAGACAGAGTCAAAGCCTTAGCTAGGTCTATGACTTTAGCTGAGGTGAGTTGTCCTAGGGCCATACCAGTAAGAATGGCGTCAGTCACCCGGAGTAATGAGGTGACCATTGAGTGGTTCTTTTTAAATCCTGATTGGTATGGGGACAGGATTTGAGGAGGTGAGAAAGTGGGTGGCCTGGTTAGGACAAGGGATTCTTGGAGCTTGGCTAAGACATGGAGGAGAGAGAGTTGGGATCATAGTTGCCTGGTAAGGAGCAGTCACCGCCTTTATGAAGGGGGATTACTTTAGCAAATATCCAGGCCTGTGGTACTGAGCCAAGAGTGAAAGAGAGAGATTGAGCAGATGGAACAGGGGATGTGCAATGGCTGGGGCTGAGATCTGAAGTGGGAGAGGGTCGAGCCCATTGGGGCTGGATTTACATGTGTTCAAGGATTGGAGGGCACAGAGCACCTCCTGGGCTGTGACTGGAAAGAGATGAAAATCATTTGGGGTAGATGAAGATGGAGGTGTAGTGGGGGGGTTAGCAGGGAAGTCAGGAGTTGGAGGACTGGGCTGAGGAGATGAGGAGTGGAGGATAGGGCACAGGTAGTAAAAAAGTGTCTAGGGTGGAGGCAACAGTGAGAGGGTCAGAGACTAGAGTGTTGTTGAGGAAGGAGGGGGAGGAGGAGTTGGGTGGGGGATTAAGAAGGGAGGAGAGTGTCTGCCAGAATTTATGGAGGTAATTGAGATTTTCATGTAGTTTGTTCTTGAAATAGTGGTATTTAGCTGCACTGATAGCTTTGGTACATACATTTCTCAGAGCACGATAGATTGAAAGGTTGTTAGGGGATAGGGATGCTTTGTAGTGTGCCCTAGCACAGTCGCGTATGTTGCAAAGTTTGATGATGTCTGCTGAAATCCACGGATGATGGAAATGTCTCATCCTATGGCGACATAGTGGGGCGTGAGTGTTCCAGACATTATTTAGTATCAGGCAGAAGAGGGAGTGTGCTGTGTTGATGTCTTTTGAGGCATAGAATAGGGACCAGTCTGAGGAAGCATGATCGTCCAGGAGATTTGAGGTGTTTAGATAGTGTATGGAACATGCCCAGTGGTAGGTGGGGGGGGGGGATCGGAGTAGCTGTAGTTTGCGAGTACAGTAAATCATAAGGTGATCACTGAATATGTCAGGGAGAATGCCAGTGATGGAGGTTCAATGTGGGTGTGAGGCCAAGATCCAGTCCAGGAGGGTGTGGTTGTGAGAGTGGGGGTTGGGTCTGGTGGGTTCATTGATGAGCTGATGTAGGTTTAGAGGCTCTATTTGTTGAATGATAGGTTTTAGGGCAGGGGATGCCTAGTTCAGATTAAAATAGCTGAGTAGTATGAGCTTGCCGGAGCTAGCAGTGGATGAAAGGGAGGCAATGGTGTTGACCACAGAGGAGGGGAAGCTTTGGGGAGGAGTAAAGCACTCTAGTGAAGATAGGTTGAGAGGATGGGGGTAGCAGCTTAATAAGGAGGTGTCTGTGGGCCTTATAGATCACCTCACTAGTAATGAGAGAGATCGGTAAGTTTTGGCAGTAGTAGATTGCTGCTCCACCACCTCGCTTAGAGCGGTCTTGCTGCAGGAGGTGGTATTCGGGTAGAGAGAGTAAGGTGTCAGAAATTCAGCACAATAACCAAGATCAGTGATGCAGAGTATGTCTGGGGAGTGTTGTGACACCAAGACTTTGAGGAGGTCTATCTTAGGGAGTAGGCTCCTGGCGTTGAGGTGGAAGATGGTAAAGCCTTTCAAGGGTGTGTGAGATTTTGAGGTTGGGCCATGGTTGGGTTTGATGTCTCCAGCTAGTAGGAGGAGTATGTAGAGGAAGAAGAGTTTGCTTGTGGATTTACGTAGTTTCAACCTACTACGGTGGATACTTTGGTGAGTAGATGTGTGGGAGAGGTGGAGCCTGTGGATTAGCTCCAAGTTGAGAGAGGGTGCTGATAGGATACCAGGTGGTGGAATTGGGAGGGAGGTGGGTGTGGAGAGGGTGTTGCAGGGCAAGGGAGAACTAGTTGTGGGTAATGGCCTTAGGTAGTTGTTTGGACTGAACTCTGAAACTGACTATAAGCCATTCTTGTAATATGTTCTTAACTCACTGTTAAAAAAAGAAGAGAAAAAACGGATATATTTATTACTAAAAGGTAATATTCCCTTTTTATCAAATTCAGCATTAAAGTTTGTGCCCTTTGAATACAAGTGTTTTATTAGATGTAAAGACACAACATAGGTCTATAACAAAATAAAAAGTAATGAAAATATATTAGTTCCAGAATTATGTGATGCTAATATTATATGGTTGTAGTGGGGTATAAGGGTTTGGCAGGGCTATTCATTTACGGTAGTATAATAAAATGAAAGAAATAAAATAATATAAAATAAAACCTTGGCCTACTCCTAAATTCCCCTTCCCCCCATTTCTCCCACACACACTTTTCATTTCTCCTTTTTATTCCTAACCTAATATTTCTTGTAAACATGGGCCCGGATATTCAGATTGCGCCTGGCAGTGGCGCAAGCATGGGCACAGTGCAACTGGGATGTGCCGGGGCCCAGACCAGGTGATATTCAACGGTGATGCGCCATGGCACAGCACCGTTGAATATGGCACAGACAGTGCACAGTGCAGTGGCACTGCACCAGTGCAAGCCACAGATAGGGAGCACGGGGATGCGCCAGCGCAAACACAGTTGCGCTGGGTGCAGCACCCACGATATTCAGCAGAGGGCATGCAAATGAGGCCATAATATATGCAAGGTGCAAATGGGGCCATTTGCATTTCATTATGGCCCCATTTGCATGCCTTGTGCAGGGCAGCCCGGCGACTTGTGCCTGGAGCCCTGCACAGCATGATGTGTACACCAAGGGGGTCCCAGGGCATCCCCTGCCACGTAGCCGTGATCTCAGGTATGCTTATGCCACACATTCCCTAGTAGTCTAGTGGCCCCCCCCTCCATTTCCCCAATCACCGGTAAATGTTCTTAAAACATTCCCTGGTAGTCTAGAGGTCCCTCCTCCCTTCCATTATCCCGATCACTGGTATATGGCCATATAAACATTCCCTGGTGGTCTAGTGGTACCCCCTTCCCTCCTGGTGCCATGATCGCCAGCAGATAGCCCAGAAATATTCCTGGTTGTCTCAGCAGTACTTCTCCTTCCCGGTGATGCACACACGGCACGACATAAAAGAAGGCCCTGGTGATCCAGTAGGCCTCACCTCACTATCACAGGACCCTCGCTCACCTCAATCTTCACACCGCGGGCGGCTGCAACCTGCCCATATCGCCCAGCACCACTGAATGACAGGTTACAGTATGTTTTGCAGGGGTTATTAATTGTAATAGACAGTTCCAAATATGAAACGTCATTCACATATTTGGGACTGTCTAGTACAGTATGCCGTGTGCTTCCATACTGTAACCTGTCATTCAGCAGGTGGCCGGGCTGCATGCAGGGGCTGCAGCCACCACAATGATGGGGGGGTGGGGGCAAGGGTCCTGTGTGGGTGGGAGGGGTGGGGGATGCCACCAGATCACCAGGATTTTTTACATCTACGTACCAGTGATCACATCACCAGGAGGGGGAGTACCACTAGACCACCAGAGAATGTTTATATGGCCATATACCGGCAATTGGGGTAACGGGAGGGAGGGGTGGACCAATAGACTACCAGGGAATGTTTTAAGGACATTTACCGGGGATCGCCGCACCGGGAGGGAAGGGGGATCACTAGACTACCAAGGAGATATGGGTGCTTGTGGATGGTGTTCTGGGTGGGCGGGTGGCCACCCACCGCTGGCGGCTGCTGTGTTGCGCCCTACAATACAGCAGCCCACCTCTGGGTAGCCAGGAGTTGTTCTTCCGATTCACAGGCTCAACTTTGAGCCCCCCTATGTGGCACAATGCAGGGTTGTGCCAGCATATGCGCCGCACATCCTGGGCTGAACATCGGGATGTACCGCATATGCATGGGCACGCCCCCTGCATCTGTGCCGCATACATTTACATTGCACCCTGGCACATCGGGATTTGCGCTGCGCTTGGCAGCCTCTTCAATATCCCACTGGGGCACAGTGTGGGGTTGCGCCGACGCAACTCTGTTGCACCATGCGCAACTCCTTTGAATATCCAGGCCTCGGTCTCTATATGGTGCTGTTTTTTATTAAATTATTAGATTTGATAAAAATCAAGAATTTGTTCCAAGTGTCATATCTGTTTTAAATGATTTTTCACAAATGCGATTATGAAACTGTCATATTATAATATTTATGGCACATTTTTGCACTTTGGTATATGGTGATCTTACTTTGAGGAAAGATCTTGCAGCAGGCCACACCAGTAGGACTAAGTTGCCAGGCACTAGGACCACATGGAAAACGTCTAGCTAGCAATCTGTCACGGGGGACCACCCCCCACCAACGTCAGTCAACTGACAGCACAGCCTATATAGGAGGGCGGTCCCCACACCACCTCAGTTCTTTTCCCACCATCGACCCATGCATGTCGGACTTCAGCGGATGTCGCAGCTACAGTCAGCTGCTATTTCCTGCACTTACCATATTTTTTTATTTTTGTTCTTGTGAGTGTTAAACATCGAATTCTTTGGTGTTTTTTCGATGAATTTATGTCTTCTCTACTAGCCTCGTTTTCCGACTGCTGCACTAAGTATGACTGCAGCAAACAGATTCCTGAAAAGGATTGCCATTCTGTGTGTCTGATCTGCCTATGCCCCAGCCATGACACCGAAGCCTGCCAGCATTGCCAGAAATTCAACCAGGCAACTCAGAGGCGTCGTTTGAAAACCCTGGAGAGCCATCTCTTAAAGCAAAAGTTGGTCACCATGGAAAAGGAGCTGCAGGCCAGGAGCTCTTTGGCCTCGTCAGCCCAGTCCTCTGGGGCCTCCTCTTCTTCTCATAAAGAGAAGTCTAGGAAGAAAAAACACCGGGACAAGCATTGGGAGCGGGCCCAGTCAGCTTCTCGGTCATGGTTACCCCACAAGCCTTTGACCGCAACAGGGTCGTCCTCCTGCAGGGGTCAGCCCCACCAGCCCGCTCTCTTCCTCTGGGCTCCTAGAGCTCAGCCGCCCACTCTCATCTCTGTCTCGGGTGGTGGTTCCTCAAGTCAGGGAACTTTGTTTCCCACCCCCCAGCCCCTGACGCTCAGGCCCTTATCCTCTATGGTCTCTCAGCCAGGTGGCTCGGCCAGTCTTAGTTCTTCGGATGGTGGCCCTTCCACTGTTGCCCCATGAGCCCCAGTGTTGCGGACACCAGCTCCCATCCTGGGGGCTGCCAGCAGCCCCGCCAGACATGCCCACAGCTGGCTAATGACATCTCCTCTACTCTGGCATCACCTCTGCCTCCTTCTCGGGGGTCTCTTTCCCCCAGGTGCCTGCTGGATCACCACCAGTCCTGCCACAACTCCAGCCTTTAAGGCCAGCACCAATGTTGCTGTTGCTGCAGCCTATACTATAGCTGATGCCCGTTGGCCCATTGCATGATCGTTACCCAGCGCCAGATGGGCCAATGCCAGGGTACTCTTTGCTGGCTCCTCAGCTGATGTTTCCCAACCAGCCATCATTTCTATTCCTGCCAGTGTGTAACATTGCACCCCAGGTGGACTATAACGCTCTTTTTTGGGCATGGTGGGCCTTCATGCAGAAGCAGACCCCGCTCCTCGGGGCCTGACTCCAGCACCCCTCAAATGCCCTCCGCCAGACCCGCAGCCCAAAAATTCTGACCGGACTGGTCCCAGCAAACCCTCGATGTTGGGGTCTTCAAGGGTACAACCTGACATCACTTCAGGTTCCAGGAGGGATGATCGCTGGCCTCTGACACCAGTCCCTGATAGTGAGACTACAGAGGATGACTTTGAATCTTCAGGGTCTTTCTCCTCTCCGGGTGAGTCTTTGGAGGGGGAGGACCAGGCCAAGGCGGTGCCCAAGCCCCCCCCCCCAATGACCCATCCTTTATGGATGTTATGCATCATAATCCAGTTATGATGGGCTGGGAAACCGAAGAACAGGACCCAGAGAGACATCACTTGGCTATCTACCTCAGGCAGCAGGATGCCCTCCCTTTGGTGGTGCCCCCTATGACTGACTCCTACAAGGATGTCACCAAGGCAGCCTGGACCCACCCCTCTACTACACTGCCTCTGCCTAAAAAAGTGGATCACCTTTACCATGCCCAGCGGTTAAGCCCTTTTTGGGCAGTCACCCTAAGGCAGATTCTGTGGTGATTAATGCTGCACACGATCATGCTAAGAAGCCCAAGCACCTCAGTACTTCCTCCCAGATCAGGAATCCAGGCAACCTGATCATATTGGCAAGAGTGTTTTAATCTCTACTACGCTGGCCATTAGGGTCATTAATTATTTGGCACGTATGGTCCAGTATTAAAATGTCCTCTGGGACTAAACCAGGGATTTGGTCCAGACATTGCCTGAAGATTCCTTTAAGATGCAGCTTTCCCAGCTTCTAAAGTCAGGCTCAGACATAGGCAATCATGTCCTCTGTGCGGTTTATGATGCTTTTGACACCTCCAGGTGTGGGGCAGCTGCTGGAGTCTGCCTCCGGCACCATGCTTGGCTTTAGGTGTCCAGTTTTGCCCTGGATGTGCAGGCCAGTATTTTGGACACCCCTTTCAGTGAAGCAGTCCTTTTTGGGGGTGATGCCTAAGACATTATTTTTACTTTGCAGGAGTCTGGGTGGGCCCTTAAGTCAGTCCATTTGTTCTATTACACCCAGCCTGTCATGGGCCAACATCAGTCTTCTCGTCAGCCCTCCCACAAGCAAATTTGGGGTCAGCCAGCCTAGGGACAGCAGAAGCACAAGGCCACAACAGCCCCTGCTGCTGCTGCCACCAGAGCCTCTAGGGCTCCCATAGCCCCTCTGCCCATGCCCACCCCCACCTCCTGACACCTTATCTGACCCTCCCTCTTGCCGAGGATCCAAGGAGGGTGGTCAGGGGGTGGTTTTCCCTCCACCTGGATGGGTGGAGAGAAGTGACCACAGACAATTGGGTGCTCCAGATCATAACTCATGGTCACACTCTGTAATTTCTAGAGTGGCCACTCAAAAATCCTCCTATCCACTCTTTTTACCCTCCAGCACACCTGTCTCTGGTTTGGGAGAAAATTCAGGCTCTTCTTCAAAAAAGAGCCATAGAGCCCGTCCCTCAGGCTCAGTGGGGAAAAAGGTTTTACTCTCACTTCTTCCTCATACCCAGTAAAGACCAGGGATCTCTGGCCCAGCCTGGACCTGAGCCATCTGAATCTGTACATCGAGTACAAGCACTTCAAGATGGGCACTGTTCAGGGACTATTACCCCTGTTGCACAAGGGGAACTGGCTCTGTTCTCTGGATATGCAGGATGTTACCTCTGCTCTAAGGATTTCTGAGCTCCTGGCTCTGATGTGTAAAGAGCCTTATTTGGTTTTTCACAAAGACAGTGTCTTTAAGGACTAATCCTAAGTTTTTACCTAAGGTGGTGTCTGAGTTTACTTTAAATCAATCATAGAAACATAGAATTTGACGGCAGATAAGGACTGCTTGGCCCACCTAGTCTGTCCATCCACCTTCCAGTTTATTTTCCTGAGTATTCTAATCAGGGGAGGACTTGCTCCATACTTTGGATGTTCACAGAATGTTGCAGTATTACATGAACCGCACCAAGTCTTTGAGGAAATCCAATGAGTTGTTTGTTTCGTTCGCCTCCAGGGGAGAGAGGATGCTACTATTTTCAGACAGTATTTGTCTAAGTGGTTAGCTAATTGCATTGTTTACTGCTACCGTAAGTACAACAAGCCCCTTCCAGAGGCAGTCATTCCACTAGGGGTATGGCTGCCTCCACGGCTTGCTTCAGAAATGTGTCTTCTGCTGACATCTGTGTAGCTGCCACCTGGAGTTCTGTCTACAGTTTTACCAAGCATTATAGTCTGGACTTCGCCTCTAGGCGTAGAGCCAACTTTGGCCTGGCAGTTCTTCAGGGCCTTCTGTCATCAGCTCTTAACTGCTGACTTGTCCTCCTCCTCCCAGTGATTTTATCCTGGTGATACCAGTACTGCTTGGCACTCAGTCCTACCAGTGTGGCCTGCTGCAAGAGCCTTCCTTAAAGTAAGATAATACAGTTACGTAAGAAATTACCGTAACAGTAAATCTTTGAGAGAAGCACTTGCAGCAGGCCCTTCTTTCCCTCCCTCCTTCCCCCTACTGTTCCTTCTTTGTGTACCTTCTTCTGCTTGGCTCTCAGAAAACCTCCTTGGTTTTTCTTCAACTGCCTATACAAGGTTTCCAGTGGGAGAAATGAGTAGGGTTGCCACCTGACCGGTTTTCAACCAGCATGGCTGTTTCTTCTATGGGGTTGCCAGTAAGCCACTTTAATCTGCCAGTTTTTTAATGACAGTCAGTGATATGCATTGTTTCTGCACATGACCTCTGCACCTGGATTGCAAACTTGCCCTAGTAATGAACGTTCCAATCACTTTTATCCATGAAATGCATGCAGGATGGTTTTGACCATAAAAAAGTTAGTTTTTATTACTTGTAGAAGAATCCTGCTAGGCACCGCTGAGAGGTGTCGCTATCAGATGGTCTTTCTTTGAGTTCCGTGCTTTCATGCATGCGGTGGAATTTTCACTCCAAATTTTCAACATTGGCTGTTTGTGATCCCACCTCATGAAAAGCGGCACAATCAGTTTGTTATCCGAAAGGTGGTTTTGCACAGCGGCTATGCCATTTGACAACACAGGGATGAAAACACATTTTGGGCAGGATGTGGAGAATGACAACTGTATTGTTCATGAGGAGGTATAAAAATGGCAACGTTGAAAATCTGGAGTGAAAATAAGGAAAATTGGTGAAGTCATGAGCATGCATAGAAACTGTGCAACACACGTCTGTAACCCAACTATTTTTGGGAGTTTGTCACCCACATTTTTAACATAGGCATTTTGGGACCTCAACTCATGAACAGTGGCGCTGTGATTTTGTTAATCCATCCCAAAAGTTGATTTCCCACAGCGACCACGCCATTGTGTGCCACAGGTGCAGAAACACATTTTGGGCAGGATGTGAAAAATGACAGCTGTACTGTTCATAAGGAGGTGTAAAAAATGCCAGTGTTGGAAATCTGTCATGGAAATATTGCAAATTTGCAGTTGCAAGGGTGAGTGGAAACTGCGCAATGCACGCTTGTAACACAGTCATTTTATGGACTTTCAGCACCAAATTTTCAACATAGGCATTTTAGGACCTCTTCTCATGTACAGTGTCACCGTCATTTCCTCAAACTGTCCCGAAAAGTGATTTTGCAAAGCGACCGCGCTACTCTGCACTGGACATACGAAAACACATTTCAGCCAGGATATGTAAAATGATAGCTGTAGTGTTCATAAGGAGGTGTGGAAAAATGCAAATTTTGAAAATCTGGAGTGAAAATATTACAAATTCACAAAGTTACGAGCGTGAGTGCAAACTGTGCAATGCACGCTCGTAAAACACTCATTTTATGGACTTTCATCACCAAATATTCAACACTGGCATTTTAGGACCTCTACTCATGAACAGTGTCACTGTCATTTTCATAATCTTTTCTGAACACTGATTTCCCACAGCAACCGTGCTATTCTGCGCCGGAAGTGCGAAAACACATTTCAGCCAGGATATGAAAAATGACAGCTGTACTGTTCACAAGGAGGTGTGGAAAAATGCCAATGTTGAAAATCTGGCATGAAAATATTGCAAAGTCGAGAAGTTATGAGCGTGCCTAGCAACTGCTCAACGCACGGTCGTAAAACAGTCATTTTTTTGGATTTTTTTCCACCAAATTTGCAACATAGGCTTTTTGAGAGCCCACCTCATGAACACTGGCACTGTCATTTTGTTAATCAGTCCCAAAAGGTGATTCCACACAGTGACCTCAAAAATCACCTTTTGGGGCCAAATAAAGCCATGGCAGTGGCAGAATTCATGAGGAGGGGTCCCAAAAACCCCGTGTTGAAAATTTGGTGCCAAAATTCCAAAAAATGCCTGAGATATGCATCAAAGTTGAAAAAACCCTATTTATTCCATTATACAGCTTACTGGCATTTCCTCAGTTCGCAGTAGGCTTTGAAGAGTGCAGACGTGTTCCCGGTCCACCGGAGATCGTCGCGCTGGACTCCGGAAGTAAGTATGAGATGAGCAGGGTGGGGAGGCAAGGTGCGCAGAGGGTGGGCGCAGGTTGCGGGAGGGGAGCAAGGAGACGGCGAGGGAATATTTTCTTTTTTCACACCTTAAAAAAAAACATTGCGGGACAGTTTGTTTTTTTTGCAGGGCATTTGGCATGCTGGGGTGGGCTCCCAACATGCCACCTAAGTCTTTTTGGTGGGGGGGTCTGTAGCCGACGGGGATTGGGCACCCTGATGGCACATACTGAGAGGGGGGAACGAGCTGAGGGGATTGGGCACCCCTTCAGCAAGCAACAACAGGGGGGAGAGACATACTATCGTGACGGGAAGTGGGCTCCACCATTGGCAAAATACAAGGGGATGATTGATAAATGCCAACGGAGATTGGGCCCTCCATTGGCAAAGAAAAACTGTTGGGGGGAGTGCATGATGCTGAGGGGGATTGGGCACCCCCTCGGCATACATTCTAAATGGGAGGGGGCACATTATGCCAAGAGGGAGTGGGCTCCCATCAGCATTATGACAGCAGCAGTGGCAGTCACTGCCACCATGTTGCCTGCACGTCGGGGAGGCATGTTGTGGTCACACTGCATGAGAGCTTCGCTCTCATTGCAGCGGACCTTTTCTTTGTTCTGGTGGCCACTTTAGGGATGCGTGAGGTCACTGCCTGCTGCTGGCTGATTGAGGAATGAGGGACGCACCTTCTGATGAGTGCCCTGCATTTGCCCAACAGGGACCGTGTCTCCAAATGTGCCAGCACCACAAGATGTTGGCTGGTGCGCAAGCGCGTGAGCCAACATAATAAATTACTGAATCTCAGCAGCAGAGTGTGCGTCATTCTTTTCTCATTTGTAAATTTGAATGTTCAGTTGACAGTGGCACCTTTGGAAGTGGCCAGTGTGTGCAATCTTATTTTTACAGTCAGGGAGTGAAGGGCTGGTTGATGGATATGGGGTAGATGTGGCAACACATTTCATCACATGCTTCAACTACTGCATGTTATCCTTCATAATCCCAACCCTCCTCCCAAATGGGAGGCAGCCTGTGCCACACATTTGGGAGGGTAAGGATATCAAGTGGCCACCCACTGTATTGAAATCTGCTTCTAAACATCTGCAGGATGTTCTAGAGCAGCAGAGCTGGATAAACCTGCCACCTTGTGTCAGAGAGAGCTGCAGTTTCTACTGGCCCAGGGACAGGAGTTGGTCTTCTTGTGAAAACCTAATGATGTCACATTTTCTGAGGGTATCATCCTTGCATGAAGTTTTCAGCTGCCTGCCTGGTAAGGTGCTGCAAAGTCCTAGAGGTAATGCACTTCACACTGGGATAGGAGGACTGTACACTGTGCTGCTCTGCTCCACTGCATTCTATTCAGCTCTACTCAGCTTGACTCAAGGCAATGTTACTCAGCTCTGCTCTCTTTGTTGGGTTTGGTTTTTGAGTGGCTGCACTATGGCCTGGGCTGCTTCTGTCATAAAGATTACAAGCAAATCCAGCACTTACACTTCCCCATGCCTGATGTGGGAGGTGGGGTGGAGAGGGGCAGTTGCTGCTTTGGTGCCAGGGACCGTAGATACAATGAACAAGAAAGGAAGGGTGATATAAACTACCACTGGAATACCTTACCTCTCTTGTCACTGCCAGTGCAACATCATGAAGCCTGGTGAGGAGGACTTCTGAGTGGCAGGATGCCAGACGTTGGACACTGAAGAGACCTTTCTTCTTGACTTCCCTGAGGGAAAGAAAAACACAGAGAACATTATCAGTGAGAAGGGACTGTATACTAGTAACTATCCAAGGCTACTCACAGCCATGCCAGGTTTCCAGATTTTCATGGAGCAATCCCAATATCAGATGTGCTGTTCCACCAGTTCCATTTGTATTTTTTTAACCAGGGAGTCAATTTTACAATCACCATTGTCAGCAGGTGTCTCAGCCATTTATGCCTCACTACCACCATGTTCAACCCAACCCCACCGAGCCCAGCTGTTAACTCATACTAACCCATCTTTCACTTGACCACACCTTGACCCCACTTCTTCCTGCCCCCTCCCTCATTTGTGCATCATAATGTTGGCAAGTCTGCATTCTGCTACATTACCTGTGAACTGTATCATCATGGACCAACTTTACTGTTTCACAGTAATTTGATATTTGACATTAACTACTGTAGACCCGAATTATACAGCAAAGAATCTGTTACAGTCACTTACGGTTCTAAGAGTATATTCTTGTTGGTGAAAGAAATTAAATTACGTACTCGCCATAATTGTGGATCTTCCAGAATATCTTCACCATTCACACTAATGGATCTTAGCCGTGGATGCTAGGACCCTGTGGGAGCAAAGTCTTTTGCAGCTTGGGAGGGGACTGACATTAGTGCTGGCATCACCCATGAGGCTGATGTCCTGATACTGTGCATGTGAGCCTGCCAGTAATTGACACCAGCCCCTCCCTTCATCAGTTCAACCAATCAATCTTTATTTAGCCAGGTGAAACTCCATTGAGTAAGCTCATTTTCAAGGAGGGCCTGGTAGGTACAGAATAAATAATACAGTAGCACAATGGAACATATAGTACAAATGGGCATAGTAATACAATACATAGCAATAAAAACAAGGTACAAAGATAATCAATGAGGCCTGGTCGTAAGGTGAAGCCTCATCCCATTAAACAGTACAGCAGAGAGGTGGAAGCAAGTCAGCACCAATGTGCTGTACTGATGATTTTAGACACTGATAGCTCTAGTAGAGCAGAGTTAAAGCTAGTGACAGTGCAAGCTGGGGGCTCAGCAGCAAGTAGAAAGCAAGGATGAATACTGGAACATGGCTCAGGGTAATTCTAACGAGAGGACAGAAAGTGTAGAGGGTTGACTGTAAGAATAGTAATGTATGGCTATAGTTTAGTGACAAGGAGGGCATTGACAAGGCTTCGAGAAGTATCTCAAATACAGTGACTTGAATTCCGCAAAACCATTAGGAAGCACCAATTTTATGGATTGCTGGATGTTGTTCCACAGCTGGAGCAGCACATAGCTGAAGAAGGTTCTGCCAAAATGGGAAAAGGCTTTAGGCACAGCTAGTGAGATGTACAAACAGCTTCTCAAGGCATAGTTTCGTAAGGTGCAGGAGGGCAAACAATCAGAAATGTAGGAGGGTCGCATCTTGGATATAGATCTATAGGTTCATAGTATAGCGTTCCTTTGCCTCCTGTTCGACAAGCAGAAGAAAAACAAGTGGGAGAGAAATAAAGAGAGGGGGCTATAGACTTCTAGCCCAAAGGGACAGGAAAAGGATATAGGATATAAAAATAATAAAATAAAACCCAACTACCAACTTAGTAGAAGTAAGCGTTGGGCCTACAGGGAAGCACAAGGGTAGCAGGTATAAGAGCCAGAGCCTATTATCAGCTACCTAGACAGGAAGGGTAGAGATGAGAGAGAGAGAGAAGGGAAGCACCCATGGCATATAACTCTGGCATGTATAAACCATCTTAGCAAAACCCCTGTGTAGGTAAGAGGGCAGAATGCGAAAACAACCTTTGTACTCCCAAGAGGACATTTTCAATTTAGTAGGGTACAAACTCCATGCTTCCCATTAAGGGAGGAGATAACAATGTGACTGGGCAGAGTCTGGGGAGAAGAAGAAGAAGAAGAAGGAGGAGAATATAACAAACGTGAAATGTGAATAGTGAAAAAGGGTGGACACCCTCAAGCTAGGAAGTATAGCACAACAAAACATACCCCAATAATTTGATGGGTATAGTGCAGAAAGTCCTATCATGCCTGCCTCTCTCTGTAATGCAAGAAGCCAGCAAAGAGCTGTACCTTGTCCCAAGGTGAAGATCAACAATTACAATGAAAGCAAAGGTCCCAAATTTCAGGCGGGCTGACTTTACAAAGATGGGGGAATGTCTTAGGAAATCACGCGCAGGGAAGGAGAAAAGGGGGGGTGTAGGAACAATGGGAGAATCTTAAGGGAGGCAACAAGTCATTGAATTAGGCAAGTAAGGAAAAAAAGAAAAAGAGAAAGAAAAAAACACTATGGTTCTCAAAGGAAGCGGCCGAGAAGGTAAGGCCGAAAGGGTGGCATTAAGAAGGTACAAGGAAAAACAGAGGGCAGAAGACAGGGCACTGTATCTGGAAAAGCAGAATGAGGCAGGGAAAGCAGTCAAGAGCACAACGGTGCAAACAAAAGGAAAAAAATAGCTTAGGCAATAACAAAAGGGGTTAAGAACTTTTTCAGGTACGTTAGTGAAAGAAAGACGACTAAGGGTGGGATTCTAAGCCTAAAAAGGGAAGGAGGGGGTATGCAGAGGGGAGTCCAAAAAAAGCAGAAATTCTGAACAAGCATTTTTGTTCAGTATTCACAAAAGAAGGGAAGGGGAGGGACCACAGTTCGACAACAGAAGCTCCACTGGGAGGAAGCTGGACACCAGTCCAGTTACGGAGGAGAGAGTCCTAAAGGAACTTGTTAATCTGAAAGTGGACAAGGCAATGGGGCCAGATGGGATACATCCCAGAGTATTACGAGAACTCAGGGAGGTGCAGATGGCACCACTGACAGCCCTGTTCAACAGTTCACTGGAAACAGGTGTGGTACCAAAGGACTGGAGGAGGGCGAATGTAGTCCCTCTCCACAAAAATGGGAGCAGGGAGGAGTCTGGCAATTACAGGCCAGTTAGCCTGACCTCAGTGGTGGGAAAACTAATGGAATCACTACTAAAAGAAAGGTTTGTGATATATCTTTAATCCAGCGGAGGACAGGATCTGAGGCAGCATAGATTCATAGTGGGAAGATCTTGTCAAACAAATCTGATAGACTTCTTTGACTGAGTGACTAGGGATGTGGATCAGGGAGGGGCGGTGGATGGGGCCTACCAGGATTTCAGCAAGACCTTTGACACCATTCCACTTAGGAGGCTTGTAAACAAGCTGGATAGCCTGGGAGTGGATCCCAGGGTGGTAAACTGGGTCAAAAATTAGCTAAGCAATAGGATACAGAGGGTGGTGGTGAATGGAGTTCGATCTGAAGAGAGGGGGTTGACCAGCGGGGTCCCACAAGGATCAGTGCTTAGACCAGTCCTTTTTAATGTCTTCATAAGCAACATTGCAGAAGGGCTGGAAGGAAAGGTATGTCTCTTTGTAGACAACACGTATGTCTGCAACAGGGCTGACACTCCAGGAGGGAGAAAGAAAGTCAGAATGGCCCTAAGCAAACTTGAGGAGTGGTCAAGGGTGTGGCAGCTAAGATTCAATACAAAGAAATGCAAGACTATGCACTTGGGACACAGAAATGCAAGTGAGAAGTACATGATGGGGGGGGAGGTACTGACGGCCACCAAACAGGAAAGGAACCTGGAAGTAATCATATCTGATGCTCTGAAGGTTACCAGAAAATGTGAGAAGGCTGTGAGGAGAGCCAGTGGAATGCTAGGGTGCATAGGGAGCTAGGTGCATATCTCCAGGAGAAGGAAGGAGGTGGTGATGCCACTGTATAAAACATTGGTGAGAACTCATCTAGAGTACTGTGTCCAGTTCTGGAGGCCACATCTCCAGAAGGACACAGACAGAGTAGAAGCCATTCAGAGAAGTGTGACAAAAAGTGGTCCAGAGGCTGCACTAGAAGTCATATGAGGGGAGACTGGAGGATCTGAATATGCATTCCCTGAAAAGAGGGGGCTATGATAAAGACTCAAATACCTCAAGGGTATAAATAAGATACAACAGGGTAGCATCTTTCATAAAAGAAGATGTTCAAGAACAAGGGGTCATGATATGAGAATAGAGGGGAGGTAGACTCAGGAGTAATATGAGAAAGTATTTTGTCATGGAAAGGGTGGTGGATCCATGGAACAGCCTCCCAGCAGAGGTTGTGGGAGCAAAAATGGTAGAGGAATTCAAGAATGCATTGGACAGACATAAAGGAACTGTAGCGATAGGAAAGAGAGGGTAAGCCGCAGATGATTTAGACTCTGCGGTTTATGAAACAGGTAGGGAAAATGGGCAGACTAGGTGGGTCAAGGGGTTCTTAACAGCCATCTATATGTTTTGGTGTTTCTTTGTTTCTATGTAAGTGCCAAACACTTTTCACATGTTATCTTTTATTTATTTTTTTTTATTTTCATTTTTCTCCGCCACCTAGCTGCCGGCCGCCCGATACTTTCAGCCCGGTCACGGGCCGACAGCTTCCACCCCCCAGATCGGCCTCGGGCCCTCCGATATCCCGTGGCTTACCCCCCACGGCGGGGCTGCGGGATGCGGAGGAGGAGGAGGAGGAGACATCCCACAGAGACCAGAATAGGTCGGAGGGCTGGCCTGGGGGGCTAATTAAAGCCGTGGCGGGCTTCATGGAGGGCGGCCGGCAGTCGTCCATTTTCCGGTTTTCGGAGAGGCGGGGTCGTGCAATGATGTCAGATGTCCGCCCCGCCTCCAGTGTGTGTGTGCCGGTAGCTGTGTGACTCCCCGGCCTCCGACAGGGGTCACTAGTGCTCCGAGCACTATCCCACCTTCCCCCCTGGAGAAGGAGAGCAGTCCATAGGACGCTCTATCCTTCTCCCCCCAGGCCGGTCCTTCCAGCGACCCGAGTCCGTTCCCAAACCCGGGTCGCCGGTGTCGCAAGCGGAAATCCAACCGCTGCGCCGACGGGCCGGCTCACTTTTCACATGTTACAAAATGGACAGTATGGGCAATGTGAAGCCAAGTTGCAATCAGTAATAACAGGGATATCCCTAAGAGATATCCCTAGATCGGAAAGGGAAAAACTATCAAGGTATAGGGGAGAGCAAATAAACTACTAAAGATTTTTTGGGCTTGTTTTGTTTTTTTGGGGGAGTTGGGAAGAGGGTATGAAGACCCTTGACCCATTTTAGTTTTTGTTTTAGGAACATCAAACTTAAGGAGAAGAAACACCTCCAAGAGGGAATGGCAAGAAGGATGCCAGTGTGTTAAGGCACAATAGGGTGAGCTGCTTAGCTGCCCTGTTTTTTATCTGAGTGGGGGACAGTGGGCAGGCAAGTGAATGAATGGTAAAGACATTCTGGAAGATCAACAATTATGATCAGTACATAATTTTCATATCTTTCAGGAATCAATCTTCACCACCCTTTCACACTAATGGGTCAGAGCACCAAGCTTTTCCAAAAAGAGAGGCGCTGACTCACCCTGAGGTAAGATATCCCTCAGTCCTCTGTATGGGGGAGAACCACCTGAGAGCAGGGGCTCCTTACAGGTCCAGTGGGACCTGAGACTGGTCAGGGGCAGGTGGAGGTTCCCATGGCTCGGGAGCAGGAGGATGCACTAACAGCTCACACCTGACCATGCAGGGAAAAATGAATCCCCTGGAAATGCAAATTGGGCACCTTATGCCAGGCCAGAGGTGCCAACCTAGAAAGGCACAGCCATGCCTTCCACTGAATGCAGATTACTGTTCCAACCAGCCTGGAAGTTCCCTCATGGCACTGTACAGGTACGGTGTCAGCGCCAACGTCGGTCCCCTCCCAAGCTGCAGAAGACTTTGCCCCCGTAGTGTCCTAGTGTCATATGAACAAGCCAGCAGAAGAAGGCCATTCGGGCTATCAAGTCTGCTCGTATTGCAGGGTCCACAGCTTGAGTAACTGTCTCTGCCCTCCCTCCCCACTCATCCCATCCTTCGTACCCATGATCTTTACCTTTCCCTATGCCTGTCCCAGCCTCTCTATCTTCAATGAGATGACCTCTTCTGGCAGCACATTCCAAGTGTCTACCACCCCCTCTGTGAAGAAGTGCTTCCTGATCTCCCTCCTAAACCTCCCACCCTCAGGCTTAAGACTGCCTTCTCATGTTATGGTTGCCAATCAGCTTAAAGAAGCTCTCCTTATCAACCTTATTTATCCTTTTCAAGTACTTTCAAGTACTTGAATGTTCCAATCATGTCCCCTCTCTCTCTTCTGTCTTCCAGGGAGTACGTCTTCAGAGCCCTCAACCTCTCCTCATATGCCTTACCCTGCTGACCCGCTATCATAATTGTAGCCCTCCTCTGGACCTTCTCCAGCAGATTAATGTCCTTTCTGTCTCTGGCTAAGACCCAGTAGTGTGGATGAATGGTGAAGATTGATTCCTGGAAGATCTGCAAAGTTAAAAACGTGAGAAAAGAGACTAGCACACCATAGATGACATAGCAATAATCATATAAGCAAACCATAAATCATAAGAGCTTTATCATAAATGGGATTTTAAGTTGAAATATGTTTTATTATATGGAAAAACTAAGCAACATCCCTACTGGGTATAAACAGAATATTCCAACTAACCCTAAAAGTCCAGAGTTCTGAAATTATTAGCAGGAGATGGCGCACCTTTTTTATAAATTAAATTTAATTTGAAGGGATATAATATAAAGTACACCCAATCATACACAGTAAATAGACCTAAAAGGGGTGCATTTGTTCCTTAATAGAGCAACCATTAGTATATTCTGACTGTAAGTGTTATCTATAATCTTGTCTAATATCACCATATCATTTTCATGTTTTCTCAACTTTCAATCTTATTGTTGATACAATACGTTAGTAAAAACAACATGACTTTAACATTTTCAAACCATTTTACATTCTTATTTGTTGTTATATGGAAGTTGTGGCAACATGACATACAGATATTTCAACTTAGCTGACTCCAAGCTTTCATTAAAAAAATATTGTTCTGAATCCTAATGTTTCCAAAGTGATCCCATTTTAATGAAATTGTCTTTTGAAAGTTCTAACATTGAAACCATTCAGGCTAAAAATGTAATGGTGTTTAAAAGAATGTTTAGAGTCATATCAACAGGAACTTGTCCCCTGATCCCCATCCAGAAAAAAATTATGCTACTACTTGTCATTTTGGATGCTCGCTGGCAATATTTATTTAAAGGCACAATTATATATTTACATTCCAATTTTCACTGTCAAAACAATCAATATTTACATTTAGACATATCAGTCCATATCATTGCATTGGACCTAACAGTCCTGTCTTCCATCTTGTGGTTCTTCCTTCTTGCTCCCTTCATCATTCGAGGTTGCTTCTCAGGGTCCGGACACTGTGATCCGGCTCCTCCCTCCATCACCAGAACTGGGTCACCACACTTACCCAGATCTCTCCCCCCCAGGTGCAGACACAGTGATCTGCCCCTAGCTCTATATCCCTCCCGCCCATTACTCCCATGCCTGGGTTCCTCTGTCCTCAGCCCATGGTGCCTACTCCTCCCCTCTACCTACCCCCCTTCCCTATGCTCCCACCCTGTTTTCCACTGACCCATCTCCAGCTTATGATGGAAGATGGGGCTCCCCCTTATGGGTTAAAATCTCAGGCCTTTCTTATTTGTTTCCCCCACTAGCTCCCCAAAAGGGCCATAGGAACAGGCACATGCCAAATTCTGTCAGGTGCACCCCATCCGACTGGTACACGTCGGCCTACTCATATGAGTTATCCCTATGCTGGATGTGCACCCCCCCCCATCTCTGTAACTGCCCTAGCCGCCTTCCTGTTCAGGTGCTTCTGAGACACCTCTACTGCCTTAACCCCTTTTGCTCCTCTCCATACCTGCCGGGATGTGATCTCAGACCAGCCGATCACCACTCCCGGCCACCACCTCTTTATCTTCTTCAAATCTGAGATCTTGTCCCTCATCAAGGTCCCCCATGGCAATTCCCCTAGGTCATTCCCACCCAGATGGATAATGATGCAGTCTGGCTTGGCCCAGTGCACCCACAGCTCTTCCAGCAGAGGAAGCAACTGTGACCACCTCATGCCCCTCAAGCCCCTCCACCGCACTTTGGTGTGCTGTGCCTCTGGACACAACTGCGTCCTTCTCCTTGTGGCAGCCAAAAACCTCTCCGTCCAGTAGATGAATGAGTGCCCCATGATTCACACCTGCCACTTGAAGCCTGCTGTGGAAAGAGAAAAGGAACACGAGTTAGCCATGTCAACACCTCACATATCTCTTGTAACAGTTGGAATGCCATCTCCCCACCTGTTTGACTTCATCCTCCACTGCCCCCCTTGTGGCCGCCTCAGATGCCACCCCTATCCTGAATGAGTGCAGGGCAAACTCACTGGGATTCTCTCCCATGAATACCAATACTTTCTTCAAAACTGCCCCTATTTGGAAACCCGTCACTGGGGACCCATCCCCATGTAAGAACCATGCCCCCTTCAACAAGCCTCTCGACTTGCCATAGTCCCCCATGGACCTGACTGTGCACACTCCGGCCCCCTGGGTGCCTGCGCACCTCCACTGTGGTGCCCTTTTCCTGCTGGTCCGTCTTGGACATGCGCAGTCAGATGACCACCCTGTCTCCATCCCACCTGACATTCTCACCTTGTAATGCCAGGGCGGCTGCCCCCTTTCTGGGTGCCATGACCTCTCCCACCCTAAAAGCTACCCTAGCCATGACTGCAAAAATGGCCCTGAATAGGTAGGCTTCCTTTGCTGAACTGCAAACGTGATCTAATGCCCCCACCACCTTCATGAGTAAATACCCCATTATGGGCCTTCTCCTGTGCTAGCTTGTGCCCTGCCCCCTCTGCCAACCCGTGACCATCCGCCTGACAGCCCGTCCTCCCGCTGCATCTGCCCACCCCTGGTCCCTACACATCCAGCTGATGCCTGCCAGCTGGACCACCATGGTGGTATGTCCAACCCCTCCTCCCACTTTTCCACTACGTACTGCATTACCTGTTGTTCCTAAACTGGTTCTGATGCATTCCAGCCCAGTCGGGCCCAGAATGTCTGAAAACCTGCCCACGCCCTCTAAGTTGGCTCTCAATGTGTTGGCCAACCACTACCCTCTGTAAAGGGCTCTAGCTTTCTCCCTCCAATCTCCCTCAAGCTGTCTGGAACCTTGGTCTGGGATGGTGCTGCATGTGGCACCAACTTCTGGAGCCTCTCCATCTGGAAACGAGAAAGACAGTCAGCCACCTCATTTTGTAACCCCTCAATGTGCTGCACCCTAAATGACAGCTTCAAATGCAATCTCAGCAGCACCATGCACCACAGGATGTGCCCCACTGACTCTGTATTCCCACTCTGTCTATTTATCACCTCCACTACGCCCTTATTGTCACACCAAAATAAAACCTTATAGTCGCACCAAAATAAAATGCAACGTCCTTTCATCTGTTCTCCCCACACCTCCAGAGCTACCCATATGGGGAAAATCTCCAGGAACGTGATGTACTTGGTTACCCCTCATCCCTGCCACTGTGTTGGCCAGACCTCCGAGATCCATTCCCCTTGGAAGTATGCCTCCATCCCTAATCCCCTGGCGGCATCCATGTACAGCTCTATGTCCATATTGTATGCCCACTCTTCTTGCCAGAATGTCACCCCATTGTATGAATCTAGAAAATTTTCCCATACCCAGAGATCCTCCTTCACCCCTTTGCAGACATTCACCCAATGGTGGGGTTGCTTTGCCTTCCCCGTGGCCCTGCCCAGTCTTCTCGTGAATGCCCTGCCTGGGCTTATGGCCTTACAGGCAAAATTAAGGTGCCCCAGCAGCTGCTGTACTCGTACCAGTGGCACCCTCCTCCTCCCCCCCTACCAGCACTAACAGCCCTTTCAACCATGCCACCTTGTCTTTAGGAAGGCAAAAACACTCCTGCTTAGAGTCCACCTCGATCCCCAGGAACTCCAGCCTGCGGGCCGGGCCCTCCATTTTCCCTACCGCCAGGGGGATTCCAATGTTACTGCACATGTCTTGGAAATCCCGCAACATCTCCTGGGTCTCTGCCTGGCTGGTACCAATCAACAGAAAGTTGTCCAGGTAATCGACCACCCTCCTGTGCCCATTCCACATGCCGAATACCCATTGCACCCACGAGCTGAACAACTCGAAAGTCGAGCATGTCACTGAGCAGCCCATGGGCATTGCCTTGTTGAAATACAGTTCCCAATCCGATGGTCGGACAGGCAACAACTGGAAAGCAGACTCAATGTCTGTCTTCACCAGCCATGCCCCCTCCACCGCTTGAATCAATTCTACTGCCTAGTCTAGCGAGGCGTATGAGACCATGCTCAGTGACTCCGGGATCCCCTCATTTACTGACCCCCCCCCCAGTCCGGGTAGGACAAATGTTGTATGAGCCTGAACTCCCCCACCTGCTTCTTGCGAACCACCCCAAGGGGTGACACCCAGAAATGCCTGCATGGGGGTTCCTGTAGAAGCCCCTCCACCCTATCTGCCCGGATTTCCTTCCGAATCTTAGCCCATACTATGGCTTCCATCCCTTTCATGGAACCCAAGTTCTTTGCCCTCATCTCCACTCATTCTCCTACAAAGCCCAGTGGGAAACCCCCCCGAAAACCCTTCCTCAGCCGCTCAGCTCCTCTCTTATCAGGGTATCCTTCAGTCCACACTTCCACCACCGCTAGCCTGATGGGGGTGTGGGCCAGGGTGTAGCCCCACCTCCCGTCAGCCGATCCTTCCCTAATTCCATCCATAGTTGCAGTTATATCCCCCTCTCCTGGGTCCCCCCAGCCCCTCCACGCTGCCCCCTTCCACCTCAAAAGGACTGTTCTTGGAGCTGTCCCCCAATTGTCCGGCTTTGTCGCCTCTCTGCCTGCAAGTCATTGTTGGGTGTGACCCCCCACAATGTGAGCAAACGTGCCTGAACTTACAGCTAGTCCACGTGCAGGAGGCCCTGTTAAAGACCCAGCAGGCTATGGCGCCCAGGGCCGGTGTGGCCCTTTTTACCTGTTCCACCACATGCCCCACTGTCGGCCCCGAGAGGGACCTTACCCATAACTCCAAGTGGGTACAATCCCACTTCAGGTCCTCTTTCGCCACCATTCACCTCCAAAATGCTTCATCATATTTTAGCCAGCCAAAACCCAGTTTTGCCTTATACACATCCCTGATGATTGCCATATAAGTCAGAAGTGGGATAGCTAGGTCTGGTTGCTTCTCCAGCACCAGCGCGCTGTATATCAAGAAACCAGCTTGTAACATGTCAATGCTCTTCCCCTTGAACTTCACCTCCTCTGTCTTGTGCCCTACCACCGACAAAGCCACCGCCATCTCCGACTTGCCCACCGACTCTTTTTGCTCGTACGTCTTTGCTTTCTCTTAATCGACCAAGCCGAAAATGTTTACATACTCACCCTTCCATATTTTTTCCTTTATCGAGCCAGCATGTGATCCCAGCGTGAAACCAGGCGCAAGAAACCCGTCGTGACCAACTTCCTGGCCCCCCCATGCCCCACCCCACGTCACCTTTTTGCCCCATCTTTAATGGCCTACAAGGCCAGTTCCATTTTCTTAACCCCTTCTTCCCCCATATCCCCTAGCAGCCCTTCCAGATATTCCTTCATATCCGCTTCATTGTTAACATCTACATCATCTTTACCACTGTCCAGCCTTGGCCCTGCCGGGACTAGGATCAGCTCGGATGCTGGCCCAGGGCAGGCGATGGGCTGGGTCCCGCCTTCTTCAGCCTCTTGTTTGTCTTCCTGGTGCCTGCCCTCTCCTCATGCTCTTTTCGTTTCTTCTGGGCCTCTTCCTCTGCCTCCCTCTTTTTTGCCGCCTCTCTCAGCTTTGTCATCTGGCTCAACCGCTTTGCTGCCTCCTCCATCATCTTGGTGCTGGACACTGGAGTTTTCTTGGGTGCCATCTTCTCTGTCTTGCGACTAAATTATGTAATAAGCACAGTGACAGTTAGCAAACAGGCACCCTTGAAGCTCCCCGCTCCTTGAGGGCCCAGCACCCAGATGCCAGGCCCCACCACCCTTTGCGCTTGCCCCCCCAGCTGGGGGGGCTGTTCTACACCTGCAGTTCCAGAGGCTGGTCCCCTTGGGTGCAATCAACCGTGCTGTGGGGTGGGGGCTTGCCCGACTACCAGGGCCCCCCCTCCACGCTGCGGGCCTCGATGAGCCCGCCCCTTGGCCATGCCCAAAGCTTCCCAGGCAGCCCCCTGACACGACCGGCCCTGAGTAGCAAGTCCCCATGTGCTGCAGCATCTCAGTTGGTACCCCCTGCCCCTGCCATCTTGTCCCCCTCCTTGCTTGGCCCACAAGGCCTGCCCAGATTTACACCCCTAGGGCCCCAGTATCCCCAGGTCCACCAGACCCAGCTCTCCCCGTCGCCTGTAACGCGCCCGCTCCTCAGGCCCTTCCAGAAATCTAGTTTGCCACTTGGCCCATAGGCCTGGCCATTCTTGGCATCTCACTGCACCTGCCTGGCTCCCGGGACTCCTAGGCCACTGCGCTGCGGCCCCTGGGGTGCTGCCCCAAACCCCCACCTGCACAATGCCAGAAACCCCACTCTGATGGGTCCCCACTGCTGAAGACTCCATCCACATCTTGGGTCCTCACCAGGGACCGCTCTGCCTTCTCCCCACCCCCATTGCTCTCCTTGCCCACACGGGCCTTCATTCCAGCTCCCAGGCTAGTCCTCTCTGCAGGTCCCCCATAGCAGTCCTCCCTGGCCTCATGGCACCTTGTTTCCCCCCTTCCCCACTTGTGGTGCATGACCACGCTGCCTTCTTCTCCCCTAGGAGCGGCCATCCCAGCAGACCCTGCCCCGTGCCACTCCTGGGCGCTCCTCTCTCGTCCTCGGGCCTTGTCACCTCATGGTCCCCTGTGCCAGCCCCCCCCCAACGACCTTCCTCCAGGGGCCCACGAGAGGCAGGGAACCACCCCAACTACCACCACCATGGCCTCGATGGCTCCACCACAGTCCGCGCTGTGTTTATCTTTTTTTTTTTTTCTTTTGCACCATACATCCGCCTGTCCCTGAGGCAACCACTTTCTGGGCCCTGTGCTTCCAGGAAGGCCTCCATCCCCTGGTGGCAAAACGACTCACCTGCCACCACCTAGGCCTCAGCCCAAGCGCTCAGTCCCAGCAGCCAGCAAAACGCCTCCCCTGCCTTGCATCTCCAGGAGGCCTCTGCCTCCACATGGCCAAGCACAAAACTTTCCCAGCATCTCAAGCAGCCCATATGCCTAGCCCTCATGCCTTCGCGCAACAGCAGCACTCCTCCTCTTTCTGCCCTGCCATTATCTCGGCGTTTTTCCTTTCTTTCATTTTTACCATGCGCTCGCTCATCTTTTGGCATCGCTAGGCCTTGACACCAGAGAACCTCAGTTGGCCCCCACCTCGCACTGGCCTCTTGAGACAGTCATACCTCATTGTCTGATGCCGCTGCCTTGAGGAGCGGGTAACCCCGTGATGATCACACATATGGCCTCGATGGCCCCACAAAGCTCATGCTGGGTTTTTAAGCAGCACCATGCTTTCTGCTAGCCTCCCAATCACATTTCTCTACGTTCTTTCTATATTTTGCAAAACCTGCAATGAAAGCACAATGCCACATAACATCCCTCTCCCTTTTGGCTTGAAACAAAATGCTACCCTCATTTTACTCTCCCTACCCACGTGTACAGCAAAGCATTAAATGTAACATGCTCCCAGCTCCTGCTCTGAGTTTCCTGCTAGCAGCAAGTACCCTATAAAAACATTCTCTGCTTTCTTTCTTTATACTCCAACAACCAGCAATGCAATAAAAATCCACCAGCCAATACATGTAACAAATAAACACCACCACGTTGTAAATTCTAACCACCTGCTGCCTTACAAAAGGCCCCAGACCCTCAGTGCCTTACCTCAGATTGCCAAACGATGTGCTGTAGTTCAAGCTCTGAATTTCTACAGCAAGAAAGAGGGCTTCCAGAGGCTGCAAGCCCTTATGAAGCCCCTAAGGTCCCCAATTAGAACCCCATGTGGCCCCTATCCCTGGCCAATGGCCAGCGAGCCCATACTCTAGTTAAATGACACAACTTGTAATGTCCCTAGCACCTCCCCTCCTCCCTCTCCCTACCCCCCTACCCCTTTCCTTGTTTCTTTCTGGCTGTGTCCCTGGGACAACCTGGCTTGCCTTTTAGTGGCAAGTTTAAATATCATAACGATATGTTAATACTTGTCTATAATTGTCAATATATGTTGGTAATAACGGGATTTTAAACATTTTACACTATTTTATGTCTCTACATATTGACAATTGGCAGTTGTAGCAACTTGATATATTGCTATATCAACTTAGCTGACTCCAAGCTTTCATTGCAAAATAAATTAGGTTTCTATTATTAGTGGTTCCAGTGTTATTACATTTAGAAGAAATTACCTATTCAAAAGTCTAACTTTGGTTTCATTAGGGCTAGAAACACAGTTAAAAAAAATGAAAGCTTGGAATCAGATTGCTAAAAAGCAAATCCTATCAAATTAATTTGTACACGTTGATACTAAGATATATATATATATATATATAAAATATTGGATATTATATTGTACATTGAGTTTTTTTACACATGCTAGATATGAGATACCACATAAACCATGAGTGCAAAGTACAAGTGATTTATGACAGTATTACACACCGAGGGTGTGTAAAAAAAACTCATAATAACAACACCACTACATTATTTTATATACAAGTCCGATAAAACATTAAAAACACTAGGTGATAATGTTATAAGAAGTTAAAATGTTTCCATTTATTTACATACTGAGTTGAATATGTATTTTAATAGCCATTAGGAAATGGGCTTTTTATTTGGAGGCATCTGATTGGCTGGTACCCCTTCAACAGGGCTACATTAACTTTCAATAGATGCCCACCAAATAAAAAGTCCCCAGCCCAAACCTGCCTCATGCCCAACAAAGTATCCTTGTGCCCAGCCTGCTTCATCATTGGCTGAAGCACTGGGCACACAATTTAAAACTGCCACCATTTTTTCTTAGTGCTTAGCGAGAGACCGAGTGATACAAATCACACACACACACACACACACACACACACAAGCGACTGCACACTACAGTGGCAAAACATTTTCTTTATTTTATTTATTTATTTACCAGCATTGTCCCTTATGTCCTGACTGCTTGCTCCTATTCAAAGCCGCCTAATCCATGGCGGCAGAGTCTCCAACCACCTTCCCCCCTTAGCCACTCGCATCCTTGATTTGGCTGGCCAGGTTGTCCTTTTTTTTTATTTTTGGCTTCTCCCATCTAATGACCAACAAGTGACAAAGCAGCGTAGATCTTTGACTTAGAAAAGCAAAAAAAAAAAAACACTGGCTCTGTCCTGCATCCTCGGCACTCTGCTCTCAACTCCCACCCCATCCTTCCATCGGTTCCTGAATGTGTGGAGGGTGTCGTGCTTGCCTTGCCTGAGGAAATATTAACAAAGTACACTCAACTGAAGGCAAGTAACTCCAGATGGCAGCACATGTCAACTCGTATTTCTTTTTTTTAAATCTGGAATGGCACTGATCAAGCTGATCGTGGACTACAGTTCCTGCTTTTACGTCACAGGGTTGAACGTCGCCAGGACTACAGTTCCTGCTTTTATGTTGCAGGGTCCAGCGTCGCTCACATAACAGCTGCAAGCTCTGAATAAATAAAAATCTTGCAGAAACATCCAAAAACTTTCTTTTACTACTCGATGGCAAGAGACTATGGAAGGGGGGACTGCACAAGACACTCCATGTCATGCTCTGCAGTTGTTCGTGTGGTGCAGTTGGTGATGGGGGTTCATTGAACAGAATGGCAGGGAGGGGGCAGCACATGCTGGAACAGCACAAGGGACTACTTTACAGTAAAAAGATTAAACTTAAATTTTATTTTAGTTTTTTAATTGTTTTATTAATTTTCTTAAATACCATGTAAAAATAGCTCAGGTAACCCATTTTCTAAGTGCAATAATACCCTCCAGGGTGGACAGTATTGGGAAATACCGGACCTTCCAGGGGCTATGAGGCCCTCCGCCTGTGGTGTCAGGCCTCATTACACCCCTGGGCAGTCCAGTATTTCCCAATACTGCCCACACTGTCGGGTATTATTGCTTACATATTTATTAAGCAACTACAACTTACAGCAGAATGCAATTTTTTAATTAAATAGGTCATGAAAATTGTATAATCTCATAGATCACATCACATGACCATTAATTATTCTGTTATGACCACACGCTTTACTTGAACTAAAAAATGCTTCAAGAAAAAAAAAGGAAATTTTATAAGAGGGGTAACACTCGAGAGGGTCACGTGATTAGGTCGTCTGAGTAACAGCCTTCCTGCACTGCTCCTGCCAAAACTGAATCAAACTACCTATTTAAGCAACTTTAAATCTAATCTTTCATCAACAAAAGACATCTGATTACTCATCAGCTTCTGGTGACCTGATTTTGTCAAGTTTTAGAGAAATAATGGAGGTTGAGATGCGTTCAGCCCTCCCAAAACATACACCCCCTTCTACGCCAGAGAAGCAAAGCAAAAAGTCCAGGCCACAAGCCTCGGCCTCCAGAAAAACATCAAGTGCTACTTCAGATTCAAGTCTGCTTACAGTGGAACACTTTTTAGAAGAATTTTGACTTTTTAGAGACTAAGTAAAGTCTCTTTCCTTGGAAATGAGAACCATGGCCACCGCACTTGAAGATATCTGTAGGCGCTCCAAAGACAATGCGGTGCACATCATGATGCTGGAAAACAAGGTGGACCGGTTGGATCCTGAATTCACCATTACAAGACAGAGGACTGCATGTTTGAAAGCTAAGGTAGAAGACCTTGAGGGTCATAGCCGGCTCAATAACGCCGTACTAATTGACTTGCCGGAAAAAGAAGAAGGGACAAACACCGTTGTAGTTGTGCAAAAGTTAGTGCAGAAACTGGTGGGTCCTTCTTCATTTGGCCCTGTGTATTCCATCAAAAGGGCCCACAGAGCATCAAGGCCGATGCCCCCACTTGAAGCGCTACCTCACCCTCTAATTTTTAAGTTACTAAACTATCAGGAACGGCAGCATTTCCTAGTGAAGGTTAAGGAGCTGCAGGAGGTGAAATGGGGAGAGCACAAGATTCGCGTAGCTCAGGATTTATCTGCTACAGTACACCAAAGGTGCACAGCGTTCCATCCGATTGTGTCCAAGTTAATCCCAGCCGGGGGGAAATTTAAAATGCTATATCCTGCTAAATTGCAAATTCAGCTGCAAGGTCAATGGAAGAGTTTCGAGGACCCTACTACAGTGGAGAGTGAGCTTAAAGTAGCCCTCCCTGATTTGTTTAAACCATGTTGAATACCTGAGCGCAGGACCTGGGAATCAGCCTGTATCTGTCTGAAGGTATTGTGATCGCCTATTCAAGCAATGTTTTGTTATGGAGCCCATGTAGACTAATTCGCTCCTGGACTGTACCAGAACATTAATTTAGTTTGTATTTTGTGCTGGGACAGTTTTTATTTAATTGGTCACTTAGCTACGAAGTTCATGCTTTGTATGTAGTCGGATCCCTGAATGGGCTCAGCGCTCCATCCTGTCGGCTTACAGTCTGCTACCAGGCACTGTTTTAATTGGGTGCCAGCAATGCTACTCCGTCAGGTTTAATGGCCCACTGACAAAACACCTCGGTCTATGGCCTGTTTTTATTTTCCAGATCGGGAGGCAATGTGGAAAATGGACCTTCTCCCTGCTTGTCAAGACCTTATTTTGGGGTGTCGTGCATCAACAGCGCCCGCCCCTCATCTGTTTTAGTTAAGCCTGGTGATTTTTACTTTTTAATTTTTCCCCAAGCCAGATAATTTCACCTTGATGTTTCTGTCAGGATGATTTGTCATGTTTGAATTGTTTATTTAGCAGGGGTCAAGTTTACACTGTCTCTGAAATATTTTAACAATCAGGGAGTTCTTTAGCCATCTGTACACGGCAGAGGAACAGCGTTGCAATGCATTAATCGGACAGTAGAGGGGAATAGTTCCTCCTCTGTTTCTGTTATTTTGTCTTTTTTCTCACGATTTAGTCATGTTTTTATACATCTCTATAGTTTTAAGAGATATGTATATTATAAGGTAGTTTATCAAGGTAGCTTAAAGAGTTCCGGTTAATAAAAGGGCAGTAGCAGGAAGGGCAGTAGCTTGGTCTGCCTGTACATCACGGTCAGAATGATTACTGTTGGGAATTGGGGGGTGAGGGGGTACCACCTCATGTTTTCTACTGGTTCCAATATGTTTTCTGATGGACTATTATAAGGGGTGGGGAGGGAGGAGGGAGGATAGTGTTCCAGATCTTAAAGCTTTGTTTTGGTCTATTTCTGGGTGGGAGGGTTTGTGGGATTGGGATGGGGAATTAGGGGGTGGTTCGGGGGTGAGGGGCAAAAGGCATCACCAGTGATGAGAAGCAGTCAGGGTTACAAAGGTGTAATACTGGCTGTATACATGCACACTAAAGCCTATACAGATATATGGCTGGCCAGAGCATGGAATGTGAAGGGGGCCAGGAACAAAACAAAATAAAATGCTACCAAATCCTGAAGCATTTAGGTAATCTCAAGGCTGATGTTATTTGTCTGCAAGAGACACATTCATTAGACTCTGAGTCCGGACTCCTCCAGAGACAGAATTTCGGCCAGGCATTTACATTAGGGTCTTGTACACAGAGCAGGGGCATAGCTATTATTATAGCTCGTCGGCTGTCTTTTACCTGTCTGGAGATCATTTCTGACCCTAATGGCCGTTATTTGATAATCAGAGGTTGTACTGATCGGGTGGAACTGATAATTGGCTATCTCTATGGCCCCAATGCGGACTCACCTCAATTTTTTTCCAAGCTTCTTCAGATTTTATCCCCCTTTTCTAATCTTCCAGTATTTCTGGGTGGGGACTGGAATCTCCCTTTCACACTTGATCTGGATAAAACATATCATAGATCTCAAGGGCTGTCACCGGCTCAAAGGGCCATAACAGATCTAGTGGACCAGTTGGGACTGTGTGACCCCTGGCGGACCCTTAACCTGTCTTCTAGGGAGTTCACTTTCCATTCCCCGGTACACGGCTCTTCATCTAGAATTGATTACTTTTTACTGAGTAAGGGCTCTTTGCCAGGTGTCAGAGAGTGTGATATAGAAGCTGGAGTTATATCTGACCATTCTCCTGTCTGGTGTCTGGTATCATTGGCCCCCCACCACCAGGAAGATACTATGTGGAAGCTCAACAATCAGCTTCTGAAGGACCCTGAAGTGGTCAAAAGAATAGCCCAATCCATTGATCACTACATGAAGAATAATTTGCATACAATAGATAAACCAGATATAGATTGGGCTGTGTTGAAATGTTATCTCAGGGGCAAGTTTGTCAACATTGCCTCTCAAAGGAAAAGAAAGAGGGAGGAACAATCCTCCAAATTATTGGTACAAATTTGACAATTAAAAAGCACCTTCCCCCTATCGGGTAATGAGAACACCAAAACTACCCTTTTAAAATTACAGGAGGCATATAGTGAACTACTACGAGAAAAGGCGGAATATGCTATTCTCAAGTCCCGTTCGCTCTACATAGATCAGGGTGAGAAAGCTGGTCACCCACTAGCTCTGAGAATAAAACAGCAGGAGACAGCAAGATTAGTCAAGGCCATTAAATCACGTACTGACAGATCCATTAAATTCACTCCTAGGGAGATAGTCTCTAAGTTTGAGCTTTATTACAGAGATCTATATGGATCTAGGCTAGCCCCTCCCCCCACCCCCATGAGATTGAGGCATATCTTGATTCTCTTCCTCTGTCATCCCTGGGAGATGAAGAGAAAAGTGTTCTATTAACCCCTATTACAGAGGTGGAAATTAGAGCAACAATCAGCGAACTCCCTCTAGACAAAGCCACGGGCCAGGACGGACTTACCCCGAACTTCTATAAGAAGTTAATGGACCAGATAGCCCCTGGTTACATAGATTTTTCACCTTCATTTTATCAGGAAGCCCTTCTGATCCCCACCTGTTAGAGGCCCTTACTGTAGTAATTCATAAGTCAGGTAAACAAGAAGGGTGCTTCCTGTCTTATTTGGGCTGAAACAGGTGGGTTTTATGGTGGGCAGAATGTCCCAAGATCACTTACGGAAACTGGCTCACATTTTCTCTGCGTCCAGGGATTCCGAACGCCCAGCGGTGCTGGTCTCCCTAGATGCGGAGAAAGCATTCAACAGAGTGGACTGAGAGTTTATGTTCAGAGTTTTGGATAAGTTTGGCATCCCAGATCAATACATTCGCTGGAATAGAACTTTATATTCTGAACCCAGTGCCAAAATATACTGTAACAGGGTGATATCCCCCTCCTTCCCCTTAAAATTGGGTACCTGGCAGGGGTTCCCCTCTGTCACCGCTTCTATTTAATCTATACTTGGAGCCCTTATTGTGGAAACTTAGGAATAACCCCAGCATCCATGGTATTAAGATAGGCTCTCATGTTCTGAAGATGTTGGCTTATGCGGACGATATGTTGCTGCGCCTTACCCAACCCTCTTCTTCTATCAAAGCCGTTATGAAACTATCTTGGACTATAGTGTAGTCTCAAATTATAAAATTAACCTAGACAAGTTTAAGGTCTTCCCCCGAACAATAGAACTCATAGCACATTATTACGTCATTCCGGCCTACAGTGGCCCAGAACAGTCTCAAGTACCTAGGTATAAACCTGGCGAGAAGTGACACTAAACTGAAGTTACTTAATTTAGACTCCCTAATGTCTAAAGTACAACAGGACTTATCCCGTTGGAAGGATGTGCCTCTGTCTCTTTAGGGGAGGGTAAGCCTAAGGGTCGTAATGAATATTTTGCCCTGCCTGTTTTACCCTCTGAGTATGCTGAATATGCGGTTGCCTCTCACCTGGTTTAAAAAGCTGCATGGGGTGGTGTCGGGTTTCCTCTGGCGCAGTAAACCTTCTCGACGTGCATACCATAAGCTAGCTGCTCTGAAGGAGAAGGGGGGACTAAGACTCCCCCATTTTGACTTGTATTATTGGGCCAGCCATTTAAGCAAATACCTCAGGTGGCTGTGACCAGTGGAGACCCTACACTCATTCCCGTACGTTCCATCTTGGCTCTCTATAGAACAAGAATTAATTGACTCATGTGGCATCTCACGGGATGTCATCTTGCATACCCGGATCAAAGATCTTCCCAGTTCCTTGTCTGGTACTCCTATTGCCACCTCAGTGAGGGTGCATTTTCAGTTATGCACTGTTTTAAAATATAACCCCTGAGGGATCCAGCAAAACCAATCCTGCGGAACCCTAACTTTCATATAGGGGGTTCCCCTCTGGCAGAGGCTTGGCTCCCCTCACTTATGGGGAAGAGCCCTCAGGACTTAGCGACTGGGGACTCTTACCTCTCGGTAAAAGATATGATGCTGAAGCTCCCATCGGGTCTGGGCAGCTTTTTCAAACTCTACCAGATTCGCCATCTTCTGCTTACTAAACAGTTGTCACTGGGAGTAAACAGAGGGAAAGACGAGATTATTCTGCCCTTAGCTATCTTTGCCCATCAGCCTCACCCGGTTTCTCTTATATATGTTTCTCTATATGATTTGGTTTTCTCTCTTATATACGGATCCTCTCCATACTGGTGGGATAGGTTCCCCCAAAGATCCCTTAAATGGAATAAGATATGGAGATCTTGTCACTCACATATTACACAAACAGGCTGCGCATTATGCAGTTCTCGATCCTTCAGAACATGTATCTGACACTGACCGGTAAAGCTGCACAAGATGGGCAAGCTCCCCTCCCCAACTTGTAGTCACTGCAACTAAGCGGAGAGTAACTTATATCATATTTTCTGGGAATGCCCCCCTATCGCTGCTCTCTGGCAGACCATCAAACAAAGGACAGATCCCCTCTTGGATTTAGAGAATTTATTTTCCCCGGAAGTCTGCCTTCTGGGTGACTTTACTGATGTTAGAGTCAAACAACGTAGATTTCATATGTCAATGATTGCACTCTCCCTTAAGGCCTTGGTACTCCGTCACTGGAAGGATTCCCATGCAATTTCCTATACAGAGTGGCATCAGAAACTGTTATCCAACTTGCGAGTAGAAAAAATGGTAGCGAGTCTACGCAACTGCGTGAACCATTATAAGAACAGGTGGGAGTCCATGCTCACTTTATACAGCCTATAACACCCCATTCTGCATAGGGCTTTGTCAAGGGTGATGCGGGGATTGGGAGGAGATATTTTTGTTTGGTTAATTGTACATCCTGTATCCTTTTTTCGGAGTGTGATATATTATTGTCTTGTGTATTGTTTTATTTTGATTGATTTTGCTGGAGAAAACCTAATAAAGTTAAACTTAAAAAAAAAGAGGGGTAACACTCCAGGTTGTGGGGTCATAAAGGAATTATGCTCTTGTGCCTGACAACTACCCGAGGCATACGTGCATTATTCACTTTCAACTGTATACTATGTTGTATGTTATCCCTTGATTCTCCTTCTTAGGGATTTACAAAACATCTTTCTTTATGATATTTGTACAAAAGCACTTGAAAGAGTATTTCTGACTACACAGTGCACTTGTCTGTGACGTCACACTCCTTTCCATGACAGCAAATTGTAATGTCACAAACACAGCAATTACTGTATGAGGATAGTTACTGGCAGTCCAATGGTTATGAAACAACTGCTGCTATATGAAATATTATACCACCGGGGAAGAGCCAAACACATAAACATCCTCAATGTTTAATTCAATTACAGGAAACATAATGGGCCAGATTTTCAAAGCCCTTAGGATGGTGCAAGGTGCTTGCGACCGACATGTTTGACGCAACAAGCACCTTACGCCATGGCTAGCGCCAAGAGCTATTTTAGAAAGCAGCCTGCGTCAATCTGCAGGCTGCTTGCACCAAAGTGTGCTAGCGCCAGCCTTGCACCATGAAAGTGGCTGCGGCATGGCGCTACGGGGTTTGCGGCAGATCCAGACTGCCACAGCTGCAAATCCCGAATTTCAAAGGCCTCCCCAGGAACAAAGTGTCAAGTACCTTTAGACCAGCAAAGGGCATTTTTGGGAATATTGGCACCAGATTTTCAACATGGGGTTTTTGGGACCCCTCCTCATGAATACTGCCACTGTCATGGTGTTATTTGGCCCGGAAAGGTGATTTCGCCGTCACTGTGCGGAATCACCTTTCAGGACCAATTAATGAAACAGCAGTGCCAGTGTTCATGAGGAGGGCTCTCAAAAAGCCTATGTTGCAAATTTGGTGGAAAAAAAAAATCTAAAAAATGATCAGCTTTAATGAGCGCGTTGCACAGTTTGGTACTATCGTAACTTCGCAAGTATAAATTTATATTTTTCACTTGATTTTCAACATTGCCATTTTCTCCCACACTTATTTATGAACAGTACAGCTATTATTTTTCCCATCCTGGCCGAAATGTGTTTTCTCACTTCCGGCGCTGTGGGAAATCAGTGTTCGGGACAAATTAAGAACATGACAATGATACTGTTCATGAGCAAAGGTCCTAAAATGCCTATGTTGAAAATTTGGTGATGATAGCCCATCAAATGGCTGTGTTACAAGTGTGCTTTGCGCAGTTTCCATGCACCCTTGTAACTTAGAAACATAGAATTTGACGGCAGATAAGGAACGCTTGGCCCACCTAGTCTGCTCATTTCCCTACCTAGTGGATAAGCTGCAGATCCTAGTTAACCAACAGCCTACTTCCTCCTACCCCCCCCACTAGAATTGCCTTATGTCTGTCCCATGCATTCTTGAATTCCCACACTGTTTTTGACTCTACGACCTCCTCAGGAAGGCTGTTCCATGTATCCACAACCCTCTCTGTGAAGAAATACTTCCTCACATTACCTCTGAGCCATCCCCCTCTATCTTCAAATTGTGCCCCCTTGTTTTTGCACATCTCTTTTTCTGAAAGATGCTACCCTCTTGGACTTTGTTGATTCCCTTGAGGTATTTTAAAGTTTCTATCATGTCCCCCTCTCCCTCCTTTCCTCAAGGCTATACATCTTTAGTTCCTTTAGTCTTTCTTCATATGTCTTCTGATGCAGACCCTGCATCATTTGGTTGCCCTCCTCTGGACAGCCTCCATCCTATGTCTTTGTGGAGATGGGGTCTCCAGAACTGTACACAGTACTCCAGATGTGGTCTTACCAACTATCTGTACAGAAGGCCAACAACTTCCTGTTTTCTACTGGTGATGCCTCTCCCTATGCATCCCAGTATCCCACCAGCCCTCCTTACTGCCTTCTCACATTGCAGGCCCACCTTTAGGTCATCTGATATGACTACCCCCAGGTCCCTTTCCATTTTTGTTGTTGTCAGTATCTCACCCCCGCTGTGTACTCTTCCCCTGGGTTTTTGTTTCCCAGGTGCATTACTTTACACTTCTTTTGCATTGAATCTAAGCTGCCATATATTTGACAATTCCTCCAACCTTGTCAAGTCCCTTTTCATCCTTTCCACCCCACCTTGTGTATCAACCCTGTTGCAGATCTTTGTGTCATCTGCAAAGAGAAATACTTTCCCTTCCAGTCCCTCTGCAATGTCATTTATAAAGACATTAAAAAGAACCAGCCCCAGTACTGAACCCTGCGGTACCCCACTAGTAACCCTCCTTTCTTCACTGTGGACTCCATTTACTATTACCCGCTGTGTCCTGTTGTCCAGCCAGTGTTTTACCCAGGCTACCACCCTTGGACCCACTCCCAGGCTGGCTAATTTGTTTATTAATCTGTTGTGTGGGACTGTGTCAAATGCCTTGCTAAAGTCTAGGTAGGCCATGTCCACAGCCCCTCCCTGGTCTACTGCTTTGGTCACCCAGTCAAACAAATCAATTAGATTTGTCTGACATGACCTTCCCACTGTGAATCCATGCTGCCTTGGGTCCTGTGCCCCACTGGCCTCTAGGTACTCAACAATTCTTTCCTTCAGAAGTGATTCCATCATTTTCCCTACCACTGAGGTCAAACTGACAGGTCTGTAGTTTCCTGCCTCTGTCTTGCTCCCACTTTTGTGAAGGGAATCACATCCGCCCTCCTCCAGTCCTCAGGTACCACCCCATCCTCCCATGATTTATTAAAAAGGGTAGTCATTGATGTTACTAGTTCTTCCCTTAGTTCTTTTAAAATCCTAGGGTGAATCCCATCAGGCCCCATTGCTTTATCCACTTTCAGTTGTAAGAGTTCTTTCAGAATCCTTTCTTCTGTGAAAGGACTAATATCAACCCCCTATCTAGAGTGCTTCTATTGACCGGATTAGGTATTTCCCCCTGCTTTTCCATTGTGAATACTGAGCAGAAGTATTCATTCAGTATCCCTGCTTTTTCACTGTCGCCTCTGCCCAACCACCTTCCTCTTTGTTCAGCCTCAGTATCCCTGCCTTAGTCTTTCTTTGCTCCCTAATGTACCTATAAAAGGTTTTATCCCCTTCTTAACCGAGTTGGCTATCTTTTCCTCGGTTTGGGCCTTTGCTATTCTGACTGCCTTCCCTGCTTCCTTCTGCTTTAACTGGTACAGTTCTCTGTCCTGCTCCTTCTGTGTTTCCTTATACTTCCTGAATGCTATCTTTTTTTCCCTTACCTTCCCCGCCACTTCTTTTAAGAACCACAGTGGTTTTATTTTCATTTTGATTTGTTTATTTGCTTCACACAAAGACTTGTTGCCTCTGTGATGGCAGTTTTGATGCTTCCCCATTGTTGCTCCACCCCACCTTCTTACCTGTTTGCTAGTGCTTTTCTGAGGCACTCTCCCATTTTGACAAAATCAGCCCTCCTGAAGTCCAGTACCTTTACTTTTGTGTGGCTTGACTCTACAGCTAAGTTTATAGTGAACCACACTGTTTGGTGGTCGCTTGTTCCCAGATGGCTACCCACTTCAAGATCAGAGATCCTCTCTCCATCTCCATTTAAGAGTACCAGATCTAAGATTGCTCTCTCCTGAGTGGGTTCCAAAACTAGCTGTCTGAGGCATGCCCCCTGTAGGGCATCAAGAATGGCTCTGCTCTTGGATGTGGCTGAAGCAAAGGTGCTCCAGCCAACATCTGGCACATTCAGGTCCCCCATCAGCAATATCTCCCCTTTCTGTGCCATCCCAAGGATGCCTTCTATCATTTCCTTGTCCATTTCCTCCCCCTGAGACGGGGGTCTGTATACAACCCCGTGCGGATTGTGGAGCCATTTGCAGTCTCCAGGGTGACCCACAGTGCCTCCTCTCCTCCCTGTTTACCCTTTAGTTCTGTTGCTTTGATCCCTTCCCTTACATAGAGAGCTACTCCTCCTCTTCTTCCTTCCCTGTCCCTCCTGTAGATTGTGTACCCTGGTATGTTGACATCCCAGTCATGGTTTTCTGTGTACCATATTTCTGTGACTGCCACAATTTCCAGGCATCCCTCTTCCATCAAGGCCACCATTTCAGGGAGCTTTTTACCTAGACTACGGGCATTGGTACTCATTACCCTCCATTTTTGTTATGGCTTTATTTATTTTTGCCCCATCCCTGTCCCTACTGCCTTCCTCTTTTTCTTCATTTACCCCTGCCCTTCTCCCTATGGACTGCTCTTCACAGATTTGTAATATTGTCATGCCAGATTTTCAACACTTGCATTTTTTCACTCCTCCTTATGAACAATACAGTTGTAATTTTTCACATCCTGACTGAAATGTGTTTTCGCACTTCCTGCGCAGAATAGCGTGGTCGCTGTGGGAAATCAGTGTTCAGGACAGATTAAGAAAATGAAAGTGGCACTGTTCATGAGCAGAGGTTCTAAAATCCCTATGTTGAAAATTTAGTGACGAAACTCCATAAAATGACTGTGTTACAAGCGTGTGTTGAACTGTTTCCACGCACCTAGTAACTTTGCAAATTTGTAATATTTTCATGCCACATTTTCAACACTGGCATTTTTTCACACCTCCTTATGAACAGTACAGCTGTCATTTTTCACATCCTGGCCAAAATATGTTTTTGCACTCCTGCCACAGAATAGCACGGTCACTGTGGGAAATCAGTGTTTGGGACAGATTAAGATCAAGCGAGTGAGAGGGGGTGGTGACCGAGCTCAACTGAGCTGTGTCAGGACTGCTGCGGATTTCTTTGTGGGCAGAAAAAGGCCCCAATGCAGGAACCCAGTACAAAAGGGCAGCCTGCAGCACTGGGAGCAACAGAACAAGAGAGCAAGTAAGGGAGGGGGAGTTAGCGAACTCAACGGAGCTCTGTTTGGACTGCTGCAGATTTCTTTGTGGGCAGAAAAAGGTGTCAATGCAGGCAGGGGCTCAGTACAAAAGGGCAGCCTGCAGCGCCAGGAGAAATAGAATGAGCGAGTGAGAGAGGGGGAGTGAGCGACCTCAATGGAGCTCTGTTGAGACAGCTGTGAACTTCTTTGTGGACAGAAAAAGGCGCCAACACAGGCAGGAGCCCAGTACAAAAGGGCAGCCTGCAGCGCGGGGAGACACAGAACGAGCGAGTGAGGGAGGGGGAGTGAGTGAACTCAACAGAGCTGTGTCAGGGCTGCTGCGGATTTCTTTTTGGGCAGAAAAAGGCACCAACGCAGGCAGGAGCCCAGTACAAAAGAGCAACCTGCAGCGTCGGGAGAAACAGAACAAGCGAGTGAGAGATGGGGAGTGAGCGAGCTCAATGGAGCTGTGCGGAACTTTAGAGTTGCCCACCCTCCCACCCGTTGTCCTCTGTGGTCCTATATTACAGCAGGGTCTCTGGAGTGGAGACAAAGCAATGACTGGATATGCCCACACCTCTTTATGAATAGTACAACTGTCATTTTTCACATCCTGGCTAAAATGCGCTTTCGCACTTCCAGCGCAGAATAGCGCGGTTGCTGTGGGAAATCAGTGTTTGGGACACATTAAGAAAAACACAGTGACACTGTTCATGAGCAGAGGTCCTAAAATGCCAATGTTGAAAATTTTGTGATGAAAGTCTATAAAATGACTGTGTTACAAGCGTGCATTGTGCAGTTTCCATGCACCTCTGTAACTTCGCAAATCAGTAATACTTTCATGCAAGATTTTCAACACTGGCATTTTTTCACACCTCCTTATGAACAGTACAGCTGTCATTTTTCACATACTGGCTTAAATATGTTTTTGCAATCCTGCCGCAGAATAGCATGGTCGCTGTGGGAAATCAGTTTTGGGACAGATTAAGATCGAGCGAGCGAGAGGGGGGAGTGACCGAGTTCAACTGAGCTCTGTCGGGACTGCTGTGGATTTCTTTGTGGGCAGAAACAGGCCCCAATGTTGGAGCCCAGTACAAAAGGGCAGCCTGCAGCGGCGAGAGAAACAGAATAAGCGACTGAGAGAAGGGGAGCGAGCAAGCTCAACTGAGCTCTATCGTGACTGCTGCGGATTTCTTTGTGGGCAGAAAAAGGCAGCAACGCAGGCAGGAGCCCAGTATAAAAGGGCAGCCTGCAGCGCCGGCAGAAACGGAACAAGCGAGTAAGAGCTGGGGAGTGAGCGAGCTCAAAGAAGCTCTGTCGGGACTGCTGCAGATTTCTTTGTGGGCAGAAAAAGATGACAACAGAGGCATGAGCCCAGTACAAAAGGGCAGCCTGCAGCACCAGGAGAAACAGAATGAGAACGTGAGAAAGGGAGACTGAATGACCTCAACGGAGCTCTGTCAGGACAGCTGTGGATTTCTTTGTGGGCAAAGGTGCCAAGGCAGGCAGGAGCCAAGTACAAAAGCGCAGCCTGCAGCGCCAAGAGAAACAGAATGAGCGAGTGACAGAGGTGGAGTGAGCGAGCTCAACAGAGCAAAGCAATCAACATTCAGCATTGACAAATGCTTGTTTTATTCTGTCAGTACTAACCCTTGCCAGATCTACAACACTATTTCTAGGCCAAACATTTATAAAATATTCAGATTTAAAAATACTCAAATGTTGGTAGAACTACAATATTTTACAACCAACTAAAGCTGGAAGATGCCTGGAATCTTTTATACTGAAAAAAATGCAGGGTCAAATGTTTTGCCCAATTTCCTTGCACTGCTGCTTTAACAGAACTTTGTCACCAAAAGCCCCAGAAGTTGAATTACATTTAGAATCCCAATAATTCCATTTCTGAATAGTGGGGGGAGGAGGGAGGGAGAGAGAGAGAGAGAGAAGAGAGAGAGAGAGCACTATATACGTTTACATGAGTTCTTTTAATTTTACAGTTGATTTACCTAGCGTAGCTCAACCAAGACAGGATAGCTCATTTTCAGTGGGGTCCTTCTGCCCCAGTTTATATCTAGTAGTACTGAAACACAGAGAGGTTAAAGAGCTACTGACGCCTCAAAGAAAACTTTGAAAAACATAATAATTAGGTAATATTCTGCATGCATTTCAAATATATTTTATATATTTCTCTTCCTTATTATTCATTACTGAGTAAATTTTCAAGAATATGTGGTCTTTACCCCTTAGAGGTCCCTAAGAGTGTATCTTTCTTTACAGCTTACTCCCTACTTCAAGTCATAATTCCCTGTTTTGATACCGCAATCTGTTGCCAAGACAGTAACTGTGATGTCACAAGCAGTGCATTGTGACCTCAGGGAGAAAGCAACAGAAATAGATGAGCTCTTCAGGGCAAATATCCTGTTTTCATGCAGATGACCTTGATAATAAATAAGGATGAGAAAAAAATACAGGTCTAATATGAAATATAAGCTGAACTGTGTCTAAATATTATGTTTTGTTAGTTATTCTGAAGGTGTCAGCTGCTCTTTAAATGAGTTACTCAAGGTCACATATTATAAATCATGACATCATGCTTAGCCAGTCAGGATTGTTTATTTCTAATTATACCATGGATATTAACCAAGAGCCAATCAGAAAGGCAGACTGGCACCTTAGCCCTGTTGTAAATCCTATGATAATCACTGGCAAAGGTGCCAGTCTGCCACATCCTCGTGCCACCCTGAAAAGGGATCACTCCGATACCCCCACCAACACCGTAAACTCGCATATTTCCTCTCGCTAAGAAATCGCACTAGGGCTCGTATATTAAAAAACCAAAAAAAATGGCTGTATCATGTGACCTAATCGACGAAACTGAACTCGATCAACTTTTCACAATAAACACTACATGAGAGCTAACTTGAAGCGCTCCGTAGTATTTTTTAAATCATTGATCAGTAAACAATTCGGCACCTCTGCACCCACCTCGCTTGTTAGTGTTTTCGGCTCCACTCCATCCGGTTCTCAATCTTCACTGCTGCCCCACTCACTCTTTCTGTCTGTCAGTACTCTACACGTCACTTTTTTTTTTAAACAACTATTAAAGACAAATTCCCCTGAACACCACCGTATGCCTGCAAAATCATACCCGGAAGTAGAAACAAAAACGCGATCCCAGACTCCCCGCTCTACTCCACTCACAGCGCTGACCGACACCGCTCTCTCCTTCTCTCAACCACTCATCGCTCTAAACACATTTCCAAACCTGGCAGCAAAAACTAAATTATAAAAAAAATAAATAAATAAACAGCAATCTAACTTCTCTGTCAACATCACTTACTCTCGTATTCTACCCAGCAACGAGGCATTACTTAATATACGGTGAAAGAATATATATACACAAATATACAAAAATAGAAATAAGATTTTTTTTTTACAATTCTTTTTCTATATTTTAATAATTGACACCTGGTATAATCGCAATAAGCCACTCGGGGTGTGGTTATCAGGGGATTTACCACTGACTAACGAGATTACCACTCGGCGTCCACTCCAGCTGTGGTAAATCCCCCGATAACCCACACCCCCTTGTGGCTTATTGCTTAAACATTCCAGGTATGTAGAATAATTAATCCCCATTCACAGAGAATGAGCCGATTCTCAACATGGAGTCAGATCATTGACATCAGGGGCACAAGAGTGAAGCTCGAGTGCCTTCCTGATGTCAATGATCTAACAAAGTGTTGAGAATCAGTGCATTCTCAACCACAGGGGGGTTATTTAATTAGGTATAGTACAGTTTGAGCCTGTTTTCCCAACACACGCTTCTTACAAATGAAGTATATTTGGATTCCAGTGTTTTGGATGACTTTTCAAGAGCAATAGGTGCTTGTGGCTTAAACAGACAATTCTGAATCAGCACATGATGCTGTCAGCTGTCTGTGACTGCTCTGCTTGTGCTTTTGAGAATCAGAATGGGTGATCGCCACTTTCATTGGAAGATGATGAAACCTTGTTCTTCACATCCCAAAATGTTAAGAACAACAGGTTTTACATTCTGAAATGTGAAGAACAAAGTTTTAAAAACACAGGGAAAATGGGCTTACATTGGTTTATGTAAGCAATAATATCCAACAGGGTGTGCAGTATTGGGCTCTACCAGACTACCTAGGGGCATAATGAGGCCAGATGCTGCAGGTGGAGGGCCTTATAGCCCCTGGTAGGCCCGGTACCACCCACCCTGAAGGGTATTATTGCACTTAGAAAACGGGCTATATGTAGAATACATTTAGCCAAGGGCTAGTGGGGAACACATAAGGAAAATTAGGGAGATAAACCAGTGGCTCAGGGAGTGGTGTGAGGCCAGAGGGTATGGGTTGATGGGGGATTGGGGGGAGACCTGGGAGGATAAGGAGCTGTATGCTAGAGATAGACTACATCTCAATTTGGAGGGGAGGGGAATCCTTAAGTTGAAAATAGAGGAGTTCATTGGTGAAAAGTGGGGTTTAAACTTGTGAAGGGGTGGGATGGGAGAAAAGGCTGTCAAGGGGGTGCCGATAAAGGAGGGACTCTGTCTTCACCCCCCTGGGGACCAGGAGGATTGCAGGAAAAGGCCAACTGGCAAAGTGCAGACCAGGGGAAAACAGAATCCCCATGGGAACATGAGCAGGGGAAATGGAACTATAGGGAAAGGGTGGAAGGTAGTCCCGCTAAATGCCAGGAGCTTGGGCAATAAAATGCCTGAGCTCCAGGCGATGCTAACTGAGGGAGCAGTGGATGTGGCAGCGGTCACTGAGACTTGGGCCACTGCAAGACATGACTGGGACCTGAACCTGGAGGGATACACTATGTTCAGGAAGGACAGGGGGAGGGAAGGGGAGGAGGGGTAGCAATGATAGTCAAAAACTGCATTGGCATAGGGGGAGTAGAGGAGGCGGAGGGAACCATGGAGGCAATTTGGGTCACCTTGATAACAAGGGGGGGCAAGAGAGTAAAAATAGGAGTGGTGTATAGACCCCCTGCCCTGGCGGAGGAGCTGGAGGACAGTCTGGTGGCAGATGTTAGGAGACACTGCAGACTGGGCAGAGGAACGGTGGTGGTGTTGGAGGACTTAAACATACCAGGAACAGACTGGGAGACTATGACATCCTCTGTGACCAGGGAACAGAGGCTGTTGGATGTCTTTCAAGATGCGTTCCTAACTCAGCAGGTGAGGGAACCGACCAGGGAGGCACGGGTACTGGATGTGGTCCTGGCAGACAGTGACCAGATTGGGGGCCTGGAGGTAAGGGACCCATTGGCGGGGAGTGACCATGCCACGGTCTGGTTCTGCCTGGACCTAGGAGGGGTAGAAGGCTGCACAAAGATGGAAGTAACCGACTTCAGGGGCGGATTTTAAGGAAAAGGAAGGATCCTATGAGCATTTGGATGGGATTGGGTCAGACACGGACGCTGATAGTAGGTGGAAATCATCAGGAGAGGGGTGCAGGATGCTACCAGCACCTGTGCAAGAGTAAGACGAAAATGCAGAGGCCCAAAACCCTGTTGGTGGACCAGGGAGGTCCAGGAGGTGGTGCGGGAAAGAAAGCAGCCTATAAGCAATTCAAGTGCTCAAGGAGTGAAAGGGATCGAGGGAGTATGAGCTGATGGCTAGAAGGGCCACTAGAGTGGTGAGGGCGGCTAAGGCAAGGAAGGAGCAGAACCTGGCCAGGGAAATTAGGAGAGGGAACAAGGGGTACTTTAGATACATTGGGGAAGAACGAAGGGTGAAGGGGCAGATTAGCAGGATTAAATCAGTGGAGGGATGGGCACAAGACCTGGGGGAGCAGGCTGAGGTACTAAATGAGTACTTCACCTCAGTTTTCACCAGGGAAAATGGGGGTGCTGCATCATACATGGGAGGAGACAGAGATACTGAGGAGGGGGGACCCTTACCGATCGGCAGGTCTAGGGAGAGGGGGAGGCATCACTGGCAGGTGGGGAGGGCTAGCAGGAGAAGGGGTACGGAAGGGAAATCACAGCTGAGAGTGAGGAAGCCCTCAGCTCCCCTTAAGGGAGAAAGCACCGGGCCGGATAAATTACATCCCAGAGTGCTGAAGGAACTTGCAGATGTCCTGGCAAAACCCCTGGCAGAGCTTTTCACCATCTCTCTGAGGACAGGGTGGGTGCCCCAAGACTGGAAGGTGGCGCACATAGTGCCTATCCACAAGGGGGGATCAAGGGAGGTGGCAGGGAACTACAGGCCTGTCAGCCTGACCTCGGTGGTGGGCAAGGTGATGGAGGGCATTGTCAAGGAGAGGCTAGGGGGGGACCTGGATAAGTCAGGGTGCCTGGACGATAGACAGCATGGATTCATCCGGGAAATCGTGTCAGACAAACCTGGTGGAGTTCTATGACTGGGTGACAAGTGCCTTGGACCTGGGTAGACCAGTGGATGTCCTCTTTCTGGACTTCAGCAAGGCATTTGACTCTGTTCCTCACGTGGCCTATTGGATAAGCTGGGAGAAATGGGGTGGGGAACCAGATGATCAGATGGAGAGGCAATTGGCTCCAGGACCCGGACCCAGAGGGTCGAGTTGGTGGATAGTCTCATCCCCAAGGAGGGTCATTAGTGGGGTCCCACAGGGATCAGTCCTGGGCCCCTTCTGTTCAACGCCCACGATCTGACATAGGACAGGAATCAGGAGGAGATGAGTCTCTTTGCAGATGACTCAAACTGGGGCGGTGGTGGATGGGGAGGAGGAGGGTGGCCCTACAGGGGGATCTGGAGGCTCTGGAAGATGGTCTAGAAAGTGGAAGCTGAGGTTCAATGCAGGGAAATGCAAGGTACTCCACCTGGGGCCAGAGCCCAGGTCAAGTGTACACCCTGGGGAAATGCTACAAGTCTCAATGGCTGAGAGGACCTGGGGTGGTGGTGGATGTCAAGATGAACAACTCTGAGACTTGAGGAGGGCAGCAGCCAAGGCCAACAGGATGCTGGGATGCATCGCTAGGGGGATCACCTCCAGAAGGAGGGAAGTGATACTCCCTCTGTATAACTGCTTGGTGAGGCCGCACCTTGTGTACTGCGTGCAGTTTTGGAGGCCACACTTAAAGAGGGACATTAACCTCCTGGAGAGGGTCCAGAGGAGGGCAACCAAAATGATTTGGGGCTTGGGGGACAGGACCTATGAGGAGAGGCTCGAAGAGCTGAATATGTACACATTGGAAGAGAGAAGGGACGGGGGACATGATAGGGTCTTTAGGTACATGAAGAGGGTAAATAGGGGAGGAACAGTCGGGGTGCTTGAAGGAAGGAGGAGGGGCCACTAGAGGGCATGGCTGGAAGCTGGAGGGGGAAGATTCAGGGAGAAAGGAGAGGTGCTACTTCACTGAGAGGGTGGTGGAGCCATGGAATGCACTGCCTAGGGGGCTGGTGGAGGCAGAGACAGTGGAGGGGTTCAACAGGGGTGGGACAGGTACAGGGAAGGGTTCTGGAAGCAAAATCCAATGCAGCAAGAATATCCAGAACTGGGAAGGGAGAAGCCAGAGAAGGCGAGGGGGACAGCAAGGTCAGCACCCAGGTTGGGGACTGACCAAACGAGCAGACACGAAAGACCGTTAGGCCTATTCTGCTGGCATTTTAGTATGTTAGTATGTAAAAAATGTTCACATTTAAAAAAAATGTACAAAGTGAATAAAAAACCTTCTTGTAAAATACTCCCTCTAATGGTAGAATTGACAGTAGACGGTGCTGCTGCTAGAAGGCACTTCTGTTAGCAGTGCTGTTCTGAGTTTGGGTGACAACCTTCTTTTTATTTTAGTTCACTAGTTTTTAAGGAGGCATTGGTAAAGCTGCTTCTGAAGAAACCATCGCTCAACCCGGATGTCCAGGTGAATTACAAACCTATCTCCAACCTCCCATTCTTAGGGAAAGTTGTTAATGAAGTGGTGACACTGCAGCTTGAGGCACTCCTCATGACCGTTGACATCTATGAGCCATTCCAGTCCAGATTTAGGGACAGGCACAGCACAGAGATGGCGCTGGTTTGGATGCAAAATGACCTCCTCAAGGCAAGAGATAGAGGGGAGCAGTCAATTCTCATTCTCCTTGATCTCTCATCGGTATTTGACACCGTGTACCACATCATGCTATTGGATCACCTGAGAGAGTATTGTGAGCTCACAGGAATTGTCATCCACTGGTTTGAGTCCTATCTCTCAGACAGGAGGCAACGGGTGGTGATGGGGAATTTCTCCTCCTACCCAAAGCTACTGTCGTGTGGAATCCCTCATGGTTTGATCCTGTTGCCGATGTTGTTTGTGGTGTACATGCTACCCCTGGGTGAGCTCATTAGATGTTACAGTTTGGGTTTTCACTGCTATGCAGATGACACTCAACTGTATGTCATTTGCACCTGGAACAAATGGTGCTGTTGAGGTGCTGAATAAATGCCTGGCCAAAATCCAGAACTGGATGTCTTCTATTTGGCTGAGACTGAATCCTGAAGAGATGGACGTATTGGTGGTTGAGCCTGGTCACGGGCATGATGGGAGTGCCTCCCAGATGGTAACAGGATTGGTCCTGGGATCTACTCCGTTGATGGCATCCCCCAAAGTGAAAAATCTGGGCATCATCCTGGATGACAGATTGACACTTGATGCTCAGGTGTTGTCTGTTGTCCAAAGTGACTTTTACCACTGAAGAAATGTCACCCGGATTAAACCCTTGATTCCGCCTGAGGACCTACCATCACTGATGCATGCCTTTGTTACATTCAGGCTGGACTACTGTAACACTCTATACTTTGGGCTTAGTGGAGGGAACTTCTGCCAACTGCAGCTGGTGCAGAATGCAGCAGCCAGGTTGCTGACGGGTCTGTCTAGGTCTTGTCATGTGGCCCCCGGTCCTGTGAGGTCTGCACTGGCTGCTGGTCAGGTGAGGATCATCTTCGAGGTGGGCTTGCTCACCTATAAGGTCCTATACGGCTCAGGCCCTTGCTACCCATCTAACCTCCTTACACCTGCCATCCCGATATGCTCCCTCCGTTCCTCCACCAGAGGCCTCCTATCAACTCCAAGGGCCAGGCTGAAAACCTTGGGTGATCGTGCATTCGAGGTGGCTAGCCTGGCCCTCTGGAACTCACTTCTAACATCTTTGAGGGAGGACTCATTGGCGCAGGGCCTGAAGATCTACCTTTTCAAAAAAAGCATTTTCTGAGGATTTTAGCTGATGTTCTAATGATTGCTGTTTATTCATTTATTATGTAAATTGTTTATCTGCATGCTGTCGGCTTACCCTATTTCTTTTTTCTGCAAGGCGCCCAGAGCCTCTGGGATTGGGCACCGTATAGATAAATTTTTACTTACTTTTTTTTTTTTTTATGTAGTGACTGGTTCATTTTACTTGTAGGGAAATGCAGCATGAGTGGTCGCTGGAACAAGAGACTGATGGAAGTGCAGTCGGCGAATACGGCAGTGGGTTGGGATGGCAGAGTGAGCACAGTCAGGATGATGGTGAATGCTGTCATTGGGGATGGCATAGTGGTCAGAACAGTAGTGACAACAGTGTTCACTTTTGTTTTTTCTAACAAGATCGCTTTTTTATGTTGCCTGGGGAATGGGTGAAAGAGAAGGGGAGTCATGTTTACAGATAGCAGGGAAATAGGTGAAAGTGAAGGGAAATCATTCTTCTCGAGAGCTGGGGAACTGGTGAAAGTGAAGGGGAGCCACGCCGTTCACACTGTGGCTGTGACATAATGGGAGAGCTGCCGTGTGAGAGCAGGAGTTACCCTCTGGTAGTACCCAAAGGCTAAGGTGAGATAGTCAAAATGTGATGGTGCTTATGTTCAGTTTTTAATTTTAGTTTTAAAGCTGATATTTCAGCACAGACAAACTGATTGATGGGGGGAGGAGGCCTCTGTCACTTGCTCAGTGAGTGGAAAAAATCGTGGAGATCAGTTTGAACATTCTGTGGTACGCAATGATCTTTTAATGTAAAAAGTTAGGCAGGGACTGGGATCCATTGTTTCCTGGTCTCTGTTGTCTGATACTAGGCTTGGTAGTTGGTGGTCTGAGATAATAAGGTTGCAGGATTTTATTGACCCGTTTTCTAAACTCTTATAACCATAACAGGATGTCTAATGCACATAGCTCTAGAATTCTGAATTTCTAAGTTCAGTTGGCACAGTCCATTTCCCACAAAAGAGATTCTCTAATATTCTGCAAAATAAAACATGTTGATTTTAAATTCAAATTCCATTTTTAAACAAAGGTCTTTAACATGATTTATAATATGCTTTTATGTGCAGTTCCTGTGTCTCTTATGGTTATGAACGTTTCTCCTCAAGTTCTTTGTGTACCAGAACTGCTAACCTTCGCATTGCAGGTTTCTCACCCAAAGAATTCAAGAATACATGCTTATAACCATAAGACACAAAGTAACTGTACACATAAACATATACTGTAGTAAATTGTCATACAGCACCCTAGGCACCTGTCCCAGTAGCACCTGGGAGCATATTGCACTCAGAGTTGGTCATCCATATGCCAGCCTGGTGGCGCTTAGGATTGAGGCGCTGGACGCCACACCTCGCGCCACGCCGGCGACCCAGGTTCAGGAATGGACTCAGGCCGCCAGGGGCTGGCAGGGGAGAAGGAGGATTGAGCGTCCGACGACTGCTCTCCTCTCTCTGGGATGGGTAGTGGGGCTTGCATTGCCCTGTAGCGGTGACTGGCGGAGGCCAGCTGCACTACAAGTGGCATGCAATAGCAAGGGGGCGGTGGGTGTCAGCATGCTTGGACCCCATTGCCGTCCGGCTCTCCTTTGGGAGAAAAGCAGAAAATGTGGAAGCGATCTTGGCGGCTGATGGCTGCGCCTCGGAGAGACCTGGGAAGGCGAGGCCCAGTAGGTGCATGAGTAATAATGGCGGCACACTGGGGGCGGGTTCATGTGGCGCGCGTGCACGACCGGGTCCCGGGGTGCAGAGCCGGCGGCTGGAGATCATGTAGGGCCGCTCTGCCAAGGAGAATAAATAGTAGGAAGATAAAAAGATTTGGTCATCCAGGTTTGCTCTGCAAACCTGCCCACACCTCACACACCGTATGCCATTGAAACCATGGGGTGTTGCATAGTCGGCAATCTATGGCTGCAGAGAGGGGAGGGAACCATCCTTCACTGCTGTAGCACTCCTGCAGGTTGTGTGTGGGCACAGACTTCATGGGTTGACATGCAATGTCACCTTTCCTTGACCTGGTAGTTCAGGCAAGCAGCAGAGGATAGAAATATTTGAATCTGGCGAGTTGTGATGTGGAAACATGGAAAAAGTTCCCAAGCTATTAATGATGACTGGCCCCCTGTTCCATGTCACCAGTCCTGCATCAGTCAGTGCCCACCCCCCGTGACTATGAAACATAGAAACATAGAATTTGATGGCAGATAAGGACCGCTTGGCCCACCCAGTCTGCCCATTTCCCTCCCTACTGGATAAGCTGCAGATCTTAGTTAACCAGCAGCCTACTTCTTCCTACCCCCACCCCCTAGAATTGTCTTATGACTGTCCCATGCGTGCTTGAATTCCACCACTGTTTTTGACTCTACAACCTCCTCCAGAAGGCCGTTCCATGCATCCACAACCCTCTCTGTGAAAAAATACTTCCTTAAATTACCTCTGAGCGCCCATCTTCAAATTGTACCCCTTGTTCTTGCACATCTCTTTTGAAAGATGCTACCCTCTTGGACTTTGTTGATTCCCTTGAGGTACTTGAAAGTTTCTATCATGTCCCCCTCTCCCTCCTTTCCTCGAGGCTATACATATTAAGCTCCTTAAGTCTCTCTTCATATGTCTTCTGGTGCAGGCCCTGCACCATTTGCTTCTCCTCCTCTGGACAGCTTCCATCCTGTCTATGTCTTTTGGAATTGGGTCTCCAGAACTGCCGCAGTACTCAGATGAGGTCTCACCAGCTGTCTGTACAGAGGATAATAACTTCCTGTTTTCTACTGGTGATGCCTCTCCCTATGCATCCCAGTATCCCCCCAGCCCTCCTTGCTGCCCTCTCACATTGCTTGCCCACCTTTAGGTCATCTGATATGACTACCCCCAGGTCCCTTTCCATTTTGGTGTTGTTAGTATCTCACCCCCCATTGTGTACTCTTCCCCTGGGTTTTTGTTTCCCAGGTGCATTACCTTGCACTTCTTAGCACTGAATCTAAGCTGCCATACATTTGACCATTCCTCTAACCTTGCCAAGTCCCTTCTCATCCTTTCCACCCCACCTTGTGCATCAACTCTGTTGCAGATCTTTGTGTCATCTGCAAAGAGACATACTTTTCAAAGTAGATGCATTCTTCAGGTCATCTCTGCCCAGCGCAGGTCCCATCGGAGGGGGTAAGCTAGGGCTTTGCCAGCGGTCAGAGGTCTATGATAGCAGGTGCTGCAATGGCACTGATTAAACTACAATGCAAAACGTGTGGTAAGAGTGGCCTGATCAAGCCAGGGAGACTGGCTGGTGCCAGAGGTAAGGGCAAAAAATCTGTGAAACAACCCTCCCACAAACATAGAAATGCTGAGACTGCCATCACCCTAGAGACACTGCTCAGATCCCACTATGCCAACAGCTGCTTTTATTAGCAATTCTAGCATGCTAATTGTGTCTTTCTCTTAGTTTTTCATTTTGATTACCAACCCAGCTGGAGTACTCTGCATGGTTACAAGCTCACAGTTCCAGAAGCACACAGTTCTGTTCTCTCATGCATAATCCTGAAACCTTCCATGTGGCACAAATGACCTTTTGTATAAATCTTGCTGTTACAATTTTTGTTTCCTTTTCCCTTTTATGATTGACAAGATTTCTTCTGTAAGGCATTATTGCTAAATTTATTTTGGTGTCTTTTACTCTGTTTTCACCCCCCAGAATGCACCTGTTTTGGCCAAATGTGCATAGAAACATAAAAACATAGAAGTTGACGGCACATATGGACCGCAAGGCCCATCCAGTCTGCCTATTTTTTCTACCTTATGAATGAGCCATAGGCCTGTACTCTGTCAATGGCCTATTTATTCATACTCATCTTTATTGCTCCCTTATGCCTATCCCATGCCTGTTTGAAGCCCTGCACTGTATTCATATCCACCACTTTCTGAGGTAGGCCGTTCATGCATCCACTACCCTTTCTGTGAAAAAGAACTTCCTCACATTCCCCCTTAATCTGTCTCCCTCTAATCTCATGCTGTGACCTCTTGTCCTGCTATTTTTCTTATATTGAAACATGTTAGACTCTTTCACCTTGTTAATGCCCCAAAAGATGTTTGAATGTTTCGATCATATCACCTCTCTCTCCCTCCTTTGCTCTAGGGTATACATATTGAGCTCTGTTAATCTGTCCTCATATGTTTTCTGATGCAGCCGCTGCACCATTTTGGTTGCCCTTCTCTGGACTGCCTCCATTTTGTTAATGTCCTTGTGCAGGTGCAGCCTCCAGTACTGCATGCAGTACTCCAAATGGGGCCTAACCAGTGTCTTGTAAAGTGGGATTATTACCTCCCTCTTACAACTTGCGATACCCCTACTAATATACCCCAACATCCCTCTAGTCTTACCTACTGCTTTAGTGGTCTGCTTGGATGATTTCAGGTTATCTGTGATGATGACGCTCAAGTCTCTTTCTTCCCTTGTGATTGCCAGCAAGTCCCCTCCCAACCTATAGGTGGCTTCAGGGTTTCTCTTCCCTATATGCATGATCTTGCACTTCTTTGGGTTAAACCCCAGTTGCCACTCCTCCGACCATTGTACCAGTTTATCCAGATCTCTTTTCATTCTGCCCACCCCAGCTGGATCATCTACTCTGTTGCAGATTTTGGTGTCATCTGCAAACAGACAACCCTTACCCTCCAGTCCATCTGCAATGTCACTGATGAAGATATTGAAAGGACTGGCCCCAAAGACTTTAAATTCCTGAGTACTCACTTGTGACTTGCATCTCTTCTGACTGTATACCATTTACCACACTCTCTGTTTTCTGCCCACCAACCAGTTTCCCACCAGTTGACCAACTTCTGACCCACCCGAGCCTACCCAGCTTTTTAATCAATCTTCTTTGTGGAACAGTATCGAAAGCTTTGCTGAAGTCATGGTAGGTGACATCAACTGCTCCCCCTTGGTCCACCACTCTGGTTGCCCAGTCAAAGAAATCTATGAGATTAGTTTGACAGGACCTTCCTGTTGTAAACCCATGCTGTCTTGGATCCTGTGCTCCTATGGATTCCAGGTGTTGCACTATGTATTCCTTAAGGAGTGCCTCCATAATCTTTCCCACTACTGAGGTAAGACTAACTGGTCTGTAGTTCCCTGCCTCCTCCCTGCTACCACTCTTGTGGAGCAGGATCACATGAGCCCTTCTCCAGTCTTCTGGGATCTCTCCTGTGCTCAGAGACTCACTAAACAGTTCTGATAATGGCTCTGCTAGTTTCACCCTTAGCTCATTTAGTACCATGGGATGTATGCCATCAGGTCCCATTGCCTTGTCCACCCTGAGCTTAGAAAGCTCTTGTAGGACCCTTTCTTTTGTGAAGGGACTAGTGCACACCTCCTTCCCCTGTGTCCATGGTGCTGTGGGCCCTGCCCTACCTTCTTCTCAGTAAATACTGAGCAGATGTATCTATCCTTGGTCCTCCTCCTCACACTCCCCCTTATCCCCATTGATCTTGGCAATACCCCCTCTGGACTTTCTCCTTTCACTAATATATCTATAAAAAGGCTTGTCACCTTCTTTTACTGTTACTGTGTGCTTCCTGTTTAAGAAAGTTTAAATAAAATAATAAATATAAGCCAATGTCTGCTATGGGATTCAAACCTGTGTTGTTCTTTCTCACAGTGCTGTGCTCTAAGCATTACACCACCCTGTCTTTCCTTAATTTAGTTTTACAGTGATGGGGAGAGGAGTTTCTTACTGAGAGAGCAGAGCAAGAATCTGGGTTCCTCCCCATCACTACAAGTACTGCATTCTCGAAATGGACACAACTGGCTTTAAGGGACCGCGAGCTTGGTTTTCACTTTCTAAAAAAACTGGAAATCTGGAAAGGTGAGTGGTCTGTTTAATATCCCCTGTGTACTGTTTCTTGTGTGTTTTGCATTAGGGTCCCTTGCTGATGCTGCCCTTATCACTGCCTGACAGTCAGTTTTTCAGTAACTGATTAGCACTGGAACCCCCATGACCTCAGCTGAGTGGAAGTCTATGTAAAACCTTCACTGCAGGACTTCACTCATCTGAGGTCATGGAGTTCCAGAATTGAACAAGCAATGGTAGACCATGATCACAATCTTATTAGCCTTCTAGAAGGGGTCAGAAAAGTTCATCTCAAACTAAACAAGAAGAAAATGAGGCTATGACTGCCTAGCATAGCATATATGGGACATCTTCTCACGGTTTGTGTCCAGACCCCGAAAAAGTCAAGATATGCCTAAATCAACAGACAAGAAGTTGGTGCAGTGACTACTAGGTTTTGTAAATTATTTTACAAAGTTCCTTCCACACCTCTCTGGTGTCTGCAAATCTCAGAGATGCCTGACAGACAAAGATACAACATGGACATGGCTATCACAGCACGATGCAGCCATTGAATGCATCAGACATCTTGTAACTAACCACCCAATACTGAAGCACTATGATGTGAATGACAAAGTCACCATACAATGTGACACAAGTGAAACTGGACTCGGTGCAACACTCCTCCAGCAGGGACAGCCAGTAGCATTCACCTCACAGACACTGTCACCTACTGTACAATGATATGCCCAGATAGAAAAAGAGTGCCTGGCAATTGTCTTTGCCTGTGAGAAATTTGACCAATATGTCCATGGCCAAGAAGTCATTCATGTGGAAAGTGACCAAATGCCACTGGAAAGTATATTTATGTAGCCCCTTCATCTATGTCTAGGGGTAACTGGGCATAGTGGAGAGGGGCGGAACTACAGACCAGAAACACTCCAAGTCACTTTTTAAGCAGCATAGCAGTAATATTCGAGATGGCCTACATTACGACATCTTCAAAATATGGCAGTGGCCTACCTCATCCCCAGCCAGAACTTCACTCTTCCTGCACCCAGCAGCAATAGAAAGCACGGAGACAGCACCACACTGGAATACCTCTGACTGCTACAGCCCCCGCTATGATGGGGTGGGGGGTTGAACTATTGTTCTCTCACAGAATCCAATGGAACAGTTGAAGCAGATTAAAACAGAATTCATTAGAAGTCATTTTTGCAGGAATTAATACAAAATCACCAGCACCACAGAAATCAGAAACCATGAACTTTATTCTGGGCCCGAAAATGATTGGACCCAGACAGATTAAATTAAAAGATTAAATGGAGCAGCTCCATGGGGCTGAGAGTACAGGCATTTCACAACAGCAGGCTCAGGTATAGCTTTTCAATTTTGAGTTTTTTTTTTTTTCAGCAATGTGCAGCAGTATTAAAATTACTTGATCTAAGAAAATTAGACCACTCTGGCTCCTTAAGTCTTGACAGTTTCTTCCACAGAAAACTTTTTCTCTTCCAAACCATCCCAATGCTCTGTTCACAAACACCAATTCCTTTTACCTCAGATGGAGGAGTGACTTGCTTCTACCCACGGCAGCCGAGCCTTTTAGGCCTCAGGGCAATTAGCAGCCTAAGCCTCTGCAGCTGCTCCCAAGGGACCTTCAAAACCCACAGATTTCCTGAGCCAAAAGGGCAGTTTAGAGGGGCACTCCATGCCAACCCCAGACTGAAACTGCAGCAAACGGTGGCACCTTTCCTTACTTAAATTACTGCTTCCACAGGGAGAACCCTGGACCTTAAATGGGTCTGACGGACCTACCCCAGACACTGGCATGGAAGGTCCCAGGGCCTGCCCCAGACATGGGCATGGCAGGCCCTATAGTGAATCTCAGGCCAGAGCCACCCTGACCACCAGAATGATACCCCAGGTAGCGTGCCACTCGGGTGCAGCATCCCAGAGCTACCACCTCCAAGTCATCCTGGCACAGTGCTGCCACCACTGCAGCAGCCTCGCTGCCTGAGCACCCCATACCTTTGCTGAGCTCCCGAACCCCCTTTGATCTGCAGTGCACCCACTGCCTTGGGTCCAACTCCTTCCGACTCCTGCACTCTTCCTTTTCCCGAAGCTGATGTCCAGATTCAAAAGGCCATCCCTCCCAGAACCCTCACAACTGCTGCTACACTTTCTTGCTCTCCCAATGGAGTACCAACCCCTCGATGCACCGACGCTGCTGCCTGCCGACCTGACTAGGCTGAAGGGGGGCACCCTTCTGGGACACGATCCCTGTGCCCACCACCGACTCATGTCCTACTCCCATTTTCTGGGGCTCAACCCAGGGCTTTTATATCTTCCCTGCTGCTGCCCCCTGGTGTCAGCATAAAAGAAGACAAGGAAGGGGTCTCCCAGACTAACCGGCTAATCCACAAAAAGTGGGGGGACAGAGGGTGCTAAAGGCTAGTAAGCCCACCTTGGGGGGGCTTACATTTAAAAAAAACCTTACTTGTAGCACCCAAGCGTCTACAACGCATGCTACTCAGACTGCAGCGATACCACCTGGATATCAAACACAAAAGAGGACCAGAGATGTACATAGCGGATTTATTGTCACGTGCTTCACTACCCACATAACAAACAACTGAAACAACAGACTCTGAGGTTGTATACAATACAGAATCCAGTAAGCTGCAAGCAGAACTAGAAAACATAAATCAAGCTAGAACAACAGCCATCTCTATGCAAGGACTTGAAAGAGTCAAGCAACTCGCTCAACAAGATGTAACCCTCCAGACACTGAAATTAACTATTCTAGCAGGCTGGCCAGGTACAAAAGAGGAAACACCACTTGTCATCATCTGTGATTACTGGACCTATTGAGATGAACTAGTCACACATAATGGCATTATTTACAAGGGTTCAAAAGTCATAATACCCAAGGCAATGAGAACGGAAGTGCTATCACGCATTCAGTCTAACCACTCAGATATTAAATCCTGTCTCAGGAAAGCCAGAGATGTTGTACACTGGCCAAACATGACACATGAGATCCGAGACCTTGTCAGCAAATGCAGCACATGTAATAAACATCAACATAAACAGCAAAAAGAAACTAATGACTCACCAAATTCCAGAGAGACCCTGGAGTAAGGTTGACATGGACCTTTTTACTGTTAGCAATAAAGTCTACCTCATCACCATGGACTACTACTCAGATTTCTGGGAAATCGATGAAATGCAGGACACTATTGCAACCACAGTCATCCAGTGTTGCAAGAGATACTTCAGCAGACATAGCATTCCAAACACCGTCATGTCAGACAATGGACCTCAGTTCACGAGCAGTGACTTCAGTTTTCAGAGGTCTGGTAGTTTGAATACATCACATATTCTCCCTATCACAACCAATCCAATGGCAAGGCTGAATCAGCTGTAATGACAGCAAAAACTCTCATAAAGAAAGCAAACACTAATGACCAGGACATATGGAAAGCTATACTTGATTGGAGAATCATGCCAACAGAAGGCATGAACAGCAGTCCAATACAGTGTCTGATGTCAAGGATCATGCGCACACTGTTATCAACTGCCAGCAAACTACTGATGCCCAAAGTTGTTGATGGAGTTGCTCATAGGAATGAACTGCGCTACAAAAAGGCTAAACTTTACTATGACCAACAGGCCAAGGACAACCTAGGCTGAATGTGGGTGAACCAATACGTGTTAAGTTATTCCCAAATGACAGGACATGCAAACGGGAATTTGGGAGGTGCACACAGAAGATCAGTCCCCAATCATACGCAGGGGAAGTAGATGGACAGCTGTACCATCGGAATTGCAAGTACATCCATCCAGAGAGCAAACAACCACCTGACCACCAGCAACTGGATAACGCCGCATGCCATCAGGCTGATCAAGAGTGCACAGAAGACCCCAAAACTGAATTGGAGCATACCCTGATGCCTGCAGAGACTGATTCTCCAACTAACATGAACCCACCAGTAAAAAAGAGTGCAACACCAAAATACACACCGAAAATCCTTAAAAGCACTCGCACAAGAACTAACATAAGACCCCCTGTGAGATACTCTAAAGACTTTATTACTTAAAAGTTGGACCTTTTATTAATGTTGACAGGGACAAGTTCAAAGCACTAGAGTAGTATTCTTAATAATGCTATACTTATTTGTTTCTATCACTTTGGTTTAATATTTACCTCAAGAAAGCATCCTAGCTTAATCCTTTATGGAAAGGGGGATGTTACGATATATGGCTTCCACGCCACTAGAGGGAACTCTACCTCTGTATTTAGTTAACTTAACCCCATCTAGTTTAATGACTCACTCAGAGACAGTTAATCTAGAAAGCCAGAAAGCATCTTCCTTCCTGTGCTAATGGTTAAGATTTTGGCTGTGTGTGACTGCTTTAGGAATAAAGAATCTTTCTGCAATCAAAAGCTCCTGTTTTGGTCATTTATTACATACAGAAACAGTAGGAGCAGGAGCAAGCCATCAAGGGAAGCTGCAGGGAGCAGTTAATGTAACTGAAAGGGGCAGCCAGGTAGGAAGCTGCACAAGTTGAGGTACTGAAATGCAGGGGCGGTGGGAGCCACAAGGAATGGCTGATGTACTTTCAAGCCCTGTAGTTCAGCCATCACCTGGACATAGTGTATACTGTCTTGTCCCCCACTCAGCATCTCTTACCTTCTCTCTTGCTCTCCACCCACCCTAACCCACTTTTTCTGAACCCCCTTTCCCTCACAGATCAGTTAATTATATGTAACAAATAAATACCGTATATACTCACTAAGTCAGTCTGCGTATAAGGAGGGGGTGGGTTTTGGCAGTCATTAAGTAAGGATTTTTGTCTGACCTGCATATAAGTCGGAGCGCATAACTATGGTAAAGGGTCAGTCAGAAGAATAACAACAAGAAAACATAATCAGTGTATTTATTTCAATTTATCTAACTCAGTTACGAAGGTTAACAAGTTTGCAGCCTGATTTATTTACTTTGGCATCAGTTTGCACATCATCAGAGTCAAACAAGCGCTGAATCTGTTAACTGGCTGCTAATTATCAATAAATGCTGAGAAGTACTCAAGTACTCAAGCAGCCATTTAGAATTTTGCAATCATTCAGCCGTAACAATGTACCGTAGGAAATAAACACACATTGCTACTTTCAAGTCAGTATTTTTATTTTATATCCTCGCACCACTTTTCTAATAGACCTGTCAGAGCACTCCGCTGTTTCCACTTCTCTAATGACCTGCCCTACAATCGCCAAACAATCACCAGCGCTACAAGGACTCGCCAGTACATACAAGTACAAGTTCAGTATTTTTTTATTATTACTGAAACGTGGATACAAGCAGATAAAGAATAGGTAGTATGGCAGATTGATGTAAAACACCGGCAATGCAAATAAAAGACATGTTTTTTTTTTATAGGTTCACTCACTCCATGACCATAGTTTTTCTGTGCATCGCAGTAACTCTCATATAAGTCAGGACCTGTAACTGCTCATTCTAAATCCAATCTCATAAAACCAATTTATATGCAAGTATATACGGTATAAACAGAGCAACTCTGTTTGTGTAAATGTCTGCATGTCATTCTTACTGTACTCTGCTCTCTGTCACTCTGCACCTGCATAACCATGCTTCGTTCTTGCTCTCTTCTCTGATCATCTGTTGGCCCGACCTGTATCTGTGCCTGCAATGCAGTCCATTCACCACCAGTTGGTATCTTACTTTCTCAGGGCCAGATTAACCAGTTCTGGGGCCAGGGGAAATGTATAATTGTGTAATGCTGGGGCTCCCTGGGCTTTACCAATAACCTGGTGGTTCAGGGGCCACCTAGGGTCCCTAAAGCTGAAGAGTTTTTGATACCTTAAAGTGCATTTGGAGGGGTTTCCAGCTACTCTGAATGCCATTTCTTGAAGGTCGGGCCAAGTGCTACTACTGGCCCCAAAATTAATAAATGCTCTAGGACTAATGACTAACAGTTACCTGTTATTTCAGATTTTCTTCACTTACCCAAACCTCAGTGAGCCAGTCAGAAACAGACATAGAAACATTAAATTTGTGAGCAGAAAAGGACCACTTGGTCCTCCCTGTCTGCACAGATGCTCCCTGTCTAATCTGTCTCCACAGACCCTAAATAGTTTCCAGTGACCCTCTCTCCTCCCTGTCTATTTTTTAATATACCCCTATATTAAACAGCATACCACACAGGAGTGACCAGGTCATTTGAAAGCATGGCAGTGAACGTTGGGCTGGGTACAGGTTGTAAGATTGTTCTCATATGCATGCCTCCGCAGTATGGTAATGAATTCTTGCAGGAACTAGAGGCTTCATGACTGACCTAGTGCTGGGATCATCCAAACATTTTGGGTTGGGTGATTTCAGCGCCTGGGTCAATGATGAAGCATCTCTCCCTTTGGAATGCAGTTCCACCAGATGTTGTTTTCAATGGCCACCATACAGATAGTTGCTACTGATACTCATCAGAATGGTCATGCCTTGGACCTGGTTTTCTCATTGGGTCTCAACATTAGTAACGTCAGAGTTGATCCCATCATTTGGTCTGATCTTCACACTGTGCAGTTCCATTGCAGGGTCCCCCATTTAACTTCCCCAGTGGAAACTGCCAGTTACTATCCCATTCAGGATTTAGAGCCTCTGAGTCTCCTGGTGGTACAGGACATTTCAGACATGGAGACAGCTTATGCTGTGGGAGTTGAGGGAGAGGGCTATAACCTGACTCTTATAGCTGCCCTCAACTCTCTAGCACCTCTTCATGTTCATCTCTTGATTTCCCACCACAGGTCTCCATGGCTTTATGATAACCTGAGGAGGTTGAAGACAAAGGGGCAGAGAGAGGTTAGAGCCTTATTGGCAAGGGTCTAGGTCTGATGAGGACAGATTGGCACTGAGGGCTCACTATGATGAGCAGCAGTGGATAATCATTCAAAAAAAGTCAGTAGTCCAGTCACAGGTGATTGCTACCAGAATTAACTAACCAGTTCAACTCTTCAACACTGTGGACAGATTATTAAATCCAATCTGTTTGGAGTCCTGCAGATTCTTTTCCACAGAAAAGTGTGATAAGTTTAATCTGTTCTTTCTAGACAAGGTGTTCTCTATCCAGGCCAGGATATCCTCAAGCAGCCTGTCATCGGCCGGCAGTGTCCATTCAATACTGGACAGAGGCACTCCATCTTTGTGGGAAGAGTTTGAGCCAGTACAGGTAGATGATGTCTTCCAGGTGATCTCAGGAATGTGCCCTACTTACTGTACATTGGATCCAGGGAAAACCTGGCTTCTTCTTGGATGCTGGGAAGCCTTGGGTGCAGTACCGTGGAAGGGTGGAAGTGCGGGAGGGCCACTACTCATACCCTCCTAGGAGGCGCTAGTTTCCAATCAGAAGCTCACAGTACTATAAGTTCAAAAGTGAGTACCGCCGCTTTTAAATAAAAAATGTTAATTACTTTAACAGTAATTACTACTTGCTGCCAATAGTGGGCGCATCCAAGGACCAGCAAGTCGGGGGGGGGGGGTCACATGGTGCGTTGCAGCCTCAGTAAGAAGAATTGTGTGTACAGTTTCAGACAGCCATGTGGTCTGGCCGGCGGCAAGTACATGAGGTGAGAGAAATGTGCGTGCTGCAGTCTAGAACTGTTTGAGATAAGAGATAGCAGAGAGAGAGAGGTCAGAGTAGAAACAGTGTTGTGCTGCAGGATTTTCAATGAGCACGTCTGTTTAATAAATTATATTAGCAATCTGTGCTGTGGAGTGGGTTGGAAAAAACAGTAAAACGAACTACCGATCTGTTTGAGAAGGCAAAGAGATTAGGATAGGAATAGGATTACTTGACTACAGTGTGTTTGTTTCAATTGTAGTTTGGACCTTGGGCTGCCTGGCGCAGCTGCATTCTCCCCCGCACCCTGACTCCGTCCTCCTGATTCTTGATCCCGGTCCCCCATCTTGCCGACTCCTGAGGTCAGGAGGCCTGTCCCCACTCGCTGCTTTCGTAGTTTCGTTCCATCCTTTCTTTGGGTACTGTCTACGCTGGAGGCCAGGACAGGTCTAAAATCCATTCTCCCCAGTCCCAAGTGAAGTGTGAGTGGATAAATACATTGTGTAAATTGTGAAAGGGCTCTACTACTGAGACTGAGTCAGTCTGTGATGACTAGATTTGCTTTCAGGTTTTTCAACTGTCGTCTTACTGAGCCTGATGAATAAAATAAAAGTTAAAACTTTTATTTCCTGCCCGAGTGCCTGGATATTTTTGGTGAATTGATCATCGTCTCTGCCTTAGTTCGATCTTTTCTTCGGATCTTAGACCGGGGGGAGGGGCATCTGATTGAAAAAAGTAAAATAAAATGAATGAATTTCTGGTGTGTACAGTGTTTAAACTGCTGTCTGACTTTACTCTGGGGTGGGGGGGCAGGCTCCAGCAGAGCAGCAGGAGAGACAAGAGTAGTAGTCATTGTTACAAAAAAAATGCCAACTTCCTGGCTAGAAGGCTGTTCTGATTCACAGTCTTTCTCTGTGTGAGTGTGCTGGTCCAGCACTGAGAAAGAGAGAGTATGAACCAAAAGTTTCTAGCCAGGAATTCAAATTTAATTGCAAATAAGCATATTGTTGCTATTTTGTGTTATTATTTGTAATTTTTTTTTTATAGATTTTCTTACTTTTTTGAAGTTTTGTATTTGTTTAATGTTTGCCCTACTTAAATTAACTGCTTACTAGTCTGTAGCTACTAGACATCTGCCAGCAATACCAGTGTGTACCTTACCAGGTGTATCAGTCACTAAATTATTGTTGTATTCGGTATACTGACCTCATCGTGTCTGTTAGCCCAACAGATACGCAAGTCAGTATACCAGTTACAGCAATGTCTGCTCTGTTATATCAGTCTTTGCTCACATTTATGCTAGCATGGCAGTGTCCCATTACGCATAGAAACATAGACTTTGACAGCAGATAAGGACCGCTTGGCTCACCTAGTCTGCCCATTTCCCTACCTACTGGATAAGCTGCAGATCCTAGTTAACCAACAGCCTGTTTCTTCCTACCCACCCCCACAAGAATTCCCTTGAGGTACTTAAAAGTTTCTGTCATGTCCCCCCTCTCCCTCCTTTCCTCAAGGATATACATATTAAGCTCCTGTAGTCTCTCCTCATATGGCTTCTGTTGCAGACCTTGCACCATTTTAGTTGCCCTCCTCTTGACTGTCTCCACCCTGTCAATGTCCTTGTGGAGATGGGGTCTCCAGAACTGGATGCAGTACTCCAGATGGGGTCTCTCCAACTGTCTGTAAAGAGGGATAACAACTTCCTGTTTTCTACTGGTGATGCCTCTCCCTATACATCCCAGTATCCCCGCAGCCCTTCTTACTGCCTTCTCACATTGCTTACCTACCTTACATTGACAGTCATCTGATATGACTACCCCCAGGTCCCTTTCCACTTGTGTTGTTGTTTATACCCCCCCCATTGTGTACTCTTCCCCTGGGTTTTTGTTTCCCAGGTGCATTACTTTGTGCTTTTTTGCATTGAATCTAAGCTGCCATATGTTTGACCATTCCTCCAATCTTGCCAAATCCTTCTCATCCTTTGCACTCTTTCTTGTGTATCAACCCTATTGCAGATCTTTGTGTCATCTGCAAAGAGGCATACTTTTCCTTCCAGCCTCTCTGCAATGTCACTTATAAAGACATTAGAGGACTGGTCCAAATATTGAACCCTGTGGTACCCCACTAGTAACCTCCCTTTCTTCAGAATGTACTCTGTTTGGTTTACTATTACCCTCTGGGACCTGTTGTCCAGCTAGCTTGTCACCCAGGCTACTACCCTGGGACCCACTCCTAGGCTGGCTAACTTGTTTGTTACTCTTCTGTGTGGGACTGGGTCAAATGCCTTGCTAAAGTCAAGGTAGGCCATATCCATTGATCCTCCCTGGTCTGTTACATTGGTTACCCAGTCAAAGACTGTAGTTCCTCCTAGTTACAGTTAAACAGTGTCTTGTTTATTATAGCAGTTTCTCGTCCCACTCCAGTTACAGTTATGCCAGTATCAGCTTCCTGTTATACCAGTGTCTCTTCCCAGTTACACCTCTCAGCATTTCAGTTACAGCATTATCTCCTTCCTTTTATGCCAGTGTCTCCTCTGAAACATAGAAACTTAGATTTGAGAGCAGATAAGGACCACTTGGCCCATCCAGGGCAGTCTGTCCACCACTCTTCCTTAGTCTTATTTAAATAATAGAATGTGGCCTTGGTTGCAGCTGCTTCCCCACAAGAAAACAAACAGTACCTACAGTACTTTTGTGTTTTGTATATAAATAAATAGAATGTGATGGCATTCACCCACTGTGAGGGCAATTGCCCTTACCTTCTGTTTATATAAAAGTACTGTATGTACTGTTTGTTTTCTTGAGGGGAAGCAGCTGCAACCAAGGGAGGTCAAGTTTAGTTGAAGTTAGTTGGCTGTTAATACTATGTTGGAAGTGGAACTTGACCTGCTGGCAGACAGGCGGCCAGCCTGCCTGACTTGTCTGTGTTTGATCTGCTCTCGCTCTCTGACTGTGAGGGGTTGCCTGGACTCAGTTCATTATCTTGCCTGGGTGATCAATGATTTACCTTGTGCACCCAATCCCCCTGGGTGGGATGCCAGCAGTAAGTGTGCAAGCTGTGATACACACAAGCATACAGACTGCAACACTGTTGGTGTTCCCCTCCCCATATACCCCTTACCCCTACTTGTGCATTGCTACCTGTTGTTTCACATGTGACATGTGGCAGTATTGCACCAGTACTGACAGCCTTACACTCCCCGGAAGAGGAGGAGGAGGAGGAGGGTTTCCCCATGGACACTCAATCCTCCTCCTCCTCCCTCCCACAGCAACCCAAGTTAGCTCCCAAACTCAGGTCACCAACATCGCAACAGGTAGCAGTACAGTTGTGCCAAGGGGCCAGCCATAATGTTTTTTGGTTTTTTTTTGATTATAGAGCTACTGATGCCTCAGAGAAAACTTTCAGAAACATAACATGATATTTAGATTTTAGACATAATTCAGTATGTGTATTGCATGTATCTGCAGAAATCTACAAGAACACTAGATCTTTATCCCTTAAAGTGAATTTCCGACTTACCCTATGGCAGCTACCACTCGCGTAGTGTGGTAGCTGCCCTTTGAGGCAGTCATTCTAGCCAGATTAGAAATACTGTGTGCAGCTAATAATCCAGATATTTTACTTGTAAATTAGTTTTAGCATTGGCTGCCTGATGCATTTTAGAGCCCCATTCTCGCCCCCGTGCTCAAGCATGTAATGACGTGTGGCCAGGGAGAGCATGGGGGTGCGCCCAATTGAAATTAATGGGGGCTAGAGTTTTCATTCATTTTTGACATCAAGAACGGCCAGTAACACAATAATGAAAGGCACTGCTTGACTAACATGATCCTTGTTGGTCAGCCACTTGTCCACAACAATGTGGCTGTATACTCTGATGCCAGCCAGCTAGTGTCTCCCACATCTCATATTCCATGGTAGCACAATATTCCCTGAAATCAAGGGGTAGGGAACATGTAACAAAAGTATGTTTTTTTTTTCAAGAAAAGCCCCAAAAACTCACCACAGAGCAAGTAAACACCTCAGAGCTTCTGGGGGCCTTGTGGCACCCAGACCCCTGGTTATTTTTGGGGAGGGGGGGTGGCACAAAATTTGTCTCTTGCCCAGGACACCAAAATGCCTTCCTCCGGCACTGCTTGGGTGTGATGTCTGTGAAGATTATTTGGTATTCCTTTATGGTAGGGGGTTTTCCTTCCACACTAAAGAGGGCGGGGATGAAGCCGCTTCTCCAAAAAGCATCATTGGACCCCGATGAGCTCTCAAATTACAGGCCTGTTTTGAATCTTTCCCTTTTGGGAAGTTGATCAAGAAGGTGATAGTAGTGCAGTTAGAGCAAAATACGACATCTCTGAGCCTTTCCAGTCTGGTTTCTGGCCTCGCCACAGTATGAAGACTTCTCTGCTCGAGGTGCACCATGATCTCCTGGCAAGGGTTAGTGAGCATTGTTCCATCCTTGTCCTGCTCGACCTTTCCTCAGGGTTTGACGCAGTGGATCTTGGGGTACTGTTGGCTCAATTAAGACACTATGTAGGACTCTTTGGAATGGTGTTACAGTGGTTTTAGTGTTACTTATCTGGCAGGGTGCAGCAGGTAGCTGTGGGCTCTTTCATCTCAAGCAGTGGTTTGCTCTGCTGTGGCATGTCTCAAGGGTCAGTCTGAATCTGAAAGAACTGTGAGCTGTCCCGTAATTTTGTTGAATGAAACTGTGCTGCTGCTGTGCTTAGCAAGTGAATTGCTGACTGTAACTTGTTAATTGCAGTGTTTCAAAACACCAACACTTTAATTACATCTGTGCTGCTTATGAGGAGGGGCTCAGCGGCGAGTCAGTGAGCTATTCAGCACAAAGGGGAGTGGCGCAGCATCTTTAAATCTCAAAATGCCCCACTGCATGAGCACAGTGTGCGTGAGCGTGAGTGGCATGAGCGCCACTCGGCAACAGTTTTAGTTCAGTTGAAGTGTTACCGTTTTAATATTATGGGTAAGATTGATATCTTATAGTAACTTGGGTAACATTAAATACTTAGGATTTGGAGTAGATGTAGTTATCTTGAATAATATAAGATGTAGCCAGTTACATAGTAGTAATTTTAATTGTGTTTAAGGACTGGTTTAGGTTTAGGATTTTGTTTTATTTTATTATTGCCTTATCGCAACAATGTTGGGGACTAAGAATTTACACATGTTGGGTCTGCTTTCTAATTTAGTAGTTTTGTATAACATTACTTCTTTTGAAAGCAGACAAAATGTTGTCGGGAATATGGATTATGTTGTGAATAATACAGAGCACTGGGATATTTCTTCCCATATTATGTCAAATAGTATGTATAGGGCAATGGTTAGGCTAGTTGGCTTTAATCAGAGGACTGCCTATGGAGAGCAGTCCTCTTTAATGTCTTTTAAAAAATTGTTTAAATTGATGAGACGTGTAATAAATTAAATGTATGATAGTAACAGGAAAAGGCATCACTTTAAGCGTATATTTATCACTTTATTATTATGTGGGGACATACATGTTAATCCAGGTCCTCCACAGACAACTGTTATTGAGATGAATACTTTCGATAAGGATGCCTTCTCCTGTGTAAATTTTAATGTGTGCAGCATAATTAAAAAGATGGATACTCTTAGAGAATGGATCTTAGGTTTTAAATCTCAAATTGTTGTAATCAGTGAAACATGGTTGAATGAAAAACTCCCTCATCACTATTAGATATTGATGGGTATCAAATCTATAGGGTAGCTTGAAATAAAAGGGGTGGTGGAGTCATGATGTACATAAAGTCAACTTTGGATGTTAAGTCTATTGTTATTGATGTTGATTTACAGGGAATAGAGGCCTTGGCTATTTAATTAAGGCTCCCTTTTATATAGCCTATATTGTTAATGGGAGTCTATAAACCCCCAAAGATCCAGTCATCTAAGTTTAACATCTTGCAGGATTTTTTGATGAATTATAAATCATCTCATGAAATATTACTGATTGGAGACTTTAATGAAAACTGGGCAAAACTGCATCTGAAAATGAACTGGTGGATATGTCCACCAGTCTGGGTTTGTACCAGTTAATTGAGGGATTTATGATAATTAATCCTAGGAATGATGAAGTCTCTACTAACCTGGATTTGATTTTTACTTCAAAAAAAGCAAATTATAAACAGTGTGGGGTCCTTCCAGAAGCCTTTAGCAATCATCGAGGTATCATATGTGTAAGGGCTAAAGAAACCGATGTGGCTACTGGGAGTTGGGAGTTTAAAAGATCATTTAAACATTTTGATTATGTACAGTTTATGTTAGATTTGGAAGCAGTTTTGTGGGATAGAATAGAATTAATTCCAACAGTTGGAGAGGCCTGGCAGTACTTTAGGGATGAATTTGTTAAAATATGTAATAGACATGCACCTTTAAGAAAAGTTTATAGTAGTCCAAAACATGCAATATGGTATAAGGGGGGCATTGCTTGATATTAAAAAAAAAAGGAATTGGCAGTGGAAAAAAGCTAAAAAGACATTGAGGAAGGTAGATTGGGTTCAGTATAGGGCTTTAAGAAATAAATATTTAAAGGAAGTTAGAAGGACTAAAGCTGAATATTATAAACATACATTGCAGGATACACAGTATTCCCATCCAGGCAAATTTTGGAATTTAGTTGATAAATTACAAAATCCAGGAACATCTGTTTACCCTACGAAGCTTTGTATAAGTGGTAGTGACAAAGAAATAGGACAATCAGTGGCAAATGATTTTAATGATTATTTTGTGAATTTGGGGTTAGTTAAAGATAATGGAAAAAATATGGAATTAGCAGGAAACAATAATAAGAAATTAGACAGAATACAATTTATTCTGTTATATATAAAAACAAAGGAAGTATTGTTAGAATCATTAAAAATAAATGAAAAAAAAGCAAATGGGCCTGATGGTTTATGTGGAAAATTGCTAAAATATGCCGCTCCAGTAATTGCATATCCCCTTGCACATATTTATAATTTGTCTGTAACTATTATGGAATTGCCAGGGGTATGGAAATTAGCAAAAGTGATTCCTATTTTTAAAAGTGGTTCTAGGAACGAGATCTCTAATTACAGACCGATTTCACTTTTGCCGGTTGTAGCCAAAGTTTTTGAGAGAATTATTTCCAGGCAGGTTAAAAAGTTTTTAAATGTGAATAATATGTTGACAATGTATCAATCTGGCTTCAAAGAAAAATACAGTACACAAACTGCTTTGATTAAAGTGACTGGTGACATTCAGAAGGCTATGGATGGAGGTTCAGTGGTGGGGGCTGTTCTAGTAGACTTATCGAATGCTTTCAATACTTTAAATCATGCTGTTTTGTTATATAAATTAAAATGTTTTGGATTTTATGATGATGTAATTGCATGGTTTAGTAGTTATTTAAAAGTCAGGATGCAAATGGTCTATTTAAAATCATATTATTCAAATTGCAGAGTAGTGACACAAGGAGTACCTCCGGGGTCCATTTTAGGACCCCTACTTTTTAGCTTGTACACTAATGACCTGAAATTTATTAATCAGAAAGTTATGCGTCATCAGTATGCAGATGATACAATTCTGTATTTGGAGGGGGATGAAATGCGTAAAATACGAAATAATCTACAGGAAGCCTTTAATGCTCTACAACACTATTATCTACTTAATAAATTAGTATTAATCGTGGAAAACCCAAAGTAATGCTGTTTAGGCATAAGAATAAAACCATGTATAGCAATAGTGTTTTGGATATTAGTGTAGATGATGGGACCATATTACAACAGGTGGAGAAATATAAGTATCTTAGATTGTGGCTTCATACATACTGTACATGAACAGTGCATATTAATAAGACTGTGAAAAGGTTAGGACAGCAGTTAGGGATGCTTTATAGACTTAAAGATAATTTTTCTAGGCAATCAAAGTTACATATTGTTCACACCATGTTGATACCAATTATAGACTATGCAGATATTATCTATATGGGGGCCTCAAAGAAAGATTTAAAAAAGGTAGATGATATGTATAATAAGATGGCTAGGTATATTCTAAAGGCCCCCATAATGACTCATCATTGTGTCCTCTATAGGGAACTTCAATGGGAACATCTAGATAATAGAAGAGATAAACATATGATTAAGATAATGTTTAAAGTCATTAAAAAAAGCGTTCCAGGATATTTGCTTAATGAGCTTGAACTGAATGTTCCGGCTCGACACTTAAGTTTGTTATTTACAATTTAAAGTCCCTAGAAAGAGAACAAAAAATTGGGGTAATACAATTGCTTGTCTGGGACCCCAAAAATGGAATAAATTACCCTCTTATCTCAGATCACAGGAAGCTAATGTGACATGGGCCCAGTTAGATAAATGGTTTAGGAACCAAACTGGCACAGTAAGAGAGTGCTGTACTATCTAGGAAGTTGGACTGTTGAAGTTATATGTCTGTATAGGACACCTTTTAGCATGTGATATAGGAATTTATATGTAATAGGTTCTTGTGTTCCATGTTGTGCGTGACTATAATGTATTTGTGTCTTTTTGTATTATGTTGTTAATTTATATATTGATTGTAACTGGAATACTTGAAGTAGGAATGTATGCATTTTATGTGTGATATGTATTAAGTGTACTTATTTATGTTGTTGACTAACATTTTTGTATGTAACTGGAATATTTGTTCTTTTCCTATATGGAGACCCTTGTAAATGAGCGTATTTTTATACTCAATGGGTTATTTTCCATGTTCATTTGTGAATAAAATCATTACTACTTGACTACTTACTACTTGACTCCCAGGTTCTTTGTAGTGAACATGCTGCCATGGGGTGGGGGTGCCATTAGAACAGCAACTTAAAACTGTCAATACAATTAGGGTGCTGCAACAAGAGTGACAGTGAAAGAGGCAATCTTGATTTTAGATCGCCCTTCATTGATGCCACCCTGTGCGCCCACACTGTTACTACCCCCTCCAGGGCATGCCAACCCCGGAGGAGGTTATATATAGTTGTGGGAGGTGCAGGGGCGAAACCCCCCACAAAAGACAACTGTTTCCTGGGAGGGCACTTTTGTGCTGTAACTTCTGACAAACATAATGCCTGGTACTTCAATGCAGAGCGGCATGATGCCTGCACCGTAACTGGGGAGTTGAATAAGGAGCTTGCAAACTCTGCTTATCTTGGAAGTAACTTCACAAGGGTTTGAATACTGAATGTTGGTTGTCCCTTGGGGGTATCTGGATTGGCTACTAGGATTTTGGGACAGAAACTATTTTTAAATAATTTACCGGTGCGTAGGATTTTGTGACAGTTAAACTATTTTTAAATAAGTTACTGGAGGTTAGTTGAATTATTATAAAGGGCAGTACTCACCAGGGTGGTGGAGCAGTGGTGTATTTGATTGTTTCTAACAGTCACCTGTGGTTGTGGACTAGTCACACCTTCTCCACCCCCAACCCCCCCCCCAGGCATGGCATTTCCTTTATAGCCAAAGTTCTGACATCACTTCCTCAACAGGTCTTGGGGCAGAACTGTCATATTCTTAATAACCCAGCACAGTGCATAAAGGGTAAGTACACACCACAAAAAAAAAAAAAAATATTTACATATATATATATATATATATATATATATATATATTACATATTGTATATTATAAGGGAGAGGGACATGTGGGGCATGGTGCAATGCACTGGCTGTGGGGCAGCAGTTTTCCAGGAGACATTCTGTAAACTGCATTGCTGTCCTATTTGCAGGCAGCTGTCAGCTCTGAAGGAGGAGGTTGCCCACCTCCGCGCTGAACTGTAAGGACTAAGGAGGCCTCCCCCACCCAAAGAGCACCACTGCCACAACCACTGCCTCAGAGGTTGTCAAGTATGAAGGAGCAGTTGGACCACAGTGGGTTCTGGGAGGGTGCGGGTGGTGGAACAGAGGCGAAGCCCCCCTAGTTGTACCTCTACACAAATCGTACGCCAGTCTGGCAGAGCAAGGTTCCTCTATGATGGCACCCTCAGTGGAGACCAAGAAGAATGCTGAGGACATCCACAAGGAAGACCCACAAAAGGGTGGCAAGGGACACCACAGGGGAAGGAAACAGCTTCTGATAGGGGACTCAGTTGTTAGTGGGGTAGAACTGGGGAAGGGAGAGGAGAGGGAAGTAAGGTGCCTGCCTGGTGCCATGGCTTGGAGGGACAAGAAGCGAATCCTCAGGATTGCAGAAGCAGCATCACAGGATAGGGAACTAGATATCATTGTCCACCTTGGGACAAATGACCTAGCTAGGCATGGAATCAGTGCAGTGCAGGATTAATTTGTGGAGTTGGGGAGGGGTCTCAGACAGGTAGCAAGCATGGTTACCTTCTCAGAGCTGCTGCCAGTCCATGGCAGAGGTGAGGCTAGGGTACTGCACACCATACAGTTTAATGAATGGTTACAAAACTGGTGCAGAGCACAGGGCTTTGGCTTCTTTGTGGACTGGGGGGTACATCTGAAGAGATGAAGGTCTATAGTGGCACAGTGGTCTGCATCTGTCCGTGAAGGGAACCAAGCTCCTAAGTGACAGGTTTAAATGCTTCCTTGGCAAGCTTTTAAACTAGCCAAGGGGGGGAGGTGCTGATAAGAGGCAGGAAATTTCAATCCTCCCCCACAAAATATGACAGGTAGTAAGCTAAACACCGAGGTACAGAGCTCAACAGAGGGCAGGACAGAGGTAAATAGAAAAATAGACAAGGGCAATAAGAGCAGGGATGGGGGAAACAAGGATAAAGCCAACATTAAATGGAGAGCAATGAGTACCAATGCCCATAGTCTGGGAAACAAGCTTCCTGAGCTAGTAGCCCTGATGGAAGAGGAACAATTGGATATTGTGGCAGTCACGGAAACATGGTACACAGAGAACCATGACTGGGATGTCAACATACCGGGGTACACAGTCTACAGAAGGGACAGGGAGGGTAAAAGAGGAGGTGAAGTAGCTCTATACATAAGGGAAGGGATCAAAGCTACAGAACTAAAAAGTAAAGGGGAGACAAGAGGCACTCTGGGTCATCTTGAGACAGGGAATGGCATCACAATCCGCATAGGTTGTACTAGACCCCGTCTCCAAGGGAGGAAATGGACAAGAAAATGATAGAGGACATTCTCAAATGATTGAAAAGGGGAGATACTGTTGATGGGGACCTGAATATGCCAGATGTTAACTGGATGACATGTATTGCAGCCACATCCAAGAGCAGGGTCATTCTCGGTGCCCTGCAGGGGACAGGCCTTAGACAGCTAGTGTTGGAACCCACTCGGGAGGGAGCAATACTAGACCTGGTACTCTCAAATGGAGAGAGGATCACAAATTTAGAAGTCAGTAGACATCTGGGAACAAGCGACCACTGCACAGTGTGCTTCACGATAAGCACAACCATAGAGACAAGCCATACAAAGACAAGGATACTGGACTTTAGAAGGGCTGACTTTGGTACAATGGGTGAATACCTGAGGAATGAACTAGCAAATGGCCAGAAAGGAGGGGTGGAAGAACAATGGAGAAAAGTCAAAACTGCCATCATGGAGGCAACAAGCCTTTGTGTGAAACAAATAAAGAAAACGAAGCGGAATAAAAAACCACTATGGTTCTCAAAAGAGGTATCAGGGAAGGTTAAGGAGAAAAAGGCAGCATTCAAAAAGTATAAGGAATCACAGAAGGAGTTCGACAGGGAATTGTATCAATTAAAGCAGAAAGAAGTGGGTAAGGCAGTCAGAATAGCAAAGGCCCAAACTGAGGAAAAAATAGCCAACTCAGTTAAGAAGGGGGATAAAACCTTTTATAGGTACATTAGGGAGCACAGAAAGGTTAAGGGAGGGAGAGTGAAGATTAATAAAGGAGAGGGAAGGAGGGCAGAGGGAGACAGTGAAAAGGCAGAGATACTGAATGAATACTTTTGCTCAGTATTCACAAAAGAAGATGAGAAGGGGTTACCTAAACCAGACAATAGAAGCACTCTGGGTAGGGGGGGTTGACACCAGTCCATTTACAGAAGAAAGAGTCTTGAAAGAACTCCTAAAACTCAAGGTGGACAAAGCAATGGGGCCTGACAGGATTCACCCCAGAATCCTAAAAGAACTAAGGGAGGACCAAGTGACACTACTGACCACACTTTTTAACAAATCATGGGAGGATGGGGTGGTACCTGAGGACTGGAGGAGGGCAGATGTGATTCCCCTTCACAAAAGTGGGAACAAGGCAGAAGCAGGAAACTACAGACCTGTAAGTTTGACCTCAGTGGTAGGGAAAATGATGGAATCACTTCTGAAAGAAAGAATTGTTGAGTACCTAGAGGCCAGTGGGGCACAGGACCCAAAGCAGCATGGATTTACAGCAGGAAGGTCATGTCAGATTAATCTAATTGATTTCTTTGACTGGGTGACCAAAGTAATAGACCAGGAAGGGGCTGTGGATATGGCCTACCTAGACTTTAGCAAGGCATTTGACACAGTCCCGCACAAAAGATTACTAATCAAGTTAGCCAGCCTGGGAGTGGGTTCCAGGGTGGTAGCCTGGGTAGCAAACTGGCTGCACAACAGGACACAGAAGGTAATAGTGAATGGAACACATTCCGAAGAAAGGAGGGTTACTAATGGAGTACCTCAGGGCTCAGTACTGGGTCCAGTCCTCTTTAACATCTTTATAGGTGACATTGCAGAGGGTCTGGAGGGAAAGGTATGCCTCTTTGCAGATGACACAAAGATCTGTAACAGAGTTGATACACAAGGGGAGGGGCGGAAAGGATGAGAAGGGACTTGGCAAGGTTGGAGGAATGGTCAGACATATGGCAACTTAGATTCAATGCAAAGAAGTGCAAAGTAATGCACCTGGGAAACAAAACCCAGGAGAAGAATACACAATAGTAGGGGAGGTACTAACAACAACAAAAATGGAAAGGGACTTGGGGGTAGTCATATCAGATGACCTAAATGTGGGTAAGCAATGTGAGAAGTCAGTAAGGAGAGACAGGGGGATACTGGGATGCATAGGAAAGGGCATCACAAGTAGAAAAAGGGAAGTGGTTATCCCTCTGTACAGACAGTTGGTGAGACCCCATCTGGAATACTGTGTGCAGTTTTGGAGACCCCATCTATGCAAGGACAGCAACAGGATGGAAGCAGTCCAGGGAAGGGCAACTAAAGTGATGTAGGGTCTGCATCAGAAACCATATGAAGAGAGACTGAGAGAGCTTAATATGTATACCCTTGATGAAAGGAGGCACGGGGGGGGGGCATTATAGAAACTTTCAAGTTCCTCAAGGAATCAACAAAGTCCAGGAGGGTAGCATCTTTCAGAAAAAGAGATGTGTAAGAACAAGGGGGCAAATTTAAAGATGTGGGGGACGGCTCAGGGGTAATGTGAGGAAATTTGTTTTCACGGAGAGAGTGGTGGATGCATGGAACCGCCTTCCTGGGGAGGTTGTTGGGTCTAAAACAGTGGGGGAATTCAAACATGCATGGGACAGATATAAGGCAATTGTAGTGGGGCATTGCAGGAAGTAGATTGTTGGTTAACTAGAATCTGCAGCTTATCCAGTAGGTAGGGAAATGGGCAGACTGGGTGGGCCAAGTGGTCCTTATCTACCGTCAAAGTCTATGTTTCTATGGTGTCATCAACATGTTTTTCATTCCAAAATGGGTGAACTCCATTAGGAATGAGCATTAAATACTATGCCCTGGGTTTTCATTGCTATACTGATCATACCCAGCTGTACGTGCCCTGTGTACCTGACAGGTGTGTTGCAGTCTTGGACTGAGTGAGTACCTTAGGAAAATTAAAGATTGGATTATTGCCAGCTGACTTTGACTTAATCCGCTGAAGATGGAGGTGTTGCTGGTGAAACCCGGTCAGTATGGTTCAGCAATAATGAGCAGTGATGCTGCCCTTCCATCCTTAGATGGCATCACACTTGGATCTGTAGATAGCATAAGGAATCTGTGGGTCATCGTGGATTCTAAGCCAATCCCAGAATATCAGGCAGCAGCTGTTGTCTGCAGTGGCTTTTATCATTTTCAGAACATCTTCCAGGTAAAGCCCTTTCTTGACTCTGCTGACTTGGTGACTCTGGTGCATGCCCTGGTTATATCTAGACTGGATTACTGTAACGCTCTATACCTAGGCTTATCTATGAGGTTGGTACATTGCTTGCAACTGGTCCAGAATGCGTCAGCCCAGCTGGTTACTGGAACCTGCTGGTTCAAGCATATCATGACAGTTCTCCATGTTCTGCACTGGTTGTCAGTGCCATGGCGCATCAGCGTTGGTTGTTAACATACAAGGCCCTGCATGCTCTTGGTCTGGGCCACCTAAAAGAGCTCCTGATTCCATACACACCTGGCCACTCACTTTGGTCAGCAGAGACAAGTCTCCTCATGATATCCAGTTCTAGACTGAACTCTTCAGGAGATCAGGCATTCAGTGTTGCTGCTCCAATTTTGAGGAGCACCCTTCCCCAAATGTTAGAGGAGCTCCTTCTCTTGAGCTTTTTAAATCACATCTTAAAACTCACCTGTTTGCTTTGAGTTTGGGGTCTGATGCTGTCTTTTAATTATAGTTATAGTATTTTATCATTTATAATTTGTTTCATGTTCATGATTCTGTTGCGTAGACTGTAAGGCGCCCAGAGCCCCTGGGATTGGGCGCCAAATAAATAAAACTGCCTTGCCTTGCCTATGTGTATCCAGCACATGCTTCAAGCCCCCACTGTTTTCTCCTCCACCACTTCCACTGACAGTCTGTTCTGGGCATCTACCACCCTTTTGTGAAGAAATATTTTCTTACGTCTGCAGCTTCGCTACATACCCCCTGGTCCCAGTGCTGTTTCTTATTTGAAAGAGACTTCCCTCTTGCACGCTGTTCGCCCCTGTGAGGTACTTGTAGGTCTCTATTATGCCACATCTCGCTCTTCTCTCTACCAGGGTGTACATGTTGAGATCATTCAGTCTGTCCTTGTAGGACTTCCTGTGCAACCCCTGCACAATTTTAGCTGCTCATCTGGACTGCCTGCTCCCTGTCTATGTCCTTTCTGAGGTGTGGCTTCCAAAACTGGATGCAGTACTCCTGGTGGGGTCTCACCAGCAAGAGATACAGTGGCAACACCACCTCCATCCTCCTGCTGAAGACACCCCTCCCTATGCACCCCATCATCCCACTAGCCCTACCCACTGCTTTGTCACACCGCCCTGCCACATTGAGGTCACCAGTTATGATAACCTCAAGGTCCCTTTCCTGTTTAGTGACTGTCAGTATTTCTCCCCATCCTATACTCAGCTCCTGAGTTCTCATCCCCTAGGTGCATAATTTTACCCTTTTTAGTCCTAATAGTCTGCTGCCCAGATCAGCTACCACCCGCAGGCCTGGGCTGGGGCTCAGCTGCCGGGATCCAAGACAGTACTAGTACTGCCACATTTTATTATTTTGCCTCCAAAACAAATGCTGTACGATTAAAGACTAACAGTTAACAGATATATATTTTAACCTACCTAACTCAACGAGTGACCAGTCAGAGTAGCAGTGCTAAGGTTAGAGGAATGGTCAAATATATGGCAGCTCAGATTCAATGCAAAGAAGTGCAAGGTAATGCACATGGGAAACAAAAACCCAGGGGAAGCGTACACAATGGGGGGTGAGATACTGACAACAGTAAAAATAGAAAGGGACCTGGGGGTAATTATATCAGATGACCTAAGGTGGGCAAGCAATGTGAGAAGGCAGTAAGGAAGGCTGGGGGATACTGGGATGCATAGGAAGAGGCATCAATAGTAGAAAACAAGAAGTTGTTATCCCTCTGTACAGACAGTTGGTGAGACCCCATCTGAGTACTATGTGCAGTTCTGAGACCCCATCTCCAAAAGACATAGACAGAGTGGAGGCTGTCCAGAGAGCAACAAAATGGCGCAGGGTCTGCACCAGAAGACATACGAAGAAAGACTAAAGGAGCTTAATATGTATACCCTTGAGGAAAGAAGGGAGAGAAGGGACATGATAGAAACTTTCAAGTACCTCAAGGGAATTAACAAAGTCCAAGAGGGTAGCATCTTCCAGAAAAAGAGATGTGCAAGAACAAGGGGGCACAATTTGAAGATGGGGGCTCAGAGGTAATGTGAGGAAGTATTTTTTCACTGAGAGGGTTGTGGATGCATGGAACAGCCTCCCTGAGGAGGTTGTGGTGTCAAGAACAGTGGGGGACTTCAAGAATGCATGGGACAAGCATAAGGCAGTCCTAGTGGGGGGTAGGAGGAAGTAAGCTGTTGGTTAACTAGGATCTGCAGATTATCTGTTAGGTAGGAAAATGGGCAGACTAGGTGGGCCAAGCGGTCCTTATCTGCCATCAAATTCTATGTTTCTATGTTTCAGTGCCACGGGGAGGTTGGAGTAGGAATCGGAGATCTAAATTCAAAGCCGGAACCAAGATGCAAATTCAAGGAAAGTCCTGGTGGGCTGACAGCTGAAGGCTCAGTTGCTGATGTTTAACTGACTGATCAGTAGTCTAGTGGTGCCACACTCCAGGCTCCCACCCGCTGAGAGACACTGCCTGCCTGACCTGAGACTGACATGATCCAGACCAACTGCTCTAATGATTAACTTACACTGAGTAGCAGACAATGCTGTGGTACTGCTGACACACTCCTCGATCTAGGTGGCAAGAAGGTGTCATTTTTGTCTGTTACTGCAGTGACAGTGATTGAAACCTGTCAGGTGACCCATGCCAGCCTGTGCCAAACACGAATGCTGTCGACAGAGACTCACTTGTCACAAGCTCCATGTGCCGTCTGCCGTGAGCCCACACTGGAGATGGAGAATGAGCAACAGTGCATGTGTGTCATCTTCAGTGATGATGCTGGGGTCATGGAGTGCACCCCCCACCCCCCAGCAGTTGCAGTAAGTTAGTAAGTATGGCCTGATATGGTTTGGATTTGACACTGACAATTGTCATTGTCAGCAGCAGCTCAACTGAGCTGCTGGTCAGCAGAGCACAGCCATATGGAGGAGGAGACTGACGGAGGGGAGGGGGTGACCATAGACTACAGGACCAAACCAAACATCACATTTCCCACCAAGACAGGCAGCACGGACGCACATGCAACAATGGCACTGGCTTTTCACTCTGGTGAAGGGATGGGGTAACTGGCAAGATTCACGAACAGTTCACAGCACACAGCTGCAGTTTGTTTTTAAACACTGTTAAACATAGAAACATAGATTTTGTTGACAGAAAAGGACCTTAGGCTCACCCAGTCTGCCTCTTGTCCCTTCCTATTCTGTCACTACTGACTATAGTTGGTCATAGGTGTCACTCCCTCCCCGTTCCTCTATCTAATATGCCCCGTGCCTATCCCATGCATGCTTGAAGCTCCCCACAGTCTTGGCCCCCTCTACCTCTCTGGCAGGTCATTCCAGTCATCTATTACCCTTTCCATGAAAAAATATTTCTGCAGATCTCTCCTAAACTCTCCCCCTTGGCGTCATTGCATGCCCCCCGTTCTAGTGCCTTGTTCTCTGAAATAGACCCTCCACTTGCACCTTGTTCACTCCTGTGAGGTACTTGTGGGTTTCAATTATGTCCCTTCTTTTGTCTCCTCTCTTCCAGGGAGTACATGTTGAGTTCCTGCAGCCTTTCCTCATATGGTTTCTCATGCAGCCCCTCAGCATTTTGGTTGCCCTCCTCTGTACCACCTCCACCCTTTCAATCTCCTTGCAGAGGTGCAGCTTCCAGAACTGGATGCAGTACTCCAGGTGGGGCCTGGGCCTTTTCTTTAAAAAAAGAAAAAAAATGATCACTCTGTCTTGGAGCACTGGGAGGCAACAAACACACAGCGCAGCACACAGTTATAAAACCAAAAAATCTGAAGAAACAAAAAATGGTCATTCTGGGGTGCCCTCTCAGACTTAGGGACTGTGCGCTGTTGTTCTCTGGCAACATGGGGAGGGAAGAGGAGGAAGCTGCAAAGAGCAGCTATTCTGGGCCTATTATCCAGTCCTGTACTCCCTCGCTTCTCTGGCCACATGGGGGGGGGGTAGCAAGGAGTGGCAACTAGGGGTATGTAAAAGGGCCCTCTTCTGTCTCTTTGTCCAGCCACATGGGAGGGAGAAGGAGGCCACAGGGAACAGCCATTGAAGCAGGTGGCCAAGAGAGAAGCTGCAGAGAGCAGCTAATGTAGTTGAACAGGGGGATGTAAGCTGTAGGGAGTGGCAATTGCAGGCAGAGGGAGGGAAGCTGCATTGAGTGGCAGTTGTTGAACCCGGTGGGGGGAGGAGAGCCACAGGAAGCAGCAATTGTTAACCCAGGCAGGAGGGAGATGCTGCAAGGAGCAGCAATCTTTGAACTGGGTAGGGGGAGGCAATGGAACAGATAAGGGGAGTAAAGGAGTATTTTACTACCATTTTTGCATGATTTATTCCCACTTTCAGATTTTAGGAATTTGTTTCCCCACCCTGCACATTTACAGTGTTGGTGGCTGGCCAGAAGGGTAATTGCAAGGTGGAAAAAAATATTAAAAAACAGGTGTGCAGCATTATACGGCAGTAAGCAGGAAAGTATGTTAAGACACCAGAGCATATGAAAAGAAAGAGTCCATGACGTCAGGCACCCAGTGAGTTTGAGACTTGGTTTAGAGGTTGGGGGTTAGACAGGTTATTGGATGGTATTACTACCATTTATGTGGAAATACTACCAGGTGAAAGAAGCTAGCAGTAAATATTTCCCAGTACAAAACATTATCTGGACCACTAGGGGGGAAGGGAAGCCACAGGGAGCAGCAATTATTGAATCAGGTGAAAGGGAATCCACAGGGAGCGGCGATTGTTAAACCAGATGGCCAGCAGAGAAGCCGCTGGAAGCAACAATTGTTGACACAGGTTGTGGGGGGAGTCATACAGAGTGGCAGTTGTTGAATCAGGCAGAGGGAAGAAAGCCACAGGGAGTGGCAATTGTCGAACTGGGCATTAGAGAAGCCACAGGGGGTGGCAACTGTTGAACCAGGAGGGAAGCCACATGGGGGGCAATTGTTGAACCAGGTGGGCAGCATGGAAGCTGCAGGGAGTGCTACCAATGTAGCTGAATGAGGGGGAATGGGGATGGAAGGGTAACTAAATACACAGGGGGAGGGAAGCCACAGGAAGTGGCTAGTAAACCAGAACAGCCTGGGCTGGAAGGAAGCCACACAGAGCAGAGCTGCTTCTTGATATGCTTAGGGTAGGGGTGGAGGGAGGGTGTGGCTAGTGAAGCTGCCGGACACTGGGGGGGAGAGAACGAGGAGCAGGCAGATGAAAACGGTACTCAGTTGGCTGCGGGGCACCATCTTGTATATGCAAAGGATGCAGCTGCACTCTGATAGGTGCAGCAGCCTCCTTTCAACTACACAAAATTTCTGCCCATTAGCCAGGCTGATTACTGCCATTATCAGCCTGCTCCTCACTGAGCTGTAGGTGGCAAGCCTCCTGCAGCCTGAGCTGAATTGGATGCTACACTGAAACACCTCTACAGCCCCTATTCTCCTGAGTAGCCACAACATGTTTGCTTGGCACATGCATGCACAAACAAACATAAAAATGACAACAGACCTTAACAAAAGAAAAAAAACTATTTCAGAATGAACATAAGAACCAGTACATTATAAAAATTAAGCAGACTACACATGTGCACAGATTTCTAAATATATTCTAATTATATTAAAAAATTAAAACCAGGTTGATGTTTTCTTTAAGACATTAGAATGGCTACATCTCCATCCCACCACCTCTTCCACTCCCTGACCCTGTGGGCCTCAGAACTAAGGCACTAGGGGAGCCTGAGAATGAAGAGCACTGGTTTGGGGAGCAGGAGACTGCAGTTGCAGGTTCAAACCCCACTAGAAAGCAAATAAACAAACGAAACGAGGTAAGAAACCACTATGGTTCTCAAAGGAAGTGGCAGTGAAGGTTCAAGAGAAAAAGAAAGCATTCAGGAAGTACAAGGAATCACAGAAGAAGCAGGACAGAGAACTGTATCAGTTAAAGCAAAAGGAAGCTGGGAAGGCAGTCAGAACAGCAAAGGCCCAAACCGAGGAAAAGATAGCCAACTCAGTTAAGAAGAGGGATAAAACCTTTATAGGTACATCAGGGAGCAAAGGAAGACCAAGGAGGGATAATGAGGCTTAATAAAGGGAGGGAGGGTGCAAGAGGGTGACTGTGAAAAGGCAGAGATACTAAACAAATATTTTTGCTCAGTATTTACAAAGGAAGAGGGAGAGGTACCTAAAACAAACAGTAGAAACACTCTGGATAAAGAAGTTGATACCCAGCCCATTTACAGAAGAAAGGGTTCTGAAAGAACTCTTAAAACTGAAGGTGACAAATAATGGGGCTCTATGGGATTCATCCCAGAATTTAAAAGAACTAAGGGTAGAACTAGTGACACCACTGACTACCCTTTAACAAATCATGGGAGGATGGGGTGGTACCCAAGGACTGGAGGAGGGCAGATGTGATTCCTCTCACAAAAGTGGGAGCAAGGCAGAAGCAGGAAACTACAGACCTGTTAGTTTAACCTCAGTGGTAGGGAAAATGATGGAATCACTTGAAGGAAAGAACTGTCGAGTATCTAGAGGCCAGAGGGGCACAGGACCCAAGGCAGCATGGATTCACAGCGGAAGGTCATGCCAGACAAATCTGATAGATTTCTTGACTGGGTGACCAAAGTAGTAGATCAGGAGGGGCTGTACATGGCCTACCTAGACTTTAGCAAGGCATTTGACACAGTCCCACACAAAAGATTAATATACAAGTTAACCAGCCTGGGAGTGGGTCCCAAGATGACAGCCTGGGTAAAGAATTGGCTGAGAATAGGACACAGAGAGTAATAGTAAATAGAGTCCACTTGAAGAAAGGGGGGTTACTAGTGGCACCACAGGTTCAGTATTAGATCGTCCTCTTCAATGTCTTTATGTTTACATTGCAGAGGGACTGAAGGAAAGTATGTCTCTTTGCAGATGACACAAAGATCTGCAACAGAGTTGATGCACAAGGTGGGGTGGAAAGGATGAGAAGGGACTTGGCAAGGTTAGAGGAATGGTCAAATGTATGGCAGCTAGATTCAATGCTAAGAAGTGGCAAGGTAATGCACCTGGGAAACAAAAACCCTGGGGAAGAGTACACAATGGGGTGTGAGATACTAACAACAACAAAAATGGAAAGGGTCCTGGGGGTAGTCATATCAGATGACCTAAAGGTGGGCAAGCAATGTGAGAAGGCAGCAAGGAGGGCTGGGGGGATACTGGGATGCATAGGGAGAGGCTTCACCAGTAGAAAACAGCAAGTTATTATCCCTCTGTACAGACAGCTGGTGAGACCCCATCTGGAGTACTGTGTGCAGTTCTGGAGACCCAATCTCCCAAAGACATAGACAGGATGGAAGCTGTCCAGAGGGGGCCAACTAAAATGGTGCAGGGTCTGCACTAGAAGACATATGAAGAGAGACTTATGGAGCTTAATATGTATAGCCTCGAGGAAAGGAGGGAGAGGGGGGACATGATAGAAACTTTCATGTACCTCAAGGGAATCAATAAAGTCCAAGAGGGTAGTATCTTTCAAAAAGAGGTGTGCAAGAACAAGGGGCACAATTTGAAGATAGAGTGGGGCGGCTCAGAGGTAATTTAAGAAGTATTTTGTCACAGAGAGGGTTGTGGATGGCTGGAACGGCCTCCGGAGGAGGTTGTGGAGTCAAAAACAGTGGTGGAATTCAAGCATGCATGGGACAGTCATAAGGCAATTCTAGGGGGTGGGGGTAGGAAGAAGTAGGCTGCTGGTTAACTAGGATCTGCAGCTTATCCATTAGGTAGGGACATGTGCAGAATGGGTGGGCCAAGCGGTCCTTATCTGCTGTCAAATTCTATGTTTCTATGTTAGAGCCAAATAATCACTGTGTGACCTTGGACAAGTCACTTAACCTCCCAATGCTCCAGTCAACCCAACTGCAGAAATGGGTAGAAGCACGACATCACTGAAAATGAGTTGTTATCTAAGTTGGAAAATCCTGGATAATTAACAAAAACAAACAAAAAAATTTCAGTAAAACAATAGCATATCGTAAAATGAACATATTTCCTACCAATCATGGCTATTAAGTGCCTTCAGGGCATCCATCAATGCTTGTTCAGGCCATGAAAATGGCCTCATTTCCACATGTTCTCCATTCTCGCAGTCATTGTCCCAGTCTCCAGAATCCAAATTAAGCCCCGGCAAAGAAAGAGCTGTGCAAAAAAACAGACACAGTTTGTTAGCATTGTTAATTCCATCCTCAACACCAATTACACCAGGTACTATGTGTGGAGTAATTCACAATACTGATAGTAAAGGTGTCCACATCGCTAATGATTATTCATTTTTTGATTGATGGATAACATTTTCTCACATTATACTCTAAAGGCAGAGGGTGTGGTTGTGTGAGAAATAAATACAGGATCCTGAATATCACAATTAATAGTCTAGTTAACATTAAGATTGGAATAACACTTAGTTCGGATATTTGTTATTTGGATTTACTAGTTTAAAAGAAACAACATTTACCCCTCTCTAGGTTGCCAGGACTAATCCATGGTCAACGCTACCCCTTCAGCCATCCACCCCTCTTTCTGATCATTTACTTAAATATCAGGCCTCATACAAGCCCCTTCTCCATCAACAGCATAATTTCATAGGAATATAGAGAATGCTTGATGAAACAAGGGGCCACCTTGTTCCTCTCCTGCCATCCGGGCAACTACACCATTCAGATTACGGTAAACAGCTGGAGTCCTCAGGCAATGGGAAGTGTAAACAGATTTTGCTGCAGAGTACAGTTTGGTCTGAATGACAAATATGAATAACGAATACTTTAGGGGCCAAATTCACATACTGTATTTAATAGATATTCACCTAAAGGTATTTGCATGCTCCTATGAGTGCATATTTTTAAGAAGGCCCCAAGATGGCAGTACAGAACCAGCAAAGTAAATCTGTTACACGAACTATAGCACACGTAGTACACCAAACATGTTATATTACATATAAGGTTTGCAGGGAAAAGAGAACTATTAAAAAGTATATAGGATCTTCAAGACAAACTCAGACAGGCAATCCATACAGTTCACCCCCTGCCCTAGTGGCAGTCACAGACATAATATATTTAAAAATATGAGAATTGCTCCTTCCCCTTGTTTGCTCAAATTGTATCCAGTGAGAAGCTGTTATGATGGAAACTTAACTAGCCTAATTATATTCAAACACCCTGTTTCCTCAGCCTCCGTTGGTAGCTAATCCCATAGACCTACTGCCCTTTAGGTGAAGAACTGTTTCCAATGTTTGTTTACTTACTCTTATCCTGCCCCTGGCAGCATTACTTCACGTCACCTTTTTACATTTGATGTGCCTGCGCAAAAAACTTTTAGTTACACTAAACGATCTCAGGGTGTGTGTCCATCGCTTGTTTCATTGCAGTTCAAAATAGCAAGGGCTAAGCAGTTTAGACCAATGACCACACACTGTGGTCCTGACGGCACTCACTGCTCGCTAGGTGGAAACTCTGGGTACTTCAAAGGACCAAACCACTCCAATCAGACAGGGCTCTGGTCCCTTGATTTGCATGAAGCCGGCCAACAAGCGACTGATCGGCTTTCAACAACAAAGAATACCACACTCTGAACACCAACTGGACGGCTGTATAAAATATTCCACTCCTCTTCCTCTCAGGGTTTTAACCATTATAATTGGCATCTTCACCTAGTTTAGAGATCCCGAATAAATCAGAATTATTTTTTAAGCATTTTGTCTACAAAAGGACCAGAGTACTGTGCAAATATTCATATGCTGCACACGTGTAGGGTCCACTTCATATCTATCAGTTTAGAAAATGTGCCAAATGGTTTAATACCTCAACCCATGTAAAAAGACCGAGATGCCTTTCTGTTAGGATTTTATGGATCGCCTTTTTGTAAAAGATCATGACGGACAAACAATTAAACTAAAGTATGGGGTTATGTAGCTACTTTATCCTGTAACAAATTGTGGTATTTTTTTTAATTTACAATCTTCAGGTCCAATCGTGAAACATACTGGCTTTAAAAGTGTGCAAATCAATTGCCATGCCCCAGCCTGCATAACAAAATTTATCCCTCTCTCCAGCTAACCTAGAGTGACCCTCACTCCTGCTGCAGCTGCTGCTGCTATGCTAGTACAACAAGCATTTGTCAATGCCAAATGTTGCTTGCTTGTATGTGCTGTTTAGGTATTTGGAAGTGATAGTTCCATGCCTTCCTCCCAAGACATGCACTGTGTCTTTCCATTCAGTATTCACAGAAGAGTGGGAGGGGCAAGGGCCACAGCAGTACAGCAGTTGCCAAGGGGGTGAAGAGGTGGACAGTAGTCCATTCAAAAGCAAGAGAGTCCTGCAGGAGCTCAGTAAATTGAAGGTGGAAAAAGCGATACACCCAAGGATATTAAGAGAACTGTGAAGGGAGATAGCAGTACCTCTGGCAGCCATGTTCACTGAGTCATTGAACATGAGTGAATTGGAGAAGGGCACGTGTGGTCCCTCTACACAAGTCCAGCAGCAGGGAGGAGGCGGGGATCAATAGGCTGTTCAGCCTCACCTCAGTAGTGGGGAAGATCATGGAGACATTGCTTAAAGAAAGGATAGTGGGGCATCTAGAAGCCATTGGAGCCCAGGACCACAGACAGCATGGATTCACAGTGGGAACATCATGTCAGACAAATCTGGTTGATTTCTTTGACTGGGTGACAAAGGAAGTGAAACAGGGCCAGGCAGTGGACAACGCGTACCTTGATTTCAGCAAAGCCTTTGTCACCATCCCACATAGGAGGCTGATAAACTAGCTAGGTAGGCTGGGCATGGGGGGAAAGGGTGGTAAACTGGGTTAGAAACTGGCTAACAGACAGGAGGCAGAGAGTGGTGGTAAATGGGGTGCAATCTAGGGAGAGGGGGTGACCAGTGGGGTGCTGCAGGGATTGGTCCTGGGGTCAGTCCTGTTCAATGTCCTCATTAGTAATATTGCAGAACAGTTTAAGGGAATTTTTTCACCAAATTTTCAACATAGCCATTTTAAGACCTCTGCTCATGAACAGTGTCACTGTGATTTTCTTAATCTGTCCCAAACATTGATCACAGAATCGACTGCGCCATTGTGTGCCAGCATGCACGAACACATTTTGGGCTGACTGGAAAATGACAGCTGTACTGCTTATAAGGAGGTGGTAATGGCAATGTTGGAAAATCTGAGTGCAACTCATTAAAAATTCACTGTAATTACAAGTATGCGAGGGAACCATTTAACACACTTATCAGAAACAGTCATTTTTAGGCATTTTTTCACCAAATTTCAACATAGCCATTTTAAGACCTCTGCTCATGAACAGTGTCACTGTGATTTTCTTAATGTGCCTCATACATTGAGTTCGCACACTGACTACGCCATTATGAGAGCCATATGAAGACAGACTGAGAGAGCTTAATATGTATACCCTTGATGAAAGGAGGGATGGGGGGACATGATAGAAACTTTTAAGTACATCAAGGGAATCAACAAAGTCCAGGAGGGTAGCATCTTTCAGAAAAAGAGATGTGTAAGAACAAGGGGACACAATTTAAAGTTAGAGGGGGGACGGCTCAGGGGTAATGTGAGGAAATTCTTTTTCACGGAGAGAGTGGTGGACACATGGAACCACCTTCCTGGAGAGGTTATGGGGTCTAAAACAGTGGGGGAATTCAAACATGCATGGGACAGACATAAGGCAATTATAGTGGGGGGTTGCAGAAAGTAGGCTGTTGGTTAACTAGAATCTGCAGCTTATCAAATAGGTAGGGAAATGGGCAGACTGGGTGGGCCAAGTGGTCCTTATCTGCCGTCAAAGTCTATGTTTCTATGTTTCTATTGTGTTCTACATGCACAGAAACACATTTTGGGCAAGATGCGAGAAATGACAGCTGTACTGCTCATAAGGAGGTGTGGTAAAATGGCAATGTTGAAAATCTGGAGTGAAAATATTGAAAATTCACGAACTTACGAGCGTGCATAGGAACAGCACAACGCATGCTCGTAAAACAGTCATTTTTGGGAATTGTTTCACCAAATTTTTAACATAGCCATTTTAACACCTTTGCTCATGAACAGTGTCACTGTGATTTTCTTAATCGGTCTCGAACATTGATTGCGCTCACCGAATGCGCCATTGTGCGCTACATGCATGGAAACACATTTTGGGCAAGATGTGAGAAATGACAGCTGTACTGCTCATAAGGAGGTGTGGCAAAATGGCAATGTTGAAAATCTGGAGTGAACATATTGAAAATTCACTTAACTTACGAAATGTATAGAACAGCACAACGATGCTCGTAAACAGTCATTTTTTGGGAATTGTTTCACCAAATTTTTAACATAGCTATTTTAACACCTTTGCTCATGAACAGTGTCACTGTGATTTTCTTAATCGGTCTCGAACATTGATTTCGTTCACTGAATGCGCCATTGTGCGCTACATGCATGGAAACACATTTTGGGCAAGATGTGAGAAATGACAGCTGTACTGCTCATAAGGAGGTGTGGCAAAATGGCAATGTTGAAAATCTGGAGGAATATATTGAAAATTCGCGACCACGAAAAGGCATAGAACAGTGCAACCCATGCTCAGAACAGTATTTTGGGATTTTCACCTCAAATTAACATAGGATTTTTGGGGCCCACTTCATGAACTGTGACACTGCCATTTCATAAATTGGTCCTGAAAGAAGGTTCCGCGGCAGTGACCGTGAAATCCCCTTTCGGGGCTGATTAACGCCATGACAGTGACAGAATTTATGAGGTAGGGTCCCAAAAACCCCATTTTGAAAATTTGGTGAAAAAATGCCCCAAAATGCCCGCGATATGCAGTAAAGTTGAAAAAACCTATTTATTCCATTATACAGCTTACCGGCATTTCCTCAGTTCGCGGTCAGCTTTGAAGAGTGCAGACGTGTTCCCAGTTCATCGAAGATCATCGCTCCAGACTCCAGAGGTAAGTATGGGGTGAGGTGGGGGTGTGGGGAGGTAGATGCACAGAGGGTGGGCGCAGGTGGGGGGGTCAGGACAGTCTGCGAGGGAAGGTTTTTTTCTTTTAGGTGTTTTGTTTTTTTTACTTGACGATAGCCGGACTTGTGCCACGCTGGGGTGGGCTCCAAGCGTGGCAGCTGGAAGGCTGTTTGGGGGGTGAGGCAGTGGAGCTGATGGGGGATTGGGCACCCCGTCCAGCCATAGGACCTGTTGCCATGCTGGGTGGGTCCCCAGCATGGCACCCATTAGTCTCGGGATAGGTGACGGGATTGGGCACCCCTGCTGCCATACAGCAGACTGCAGCCATGCTGGGGTGGGCTCCCAGCGTGGCACCTGGAACTCTGTTGGGGGGAGCGCAGCACAGCCACTGGGGGATTGGGCACCCCCGTCAGCTGTACAGTGTGTGCGTGGGGAGAAGCACGAGCACACAGTATGTGTGCATGTGTGTGTGGGGGGGTGCGCATGAGCACGCGATCTTATCGCTGCTCACTGACGCGTAGCTCTCCCTTTCAACTGTACTGCATTGCATTTTCAACTGCTGTCATAGACAGCTGCAGTGTTGATTAGAGAACTGCGGCCGCGCCTGCAAACACACTGACTGAATTGGAAGAGGGCTGCCACACCTCTGAAAACTTGGATGATGGCACTATGTTTCTTGCACATGCGTGCAAGCAACATAAAAATTAAAACATGCTGTAGTCATTCAGGAGAGTTGTGATGTGGTGACAAAGAACAGGGTGTGCTACCAGACAGGCCTTCCTCCCCCTGCAGTCGTACACTTAAGATCCCAGAAACCAAGTACGTGTGTGTGTCTGTCTGTGTCGCACCCCCAGTAGGCGGTTCCCACAGTCCATGACCCCCCTAGCCCTGCAGCACTCATTTACTGGGAAAATAAGAGATGAGATGGTGGAGGCAGCCCCAGTAGTACCTACCTTGCTCACAGTCTTCTGTCTCTGTCTCGCGCTTCCCCAGTCCACTTTCCTTGCAGCTGTGCCTAGCTCCTGAAGCAGCCCCATGACTCCCACATGACGCTCACACCCCACCCACTCTCGCCACCTTCCCTCACAAGCAATGCACACTGGACTCGGCGATGTAAGTGGATCCCCCCACCTTCTCCCTGTTCCCTTATGTTGCTCACCCATCCGCCCGCCATTCCTATTTGTATAATTTGTTTTTTAATGTAGGCAGAGCGGGATGCCCACCCCTGCTTCCGCTTCTTTCTCCCTGTCCCCTACATGTCTGCTCACCTGCTACAGCTTCTTTCTCCCTGTCCCCTACATGCCTGCTCACCCATCTGCCTCCTAAACCACATAGCTACAGCTGGTGCCAGTCAGCTGTTGAGATCTGTAGTACTTTCCCCGGATGTCCTTTTTTTTTTTTTTTTAACCTTAAAGGAAGAAAATTATCCCTCGCCGACGCCGCTGACCACTCCCCCATCTCAACATGCCCACTGAGCACCTACCTCCCCACACCCCCATTACTCTATACTTACAAGCTGATGTCGAATTCTGTCATCGTCTGTGGACCGAGACATATCTGCACTCTTCAAAGCTGAACCTTGAAATGAGGAATAAAGGTAAATGCCATATAATGTATTTCATTGGCATTTTGAACTTATGTTCATAACTTTGCCATTTTTAGAGATTTTTTCACCAAATTTTCAACATGGCCTTTTTGGGACCCCACCTCATGAACACTGGCAGTGTCATTTTAGGACAGGAAGATGATTTTGCAGTCACCATGCAAAATCATCTTTTGGGACCGAAAACAAAATTTCCCCACCAGTGTTCATGAGGTGAGGGTCTCAAAAAGGTCAAGTTGAAAATTTGGTGGAAAGAAATCCTACAAATGGCCACGTTATAAGCGTTTGTTGAAATTTTTCTATGCACGTGCATAACTTTGCTAATTTTCAATATTTTGACTACAAATTTTCAGCATAACCATTTTTTCACACCACCTCATGAACAGTACAGCTGTCATTTTTCACATCCTGTCTGAAACGTGTTTTCGCACCTGTGGCGTGGCATGATGTTTTGGCAGGATTTTGAACATTTTCACCTACAGGGTTTATGATGTGGGATCATAAGAAGACTATGTTGAAAATGTTGGGTCAAAATATGTAAAAATGCCACAGTTATGAACATTTGTTGCAGTTTCGCTACATCCACTCGTAACTTTGAACGTTTTAAATATTTTGACCCCAGATTTTCATCATCGCCTTCTTATTACCCCACCTCATGTATGACACAGCTGTCATTTCTTAAATCCTGCCCAAAATGTGTTTTTGCACCTGTGGTGCAGAATGGCATTGCAGTTGCACAGAAATTACGTTTTTGCAGGGATTCAAAAATCTCTGTACTGGGTACATGAGGTGGGGTAATAAGATGGCTATGCTGACAATTTGGTCACTGTTGTCCTATAAATGGAAATGCAAGGCCCGGAGGGCCCTGTTCTTCCACAGCTACATACTTATACATATCTAAGGAAGGATGGGAGCGCAGGGTCCAAAGGACTCTGTGCTCCCACAGTAAAATAAGGATAACACAACATAACATACTAACATACTATTTGCCAGCAGATTAGGCCTTATGGCCTATCGAGTCTGCTCGAGCCTCAGATCCCTAGTTGGGTGCCGAGGCCTTCCCCCCCCTTGTGTTCCAGAAACCCCTATCATCCATCCCCACCCCCCTGGGACAGGCCATCTTCTGATACATCCACTTTCTGTGTCTGTCCCACCCTCTCTTGAAGCCCTCCACTGTGGATCTTTGAACCAGCTCGCCAGGCAGTGCATTCCAAGGGTCCACCACCCTCTCAGTGAAAAACCTCCTCCTCTTTTTCCCCCTCACCCTTCCACCTTCCAACTTCAAACCATGCCCTCTGGTGATAACTCCCTGCTTTAGTCTAAAGATGCCCTCCATGTTTACCCTATTTACTTGAGGTACTTGAAGACCTCAGTCAATCATGTCCCCCCTGTCTCTCCTCTCCTCCAATGAAAACAGGCAGAGCTCCTCAAGTCTGTCCTCATACGTCAAATCCCCTAGTCCTCATATCATCTTAGTTGCCCTCCTCTGTACCCTCTCCAGGAGCTGTTTGTCCCTCTTCAAGTGTGGTCTCCAGTACTGTATACAGTACTCAAGGTGTGGTCTAACCAGTCCATTGTACAGCGGCAGAATCATTTCCTTGCTCCTAGAGGTGATTCCCCACGATGCATCCCAACATCCTGTTTGCCTTGCTAGCCTCCCTGCACTGCCCAGAGTTATTCATACATGCATCCACCATGACCCTAGGTCTTTTTCCCCATTGAGGCCTCCAGCGCCCCTCCCAGGGTGTACCTGTGTTTAGGGTTTCCGCCCAAGATGTAACACCTTGCACTTGGTGATATTGAAATTTAATTTCCATGTGTGAGCCCAGCTTCCAGGGTGTCCAGGTCCCTTGCAGGGCCAACCTCCCTCTTCTCCCTTAACTACTGCTCCCATCTTGGAGCCATCAGCAAGAGACTCATTTCACACCCTATACCCTCCCTGATGTCCGATATGTATGCATTAAACAGGATTGGACCCAGGATCGAGCCCTGCGGTACCCCACTACCAACCTCTCTAGGGTTCGAGAGCTCCCCACAGACCACTACTCTCTGGGTACGTCTAGCTAGCCAGTTTTCAATCCATCTGACCATCAAAGGGCCTACTCCCAACTCCATCAGTTTCTCCACCAGACCATTGTGGGGGACAGAGTCAAATGCCTTGCTGAAGTCCAAGAATAATACATCTACAGGCTTTCCCCTGTCCAGTTCTGATGTTGCCCATTCATAGAACTCCACCACGTTGGTTTGACATGATCTACCTGGCACAAACCCATGTTGCCGACTATCCAGACCTCCCACCTCCTCCAAGTACACCCCCAATCGTTCCTTTAGTATACTGTCCATTAATTTTCCCACCACTGAGGTCAAACTGATTGGTCTATAGTTACCTGGTACTTCCCTCGGCCCCCGTTTATGGATTGGCACCACATGTGCCTCTCGCCAATCCCTAGGTACCCTCCCTGTCTCAAGTGACCTGTTGAAGAGCTCCGCCAGGGGTGCAGCCAGTATGTCCGCCAATTCCCATAGTACTCTCGGATGAATGCCATCCGGTCCAGGAGATTTGTCTTTCTTTAGGGCCTTGAGGGCTAACTACACTCTTTTGGTGGAGATAGCATCATCCGTCCCCTCCACCTTACTGGCCTTTTTATCCTTATCCTGATGTGACACCCCTGGGGTACCTCTCCCTCCCTCTTGTTCCATTTCTGTTGCTCCCCTGATCTCACTCACTGCCGCTTCTATCCCCATCATGTCTTGCTTTGTAGATATCCCATCCCCCTCCCTAGTGAACACAGAGGCAAAGTACTCGTTAAATACCTCTGCCTGGTCCCTCACCTCTTCCACCCACCCTCCTTCTGATCTCAATCTGCTGAGATGGCCCTCAGTTTTTCTCCGCTCCCCAATGTACTGGAGGAACCCCTTTTCCCCTCCATGTATCCCCTGTGTCAGCCGCTGCTCTTTACTGGACTTTGCCCCCTCACCATCCGGGTGACTTTTCTAGATGCAAGAAGGTACATTTCCTTATCCCGATCCCCTCTTGTTGTTTTATATTTTTTGTAGGCCGTCTTCTTTTCTCTGACCACTACCTGAACCTCACTGGACCACCAGCATGGTTTATGTGATCTTGCTCCCTTACGTTTCACCTTAGCGCAGGTCCTGACTGCCTCATGAAGTCCCCGTTTTATGACCTCCCATCTCCTTTCCACATTTGTCATTGATTTAATCCCCTTCAAGTGATCCTTGAGAATATTTCCCATGCCCACAAAGTCTGCCCCCCTGAAGTCCACTGCCAGTGTCCTAGATCTCACCCTCCCCACATGCTTATTTGAAACCAGACAGTATTGTGGTTGCCCCAGTCAGGGATCCTCACAACCAGGTACCTTACCAGATCCCATCTGCCAGAACCACGTCCAGGACATGCCCCTCCCTTGTGGGCTCCATCACATGCTGTGTTAAGAACACATCCTGGAAGCCATCCAGCAGTCTCTGCTCCTTGACCACCTTAGAGGACTTGGTTCCCCAGTTTGTACCTGGCATATTAAGGTCCCCCATCAACACCACTCCTTCCCCTTTTGGTCCACATTGGGCAATGATGTTGTCCAGCAAACCATCCTCCAGAACATCACCCATCCCGGGGGGCCTATATACTACACCCAGCTTGACCTTATCTCCTGCTAGGGATCGTTAGGTGACCCATAAGGCCTCCACGTTTCCCTCTGCCTCTTCTACCCTAGCAATTTCTATGTCATCTCTAATGAACATAGCCACTCCACCCCCTCTGCCCTCCTTTCTATCCTTCCTAAGCATAGTGTACCCCCGCACGTTTAGGTCCCAGTCATGGTTTTTGTTGGCCCACGTCTCCGTGACTGCCGCCACATCCACCCCCTTCGAACAGCATGGCCTGGAACTCTGGCAACTTGTTTCCCAAGCTCCTGGCATTTACTAACACCAACCCCCACCCCTTATCCCTGATTCCCTTTGTCGAACCCCACCCAGGTTCTTTATATTTCCATCCTCCCTCTGCTCCTCCTGAATACTCCACCCTCAGTCTGTTTCCCCCCTCCCCCCCTTGGGTTTGAAGGCTACTCCCCTCATCTGGAGGAGAGGGCTTCTGGTCAGCCCTCCTTATCCCTTCCCCTTCACAAGTTTAAACTCCACCTTTCTTGAATGTAGTCAGCCATCCCTGTTTAAGGACTTCCTTCCCTAATGGGGCAAGATGAAGCCTGTCTTTGGCATACAGTCCCTTATCCTCCCAAACTCCTTTCCAGTACCCGAACACCCCCAACCCACTCTCTTCACCCCACTTCCTGAGCCAGTCATTAACCTCTGTGATCTTCATTTTTTTCTCCACTGAGGCCTTTGGTACTGGCAATATCTCCGAAAAGGAAATGTTGTATCCACTATCCCGACAGACTCTGGCAAGTTCTTGGAACCTTGCTTGGATTTCCAAAATGCTATTTCCCTCTAGATCGTTAGTTCCCAAATGCACCAGGAAATCTGGTTTCCCTCCACAATCCCTAACCAGTTCGTACACCATGAACTTTGCTCTGTGCACTGTCAGCCCAGAGATACTCACTACTTCACCTGGCTATGGCATCCATCCCCTTGTCCCTCCCACTGGATACCCCTAATCATCGAGTCTCCCAATAACAGAACCTTAACACCGCCATCATCCTTATGGTTACCTCCACTATGCACTCTCAGCCCCCATCCCCCTTTATTCGTGATCTCAATTCCATGGGAGTCTTCCTGCCTTATTAGAGACCCCCTTGTCACCCTCTCCTTTCTGCCTCCCTTGTTATTTTGCCGACTTAACTCAGACCACCTCTGAATAGGTGTCCCCTTTAACCTTCTCTTATCTGAACCATTTATCCTGGCCCTGATGGTTTCCCCTTTCCCCACACCGCCATCCTCCCCCCTTGTAATAGTACCCCTACCTCCAGAGGCTCTCTGTGGGTCCCCTTTAGCTAGGGCTCCATCCTTGGTACTGACCCCCTACTGAAGGGGGGCTCTCCCCACCTCCTTGTCTCCCAGTTTCTCCAGTCATGCTCTCTCCTCATATCTGCAATATGTTGCATCTCCCCATCTGCTTAACATTTATGTTTCCCTTCTCCCTCTGGGACTATTTCTATCCTTTCCATTGCGCTCTGTGATGCCTATGGGTATCCGACTCCCTCCCGGCCTCTGTGTCAGTTTCCTCATTTCCACCAACCCTTCCTCCCCTCTAGGTTGCTAGTAGCTCAAATTTATTGTGACACTCTATGTCAGCCTCCATCAAGTAACCCGAGTTTCCCTGACTGCACCTCTAAACTGCCCCTCTCCTCCCTCTCTCTCTTCTCCTTAGAGCTCCTTCCCACAGTCTGCTGTTTAGGCTTCCCACAACAGCCCCTCCCTTCTCAATGTCTGTTCTACTAGGCTTCCCACAACAGCCCCTCCTGACTCTTCCCCCTCCACTCTCTTTGTATTTGGAATGTTCACCCCGTACGCTTTCCCCTCAGCGTCAACATCCCTATCTAAGGGTCCTCTGTCCCTACTATCCCCCCTCCTGTTTGCTGTAACATAACGTCCTGTAATTTCAGAGCGTTGCCCCAGCCTCCCTCAGCCCCACCCTTCTGCTGCCCATATCCACACCCCTTATCCTTGGACACCCCCCAACTCCCCCAGCTTACTTCTTAACCAGTATACTTCACTCCTGATACAAGATAGCTGTCTACAGAGTGGGCAGCCTCCCTCTGTCCAGGCCCAATTGAGAATTATTGCCATAGAAACATAGACTTTGACGGCAGATAAGGACCGCTAGGCCCATCTAGTCTGCCCATTTCCCTACCTACAGGATAGGCTGCAGATCCTAGTTAACCAACAGCCTATTTCTTCCTACCCACCACAAGAATTGCCTTATGTCTGTCCCATGCATTCTTGAATTCTCCCACAGTTTTAGATCCCACAACCTCCTCAGGAAGGCTGTTCCATGCATCCACTACCCTCTCTGTGAAATAATACTTCCTCACATTGCCCCTGAACCGCCCTCCTTCTATCTTTAAATTGTGTCCCCTTGTTCTTGCAAGTCTCTTTTCCTGAAAGATGCTACCCTCTTGGACTTTGTTGATTCCACTGAGGTACTTAAAAGTTTCTATCATGTCCCCCCTCTCCCTTCTTTCCTCAAGGGTATACATATTAAGCTCCTTTAGTCTCTCCTCATACGGCTTCTCTTGCAGACCCTGCACCATTTAGTTGCCCTCCTCTGGACTGCCTCTATCCTGTCTATGTCCTTGGAGATGGGGTCTCCAGAACTGGACACAGTACTCAGATGGGGTCTCACCAACTGTCTGTACAGAGGATAACAACTTCCTGTTTTCTGCTGATGATGCCTCCCTATACATCCCAGTATACCCCCAGCCCTCCCTACTGCCTTCTCACATTGCTTGCTAACCTTAAGGTCATCTGATATGATTACGCCCAGGTCCCTTCTTTGTTGTTGTTACTACCTCCCACCCATTGTGTATTCTTCCCTTGGGTTCTTGTTTCCCAGGTGCATTATTTTGCACTTCTTTGCATTGAATCCTAGCTGCCATACTTCTGACCATTCCTCCAACCTTGCCAAGTCCCTATTCATCCTTTCCATGCCTCCTTGTGTATCAACCCTGTTGCAGATCTTTGTGTCATCTGCAAAAAGGCATACTTTTCCTTCCAGTCCCTCTGCAATGTCACTGATGAAGACATTAAAAAGGACTGGACCCAATACTGAACCCTGCGGTACCCCACTAGTAACCCCCCTTTCTTCACATCCCACAGCCTGTGCAGCCTACAACCCTTCAGAAGATGCCTGCCATGGTGGAATATGGCCACCCTGTTTGTCCCCCTCTGTTTATAATGGACACACCCCTTTTCTCAGTCCCTTCCCCCTGGAATACAGTTTCTCTCTATACTGACTACAGTTATTTACAAACCCAATTTCAACCCCACCAATAAAGTTCCCAAGTCTCACAAACATATACAGTCCAGTGTGTGTCCAGTCCCACTAACATTGTGTGTATGCAGACGTCAGGTACCGTATGATGTCACAGGCCCACCAGTTCCTGTTGCTTCAAATTTCAGTCCCAAACAGAAATACACAGCCCTTCAATCCCAACCCCCAGTGGCTTTTCAGTATTTACTTGCACTATATATATACAATTTGTGAACTGTGGCTACAGTGTATGTGTGTGTGTTTCTCCCTCTGACTCTTCCATGCACAACTGTATCAGTGCTAATAGGGTTCAGGGATAAGTTGGGGAGAAAAAATAACGATCTGACTCCAAAAGTCCATTTCACTGTCAAATGAGGACAGACAGTTTTATTTATTTATTTAGTTATTTAGTTTTCTTTAACCGGTTAAGTGCACTAGCCATAGAATGACTATTTTCAGGCACGACCCGGAAGAGTACAACAGATAGTTAGACAAATACATTACATCAGTGCAAAACATTATTTAATAACAGGTGTAGCTAACAGTGGAAAATAATACATAAAGAAAAAATAAAATAACATAGGCTGCTGTAACTGATCATTGACACTTTTAATTAAATGTGATACACTGAAAAATAAAGGCTTCGCAAAACCAGAGAATTTTTTTTTTTCTGCATAGTAGATGCAATAGCAAATGACAATCGAAGCTGTCACATAGAAACATAGACTTTGATGGCAGATAAGGACCGCTTGGCCCCCCTAGTCTGCTCATTTTCCTACCTACTGAATAAGCTGCAGATACTAATTAACCAGCAGCCTACTTCCTCCTACTCCCCCCACCCACTATAATTGCCTTATGTCAGTCCCATGCATTCTTGAATTCAGTGGGGAATCACACTGAAGAATGAAGATAATAACGTTTACAGGTGCTGCTTCAGATGCCATGATTTTTTCGCTGAATATCTAAATATCTTCTTGGGCAGAGATAAATATGCTTGTGAGTCTACTATTTTTAAAACCTTACTCTGGCTAGAGAAGAAAAACACCTGTATATTCTTTATATTTTAGAACTTTCTGCTGGCTCCATTCGAGTAACCCACATAGTATGCATACTTATGGGTGCCTATGTGTCTTGAGAGAGACACGCAGAGTGCAGACAGATCATTCTATTCATAGGTCTTTACCATTAACAGTCATTATTTCGTGTTTTGCACATATCAAGTCTAAAAGGTATTTTTATTTTTATTTGCATGTTTTTGTTTCATCTGCTGCAGGAACAGATCAGAAAAGTGTCTCATCTGGATGATCCTTGTGACGTGCTGGCCACCTTCAACTAACACCACAAATCAGTGCCTTCAAAACCTGTGTATTTATTATTATTTACCAAGGAAACCTCATTTATTTGTAATACCCATCTCAGACAGGATCGGGCATTAGTTATGTCAGTTTCCCTGTCGAGTTCTGAAAAATCCGGAACAGGCTGGGTTATACAACAAACCTTAGCAAGTGTTTCGGTTTTCTTTTTTCTATGGAAGTATACTACCAAGGAGTTGATAAAAACGAATAATAAAAGCTAAATTGTAATGTGCTGGGCTGGGAAATCGATGTTGACTTAACTGAAAAGGGCAGAGAATGGAAACAAGGTATCATTTGCAGTTCACTCAAGTGAGAGGCATTTGAAATTAGAATTCTCAGACTAGATGATTATTACACCCTGCTAGCAGATGAAAAACACCCTTATAAAATGGGCATCCAAAATAAAGAAGTCTTATTGGTCAAAATATATCATGTGACTGTGAGTGAAATATATTTCATGCACAGTCATCCTGGTCCTAAACCATATTACACAATGAGCAAATCAGTCCTCCTAGAACTAGAACTATCTTCCATCAGTCCCCGTACAACCAGAATTGATCTTCCATCACAAACATGACTGCTACCTTTACACTAAATCTTCAACTGGGCCCTAAAAATAAAATAATTAAATGTTGTTTCCCTGATCATCACACTTTCCTTACACACATAAATAAATTAGAAACATTAATTATTGCTTATAGTTTTCATTACAACTGTTTCTTTACTGACAATGAAAAATCCTCCTTCTATCTTTACCTGTTCATCAGGGAGATCTCTTCTACTTGCCCTGACAGTGAGATAATTGAGTCTCTGGCTGTAGAATAGGCCTTTTTTAGTATATGGTTATGGCTTATTGTGTATGGAAAACAATAGTTTTCCAAATCTTGTTGTAGGACATTTCAAATGTCAAAAAAGTTGTTGTACTATCGTTCTGATGTCACATCGATAGTACAACTTTTTAGTCTTGAACTGTCATCTTATTGGCTAACTTGGCTGGATCAAATATGGGAAAAAAATGGAAACATGGCGGCGTGATTTAGTGACCGCCGATCAGTGGACCCTCCTAGATTTGAAATGAAGAGCCTCACAGGGCTCTGTGTCACAGTTTTTTTTTTCATTTCATTTTAAAAGGGCACAAAGATGAAACCAGAAAAATAGAAACTTGAGAGCACACAGGAGTGTGGAGATGCCTTAGCAATTATCAAGGGAGAAACAGGCGAGAGCAGGAGCTGCAGCAACTAACTCAGAAGTAACAAAGAACAAGAGGGGAAAAAAGAGACGCAAAAAATAAAAAGTAAATAAGCCCTTACCATATACTATATAAAACAGTAGATGGATGACCATCCACAACTAAGGCCTTTTTTCCATCTCGGTAGTTGATGACATCAGGGAGACCTCTCAAGCTTCGCTCTCAAAGTCTCTATGATGTCATCAACTCCCTCGATGGAAACACAGCCTTGTCGTAGATGGTCAGTCATCCACTATTCTATATGGGGGGTGTATATGTGTGTGTGTGTGTGTGCGCGTGTGTTCAGTATGTTAGAAGAGGAACATTCTGCCAGTGGGACTGAGCAGAATTCTGAATCTATGTATTCCATGATAAACATTCCACATCTTGAATTTTGATGCTAGCAAAGGACAATTTTTGCCCCACAGTAATACAATGACATCAGTTTCACTGGGGGAGCAGCAGAAGCAAGAGAACTGTCAGAGAACTGCTGGGTAATTTCTTTTTTTTTCTGTTTAATTTTGATATTGGAATTATTTGTGCTGTGAGGGGGTAAGGTGGTGGGGATTTAAATCTGTTACAACTGTTACTGAGTGACATTCTGGGCTGTGATATTGAATCTATGCTGTTTGAATTTTTTGAGCTGTTAGTATTTGAGATTCACTCAGTGTGGAACTCAGACAGGAAGCTGCAGTTTGGTCTTGTGAGAGGGGGAGGGGTAAATAGCAGGCTCCAACTTGGCCAACAGTTTGACTGAAGGGGCAGCAGAAGCAAGAGAGCTGTCAGGGAAGTGCTAGGTTATTTCTTTTTTTTCTGTTTAATTTTGATATTGGAATTGTTTGTGCTGTGAGGGGATAAGGTGGTGGGGATTTAAATCAGTTACAACTGTTACTGAGTGAAATTCTGGGCTGTGATATTTAATCTGTGCTGTTTGAAGTTTTGGAGCTGTTAGTGTGTGAGATTCACTCAGGTGTGGAACTCAGACAGGAAGCTGCAGTTTGGCATTGTACCTTTGTGGGGGAATGGAGAGGTCTCGATTGGGAAAGGGTTGGGGCTGACTGACTCTTACAGGAGTCAGGGCAGGGCCCAAATCCCACCTTCCCCATCCCTCCCACCCCAGTGTACTGCACATTTATAGGGGAGGAGCTACCCTACGATTGCTGGACAGGACTGCCAGGTGCAGCTCATTTCATTCCCTGGCCAGAAGTATGAAAGCCACAGAACATGGAAACACACAGTTTTGAAGCAGGGAAAATCTCACCCTTGGGCCTAAACCAAAAGCTTAACATAGGCAAGAGGAAAATATGGGGGGGACCACATTGGAGGGGTAAATGGAGCAGGCTGGGGTCAGATCCAGTGCAGGGTCTCAATGCCTCAAGGGCTGGGAGCATCTCTGGGAGGGTAGTAGGGTGTACTGGTTGTCAGTCAGCCATGGTACTGAACACAGCCTGGAAAATGGGGGGATGTATGGTATGTAGGCAGATTGCACAACTAAGGGAGGAGGTGGGATGGCTGAGATGGGCACTAAGCTGGGAAAGGGAGAGGAGTCAATGGGAGGACATGAGGGGTCCCGCTGAGGGAGCTACAGAAGCTAGAGGGGGGACTGTGGGGGACAAGGCACAGTCAAAAGGGAAGCTGCAGGGGGACAAGGAGCAAACTCAACAGTAGGAAAGGGAAGATGGAATGGGGACTGGAGGAAAGTTGGGGAGCATGAATGCAAGGGGGTGAGGGGAAGCACCAGAGGAGATACAAGAATCCTGGATAAGGGCAGTAAAGGGACACAAGAGAATCCTGGGGAAATGGTGGGTGATACAGTATAAAGGTGCAAAGCCTGCGCAGAGGACAAGGGAGGAGGGAGCAAGGGGACTATTAACCAGAGGGGTACAGGCAATGAACTTAGAACAGAGGAATAGATTTCCCCTACAAGAGGCACTAAATGGAGGGGAGATCAGGAAATGGGAGCTGAAGAGCACACGGGGAAGATGCAGAGGCAAACATGAAGAAGGGTGCGGAACAGTTGAAAAGGGGGAAGGCCCTATCAGGTAAGATGATGGCAACATTTGTGGAGGGGGGGAAGGATCTCCAGGAGGGGTCAGGAGAGGGACAGGGAGGGGAATGCACAAGGAGCAGTAATCGGTCAGAGGAGGGAGACATGGGTAAAGGGGGAGGAGCACAGCTGGAGGAATGGTCGAAGGGAGTGGGGGAAGGGGAGAGGAGCAATGCTGGTAGGGAGAATAGGAAGGGCAGAAGGAGGGGGTCTAGGGAGGTTAGGAGAGATGTGGAGGATAGAGAAGGAACAGTCAGAGATGGGGACAGGTTAGGGGTGGGGGAGGGATCCATAGAGGGTAGGGCAGAGCTACAAATGTGGTGGCCTCTTGAGATAGGTACCTTGGTAATAGGGTGGGGGTGAGGACGAGAAATAATGAGGTGAGATACTAGTGCTGGGGGATTCCATACTAAAAGGGATAAGATGGGGCAGTAAGGGGGAAAGGCATAGTCGTATATGGGTAGAGTCCATACCTGGGTTAACAGTGGACAGGGTGGGGCAATCAATTCTGACGCACGCAAAGAGGGGTAGGAGGAAACTGCATTTTGTGGTGCATGTGGGTACAAATGACCTAGTGGGGGAGATGGTGGAAGTTGTGAAGGAGAGGTTCAAGGAACTGGGAAGGTTGTGTGAGGAGCTGGGGGAATCGATGGCATTCTCAGAGGTGCTTCCTGTGCCCTGCGTGAGTATGGTGAGGAAAGGAAGGATTAGAGAGTTCAACACACGGCTGGGGAAATGGTGTTGGTCCAAGAGGTATGGGTTAGTGGGTGGCTGGGGTAGATCCTGGGACAATAATGATCTATACACAGGGGACATACTACACTTGAGCAGGGAGGGGAAGGGAGTGTTAAAGCAGGGGATAGGGGGGTACATAGCAGCAAAGGTGGATTTAAACTAGGTAGGGGGGTGGCGAGTGGACAGCTGGCAGGTAGGGATCCCAGAAAGGGGAGCCAGATGCACTTACCCCCCATGTTAACAGGGTAGGAGTTGGGGTAGAGCCATGAGAGGGGGGAACCAGGGAAAGGTAAGGAAGGAAACAGGGTGGAGGGTGGTCATGCTGAATGCAAGGAGATTAGGTAATAAGTCAGCGGAGTTGCAGGCTCTACTAACAGTGGGGAAGGTAGACATTGTGGCCATCACGAAAACGTGGGCCACCCAGTACCACGACTGGGATATGATGATCCCAGGGTATAGAATATTCAGGAAGGATAGGACTACAGGGAAAGGAGGGTGGCATTCTATGTATGGGAAGGGATAAGGTGTATAAGGGAGGAAGGGGAGGAAAGCAGAACAGAGGCCCTATTGATGCAGCTTCAGGACTCAAAAGGTAGGACACTGAGGATGGGGGTAGTATACAAACCACCAGTGCAAGGAGATGACCTCGATAGAGAGATAACTGAGCAAATCAGAAGGGTCTGTAGGAATGGGAACACAGTGGTGGTGGGGGATTTAAACCTACCTGGGGTGGATTGTAGTACTCCAACTACCACGAGTGCAAGGGAGCAAGTCATACTAGATGCATTTCAGGACAGCTTCCTGGTGCAGTTGGTACATGAGCCGACTAGATTGGTGAGGACGCTGGACCTGGTACTTTCAAATGGAAAGGCTGTAAGAGAATTAGGGGTGGAGGACCCTCTGGCTGGGAGTGACCACCATTCAGTGTGGTTCATGCTCAATATGGGTAGGGAAACAGGGAGTATGGGGATCAGGGTGATTGACTTTAAAGGGGCGGACTTTAAAAGGATGGGGGAAATTTTGGATAGGTATCTGGCAGGAATCCAACCAGACATGGATGCTAGTCAAAAATGGGATTTTATTAAAAAAGGTCTGACAGAGGCCACTGGGACTTGTACAAAGACACAGAGTAAGAAGGGAAGGGCAAAGATGCCCAGTTAGTTGACTCGAGGGGTTATGGAAGGGGTGAGAGCCAAGAGAAAGGCATTTCGGAAACTCAAGACATTGAGAAGAGGGGTTGACAAGGAGGAGTATACAAAGAAGTCCAGGGAGGTTACCAGGCTAGTCAGAGTAGCCAAGGCATTAAAAGAGCTGAGACTGGCACAGGGTATTAAGGAAGGAGAAAAGGACTTCTTCAGCTACATTAGAGAAAGAAGGAAGAACAAGGATCAGATTGTGAGGATTAGGAAGGATGGAGGGTGGGTGGAAAAGGGGGTGGATCAGGCAGAGGCACTAAATGAATATGGCTGCTCTGGGTTCAAAAAGGAGAAAGGGAGGCAGATACCCCAATGGAGGGGTGGAGTGGGTAGTGGGGGGGAGGGGGTGACTGATGTAGGGATTACAGAGGACAGGGTTCTGGAAGGATTAAGGGCACTGAGGGTAGACAAGGCATTGGGACCGGATGGCATTCACCCTAGGGTACTCAGGGAGCTGGTGGAGATCCTAGCAGGACCACTGGCTGACCTGTTCAATACCTCCCTGGACACAGGATGCATACCACAAGACTGGAGGATGGCCCATGTGGTGCCCATTCACAAAAGTGGCCCTAGGGATGAATCAGGCAACTACAGACCAGTGAGCCTTACACCAACTGTGGGGAAGCTCATGCAGACAATCCTAAAAGAGAGGCTAGTGACCTTTTTGGAGGACAGTGGTCTGCAGGACAGCCAACAACACCTGTTTTCCTAGGGAAGATCCTGCCAGACAAATCTAATTGAGTATTACAACTGGGTGACCAGGGAACTGGACAGGGGCCATGCAGTGGATGTCCTGTATTTGGACTTCAGCAAGGCCTTTGATTCCATGCCGCATGGGAGGCTGGGGGGGAAGCTGGAATACATAGGGGTGGGAACGAAGATGGTCAGATGGATCATAAGCTGGCTGAATGGAAGGCAGCAGAGGGTGGTGGTGGTGGGGGACTCTCATCACTGAGGGAAGTGATGAGCGGGGTGCCACAGGGATCGGTACTGGGACCAGTGCTGTTTGGGATATACATAGCTGATATCTCACATGGGATCCGGAGTAGGATCAGTCTGTTTGCTGATGATATGAAGATGGGAGCTGTGGTAGCTGACACTGAAGGGTGGAAGGGACTGCAGGAGGACCTGACCAGACTACAGTACTGGTCAGAAACATGGCAGCTGGTGTTCAACAACAAGAACTGCAAGGTACTGCATTTCAGAGCTAGGAACCAGGACAGGAGCTATCAGCTAGGAGGTGTGCAGCTGGAAAGCACCATGGAGGAAAAGGATCTGGGGATGCTTATAACGGGCAGCATGAACAACTCAGCTCAGTGCAGGAAGGCGGCAGCAAAAGCCAACAGGATGCTGGGGTGTATAGCGAGGGGAATATCCTCCAGAAATAGGGAGGTGATCCTTCCCTTGTACAGATCTCTGGTCAGGTCACACCTGGAGTACTTTGTGCAGTACTAGCACTCATTTCTGAAGAAGGACATCAAATTGTTGGTTGGGATGCAACGAAGGGTGACCAAGATGATCCAGGGATTGGAGGGAAAGTCCTATGGGGATAGATTGGGCAAGATGAACATGTACTCCCTGGAGGAGAGGAGGGATAGGGGGGATATGACTGAAACCTTTAAATAACTTAAGGGGATAAATAAAGCTAATACAGAAGGGATTTTCCAGCTTAGAAAAGGAAGGGATACAAGAGGGCATCACCTGAGATTGAAGGGGGGAATATTCAAGAGGGAAATTAGGAGACATTTTTTTCACTGAACGGGTGGTGGACAGGTGGAATGCTCTGCCCGAGGAGGTGGTATCCTGTAGAACAGTGGGTTGCTGTAAGAGGGGTTGGGACAGGTTGAGGGAGGGTTGTGATGAAAAGGGGTAGGGATGGTGGGGCCGCTGCAAGTTGAGGGGCTAGCTGCACAATCAAGTAAACTCGCTAGACCGTAAGGCCTGCTTCTGCTGGCATTTTCATTCGTTCGTATATTCGTATCATCAATGACATCATCTGCAGAGGGTGGAAGGATTATTTTATCATAAATGTCCACAGGTAGAGCTATTGTTTCTACATATAAACATGCTTTTCCCAACTGTAAAAAGTTTTGAAAAAGGGGCCCATTTTATAAGTGCAATAAGACACTCCAGGGGTGTGCAATGAACAGATTTTACTGCACTTCCAGGGGATGAAGGCACTCGAACTGTGGCCTTGTGACTCACTACGCCCTGTGCGTGTGGTAAAATCTGTGCCATGCACACTACATCATGTTGTATTGCTAACTTAGCTGAAAATATGCAAAATCAGTTAGGCAGTATATATTATAATTATCAGCCCCAGTGTGTAACAAGGTAAAGAGAATGTATTTAACAAATTCTGTATTTTGCTGTACTTGTTGCAGTTTGTATCAGAGGAAATATGCTGTAAGAGAGTGTTACATTTTTACAAAGTGACCGTCTAGTGCATCCGACAGCAGTTATTACAGTAGATCCCATACTTTAACACGTCTGTCTGCGTATCTGTAAGTGTGTGTGTGTGTATTGACTAACCACCACACACACAGGCAGATATTCAGATTAATTATGACTATCTTGTCTCTTCTTTTACCCTGCATTTTGAAAGTATAACCTGAAATCAAAGTTACATCAGTCAAACAATAAATAAACACGAGCAAATACACTGCTTAATGCCATTAGCTAGAAATCATCCATGGGTGGTGGATCCCTTAAAGGCCTGAAAATGACTTGTTAACAACATCTGAACAATTAATGGTCTGTTAAATACTAAAAGCTTAGTAAGCAGCTATCTACTCCAACATAGTAGTGCTCTTATAAACAAGCATTTGTCAATGCCGAATGTTGTCTTGCTGGCATTGGCATTGGCAGTGCAGGAGTTAGAGAGATGCATAATAAGAATGGCAGTGAAGTATGGAACCGATGCCAACCCCACCCCACCCTGCAGAGACTGACAGGCATTGAGGTGTGCCTTTGGGTCGTCAGCCATAACGCTAATGCCATTTCACCTCACCCTACCGTGCAGACTCTGACAAGTATTGCATTGTGCCTTGGGGTCATTGGACCTTATGCTCACCCCATTCCATAAGGAAATACAGTGAGCTAGGGGCAGTATAGGAGAATGGGGTGAACTTTGGGGCCAAAGAGTCCAAGGCACACCTTGATGCCTGTCACTGGCTGCAGGATGGGGGGGGTGGAATGGCATGAGCATTACAGCCAACAATCCAAAGTCACACCCCTGACGCCTGTCAGTCTCTACAGAGTGGGACGTTATGGTTAGAAACCCTAATGCCCTGGGCATTTGTTGGTATTTGCACTCCAAATTTTTAACATGGGCTTTTTGTGACCCCTCCTCATGAAAGCATTTGGGACCTCCACTCATAAACAGTGGCACTGTGATTTTGTTAATCTGTCCCAAACATTGATTTCCCACAGCGACCTCGCCATTCTGTGCCAGATGTGGGAAAATACCTTTCAGGCAGGATGTGAAAAATGACAGCTGTACCATTCAAAAGGAGGTGTGAAGAAATGGCAATGTTGAAAATCTGGAATGAAAATATAAAAACTTCTCAGTTATGAGCGTGCGTGGAAACTGCACAATGTACACTCGTAACACAGTCATTTTGTGGAATTTTTTCACCAGATGTTCAACATAGGCATTGTGGGACCTCCGCTCATGAACAGTGCCACTGTGATTTTCTTAATCAGTCCCGAACATTGATTTCCCACTGCAACCACACCATTGTGCGCCAGATGAGTGAAAACACATTTCGGGCAGGATGTGAAAAATGACAGCTGTACTGTTCATAAGGAGGTGTGAAAAAATGGCAATGTTGAAAATCTGGAGCGAAAATATTAAAACTTCTCGAAATTATGAGCGTGCATGGAAACTGCACAATGCATGTTCATAACAGTCATTTTTTGGAATTTTTTCACCAAATTTGCAATATAGGCTTTTTGGGACCCCACTTCATGAACAGTGACACTGTTGGTTCGTTAATCAGTCCCGGAAGATGATTCCGCACAGTGACCGTGAAATCACCTTTCAGGACCGAATAACGAAATGACAGTGACTGAGTTCATGAGGTGGGGTCCCAAGAACCCCACGTTGAAACTTTGGAGCCAAAAGTCGCAAAAATGGCCGAGATATCCACCTAAGTTGAACCCCCCCCCCCCATTGATGCCATTGTACAGCTTACCATGATTTTCTTCAGTTCGCGGTCGGCTTTTGAAGAGTTCAGACATTTCCGGCTCCACCAAAGATTGTCGCTCCAGGCTCCGGGGTAAGTATGGGGTGAGGAGGGTACAGGGATGGTGGTGCGACAGGGTGGGTGTAGGTTGGGGGAAGGGGCGCCATGACATTTAGGACCATTTTCTGTGTTTACGGGGGAGGATGTCGCGGGAAGGTTTTTTTTTTTTTACAGTTCTGCTTTGGGCACACTGGGGTGGGCTCCCTGTGTGCCACCTGTGTTTTTTGGGGACAGGGGAATAAAGCCGACGGGGATTGGGTCCCCCATCGGCAAAGAAAGCGTGTCTATGTTTGGGGGGGCATGATGCTGAGGGGAATTGGGCACCCACATCAGCAGATAAATAAAACAAGGGGGAACATTATGCCAATGGGGATTAGGCTCCCCCATCGGCAAGCGAACTTGGGAGGGAAATGCCAACAGGGGGATTGGGCACCCCTGACGTTGGCTTTCTAGGGACAGGTGAGAGGCAGATGGCAGCAGCCAATGCCATGTTTATTGAAATGTTTCAGCAGACAAGGCATGCCCTGCAATGACAGGGTGATCCCTCATTGCGGCGGTGAAATTCTTTCAAGTTGGTGGCACGCTTCTCAACTAATGTCATAGACAGCGTGCTCATTCATTGGTGCCACAGAGAGCAGCCCAAAAAAGCAGTGGCGCCATTGGCCACAACACTGCTGCACCTCCACAACCTGCTATTCCAGTAAGCAGCCACAAAATGTTGCTTGCACTGTACGCACAAGACAACATAAAAATGAGCAGGTCTTTGGCTTGTTCGACATTAGCGGGGCCGGGGTACTGTAAATTTTTTCATAAATATTTTGATCATAACCTCGCTAATTTTAAATATTTTAACTCCAGACTTTCAACATAGCCATTTTTCCACACCACCTCATAAACATGATGTGTTATTTTTAAAATCCTAGCTGAGATGTGTTTTCACTCCTCTGCTGCGTAATGACATTTCATCCAATATACTATAAATGGTATATGTCATGTCTATAAAGCGAATCCTAAAACAAGTATCTTCAAAAGTTGGGGTCAAATCTGAAAAAACAATTATTTAAAAAGCATCAAATGTTTGCCATTGACAAATGTTTGTTATATTATCCCGTACTAACTGAAAAAAGCATCCCCTGGTCCACCATCAACCCCCTTCGGAATTTTAAATACAGCTTCTGTATCCCCCTTAAAGAGCAGGTGCTTAGTAAGGGTATATATTTTAAAGAATAAAGGATTCCGGTCCTTAGATGCCTCTGTAATCATTTTGTTTGTTTTTATGAGTTTCTTAAATTACATTTTTAATCATTTTATTTGTATTTTGTTAGATAGAAGGATAGAAAAGGGGATGTGACAGGGTAAGGGGGAGGGTCACTGGAGAGGGAAGGGGGCAGCTGCAGTATAAGGGCTGCTAGCTGCACAATCGACCAGATTCGATAGACCGCAAGACCTGTATCTGCTGGCAGGTTTGAATGTTCGTGTGTTCATAGATACTAGTAGAAAAAGAATCCAATGGAATTCTTGCATTATGATGTCAGAAAAGTCTTACTGGCAAGGCTGTCAGTGTATTTCAATGGGAAACTACAAATCTGTTTTCAGATTTTTGTAGAGAAATAGCACTTTCTACCACCAAAATGTTATATATATTTTTTTTTCCATATTGATGTTTATCCTCTGTGGCGGGCCACAGGTTACGTCAGCCAGGCTTTACCAGGCTCTGGGGTCATTCAGGATCTTTAGGTGCTTTGCACATCCTGGCGGATCCCCGGAGCTGGCCCGGAGGTGTCATCCTTGCACGCCCCCCCCCCAATTTCCACATTTATGCCCCATTACTCCGAGGCCCCAGAACACAGTAGCATATGTGTGCGGAGGTGCACATATGCACCACGGCTCCTGGTGACGGCCCCTTCCGCCCTCCCCCGGCCTGCGCAAGGTCTCCCCGTGCATGGCACTGCCACCCAGACTCCACTAGGAGGCAGTCAAGCACTCAAGAGGCCCTCTGAACCATCCCGAGGAGGAGAGCTGACAGCTTAATCAGCTCCTTGCCCCCCCCCCGGCTGACCCCTTGTCCTGAGCTCAAGCCTGTACCCGGGTTGCCGGCATGGTGCGAGGTGTGGCCTCCGGTGCCTCAGCCCTCAGCTTCACTGGGGCAGCTAAAATGTTATATATTTAATTGAAATATTTGATTTTTGATAACCTGTGATCATTTGTTATAATTTAGTAGGTGACATTCATTTTCTTCATATTCATATCTTACTTAGAAAGAAGAAAAGTGAAGCTGACTTTTTAAAAAAAATGGTAAAATCATACAGATGGACCATAATGGTGCAAACAAATAAAATATAAAGTTTGTTGCTGAAAGAAGTATCTATTTCTTTTGAAAAAAATGGAAAAATATATTTAGTTTCTCACTGAAATACAATGGGCTCCTAAGTAGCTTGCAGTTTCTGACATCACAATACCAGAATTCCACTTAATTATTTTTTACTAGCAGTATGAAAAGCAAAGGTGAAACCCCACTTGTTTCACCGCACTAACAAATATCTTATTATAAAAGTAGAAAGCAATTACTAACATATCAAAATACAATATATAGAATAGTCATTTGTCTGTTTACTAGAAGTAAACACCTGCTCTTTAACCTTCTCTTCCCCAACGTGAGTATTTGATGTGATATGTTTATTTAAAATCTTGTAAATCCGTAGGCTGTAAAGACTGTTTACATGGGCGACCAGAACAACAAAATACTACAAACAAGACAACAAAATACAGCATACCTCAGTGCTCTAATCTTTCTTCACTGCTGAGCCATTCTAACCCTTGAACTACGTTTGTAGTTCTATGGGGTACCGTCTCTACCTCTAAAATATTTTGTTTGCATTGTGGTGACCAAAAATGTGCCCTTACCCATGCCATGTGCAATGGTAATATCACTTCCCTTGCTCTGCTCACTACTTCTCCTTCATACAGCCCATTATATGGTAGGTCATGTCTACTACAGCCACACACTAGCAGGAATACTTCAGATTACCATCAGTTACCACCCCAGACCCTTGCTATATGTTTCTGCTAGCATCTTGCCTTTTCATTTATATTTCAGATCCTTGTTGTTTGCAGCTAGATGCAATTCCATGTACCTTTTCAGATACAACCCGGTGTACCATTTTATTTATTTATTTTGCTTTTGATAACCGGGTAAGTGCACTAGACAAAAACCTGCCTATTTTCAGCCACGACCCGGGAGAGTACATTGCAGGTAACAAGAACATTACAGTATCCAAGATTGCAGAATATATGACTTTGGTACAATGTGGGGAAGTAACAGAGGTAAAGAGCAGTGATTGCAGGGGTTAAAGCAGTAGTGCAGCAACAACATGACGATAAACAGGATGACAAATGTATGACTATGCTTCATTACAGTCAGATACAGTATTACACACTCAGGGAAGGCAGAGATTAGACAATAGTACACCAACAATCATTACAGATTATCAAGATTAATTGTAACAATGACAATGGTATATTACAGGCTGTTACAATTGTTACAAGATCAGTGGTAGCTAAAATCAGAACAATGGTGTATAAAGTGCGTAAGATTACAACAGCTATCAGAGAAAAGGTTATGAAAATAGGTGCAAGTTAGTTGAGTTCTGGATATTGTTTAAGAAAGGCATGGAACTACCAGAGAGAAACAGTGAAAGACTAGAGAACTCACAAAAGGGTTATAAAGCAATTACACCATGGGCCAAGTCAAGATAATGATACTGAAGATAAAGACAAAGGGTAGGTGGTAAGTGCTTTAGAATGCAATTTAGTACAATACATTCAAACAATCATTTACATACATACAAAAATTACATTATCAAAGATGCTCCAGAGCTAAAAAGTGCAGTGTACCATAAACACTATATTAAAAACAAGACCAAACATTTCGGATATGTAAATATTCATGCAATGCATTACTCAATTAGTTAACTGAGGTGATTGTACAAAGAGAAACTGAAGCCGATCAATATCACTAAAACAAAAGCATGCGGTCAAAAAACACGTGGCAAAAAGCGCTAAAACTACCTGAACTACAGCGTGAGCCACAACTGCACAATTCAGGTAGTTGCCCTCTCCCACTTGTTGCCCAACCCCGAAGTATGTGTAAGCAATAAGACACGATGGGGTGTGCATTAGACAGATCTAATGCATGGCTAGGGGAACATAGTGAGGCCACAGGCCAAGTGCGTCCAGTCCCCTAGCTGTGCATTAGAACTGTCTAATGCACATCCCCGGAGTGGCTTATTGCACTTATAAAATGGGCCTGTGTATTCTAAAGGGGGTTTCTAGTTTAGCTGTGCATTAGACACATCTAATGCATGGCTACCAACCAATCAGATTGCTTGAAATCCTTTGCCCATTTTATAATATATAAATAAGGGGGGTGTGGTGGGCATAGCCCCCTGCAGAAAACATACATTTTCACTCCTGCACTCTGGTGGTTGGTGCTGCTTTTTTCCAAGCAGTTTTGAACCACGCTCCTTTTGTTTTGCTGTTTTTAACCTAAACCAAGAGAAATAGGTATGCTCTTCCACAGTGAGGATGTCCGATGACTGAATGCAGATTGACCCATTTTTGTGGATGTAGAGGAGTAAGAAGCCAATTACTTTCAGATAAACATGAATCAAAACTAAAGACAGTAGTGTTTAACAAATCTGCCAAACAATACAATGCATTTTCTTATATAGTCTTAAACATACATTTTGCAAGAGTTGAGATTGCCCGTTGGTCTTGGGAAAACAATAATTTTTATTCAGATTCATGCAGTGATGTACCCTGTTTCCCCCAACAGCAGAAAATGTTGCTGTTTTATGATAAAGAGCCTTATTTTTGTCAAGAATAATTTAAGTTGCACCCTCGGTAACTAAACAACTGTAATCAATTATTGGCAAAAGATTATGAGTAGCTATTTACTTTCTAGCTTCTGAAGTTAAATACTGATATGATAATTTATTTAGTTTTTATTTATCAGGTAGGTGCACTAGACAAACATTTGCCTATTTTCAGTCATGACTTCAGAGAACACAGCATAGGAGATCATCACAACAGTATACAGGAATACAGGGGTCATACATTTGTCAAGCAGCAATACAGAGAATAAATCAAGAGAAACAATACACAGGATACAATAAGTAGAGAACATGGTACATGATACAGAAATATGTACCTCAGTAAGACACAAAACCAAGCACAGGGATAGGTTACATTCACTGCTATTGGCAATCAGCCTAAACAAACAAGTGCAATAGCTCAGACAACTCGTTGCTATTCCTAGCAGCCTACAGGCAAGTATATATCGATGTCCTGATTAGAAGGGTGCAGTACTTTTTTGAAACCTTGGTTGGAGGTACACTGATGGACCGTAGACAGGACGGAGCTCCAAAGGTTAGGGGTATTATTAATTGTAACTCCCTCCCATGGGCTTACCTTGTTCCCCGTCCAAGAGCCTAGCAATGCAGCCATCCAGCTGCTCAAAGTAGCTTTTTATAGTGACTCCTCCTGCTGCATTAGACTGCTGCTCTTCTGGCACTAGAAATTGTTAGCAGCGACCAGGAGCAGCACAGGAAGCAGCCACAGCAATTTTTCTTCACTCTGCACCAGAACTGAAAAGAGGTCCATGACTGAAGGGAGCAACCTCTTCTTTTTCTTGTGCTTCATTGGCACACCTGAACTTCAGTAAGGCCTTTGACTCAGTCCCCCAAAAGAGGCTCATCAAAATACTGGCTGCTTTGCGGACAGGGGAGAAACTAACCAGATGGGTGGCAAACTGGTTAAGGGGTAGAACACAGCAGTTAGTGGTCAGAGAGCACTTTAGGATGAGAGAAGTTACTAGCTTAGTTCCACAGAGATCAGTGCTGGGTCCAGTCCTGTTCAATGTGTTTTCATCAACAACACTGGGGACAGCATCAAAGGCAAGATATGTATTTTTGCAGACTATACCAAGCTCTGTGATAGAGTGGGCACTGAGGAGGGCATATGAGCGATCTAATGGAGAACCTAGCCAGGCTGTAAATGTGGTCTGGAATCTGTCAGTTGGGATTCCATGCTAAAAAGTTCAAGGTAATGTATATAGCCCATAAGAATCCAAGGCCCAAATACAGTCTGGGGTGGGCGTGAAGGTCACAGTCACAAAGGAGGAGAAAGACCTGGGGATAGCAATTACAAGTGACCTGTAACCGGCAATGAAGTGCAAAAAAATGGTGGGGAAGGCAAACAGGATGCTTGGTTGCATATCAAGGAGGTTCTACAACAGGAGGAAAGAGGTCATTCTGCCCCTGTACAGGTCCATGGTGCATCCACACCTCTAGTACTGTGTGCAGTACTAGAGCACCTACCTTAAGAAAGGCATAAACAAGATGGAGGCAGTACAGAGGAGGGCTACCAAGTTAATTCAGGGGCAGCAGCATATCCCATATGAAGAGAGGCTGGTGAATGGCCTTTTCAAAAAGGAACTCAAACTTCACCTCTCACAGACAGTAAAACGTAAATGCTTTGGATGACACCAAGCAATCTGCAACACTCGCTAGCGGCCCCTCACCCTAACCTACATTTCACCCTATCTCAACCCCTCAACCCTCACTGCACCCAGTTCCCTACCCCCAACCCCTATTCTCCTTTTCCACTCATTCACCACATAGAGGATAATGTATGGGCATTAGTTAACAACAATGCTGTATTCACTTCGAGAGGTTACCATGGCAACTGTATAAACCTCGAGAGCGAAGCTTGAGAGGTTTATTGTTGCCTGCTAACCTCAAGAAGTGAATTCAGTGATGTTGTTAACTGACGCCCATACATTGTCTTGTATAGGGTATGGGCATCAGCTGAACATTTCTTGATCGTGGCAGTGATTACCTCACACTCGTAGTGAGGATTGTACTGTTGCTCATTCCCCACCACCACCACCACCGCCAAAATGACAAGAGGAAGCCCCACTCGGTCCATGTTCTCCCACTGTCCCATACTCAAGTTTTTAAATTAAATATGTCACTACCCACCTATTCCGAACATCAGGACTGTCCTTTCATCAGCGCTGCTGTCTTTTTTTGAAAGGATCTCACTGCTGCGGACGTTTCCTGATGAACGAAATTGATCTGTCCTCCACACAGCTGTTTACACGGAGCTCAGCATCGTTGACTGCACATGCACAATGAGGATCAATACTGTTGTACCATCGATGTGATGTCCTCAAGATGGTACAACACCATGTTGACGTCACATTGATGGTACAACAGCATTGTGTTTCCATCGAATTTAATGCACAACAGCGCTCTCCCATACACTATATATAATCTACTACCCTATCACTGATACCACCAGCCTCCCTCCCTACCACTGACTCCCTAGTTACTCTACCTTCTAGGGAATCCCATACATGTAACTCTCTATTTCCACTACCCAACTGGTAATTCCACTGTCCCGCATGCTACACCCCACACATCAATATACAGGCTTTATAACCTAGTATTTATCTAAGACAAGGCAATGGATGTATAGTAAACTGTTACTATGACAAGGCCTAGGCTGCTTACAGCATATTAACTTACTTTAAATTTAGTATTAGCTGTTTATGTTAAGTTGTACTGAATGTTAGAAACCTACTGTATGTACCCAACTGTGACTGTAAGTATCATGTATTTTGACATGGAACCTTTGTAAAAGAGCTATTAGCTCAAAGGTAATGTAATCCGAAGCTTTAAATAAATAAATAAACCTGAACATGTACTTACTGGAAGAGAAAAGAGAGAGGGGGACATGATCGAGACCTTCAAATACCTTAAAGGCATTAACAAGGTCAACCCAGGGAACCTTTTTTTGCAAACATGAGAACCAAAACTCTAGAGGGCACAACTACAAATTAGTGGGGGGGGGGAGGGGTTACAGGAAAGAGGACAAAATAAAAAATTACACACCGTAGTAAGGTTGTTTCTTCTCAGGGATCCCTCACTATCGTTACGCTCTATGCATCATCTCCTAGGAGACAGATGCCCTGGAGACAGAACTTTATTGTAATCAGTAGAATTTAGAATACTAGTTCAAAAAAACTCTGCAACCACCTTCCACTCTGGCAGTTGGAAGATTTGTTTCCATAGCCAGAGTGGAGCAGTGGCTAGTGAATTTAGATATGAGGCTACCAAAAATTATGCAAGTTTCTGTTTTTGAAAAACATCAATCAAACTGAAGCAGACATGTAAATGCAAAAAGTACACAGAAATGTTAAAAGCAAGCCAGACTTTACAATTCCAGAGAAACTGCTGTAGTAATGCTCAAGCAACCTTAGTAAAAGGAAGTGGGGACACAGGGTGGGGAATGTAACCAAACTGAGGGATCTCTAAGAAGAAACAACATTTTACTATGGTGAGTGTTTTTTTCTTCTAACCTCAGAAATCTCTCACTTAATGGTTATATTCTCAGTAGACTATACAACTGTACCTTGAGAGGCTGGCTCCAGAACCTGCTTAGGAAAAAGGTTCTGCAAGACAGCAGTTCCAAAGCTGACATCACTGTATGTCCAGTCAGTAGTGCTTTGTGAAGGTGTGCACTGTTTTCCAAGTAGTTACTTTGCAATTGTCCATTAGTGAGATGCCCCTTGTGGATGCAACAGTGGCACAGGTACCCTGTGCAGAGAGTGCCCTTAGGCACCTGGGTGGTATTTTTTCAGCTTTTTCATAACATAACTGTATGCAGGAGGCTATCCAGCAAGAAACAGTCCTCTTGGTTGCTGGTTTACCTTTGCCAACTTTGCCATAGGTAGCATAAAGCAGAGTATTTTTGGACTGGACCTCTTTTGTCTGGTCCATGTAAATACTCAGAGCTCTTTACAGGTCAAGACTGTGCAGTTTTTGCTCACCTGGAGAAGAATGCTCTGAATAGAGCACAGGACGTTTTATTGACTGGTTCGGGTAAAATTCAGATACCACCTTAGGTAGGAATTTGCTGTTGGTTCTATGGACCACCTTATACCCATGGAAGAGTACATAATTTGGCTCAATCAGGAATCTGATTTTCCATGTGACATACCTCAGGTCAGCAGTGTCCTTGGCTTGAATGGAATGTTCATGAGTGATCAAGGAAGACAGTGAGATGGATCTCATGGAGGGACTGAGTCCCTTACCTGTGGCTGCAAGTGGATGAGGCCTTCAAAAACCTTTTGAAAATGGGATGAGAGGCCAGTGACTTTTCTTGCCTGCAGATATGTCGGATGACACTGCTATTAAGTTCACCTTTAGTGTTGAAGGCCTTAGGCCTAGAGACTGCAGGTGTACCAGGTATTTCAGGGCCATAGACAACTTTGCCTCTATTGGGATTATTCATCTGGGGGCACACCAGTAAGAAAATCTCTTACATTTACAGGAGTATGTTTTTCTGGTTGCTGGTTTCCTTGAAAGTCTAAGCACCTTCAGGACTTCCTCTGAGAGATTTAATCCAGAATATTCTAACTCCTCAAGAACCATTAGGTGCAGTGTCTTGGGGTTTGGGAATACTATCCCACCCTGGGATAAGGTCAGAAGATTGTGACTCAGTGGCCGACTGATTGGAGACTTGCTGGACAGGGCCAGCAGGACTGAATACCAGGTCTGCCTGGCCCAGTCTGGAGCTACTAGGATCATTGCTGCAGGTCCCCTACTGAGTTTCAGGAAGACTTTCTGGATGAGTGGAAATGGTGGGAAGGCATACAGGAACCTTTCTGTCCAGTCTAAGAGCAGGGCATTCTTTGGAACTGTCCGTCTAGCTGGTGGTCTGCAAGAAAACTGTGGGAGCTGATTATTTTCCCAAGGAGTGAACAGGTCTATTTTGTGAGTGCTCCACCTTCTGAATACTGTGGCCAGAACCTGTATGTTCAAGACCCAGTTGTGATTTCCTTGGCTGGTTCTGCTTAAGGATTCTACCAGGACACGTCTTTACCTGGCAAGTGCACCACCTAAATGTTTTCTTTTAAGGTATATGCCAGGTCCCAGACCCTCATTGCTTCTGTACACAGTTTTGAGGATCTTGTCCCTTTCTGCTTGTTTGTGTAGTACACTATTATGGTGTTGTCTGCTTAGATTTGGACAGACTGCCCTTAGTTGGGAGGAGAATGACTGCATTGCTAACATTGCCATAGCTCCAGGATATTAATGTGTTCCATTGACTCCTGTTGGCTCCATATGCCACTCACTATGAGGTCCTGTAGGTTGGCGTCCCACCCCAGGAATGAGGTATCTGTAATAAGAACACTTGTTGGAGACTGCCAAAGGAAAGGAATGCATTCGCTGAGCTTGCTTTCACCACTATAATAACTTTACTAGTGCTTTTGTCACTGGCACTAGCTTTGAGCAGATCCCATCTTTGAAACCAGTTTTCTCTTAAGTGGTACTGGATATCTTTCATTTGGAACCTGGCCCATGGAACCACAGCTGTGGATGCAGCCATGTGTCTCAGTAATTGCAGGAAATCCCTTGCAGGCCTTGGGTGACCTGCTGTGAAGGACTATGTTGTTGCTATCAAAGCTGCAACTCTGGCCTGTGGTAGGAAGGTTTTCCCCTGCAGGGTGTTTAGCTCTGCTCCTATGAAGTCCAGTACTTGAACAGGTTCTGGTTGGGATTTCTGCAGGTTTATCAAGAACCCCAGAGACTCCAAGGTACTTTTTGCAGTCAGAAGTGATTACATTGTCTCCTGTTCTGTTTTCCCAGTGATTAGCCTGCTGTCCGGGCAGGAGAAAACCACCACACCTTGCCTTCTCAGGTGTGCTACCACCACAGTCAAGCATTTTATGAATACCCTTGATGCTGCGGTGAGGCCAAAGAGGAGAGCTGAGAACTGGTATTGGCAGTTCCCTAGCTTGAATCAAATATTTTCTGTGTGATTGCCTAACTGGGATATGAAAATAGGCATCTTTCAGATCCAGTGATCCAGCCAGTGTCCTGCCTGCAGAGATATCACTGTTCTCAGCATGACTTTCTTAAATTTATTTCTTGATATGCTTGTTTAGATGTGTGAGATCTAAAATGAGTCACAACTCCCCAATTTTTCTTGTGGGTTAGGAGGTACCTTGAGAATAGACCCTTGCCCCACTGAGAGGCAGGGACCTTTTCTACACCTTTTGCTGCCAACAATTTTTTTTTTACTTCCAATTCCAGCCACATTCTTTCTGTGGGAGAGAGTGCTGCAAAACTTTTGTGTTTCTGCAGTCTTGGGAACTTTTTGAACTACAAAGACAGTCTTAGTCCCACTACCTTCAGAACCCACTTGTCTGAGATAATGTTTACCCATTCCTGAAGGTTGTGAGTCAGTCTTTTCCCCACTGGCAATGGCTGGGTGACCTGGGCTGAACTGTCAGGGGGTTTGCTTTGACTGGGGCTTCAGTGCTAGTGCTTCAGCAACAGTACGCTTTGTGCCACTTCTGCCCCTGTAGTAGCTCCTTTATGGGAGATTCTCATGAGTAGCATACATGTTATAATGCCACCAAGAAGTGAATTTTCATCAAAGGAGAAATCCATAGCAGTGGTTTGGATATCCTGGGAAAGGAGGGTAGTCTTTGAGCAGGAAAATCTTCTTAAGGACACTGCAAGAGCTAAAACTCTAGCTGCAATGTTATTCGTATCCACAGCTGTGTGTAAATGGTACTTAGTGGTGTCCAGGGCTGAGCTTGCTGTAGCAACCAAGTCCTGTGCCATCTCACTATCTGTTCTATTAGCAAGTGCCAGAACTGTGTTCCACAATGCTCTGGTACCGCCCTGTATATGCTGAATAGGCTACATGTCTAATGAGTGGGGGAATTTGAAACATAAACTTTCTTAGCCGTAGCATCCAGTGTTTTGAGTCTGTAATAGGGGCTGTGTGTATCCTGGAATGAGCACGCTCTCTCTTTAAAAAAATCTGTTGCAACAGTAATTCTTTCTCTTGTACTATTCTATTTCTTCTCCCTATGTTCCCCAACTATCAGGAAGGCCACCTGTAGTTGTTCTGTGTATCCCTCTTTATTTCTTTCTTTTATTTCTTCTTGCTCTTCCACGTTTGTACTGTGCCCCTGATTACATGAATAAGCATTTAGTGGAACATAGCGCTTCTTGATCGTGCGCATTACAGCCTACACGAAGATGCGCATGATTGTCTGTGCGTATGTGCACACAATCGCCTGTGCGAACGTGCGGCAGTTCGTTTGCACTCCCATGGAGTTCATTTGCAAAATGGACTTGTTTGTCCTAACATTTAGCTAGGACAAACCAAGTGTAAAAAAGCCCTTATTTGCCTTCCTGTGTAGGCTAGAGGTTGAAACTGCAGGGTGAAATGAAAAACAAATCAAATGTCTTTCTGGTTGTTTCTGATGCCCTCCTAGCAAAATATACTGCAGAGATAGTTTCCTAAAGATAGAATATGTGCACAAGGTAACCTGTATGCTGGACCTTCAATTAATGTTTCCTGCAGTTTAAAGTCCTGTTTTAAAATGAGGCTGCTTGGTGCTTGCTATTTTCTGTATGCTAGACTGAAAGTGAGCGTGTTTGACTCCTTAGGCTTCTGCAGCCCATTTTTGTGGTTTGTTTTATTTTGTTTTAAGACAACACATTTTCTACTAGACTCTTGTATATTAGCAAGCTTATACATTATATATTTTAGGCAGTAGAAAGCTTTTACTGCTCTTCTAGAAAATATTGCTTTACCTATTTTAGCATTTCTTACAGCCAGGATTCTCCTTCATCCCTCTGACTCTTCTGTAGGGCCAGGCGGCCATTATCTATTATGTATCTTAGCTAGTTTATAGTCGGAAGTGATGGGAGGAGCCTGACTGTTTGGAAATGGACACTTACAAATAATTTTTCTTATTATTAATACTACTAGCCTATGTTATTGTGCTACTAACAATCTATTTTAGGTTTTCTTTAATGCTAGACTAAAAAATAAACATTCTGGAGGATATTGAGTCTTTAGTTATAAAAAGGGGTAGAGCCTATTAGATCACCTGATCCTTCTTCTGTATAAAAGGACCAGGTCTGGGAGCGTTTAGTTAGTTGGTGATAGGGTGCTGACCCTATCTGACCCCTAGCTCATTTGTAGGTGGAATTTTGTTTCCTTTTGAAACTATATTGAACTCTTATGCCTTTATTTGATGTCTTCTTGTTTATGCTTATTTTCTTTTGATGAAACCAGCCCGCTTTTGTTTATAATCATTGTATGAATAAATACTTATTTTATTTGGCATCCTGACACTGTGTTGGATTTCTTTACTACCCATGTTTACACTTGGTGTTAGAAGTGGGATAGCAGTGGATATTGTCCAAAAATATCCTGGATGTGCCAGAAGAAGCGGGACAAGCCAGAAGATTCCATGGCCAGTAGTGTTCTGACAAGGACAATGGCAGAGCAGCTACAGATTCCACTGAACACTGGCCTGAGGGATGTAAGAAGATGAGAGGCTAAGACCAAGAAACAAGAGGAAGGAGCTACAGGAGGGGAAGATGTCTCTAGTGGTTCTGCAGAAGAAGAAGAAGAAGAGACTCCCCCCAGTAAGATGGAGAACTTGTTAAGATGGCTTTGTGTAAAGCAAATCGACATGGAGAAACAAAGAGAGAGGGACCGTCTGCAGAGTGAAGCAAGGTGGGTGGACACATTGCGGGCCATTCAGAACCTAGGGGCCACTCATCAGAATCCACCTAATGATGGCCCAAAAGACATTAAACTTTCCAGACTGGCAGAGAAGGATGACATTGAGGCCTACATAACAACATTTTAGAGGGTGGCTACTACCTGTGGGTGGCCTCAGGACCAGTGGGTGGTCTGACTAGCCCCCTGTCTCACCGGAAAGGCCCAATTAGCTTACAGCCATGTTGAGACTAGACATGCCACTAAGTATGGTCATGTGCGCCAAGCAATCTTAAAGCACTATGATATAAGCATAGAGACTATCAACAGAGGTTTCAGACTTTCTGGTACCAGTCAGTGGATTCCCCACAGGAGGCATATGTGAGATTGCAAGATCTATGCAAGAAGTGGTTGCAGCCTTCCATGAAAACAAAGGACCTGGTTATAGAATCAGTTGTCTTAGAACAATTCATCAAGATCCTACCTCATGACGTGCAGATGTGGGTGAGGAAGCACCATCCAGGAACAGCAGAGAAAGCAATCAACTTGGCTGAGGACTTTTTGGCTGCCCGCCCATCATGTCAGAAAGGACATACCTGGACCAGTGCCTCCTCACCCACGGTAAGGCCTATGCATTCTACTTCTTCTAATAAGGTTTCTAGTGACACTAGTACTGTTAAATTGGATAAGCCTATAAGATGTTACAATCCTGACATTATTTGTCATGAGTGTCAAATGAAGGGTTACATAGCTAGATTCTGCCCAAAGAGAAAGAGTGATCTACACATCTAGCATTGGCCAGCTGGGGGCAATATATGAAGCCAATTACCATAGAAGGGAAGGAAGTGCTTGGACTGGTTGACTCAGGGAGTAGGCAAACTTTAGTCCGTACTGATCTTGTACAAGCAGAAAATACTCTGAACCACAAGACAGGAGTCACTTGCATTCATGGTGACGTGCACTTTTACCCCCTTAAATACATAAATGTGACTATGCAGGACCAAACACAACAGATACGGGTGGGTCTAGTGCCACGTTTGCCGCTACCCATAATATTGGGACATGATTTCCCTCTTTTTCAAAACCTGCTAACATCTGTCACTTCAGTGTGTGCCGTCACAACACTGGCTCAGGCCAAACAGGAACAGTGTATTTCAAAGGAGTTCCCATTTGATGAGGAACTTTATGACATGCCTGGGAAAACCAGAAAGTCCAAACGAGAAAAGAGATGAGATAAATATCAATGGACTTTAAAGAGGGACTTGATCCATGACGAGACATTATTGAAATGCACTGAACGTGATTCTTTTGCTAATCCTCAGAAACAAGACAGTACATTAACACCCTTATTTTTACAGATGGATCCTGAGGGGAAGGATTCCATAACTCCCAGTTTTAAAATCCGAAATGGAAAACTGTATAGACTTTGTACTAATCCTAAGACTGGAGAATGTGTGGATCAGCTGGTAGTTCCTACACAGTACCGGGCTAACCTAATGTATTTGGCCCATGATGTTCCTTGTGCAGGGCATGCAGGGAGGGACAGGACTCTCAGTAGGCTGCTACGGCATTTCTTTTGGACTGGTATCCATGAACAAGTAGCAGACTACTGCAAGAGTTGTAGTGCTTGCCAGAAAGTGGCTCTTATAAACAAAAAGGACAAAGTCCCTCTGCAACCCCTGCCACTGGTGTCCGTTCCCTTTGAACGGATTGCCATGGATATTGTAGGTCCTCTACCTAAAAGTACAAAAGGTAATAGATTTGTGCTGGTGATCTGTGATTATGGTACGAAATACCCAGAGGCTATTCCTCTATGTACTTTTACAGCAGAAAAAATAGCAGAAGAGTTACTGAAATTTTTCAGTAAGGTTGGAACACCCAAGGTGATACTGACAGATAGGGGTACAAACTTCTATTCTATCTTGCTGAAACATCTCTACCAAGCCTTAGGGGTGGAAGCTGTGTACACCTCCCCATACCACCCCCAAACAAATGGATTGGTAGAGCGTTTCAATAAGACACTGAAAAAGATGATTCAGAAGTATGTATCAGACGAGGGAAAGCACTGGGATCTCTACTTGCCACTCCTTCTGTTCGCCTATAGAGAGGTGCCCCAGGCGTCTACTGGCTTTTCACCATTTCAGCTATTATACGGCAAGAATCCTAGGGTCTTCTAAATGTCATTAAGGAGCAGTGGGAGACTGGTAATCTTGTAGAGACACCTACCACTTTGGAATATGTCACCCAGATGCATCAGAGGGTAGCCAAATATGCCGAACTAGCACAAGAACAGAATCAGGAAAAGCAGCAGTACCAGAAAGAGAGATATGATCAGGGAGTAGGGAATAAACAGTTCCAGCCAGGAGACCGTGTCTTACTGTAACTACCTTCCTCTGACAACAAGTTCATTATGAAGTGGCAGGGTCCATTTGTTGTACAGAGACAAACAGGGCCTGTTAACTTTGAGATTGAGGAACCAGATAGAAGATAAAAAGTGAAGGTGTACCATGCTAATTTACTTGAAAAATGGTGTGAGCAGTCTGAATCTGATGTACCCTCAAATATGTATGTTAGCCCTGTTCAGTCCGAGGAAACTGAGTTGGATCTTGCTTACAAGAGGTTGGACGCAGAAAGTATTCAAGCTGCAGTAGTATTTAACCCCTCATTTACAAAAGGCCAGAAAGCAGAGCTGGATACCCTATTACATCGGTTTGACAATACTTTTACCTGTATACCGGGGAGGACGGGTGAAATAAAACACCATATTCATGTGACCCAGGAGGCACCTATTAGGGTTAAGCCCTATAGATTACCTGAAAAAGTAAAAGATGATGTTGTCAAGGAGATCCGTAAAATGAAAGAAATGGGGGTGATAAAAGAGGTCAACAGTGACTGGGGCTTCCCCATGGTAATTGTACCCAAAAAAGAGGGAGGGATCAGGATATATTTGTATTTTCACAAGTTAAATGCAATATCTAAATTTGATGGTTATCCTATGCCCCGCGTCGATGACATCATCGATTGCCTCAGTCAAGCCAGGTACATCAGTACATTAGATCTCACAGAAGGGTACTGGCAGATCCCATTGGATGTGGAAGCCAAGGAAAAGACTGCCTTCAGTACCCCCATTGGATTGTTCCAGTTTGTAACAATGCCATTTGGCCTTCATGGTGCCCCCACCACTTTTCAACGGCATATGGACAGGATTCTTAGACCACACATGTCATACAGTGCAGCCTACCTGGATGATGTGATTATATTTAGTCCCACATGGGAAGAACATTTAAAACATCTAAATGCCGTGTTGAGCACTATTACCCAGGTGGGCCTTACCATTAATCCTACAAAGTGCTCTATAGCAATGACAGAGACAAGGTACTTAGGGTTTTGTAACTGGTCAAGGACAGATAAAACCCAAAATAGGGAAAGTGGATGCTGTAACCAAAAGTCCATGACCGGTAACTAAAAAACATGTTCGGTCCTTCCTAGGCTTGGCCGGTTATTACCGACGTTTTGTCCCCAATTTCGCTACCATTGCTAGTCCTCTGATAGACCTAAGAAAAACAGACCTACAGTGGTAGTTTGGTCACCAGCCTGTGAAGAGGCATTTAGTGCTATCAAAGCTGCCTGATGTTCATCCCCTATACTGAAGAGCCCAGATTTTTCCAAACCTTTTATTGTGCAGACCGACCCTTCCAATACTGGTGTTGGTGCGGTCTTATCCCAGATACAGGATGGAGAGGAACATCCTGTAATCTATATAAGTATAAAGCTGCATCTGAGAGAGAGACCAAATATTCTGCTATAGAAAAAGAATGTTTGGCCCTGAAGTGGGCAGTAGAGTCTCTGAGATACTATTTGTGGGGTACAGAATTTGAAGTATGGACCGATCATAATCCTCTTTGTTGGATTCATATGATGAAGGAGAAGAATCCGAGGATTATGAGGTGGTACCTGGCTTTGCAGCCATGTAAGTTTTTAGTAAAACACAGATCTGGGACCGCAAATAGCAATACAGATTTTATGTCTTGATTTGGTGCAGATATAACTGCACAGACAGAAGTAGACCTCGGGGTAATGACTGATAAAGACTCAGAGGGCAACCTCTGAATTTTTGTTTATTTATTTGAGTTTAAGGGACCCTGAGGTGGAGCTTTGGGAGTGGGTGGGCTGAAGCTCCATCTCTCCTTGTGAGAGATCTACTTATTCTGTCTGTAAAGAAAAGCAATAAAGAAAAAGGAAAGGTCCTTTAGAGAGAGCCCTGTCCCATGGCTTATTCTTAAGCGGGGAGGAGTATGTAATAGGGGCTGTGTGTATCCTGGAATGAGCACGCTCTCTCTCTTTAAAAAAATCTGTTGCAACAGTAATTCTTTCTCTTGTACTATTCTATTTCTTCTCCATATGTTCCCCAACTATCAGGAAGGCCACCTGTAGTTGTTCTGTGTATCCCTCTTTATTTCTTTTATTACTTCCTGCTGTTCCACTTTTGCACTGTGCCCCTGATTACATTAATAAGTCTTTAGTGGAACACAGCGCTGCTTGCTCATGCGCATTACAGCCTGCACGAAGATGCGCACGATCGTCTGTGTGTATGTGCGCACGATCGCCTGTTCGAACATGCAGCGGTTCGTTTGCACTCCCATGGAGTTCATTTGCAAAATGGACTTGTTTGTCCTAACATTTAGCTAGGACAAACCAAGTGTAAAATGCCCTTATTTGCCTTCCTGTGTAGGCTAGAGGTTGAAAGTGCAGGGTGAAATGAAAGAGAAGTTGAAAATGCTTTATATGTTTTAAACAGTAGAAAGCTTTTACTGCTGTTCTAGAAAATATTGCCTTACCTATTTTAGCATTTCTTACAGCCAGGATTCTCCTCCATCCCTCTGACTCTTCTATAGGGCCAGGCAGCCATTATCTTAGCTAGTTTATAGTCAGAAGTGATGGGAGGAGCCTGACTGTTTGGAAATGCACACTTAAAAAGAATTTTCCTTATTATTTATTTATTTTTATTTAGTTTTTGTTGACCGGGTAAGTGCACTAGACAAATCCTGCCTATTTTCAGGCACGACCCAGGGAAGGGGGATACAGATGAATGCCAACTGACCTTGAACCAGATTAAGCTGTTGGTGGTATTGTTAGTGAATGAGGGAAATTTGGCCAGGACACCGGGGAAATTCTCCTACTCTTTTTTCGATAAGTGCCATGGGATCTTTAACATCCACCTGAACTACCACCAATCCAGGCAGATGGGACCTCGGTTTAACGTCTCATCCGAAAGACGGCACCTCAGAAGTGCAGCACCCCTCTCATGCTGCACTACAGTGTCAGTACTGGGATATTAACCCAAGTGCCAGATGTGGGAACTGAACCCACAACCCTCTGATCTCCCGGCCTCAGAGGCGAGTGTGCTACCTACTGAGCCACTGACACTGACACATACTATTAGTCTATGTTATTGTGCTACTAACAACGTATTGTAGATTTTCTTTAATGCTAGACTGAAAAATAAAATTCTGGAAGATATTGAGCCTTCAGTTATAAAAAGGGGCGGAGCTTAATAGATCACCTGATCCTTCTACTGTATAAAAGGACCGGGTCTGGGAGCATTTAGTTAGTTGGTGATAGGGTGCTGACCCTATCTGACCCCTAGCTCATTTCTAGGTGGAATTTTGTTTCCTTTTGAAACTATATTGAACCGTTATGCCTTTATTTGATGTCTTCTTGTTTATGCTTATTTTCTTTTGATGAAACCAGTCCACTTTTGTTTATAACCATTGTATGAATAAATACTTATTTTATTTGGCATCCTGACACTGTGTTGGACTTCCTTACTACCCATGTTTACAGAGTCCTTTTCAGGAGACTGTGCAGAGAGGGTAACTTTTGCTCTCTCACAGGCAGCAGCCTGGACTACACCTTGGTGATCAGGGTGGGCATACAGTAACAGGCATTCCACCTCTTGTCTGTCCACGTGATATTTTCTTTCAATCTTTTTATCAATGGCTGCAGCTGAAGTAGATGCAGACATGATTTTTGATATGGCTTTCCTAAGAGACTTGAGTATGAAGACTAGCAACCTCCTTGATGGTGCTTTACCCATCAGGCCCAACTTCTTCATCCTCCTCAGTTTCCTGAGGGGGAATGTTGAGAGTATAAAGTATTTGTCTGACAAATGAGGAAAAAGAAGTACAGTCCTCATTATGCCATGGAGGAGAACTATGGTCATGCTAAGGTGTGCCCTCTGATTCCATGGTGTCATCTTCCTCCTCTTGTACATAGAACTTCTCTTTCTCCTCCTCCACAGGAAGAGAGACTGGAGCCTGAGCCTCGGAAAGGGGGTGGCATTTACATTATTAAAATTTCCCATAGCCTGGATGGCCTGGAAAAATTGCCACATCTTTGATATGTCCTCAGGTGAGGGCATTTTTTTCTTCCTTCTCTGTTCAGGAGGAGTGACACTGACATATGTTTTCTTTAAATTTCTTTATAGCAGGCACCAGTGTCTGCTCAGATGCTCTTTTATTTATATTTTTGCCTTCACTGGATTCAGGGTTCCCCCTTTCAGACATAGCATCTGATCTATCTATACCATGCCTTTCAGATGGCCGAGCAGCTTTGTCATTTTTCTTGTCACCCTTCACTTTTTTATAATTTATATTTTATTGAGGTATTTGAAATATACAGCGCAACGTACAGCTTATGGCAATGAAAATCACAAGTATAATCTCCCAGCCTAGCCAGAGCAAACACTAATGCTCCTTGAATTACAGGCTAAAACAGCTGCTCATTACATTTTGTGATGTTTCTGCTGAACATGAGGAGCGGACCCTTCTGAAGCATGCTTTCCACCATCACTGGGAACTCCCACAGAACTTTTTTATTATTTTTTGGTGACAAGGAGGCAGGCTGAAAAGTCTCAATTACTCTTAATTTATTTGCCCTTTTATTTAAGGTTTTAGGGCAAAAAACAATGCAGAACTCACAATTAATAAAGTCGTGATCCAGCCCCAGGCACTTTAAACATAGCTCGTGATCATCTATCCACAAAAGAAGAGAGTAAGGGATAAAATTAATAGAAACAGTTACTGAATGGAAAGGTAACCACAAGGTGATCTCTGGTTCCTGGGAATCAAAACAGGATCTGGAAAGACCACTGATTTAAAGTAAAATACCCTAACTAATGTAGAGTAATAAAGAAATTAACTTCAGCTAAAACTAAATACATTTTTAAAATAAATGACTGGAGACCCAGCAGTACCGGAGCTTGACATAGAACAACCATTCTCTCCAGGTGGAGAAACAAATCTGGCAACTGCTGAAGCAGAAAGTGGATGCAGAGTTTTTGAACCAGTGTTCTAAATTCTACTAATTAGAATAAGGTTCTGTCTCTGGGGCATCTGTTTCCTAGGAGATGATGCTTAGAGTGTAACCATGAAGTGAGAGATTCCTGGGATTAGAAGGCACTTCTTCACTGAGAGGGTGGTGGCAGGATGGAATGTACTGCCAGAAGGGATAGTAAATCACATTAGAGTTGGGGGTGGTTAAAGGTGGGTGTGATAGATTCAAGGGGAAGGTTAAGGTGACGGGAAGGGGGCAGAACAACTTGCAACACACGTGCATGAGCTCCACATCTAGTAGACTTGATGGACCTTCAGCCTTCTTCTGCTGGTCTTTTGTATATTCCTATGATCACAACTGCTGCACCACTGACATGGTACCAATGGCAGGCTCATGCTTGTGACAAGGTACTGTTTCTAAAATTAAATTGGCTCCCAGGCAGGAAGCACACAGCAGCCACCATACCGGAGTACACAGAGTACACAGAACGCTCAAGGACACTTCCTCACAGTTCCCCAAAGTGTGCACACATAGCTTGTGGGATCTCCCAGAAGGGACCTTAAGCTATCTAGTGCAGCAGAGAGAAAGGGTTGTCAGGGACTGAGTTAACTGAGGCAGTGTTTGTGGATTATTGCTTGAAAGGTGGTGGGATTCAAATCTGAGAGTTTCTGCATATTATTTAATTGCCTGCCTTACTTCATTCTCCATTTACAGATCCTTGTTCCTATGTTCCTGTTTCACCCATTAAACTTCATACCTTTTTGAACTGCATCAAGTACAGTTACTGTTTATCTGCCAAGAGTGCGATAGGTTGCATTATTATTATTATTATTATTTTCATGGTGGACAGCACCCTGATAGCCTGCTGTCAAAAGGACCCCCATCAGATGTAGTGGTGTGCAAAGTGCACAAAAACTGCAAACTACGCTACATCGCAAAGTTAATTCATTGGGTGAAGTAGCACTTGGCATTACAGAGGCAACTTTGTGAAGCTGCAAATTGAGAACTTCACAGGCGAAGTTGTGTTCCCAGCGGAAGTTCTCTAGAAGTAAGCAATGTACCATGTAACTGCAGGTCACATGGTACTGAAACTACAGGTATGTCATGAGGTGGTTATTTTCACTGCAGTCTTCAGTTTTATTACTGGAAACAACCATTGAGACAGCTTATTTACAATGGTGTCCTTCAAGGCTACATATTTAATTACAGATTGCAGTAAAAAAGAGAGAGAGAGAAAATTAGAGATACTGTAAATCTGCCTCTGTCTTTGTCCAATAAAAAAAAAATGTTTCCAACTCATTCAAAAGTGGGCTTTCTATCTCAGACCGCTCACACAACTTGAACCAGTGAGTCTCATAAATCTAGTGTGAGTTTTTTCTTCTAGTTTTGAACATTATTCAGTTTAAAATAGTGTTGATTTGTTTTGTCTAGTTTTTAGTTAATTTTGAACATCATTCAGTTTAAAATAGTGTTGCTTTGTTTTGGCTAGTTTTTGGTTAGAGGTGTACTGCTGTGGGGAAGGGGAGGTGCAACACCGAAAGGTCTGTACTTTTGTGAAAGAAATTTATCTCTGTTTCATTTTCAGTCTTTTTTGCTTATCATTGGGTGCTGCCCACCAGTTCCCAGATGGCTGTCTTGTTCACCACATCAGACAACAGTGTTGCACAGCTTGCAGGTCACCACAGTGTTGTTGGTGGGGTCCACTTCAAAAAAAGTCCCACAGCAGCTACTGCCTAGGAGAAGAGTCAGAGGTGGATGGTCTCTCATTCTCAAGAGGGGGATCATCTGGCAATGGCACCATGAGAGGGCATGGGGTACATTGCCTGCTGGTTCTGATAAAATAGGGGCAATGGGGGGAGCTGCTGCTTCCTGCTGCTGCAGTTTGAGGGAGAGGGTGACAAGCGGCCTGTAACTCTGCTTGGTACTCTGCGTTCTGGCCACTTACCATGATCTGGTTATGCCACCTCTCATGCTCAATTACAGTATATATATAGTTTATTTACTCCCATATCTTATTCTTTGACACTCTGAACAGCTGCAGCCTGATTCTAGCACATGCTACCACACTTGGGGATAATTATCATCTTTCACCCCAAAAAATATTCAGTCCCTCGTCCATCCAACACCTCCCTCTGCCCCAACCACCAGGACCCTCCCAGTTATGCCTCTGCTACTATATTCCTCCTCTTGCACTTAATACAACGGCAGCTTTTCTCCTCCCTATGTCACCACGTTTTGGGGCAAAAATCGCTTCGCCACCTTTTGTACGGTCCTCCACCCTCCCAATCCCTCACTCTGCTCTAACAATAGGGTCCTCTTCACTTGCACCCCTATTCCCCACCTCTCCCTACATTATGCACTTGATATCTTCTATCTGGTATGCCTACCCTTTCCCTAACATTTCCCATTACAAAATGCACAGTTTTTGAGCTTGGATCCAGCACAAGTTCATTATCCACGACTCCTTGTAGTTCTATGTTCAATGTATATTACCTGTAAATGTGCATTTTTACTATAATAGCAGCTATTTTTACTGTTTGTACAATTGTAACTTGTCTTTCTGTATTATTACTGTAGGACCGCAGGCCCACCTTGTAAATGAGCTTGCTCAATTGTGCCCGCCTGGATAAATAAAGATATTGATTGATTGATTGATTGAATGATTTGAAAATTGGTAACCAGGAAAGGCACACTGAGCCAAGGCTCATTTCCAGGTGTGACCAAGGGAAAGGGAATATAATAAATCATACATAAAACATACTCAGTAGTATAGAAGCATTCCACAAGATAAGGCCAATTAATATTAAAGTCCCCAAGGAGAATGAGTTCACCCGAAGAGGAGTGTGAGGAGTTGACAGAGAGTGAGTCACCCAGAAAAGAGGGCAAGATTTCTGGGAAGGCATAAAAAACCCCAATGAAGATGGGTAAGGTGGAGGGAAAGGAGATTCTGGCAAGTAGAAACTCATGGGAGGGGGGTACAGCCTCCCTGAGTGTGATGGTGCAGGAGATGCTTTGGTGGACACAGAGGGCAACAGCACTACCACGTTTGTCCTTCTCCTGACTGAAGAGGTGTAGCCAGGGAGTGTCAGATTAGAACTGGGAATTCTGGAGAGGAGCCAGGCTTCAGTGATAAAGAGGAAGTCAGAATAGAGTGTTGAGTGACCCATACTTTTAGAAGATCCAGTTTAGGCTTGAGGCTTCTAGCACAGAGGTGAAAAACACCAAGGCAAAGTAGGAAAAGGGGGGGGAGTGAGAGGGACCAAGGTTGGTTTCCACATCACCAGCAAGGAGAAGAAGCAGGATAAGGAGGTGCATAATGTAGTAGGACTTATGTTCCCTAGGCCGGGATGGAGGGAGGGGCAGGGAAAGGAATGGATAGATCGGTAAAGGACCTCCAGGTTTAGGGAGGGGGAGAAAAGGAGACCAGGGTGGATTGGGAGAGAGGAAAGAAAGGGAAGGTAGAAGGGTTGAGGGGAAGGAAGAGTAGGGGGAGGATGGGGGACGGAGGGTTGTGGAGGAGGGTAGGATGTGGAGGAGGAGAAGGCAGAGGACAAGGGCAGGGAGCATGATTAAAGGTACTAACCATAAACTGTTCTTAGCAAAACTTGTGCTTCAAATGGCAAAAAAGGTAATACCCAGGTAGAGTGTGACAGGGTTACCAGAAAATAAGAAGTCAGTAAAATACAACAGGCACAGAGTGGTGAAACAGCGCAGTGCAAACTTTTACGGAAGCTGGCAAAAAGTCATGATCCAGGTAGGGTGTGAACAGGTTGCCTGAGAATTGGCAGTACATGACAGACAGCAGGCAAACAATGATGGAGACAAACTGAGTTGACTAAAACAATGCAATAACTTAGACACAGGGTGTACCCAGACAGGAAATTTCTAGGATACTGTAATATTAACAGTAGTCAAGGCACACAGTGGCGATTGCTGATTGATGAATTTGAGCAAACAGAAATGTACTAGATTACAACAAGAAAGGTATACACTAAACTTGCAGTGGGGCTATACCTAGATAGGGTGCTCCTCTGCTCACCGTCATTTGGCCACTCTGCTGCTCACTGCCATCTGGCTGCTTACTCTGGTGGGCCCATCCCTGATCTATAGGACCTCAAGTTCCTTATCTGTAGGCTGCGGTAGCCTCTAGCTATCTCACTCACCGATGGACTTAAACAGTAGTAGTAGTAGTATTAGCATTAGCAGTAGTAGTCATAGTAGTAGTAGTAGTATTAGTAGTAGTGGTGGTGGTAGTAGTAGTAGTAGTAGTGGTAGTAGTAGTAGTGGTGGTGGTGGTAGTGGTAGTAATAATAGTATTAGTAGTAGTAGTGGTGGTGGTAGTAGTAGTAGTTGTAGTAGTGGTGGTAGTAGTAGTAGTAGTAGTGGTGGTAGTAGTAGTATTAGTAGTAGTAGTGGTTGTACTTTAATTTCTATGGCACCCTTCCCCTGAGGCTCAGGGCGCCTTACAAATGACAAAACAAACATATCTCAGAGTGAGAAACAGTAACATAAAATTAATAATTTAAAATACAACATAAATAATTAAAAATAAACAAACAAAGCAGCATGGGTGACTTAAATTAAACAGTCAGATTAAATGCCCATCAGATGTTGTTGAAGACCTCTTTAAAGAGGATTTTTTTAAGACCCCTTTTAAAGGCCTCCACCAAGGGGCCCTCTTTGAGGACCCTGGGCAATGAATTCCATAACAATGGACTAGCCATCACAAATGCTTGATCTCTGGGAGACTTTATTCTTCAATTAGTCAATCAATCAATCAATTCTTTATTTATTCAGGCGAAATATCATTGAGAAGAACTCATTTACAAGATGGACCTCCACATGTAAAAATAGCGATGACAACAGTAGAGCAACTAGGAGAAAGGTCTAATAGGATACAATACATCATTACACGTAGCATATAAGAACATGAGGCACAATATAATAATATAACAGCACAACATGACTAAACATAAGGGAAAAGTAATATTGTGAGTTGTAGTAGCTACAAGGATTAGTAAGTGCGAAAGGAGAGAGTAGGCAGGCAGTAGGTTTGTACAGGAAGGAGAAGTACCAGGGGGAGGTAAGTAGCAAGACACTATACACAATGCCTCAGGTCCTACAGTTGCAGGATTCAGAGAAGGCTAGCGAAAACAAGGTCTTGAAGGTGGAAAGTTTAACCAGCGTGGTTATTCTAAGGGTTTTCTGCAGCTTGTTCCACAAGGACGGTAGGGAATGACTGAAGGTCGATTTGCCAAAGCGTGTTCTAACTTTAGGAATAACAAGAGATATGTATGTAAGACTTCTCAAAGCATAGCTTTCAGGGGAACATATAGGGAGGCAATCGGAGATATATCGGGGAAGCTTCTTAGTGATGGCTCGGAAAGTCTAGAGGGTTGCATTTTTTTGTCGTCGGTAGTTAAGAGATGTCCAGCCTACTAGTCAGTATAAAACACAATGGTGAGTGGAATGAGGAACCCTGTAATTAATCTTATAGCCCGGTGGTATAAGGTGTCAAGTTTATTTAAAGTGGAACTAGTACCTTGTCCACATAAGAGGTCTGCATAATCCAGCAGGGAGAGAAATGTTGTTTGGACAAGTCTAGTCTTTGCTTCCACTGTAAGTAAGTGCTTATTCTTGCCCTAGGTACCATCAGGAGGCATTCTGTAGTGGAGCGGAAAGGGCAAGAGGACTGATAAGGAGTCAGGAGCTCACACAGGTAGCAAAGGCCCAATCCTTGTAGGGCCTAGGGACTTGTAGGTTAGTAAGTCAACCTTAAAAGTGATATACCACTTCACCGGCAGCTAGTGCAGTTTGCACAGGACCAGGGTCACGTAGCATGACTTCAGAAGGCCTATCAGCAACTTGGCCACATCTTTCTGCATTAGCTGCAGGCACTGTAGGGTACAGCCACTGATCCCGAGGTACAAAGCATTACAGTAGGTGAGCCTGGACATCACAAATGCATGTAACAATATCCCCAGGTTCCTGAAGGGGATAAGGGATTTAATCTGGGTGATGTTCCTGAGATGGTAAAAGCCACTTTGGACTATGGCTGACACCTGAGCCTCTAGTGTAAGACCTTAATTCAGAATGACCCCCAGATTTTTCACCTTGGCAGAGACCACCGACCTAGAGGAACTGAGCTTAAGCCCTGTCACCTCCACAACAGCCCCCCACCCCCAAATTGATCACTAATACCTCAGTCTTGTCTGGGTTGAGCTGTAGCCAGATAGATTTCATCCAGTACTGGAACTTGGCTGAACACCAATTTAGCACATCTACTGTATCCGACATCCCGACAAGACAGGTACAGTTGGGATGTCATCGGCATAGTACTGAAAACCGACACTATATCATCTAATGATCTCACTCAGGGCAATATGTAAACTGCAAACGAGTTATAGGATCGACCCACGTGGTACACCACAGGGGAGTGGCATAGGGCAAGAGGAAAAATTCCCCATCACAACCTTCTGCATCCTATCCCTGAGGTAGGACTCAAACTAACAGATGACTTGAGTGCAACACATTCCTCCATTCGATCCAGCAGCAACTCATGGTCTACAATGTCGAAGGCTGAGGAGTGATCTAGTAGAATGAGAACTGACAGTTCTCTTCTATCCCTCGCATTGAAAAGGTTATTACATACCCTGACCAACACAGTTTCTGTGCTGTGTCTTGACCTATACCCAGCCTGGAGGGGCGCATAGGTATCAAAGGCTGTAAGGTGCATCTCAAGCTGCAGTGCCACAATCTTCTTGATAACCTTTCCCAAAAAGGGCAGGTTAGAGACAGGTCAAAAATTCACAAGGTTATCCGGGTTCAAAGATGGTTTCTTCAGAAGGGGCCTAACCAAAGCATCTTTCAGTGCAGATGAGAAAACCCACTGTGACAGGGAGCATCAGACAATCCCCACAATTACCAGATCCAAATGTCCCACACAGCTCATCAGTAGTCATATTGGACCCAAGTCCAGTTTATTTATTTATTAAAAAGTGTTACCAGGAAAGGCACACTGAACAAGTTGCTCATCTCCTGGTGAGTGCTGGGGGAAGGAGTCAGGAGTTACACACAACATTACTAATACATTTGATAAGTTCAGCATACAGCAGTATGAGTAGTACATAATAATACATATATTAAATTGAGAATAGATGATGTGGAGTGCATACAAATGCTACAACAAAAAAAATAGTACAATCAAGCAATTACTACAGAAATTAGGAAAAGGGAAATGGAGAAACAATACAATTGTGGCACTTATTTAATTCGACATACTAGTACAAACATACACAATATCACTGTAAAAAAGACAAGAAGTGCCTGAGCTGAGGAACTAGGTAGTGTGACATTGACAGCCAGTTCAGAGTGCTATATCATTTTGTTTTAAATATAAATATGTATTACTGGTTGTCTCTGCTGAAAAATCTGGTGCTCTAAGAATGACCTCACTCATCCCTCCCCCCCCCCCAGGTTTCAGCTGAAAGATGAAAGCCATGAGAAAAATGCTGAAAAGAGCATGTGAGATCACACACACAGTTTTAGAGACAACGTGTTACGTAGAAGGCCTGAAGCTAATTACAAGGTGGAAGAAGCTTGAGTTGAGCATATCCATTTTTTATGACACGTCCAGAGGAAGAAACCCAGGTTGTGATGTATTTGTGCAAAAATCATAAAGATGCTTTCATGTCCTGGAAGCGGGAATCTTATTATGAGATCAACGAAGTGTCATTTGAAGGACTTGAATTATGCTGAAGTTGCAGAATGTAATACTTTGAAAATACATCCTGTTTTTGTGTAAGATATATATATTTTTTATATATAATCTGACAGAGGAGGAGCTAGATGACCTCACAGAAAAGGGGTTGGCAAATACAGTTTGTTTAAGGATTATTCTGTTTTACTTCAGACACACTTTTATGTAGACTCTGACAAGGAAAGATCTGTGAGCACTTTTAAACAGGTATTTAGAAAGAGAGTCAAATCTAAGTACTGTAAGTAGGAATTTACACTGTTTAAACCTTGTTCGTTTAAAAGATTTGTACGTCTTGTGATATGAGTTCCGTATTTTGTGTTTTGCATATTTTTATCTAGTGTGGTAAAATTCTTTTTAGAGCATACTTGGTCTGTCTTTGCCTTCTTTTCATTTGTAAGAAAAGTATATATGGTTATAGCAGACACTAGGCATAAACTGAAGGGTGATACCAAACTGGAAAGAGAAGCGTTTTAAATCTGAGGTCTTTAAAATTTTGAAGGGTTCATCTCTGTATACCTGATTAGGTGCCTATAGGCAAAGATATCTGGCCCCCTGAAGACAGAAATATCTGAGCCTGTGCATTAGGTACACTAGCAAGAGGTTCACAGTTTGAATCCCTCCAAGACTTGAGACCAAAGGATGATCCGAACTCACAAAACAGACAAGAGGGTTACCTTGTTCTGTTAAACTGTTCACAAGACTGCGCTCAGAGGTTGGCACTTTAGGAGTAGAGGGCCTGACCTGCTGAGTGGGTTTGTAACACATTGTTTGGCAGCAGTGGCATAATTTTGGTATCACAAGATTTTATTGTTCTGTGTCAGCTGAAACCGTAAGCTCTCTTGCAAAGAAAGAAGAAGACAGAGTTTTATTTTAAAAAGGAAACAAAACTATATATCACTTGGCTTACAGTTAGGATTCTACCCATTTTATTTTTTTTCCTAAAGTTCAGTCAGAGTAGCAGTAGTAAGGAAAGATGACTTCTAACTACAGCAGGCACACTATAAATTACTTAAAGCAGTTGTACGGGGACAGAGGAGTCCCTTGAGGTGAAAGCAAGCAAGCAGAGCCTCATAGATGCCCTGATGGTAGCAGATACCCAGAGCAGTGAGTCACCAACCATGACTGGAAAGGACCAAACCTCAAGTGTGGAAGAGCTAGCGGCCAGTGAAGGGTCCAGAACTGATGAGGAGGACAGCAGGACCACTGTCAGTGAAGGGCCACAGAAGCAGAGGATGGTCACCAGTATCCTGAATCCAGAGGTACTCAGACTGCAAATTGAGTTGCGCAGGATGAAACTGGAGGTAGAGCGAGAACAGAGGGAGGCAGACTGTGAGGAGTGTGAGCACCAGCGAGCTGCAGAGGAGAAGAGAGAGGAGCGCCAGAGACAACATGAACTGGAGAAGCTACGACTCCAAGCAGCGGCACCAGAGCAGGTAGGTGGCTTGGGTTTAACTGGGATTGTAGTGCTGGGTTACAAACTGAACTCCAAATTAATAGCCGAATTTAAAGAGGGGGAGGACATGGATGCCTTTTTAAATTCTTTTCAAAAAGATTGTATTCAGGCTGAAATTCCTAGAGAGTCCTGGAGCTTCCAGCTATCCCCGCTACTTACCGGGAAAGCTCAGGATGCATTGGGTCAAATGGACAATGAGGACAGCAATGATTACAGCAAGCTAAAAGTTGCACTGTTAAAAAAGTTTGAATTAACTGCTGAATCATATAGAGCTAAATTCCCTAAGCTCAGGAGAAGCCCTGATATGAGTTATGAAGAGCTAGCCATGAAACATCAGTTTTTAAAACATTGGTGGGAAGGAATTGAGGCAAACTCTGTTGATAAAATTGAAAATGTGATTTTATTAGAACAGTTTTATTGGGCATGCCCAGCAAAGCTAAAAACCTGGCTAGAGGATCGAGATCCCAGAATAGTGCAAGAGGCTGCTGAGCTCTCGGACCACTATGCCAAGAGCAGACCTGCTCTGAGAGTGAATGGGCCGGGCGTGGCAGCACAGAAAGGGAAAAGCGCACCTTCAGGGCAGCTTAAACCCTCACTGCCTTCACCAAAACCAGTTAGCCCCAGGTTTCAGAGAAAAGATTTCTCTGAGAGAAGAAATGAATGTTGGTTGTGTAAAGAAACTGGGTATATTGCCAGACAGTGCCCCAAAAAGGCGAGCAATACACAACAGGGTGCTAGAAAAGAAATAGGTTGTTTGTGTGTCCCTGGAAGCATGCCAGTGAACATGAGGATACACATGCACCCAGTCATGGTAAACGGTGTACAGACACAGGGGTTAAGGGACACAAGGGCATCCCTGACATTGGTGAAAGGGGATCTGCTACAGCCTGGTCAGCTTATACCCAATAAATACGTCACTGTACAGGACTTTGCGGGTGAAGAGAAAACATTGCCACTGGCTAGTGTTCTCCTAGACTGGGGTGAAACAGGGGGAACTGTACAACAGATGGCTGTAGCCAAAACATTAGCTGTGGATGTGATCCTGGGTAACAATCTCCAACAGGGGATGGTATGTGAAGTTACCCATAGTCAACTTGCAAGGGAAAATTGTGGTTCCCTGAACCCCACAGAAACCAGTGTGGAAACCACTGAGAGGCTGGTTCCCCAGCCTGTGTTTCTAGATGGGGAGACTGATAAAAAGGGGGTCGAAATGTCCTCAGTAGCAAGTGACCACACAGCTACGGGAAGTTACTCCAAAGAGGGAGGCGTGACCCATTGTCAGAAGGTTGAGATTGACAGTGATCCTGAGGGCCCTGACGCTAGTGCTAGGGACCCTAGTTTAGCAACTGAAGGGGACATGTCCCATGCCTTGGGACCATGTGAGGGGTTTGCAGCTGCTCAGAGGGGTGACCCTAGTTTAGAGACACTAAGGGCTTGGGCAGACTTGGACGGCACACAGGGAGGTGATGGCAAAACTAAGATTTATTGTGAAAATGGACTTATGTATACTCAGGCAGTACAGACAGAGGGAGGGATGCTAGGCAGGCAGCTTGTCGTTCCCAAGGGGTATCGTGAGCAGTTGCTGAAAACTGCACATGACATTTCCTTGTCTGGTCATCTGGGAATCACGTGCACTACACAGTGGTTAGCCCAGAATTTCTACTGGCCTAACTTCACCCAGCAGGTGAGGGAGTATTGCAGGTCTTGTCACCGGTGCCAAGAAATAGGGAAGGCGGGCAAGAAAACCCAAGCCGCCCTGATTCCCTTGCCCATAGTGGAGGAGCCATTCCAGAGGATCGGAATGGATATTGTGGGGCCTTTAAATACCTCCAGTTCCTCAGGGAAGAGATTCATCCTGACTGTGGTGGATTATGCCACCCGGTACCCAGAGGCAGTTGCCCTATCCTCACTGAGGACGGACAAATTAACAGATGCCTCACTTGGGATTTTCTCCCATGTCGGGTTTCCGCAGGAGGTAATCACCGATCGAGGGGGGTTCCTTCATGTCGAACGTGATGAAATGTTTATGGGAGAAGTGTGGGGTGGTGCAGAGATGCACAACACCGTATCGCCCACAAGCCAATGGACTTGTGGAATGATTCAGTGGTACCCTAAAGTCAATGCTCTGGCCATTTTCTGAACAGCATGGGAGGGACTGGGAGAAATACCTTCCCCACCTGTTGTTTGCATACAGCGAGGTGCCCCAAGAGTTGACAAGATTTTCCCCCTTCAAACTCATATGGACGCCAGGTACATGGGCCCCTGGACTTGATCTGGGAGGATTGGGAAGGCAAGCATGCCACCCAGGGAACTCCCATTGTGGATTACGTCGTTAGGTTTAGGGAAAGGCTGAAGGAGCTTATGGGGACAGCCCAGAACAACCTGGCAGCTGTCCAACAGAAACAAAAAGTGTGGTACGACCGCAGAGCCAGAGCTCGCTCGTACATGGTGGGTCAGGAAGTCATGGTCCTTATTCTGGTCCGGAAAGACAAGCTGCAAGCTGAGTGGGCAGGACCATACAAAGTGGTTAGGAAGGTAAATGACATGAACTACATTGTGGAGTTACCTGACAGAAGACAGACAGAAAGGATGTACCATGTCAACATGATGAAGCTATATGCAAATAGGGCTGACATGATATTTGCAGTATGTAGTCATGGGGAGGGGACGGACGAAGGAGACCCCCTTTTGGACTTGCTGGAGGAAAGTAAGTGGAAGTCCTCTGTGGAGACAGTAAAATTGTCTCCACAGCTGGCCCCAGACCAGATACAGAAAGTAAGGGAGGTTTTAGCAGACTTTACACCATTGTTTAGTGCCAAACCTGGAATAACCCTCTTAGTGACACACTATGTGGAGACAGGGACACAGACGTCCATATGGCGGACAGCATATCGGGTGTCAGAGGCTGTCCAAAAGGACATTAGGAGGAAAGTGGAGGAGATGCTGGATTTAGGAGTAATCCAGAGATCCCACAGCCCCTGGGCCTCACCCGTAGTCCTTGTACCTAAGCCAGATGGCTCAACTCATTTCTGTGTGGACTATCATGGACTGAATGCAGTCATGAAGTCCAATGCCCACCCGATGCCCCGGATGGACAAACTCCTGGACAAGTTGGGAGGGGCGACCTACCTTACAATCATTGACCTGACAAAGGGGTACTGGCAGGTAGAGTTGACAGACAGAGCTAGGGAGAGGTCAGCCTTCATCACTCCGATAGGCTTATCTGAGTTTAAAGTAATGCCTTTCCGAATGAAGAATGCCCCGGACACTTTCCAAAAGTTGGTGAACCAGGTGTTAAATGGTGCTGAGGAGTACGCTATGGCGTACCTGGATGACATTGCCATCTTTAGTACCAGCTGGGAGGAACACCTATCCCACCTTAGAGAAGTGCTGGACAGGATACAAAGGGCCGGGCACACTGTCAAAGCTGAGAAGTGCCAGGTGGCTATGGAAGAAGTGGCATACCTCGGGCATATGGTAGGCCGGGGACAGCTCCATCCTAACCAAATAAAGATAGAGGTGATCCAGGCGTGGCCCAGACCAGAAACCCAGAAGCAGGTCAGGAGCTTCTAGGGACAGCAGGGTACTACAGGAAATTTGTACCCAATTACAGTGCCCTGGCTGCTCCCCTATCTAACCTGATAAAGAAAAGAATGCCAAAGAAAATTACCTGGGGCCCAGCCTGTGAGGAAACCTTTACCAAACTAAAGAAGGCACTGTGCAGTGCTCCTGTTTTGACAAGTCCTGACTATAGCAAGACCTCTATAGTTCAGACTGATGCCTCAAACATGGGTAGTGGGGCAGTACTGAGTCAGACATACAGCCAAGGGACAGATCACCCAGTAGTGTACCTGAGCAGGAAGCTACGTCCCAGGGAGCAAGCGTACTCCACGGTGGAAAAGAAGTGTCTTGCCATAGTGTGGGCCCTAAAGAAATTAGAGCCATACTTGTATGGGCAGCATTTTGTGGTGCAGACTGACCACAGCACCCTGGTTTGGCTGACACAGATGGGGAAGAACAATGGGAGACTGATAAGATGGAATCTTGCTTTACAAGGGTATGATCTAAAAATCGTACATAGGGCTGGAGTGAAGAGCCAGAACTCAGTTGGGCTGTCTAGGGTCTATGAGGAGTGAACTGATTTGGAAAGCTCATCCCATGTAGGGGATAGAACCCCCAAATTCAGTCTAGGTGGGGGGGAATTGTGACGTGGACAGCCAGTTCTGAGTGCTGTATCATTTTGTTTTAAATATAAAAATGTATTACTGGTCATCTCTGCTGAAAAATCTGTTGCTCTTAGAATGACCTCACTCATCCTCCCCCAGGTTTCAGCTGAAAGATGAAAGCCATGAGAAAAATGCTGAAAACAGCATGGGAGATCACACACACAGTTTTAGAGACAATGTGTTACGTGGAAGGCCTGAAGCTAATTATAGGGTGTAAGAAGCTTGAGTTGAGCATATCCATTTTTTATGACATGTCCAGAGGAAGAAAAGCAGGTTGTGATGTATTAGTGTAAAAATCATAAAGATGCTTTCATGTCCTGGAAGGGGGAAGCTTATTATGAGATCAACAAAGTATCATTTGAAGGACATGAATTATGCTGAAGTTGCAGAATGTAATACTTTGAAAAGACATCCTGTTTTTGTATAAGATATATATTTTTTTTATATATAATCTGACAGAGGAGGAGCTAGATGACCTCACACAAAAGGGGTTGGCAAATACAGTTTGTTTAAGGATTATTCTGTTTTACTTCAGACATACTTTTATGTAGACTCTGACAAGGAAAGATCTGTGAGCACTTTTAAACAGGTATTTAGAAAGAGAGTCAAATCTAAGTACTGTAAGTAGGAATTTACACTGTTTAAACCTTGTTCTTTTAAAAGATCTGTATGTCTTGAGTTCCGTATTTTGTGTTTTACATATTTTTATCTATTGTAGTAAAATTCTTTTTAGAGCATACTTGATCTGTCTTTGCCTTCTTTTCATTTGTAAGAAAAGTATATATGGTTATAGCAGACACTAGGCATAAGCTGAAGGGTGATACCAAACTGGAAAGAGAAACATTTTAAATCTGAGGTCTTTATTAAAGTTTTGAAGGGTTCATCTCTGTATACCTGGTTAGATGCCTGTAGGCAAAGATATCTGCCCCCCCCCCCGAAGACAGAAATATCTGAGCCTGTGCATTGGGTACGCTAGCAAGAGGTTCACAGTTTGAATCCCTCCAAGACTTGAGACCAAAGGTTGATCTGAACTCACAAAACAGACAAGAGGGTTACCTTGTTTTGTTAAACTGTTCACAAGACTGCGCTTGGACGTTGGCACTTTGGGAGTAGAGGGCCTGACTTGCTGAGTGGGTTTGTGACAGGTAATAATCTTTTCTCACATAGAGAGACAATAGAGGAGGGCAATGAGTGGGAGGGGAGAGAGCATTAGGTGCATGTGTACGTGGGAGAGAAGAAGTTGTACAGGGATGTAGAGATGGAGTGAGGGGAAGAGGAGTGTCTTATTTGATCAGGTAGTGAGTTCCATAGTTTAGGGGAGTGCTGCGAGAACGCTGTCTTCCCTACTGAGGAAGATCATTGAGGGACTGACATTGTATGAGTATCGTAGGATCCAGTTCACAGAGGGTGGGCTGTAGCTCTGAGATTACTCCACAGACCTCTTCCATCATAACTGACCTAAATTCTCCTCAAGACAGATGAGGACATCCATGGCTAACAGGATCATCTTCCGCTGGGTTGCAACAGCCCATTTGGGGAGATCCCAGCCCATACAGAGGACACCTGTTGCGAATACTCAGGCAAACTCTTCACACTTAGCGGATGAACATGCCCTTAGCAGGCTGCAGACAGGCCAGGTAAAGCAATCTATCTACAGTCTGAAAGGGATGAGTCAGTCAGTTCCTCCCTGTGGCAATCTCTCTCTAGACAAAAAAGCTGCCTTTTTTAGGGTGATTATCCTTTGATATTCACTGTAGTGAATATTCAAAGCCAGTTTGTCCCTCAGGGCTCTGGATTTCCTCCAACAATGCTTCAACCTCTGCTCCTTGGACTTCAGCCCCCAGAGCTCCCAGTTGAACCACGGGGATCCTCGGTGCAAGACCAGTGGGTGTACAAGAATGGGTGCGATGGCACTGAGAGCCCCAGAGATGGACCTGTTATAGACCTCCACTGCTTCCTGCGATCCTGTCCCACATGCTGTCATCATACCAGAGTTGTCCAATACTACCTAAAGTCCCTTAGGCTGTAGCCCCTTTAAATTTTTTTTTTCCAATTGTTTAACCAGGTGAGACACACTAAGCTGAAAGCTTTTTTACAGGTGCAACCTGGAGTACAGGGAAGTTAAGTGACGTGCTCAGGGTCACACAGTATGTGCAAGTGGGGGCTGTGGGATTCAAACCGAGGTCTTCAGATTTGCAGCTCAGAGCCCTAAAACACTGCACTATACTGCTTCCCTAAATGGCAGTATTGAACCATTTCTGCAGGTGGTGGACTACAGGAGGGAGCCCTGAAGGAGACCTTCACCATGCAGTGATCTGACCAACTGACCAGATCAATCTCGAGATTATCAGTCTCTAGCCCCAGGGGGAAGAAAACAGGTCCAAGGCATGTCCATGTTGGTGGGTTGCAGAAGCTGCCACTTAGGCAAGACCTGGTGATTCCATTACTATGAGGACATTTTGACCAAAGTGCGAGAAATCATCGTTAATCCAGGCATTAATGTCACTCAGAATTAATTGTCTGAGTGACTCAAAGACCCTATCAGCAATGAAGTCTGCATAATCTCCTGCTGAAATCTCCCTCATATCCCGGCTGGTACAAGGAGGACCCTACAACCTGCACCTGAACCCCCATACAGTGCCATACATTCAAACGATGAGGCTACTCCTACGGGTGCATGGTGAAGTTCAACTCAGATGTAAAACAGATGCCCCCCGTGATCCCTCCTGGCTCTTCAGAAAGTGTATAATTGAGAATGCAGCCAGGACAGAGCCCTCCAAGACCGGACTCACATTATCATTCAGCCAGGTCTCTTTGATGCAAGCCTGCTAGCTACATTGACAGAGAAACCAAGAACAAAATCTGCCATAATTGCAGTCTCGTCCCTCATCAATCTTGCATTGCATAACACTGCCCAAAGGGGAACGAGAAGAGGCAGCTGGCTCATTAGCTACCTGTCCACTCAGTCTACTGGGAGCCCTGAGTATGGGGAACCAAACTCATCTGTCCTATTCTAGGTCCCATTTTGCCCTCGGTCATCTCCTGGTCCTCACTATCCCAATAAAGCCCTCCTCGCAAGCTCCCTCTAAACCCAGCAACCAACCGCAATGCCTCCTTGCAATCCCCACCTCCCTGCAGTAATGATAGGCTACCGCTGGCAGGGGGGTCCAGAAAGAGGTGGAAACTGTGGAGGTGGGATGTGGAGTAACTTAGCTTAGAGGTTCTGGGTCCCACACTCATCCTGATGCTGATCAACAAAACAATCCCAAACAAAGGTAATAATAACTCCCCCCCCCCCAAAACAACCGGCTCACAACCCACAACCCAAATCAACACATACTACTTAAAGGAAAACAGTCATAATCTCATGGCTCCCACCCCCAAAGCCTTACCCCCGATTAGGCATTTCGCAAGAGAAACACTATTCTTCAGATAAGGGAACTTACTTTTTTTAAATGTTATAAAGTCCTGGGGTCTGCAAAATGTCCGATGCAGTGTGGTTCCATTTCATGAGAAAGTGCGGCGCCGCACCTCTCACTTCAATATACTTATACTCGCCTTGACAAAGAACGAGAAGCACAAAAATGTTTGGCTGTTGTGAGAGAGGTGGCGAATCTGTGTACTTGCTGCACTTGAACTTGAACGCCACGGCGGCCTGGATTTTTATCATTTGTACCAAATAGAGGAATTTCTTACTGCAACAACGGATAGCCTCTCCTCTTATGTGGTGACTGGGAAGCTGAGCTGTCTACATATTTATTAAGAGGGTATTGGTAATGCTGTTTTTTTTTCTGGAAACCGTGCTGTGAAGGAGAAAGGAGGTTGTAGACGGTGAGATATTCAGTGAGTTGGGAGGAAACCATCTTTTCAAGAATCTTGTTTAGCACAGGAAGGATCGCAATGGGTCTATAATTGCTAATATTTTTACTATTGCCCTTTTTGAACATAAATACAACATTTGATAACTTCCATATGTGAGGTAAGGTATGGGGGGAAATAGCAAACAAATATTCTTGTGATCGACACAGTGAGTTCAAAAGCAGCAATGCTGAGTAATTTGGGCTCAATCCTGTCAGAACCAGCAGATGTAGTAACAGAATATTGTCATAAGATGTTAATGCACATTAAAAATCTTAACCTCTTTAAGTTATAAAGTGGGGTGTCACAGCTGGCAGTGCCACAGCTGGCCATTGTTGGAGGTAGGGGGAGGTCAAATTTATGAAGATGGGGAAGGACCAAGTATAGGCTGAGATCAGTGAAGCATTTGTTAAAAGAGTTTGCTGCTGTTGTAAGATTATTGCAGTTGACTCTATTAATGTTCAAGTCCATGGTGTAAAGTTGCCAGATGGACCCATCACCAGAACTGGCGTGTGGGTCACTGGTGGTGCAGTCAAATAGCGATGTACGATGCCAACTTTTATTATGGTGGATGTTTCTTTTACACTTGTTTCTGAGTGTTCTATATTTTGCCCTTGTGGAGTTTAAATATCTGAACTAGATGGATTGTTTTCCTCTGGACATTAGACCTTTAAAGACTGAAAAGTTATAGTCCAATTCCAGCAGTGAAATGGACCTAATATTACAGAACACTGCAGTTTTCATCTCTCCCTTTAAAATTTAAATTTATTTCATTTTATTATCTATGGTTGCGATTTGGGGTGAGAGGAGTATTGTTGTGGGAGATAGTTTATGATTTGGGTGGGGGTGAGTGGATGGTGGTGTGTGAGTGGTTAGAACATTTTTTTGTAAAGTTGTGTGACTGTGTGGTGTGTGTCAATTGGAATTTTAATTGTGTTTCGAGCTAGTTTGGATTGGTTTGGCCTGACAGTAATGTGTCAGAGTACGGGCTTCGTAAGAATCACCTATGTTGCCTCCCTGCTACTCAACTTCCACCACTTTGTCGACCTCCCTGTTCCTTCCATCACAGCTAGATGCTGTAGGGAGGTTAGGATAACAAGGAGGTGGGTGAGTCGTTGCTGGTGGAGGGCAGTGGGGGGGGGTAAGGGACATTGAGGCTGTAAGGTCCAGGAGATGCCCTGAGTTTAAACAGGGCTGAGGGAGATGCCAAACATGTTTGGTCCCTGTACCCAGGGGTCTCACTGAACCAAGTGGGCAGACAGCTTTAGGTACAGCTGCTTCCTCTAATCCTCTTCGGGCAGTGCTCTGCAATGCTAAGGCAATAAGGAACAAGACCGCTGTTTTTGCCGACTTGATTTCCTCTGTCGTCCTGGCTTGCATTACGGAGACCTGGCTGGGTGACAATGCTGGTCCAGTTCTAGAGGTCACTGTCCCCACCGGGTACTCTGTAGTGCACTGCCCGAGGAAAGATCGCAGGGGTAGGAGAGTGGCCATCATTTTTAGAGCCAACCTGAGCTTCACGGTGCATTCAGTTGATAATACCAGATCTTTTAAGTGCATCGCAGTGCGTGGGGGTCCAGGTGCAGGCTGCAGAGTACCCCTTATTTACCGCCCTCCTGGGGTGGGAGGAGAATTTCTGCAGGAGGTAGTGGACTGCATCATTGACAGGTGTTGGAGTCCCCCAGGTGTTTAATCCTGGGGGACTTCAATGCTTGGGTCGACGACAAATCCTTGCAGCTCAGTTATGACCTCCTTCAGTTAATGTCTTCACTGGGCCTGACACAAGCAGTTGCTTCTGCGACCCACCAGCACAGCCACACACTCAACCTGGTGTTCCAGCTGGGTCTTGGGGTTGATAATCTTAAGATCAATCGTGTCTCTTCGTCCGATCACTGCTCTGTGGGTTTCATGTTCGGGGCCCCCTGATAGACCGTCCCCTGTGGAGATGGTCAGCTACCGCCCTTTAATGGGGTTAGACCCAGAAGGACTTTTGGCGGTGGCTGACCTATCTAGAGTTGAGGCAGCTTGTGCAATTGGCTCCAGTGAGGCAGTGGCCACATATAATATGGTGGTGTCCAAAGCACTGTACGCCATCGCTCCAGTTCGTATATGACCCAGATCCTCTCACTTGAGATCCCCTTGGTTTAATGGGGATCTCAAGATGATGAAGATCAAGGGTTGGAAGTTGGAGCATTGTTGGCGGATGACCCAACTGGAGGGTGACAAACTAGTCCTGCGTGCCCACTATAGTGAGTATCAGGAGGCAATCTCCCATAAGAAGGCAGAGTTCCTGTCCAGGAAGACTGTGGCAGGGAGGAACAGACCTGCTCAGCTTTTTCAGACTGTGAATAAGCTCTTTCACCCGGCCTGTCTACAGCCAAAAAATACTTTTTCATCCACCTTCTGTGAAGAGTTTGCTCTGTCCTTCTCTGACAGTGTTATCCATACGGTCGGGGATTCTGTCAGGGGGGCTTATGCCTTGCAGTGGCCAGACTAGTGTGAGCAGAGGATCTCTCTGCCTGTCTGAAAGGAGCTTAAGCCAGTGGAGGTGCCAGAAATGACTGGGGTGATTTTAGAGCTGAAGCACACATTTTGTGAACTGAACCCAGCCCCAATGCATTTCTTGATGGGATGTGCTGAGGCTGTTGGCCCGGTGTTCGCCAGGATTGCCAGATGCTCGATGGAAAAGGGGGTGTTCCCAGTGGCCTAGAAAGAGGCACTGGTGAGACCCCTCCTAAAGAAATCTTCCCTCAACCCAGACGTCCTGGCGAATTATCGTCCCATCCCCAACCTGCCTTTTTTGAACAAGGTTGTCGAGAAATTGGTGACTCATCATCTTGAGGATCGTCTCATTTCCTATGACATCTATGAGCCATTTCAGTTGGGTTTTTGGGCTAGACACAGGAAAGATACGGCACTAGTGAGGGTGTATAATGATCTACTCCAGGCTAGAGATAGAGGAGACAGGACAGTTCTGGTACTTCTTGATCTCTCTTCAGCTTTTGACATCATGGACCCCACTGTGCTTCTTGATCAGCTCTGTGAGTTTTGTGGACCTCCGATACTGTCATCAGATGGTTCGAGTCCTATCTCTTGGATAAGGTGCAGCGGGTAGTGATGGGAAATTTCTCCTCCTCTCCAATGCCTCTGTCATGTGGAGTTCCGCAGGGCTCGATCCTGTCACTGATGCTGTTCGCGGTGTATATGCTGCCTCTGGGTGAGATCATTCGGCAATACAGCATGGAGTTTCACTGCTGTGCAGATGATACTCAGCTGTATTTGTCATTTGCTCCAGGAACATCCAATGCCATTGACATGCTTAATATTTGTCTGGCTAAAATCAATGACTGGATGGCTTTCAGCTGACTGAGACTTAACCTGGATAAGACAGAGGTGCTAGAGGTTGAGCCGAGTTGCAGGCATGATGGGTAGCTGCCTGGAGCAGACACAAGTCTTTTCCTGGGGTCTGCTCCATTGGTTGCCTCCCTGAGGGTATGTAATCTAGGCGTAATCCTGGACAGCAGGCTGACCTTTGAAGATCAGGTGTCGTCTGTTAAGAGTGGTTTCTACCACTTACGAAACATCGCCAGGATCAAGCCCCTCATTCCATCTGAGGATCTACCAACCCTAGTAAATACCTTTGTTACACCCAGGCTTGACTACTGCAATGCTCTTTACTTCGAGGTCATAGGAGGGACCCTCCGCAGGCTGCAGCTGGCGCTGCTCGCTTACTGATGGGCCTACCCAGGTCATGTCATGTGACCCCGGTCCTGCGTTCTCTGCACTGGCTGCTGGTCAGGTGGTGGGTCCTTTTCAAGGTGGGCTTGCTCACCTATAAGGCCCTATATGGACTGCTTCCTGGCTTCCTGTCGGAGCTCCTGACACCTGTGACCTCTGTTCACTCCTTCCGCTCCTCCTCGATGTTCCCAGGGTTCAGCTCAGAACATCTGGTGATCGAGCTTTCAGTGTCTCTGGGCTGACCCTGTGTAATGCACTTCCACCTGCAATCTGGGAGGTCCCTTCGATTGGTGTTTTTAAGCAGAGGCTTAAGGCCCACCTATTCAGCCAGGTGTTTACTGAATAACACACTCCAACCCTGTTTTTTTATCATAGTTAGTTTTAATTATTGAGTATTGCTTTTATCTTCTACTGCTTTTAAAAGTATTTGTATGTTATTTGTTATATTGTGTACAGTCCCCAGAGCCTCTGGGAGTGGGTGCCTTAAAAATAAAATTTGCCTTACCCAGTCAGATGTAGCCTTAGAGGCTTTAAAGGTGACCAACAATTGTCTCTCACTGTAATTAGAGACAAGATGGGGTGGTCTATCCACTTTGTGACTGGGCCACATACTTTCCAAATGGTGCAGAGGGCATACTTGTACTGAAGTTTTGTGAAGGTAAGGGTGAAATAGGAGACAGCATGATCAAAATCATTGGTGCTCCACAACTGTGCCCAGTCCAGACATGCAACCTCATGTTTAAATTGAGTAGCGTTGAAGTGCAAGAAGTCACAGAAATTAGTAAGTCTTGGAGGGACCTTTGGTGACTTAGGTTTCCAAACACAGAATACTGAGGAGTGGTCACTGATGACATCAGCGAGTACACCTGAACAAATAACCCTGTCTGGTTTAAGGTAAAAGTATCCAGTCAGTAAGGGTAGTACATTGACCATTGTTAGACCTCCTGGTGAGATCCAGAATGATTTGGTTAAGCTAAAGCTTGTTGATGGTCAGTTTAATGTTTTTTTTAGCTTAGTCAGTTAATATTAAAGGGGAACAGTCACCACAAAGGGCCCCCCCCACACACACACACACACACAAGTGAGGGGCTGGGCCCAATGATGGACTTTGTGTGCAAAATCATTTTGTTTTACTTACTGTTTACTGTAGTGTAGCAGAGTGTATCAAACTAAATTTGCTTATTTTTAGGCTGACATTTGTAACTACAAATCCCAGAATCCCATGCAGCTGACATCAGAGCAGGACTGCAGCAGTGGGAGGTTCAATAGCCTGCAGTGCATGTTAGAATTTATATAAACTCTGATCTTTAGATTATTGATTCCATTGTACTCTCAGGGCTAAATACAGCCACAGAGGATGGTACTTAGCCCAAGGAGAAAAGCAGAACCGGAAAACATTAATCGGAGCTTATAAAAGCTCTAACACATACTGCAGTCTATTATATCTCTCACTGCTGCAGTCCTGCTCTGATGTCAGCTGCAGGGGATTCTGGGATTTGTAGTCACAGAAGATGTCAGCCTAGCAGTAAGCAAAATTAGTTTGACACAATCTACTGTACTGCAGTAAACAGTAAGTGAAACAAAATGTTTTTGCACACAAAGTACATATTGGGACAAGCCCTACACTTGGGTGTGGGGCCATTTGTGCTGACTGTTCCACTTTAAAAGTCTCCAAAGAGGAGGAATTAATTGTTTTGGACAAGGGGATGTACAGAACTAATAAAAGTGGAAAGGAGCTGCTGACTGCCAGATGGGGGAAAAAAATACACACATATTAGGCAGAATTTTTGGAGTTCCCCAGGAGGACCATATCACAAAATTCCAATTGATAATAGAAGGCAGGTGAACAATCAGGGGCAGAAACATGTAGATGATTTTTATAATAAATCATTGTGCCACTTCCTTTCTTAGCATTAGTATGGTCACACCTTAAGAAGTTACAGCTGGGTAAAGCACAGAGGTTACCTGATATGTGCAGGTTTAACCACGTTTCTGAGATTCCTAGAATGTCAGGGTTGTAGTGGTTAACCCATGCTGTGAGCTCTCCTATGTTAGAGATCAGGCTTCTAATATTCAGATGAGCAATTCTGAGTCCCTTTATTAAGTTCACCATGCGCGCATGCATGCATACACGTGCAGCAAACTTCTTGCTGTAGAGTACTTTGGGAGGGGTGTTACACTGTCTGTTCAGTGCAAGTGCTCTGGAAGGGGCGAGACAGTGCCACACCAATCAGCAGGCAGGCTAATTGTGATGAGTTTTCCTTTTTTCTTGGGTGGGAACATTCTCTACTTGTGAAGAAAAAGCTGCACCAATCATATGATGGCTTTTTGTTTGATGTCAAGACATCACCCGGCAAACAACTGATCGCCCCTTCCGCCCATTCCTTCTACCTTAAGCTCCATTCTCCATGCCTCCCTGTTCGTCAGTGTCCCAAGCGGGTTATGTGCACATAGTTGACTCCATGATATCCCTGCTGTGCTCTTTGCTGCCTCCTCTTTCACCGTGGCCCTGTCTTGTGGCATTGCTGCCCGCCTGTCCCATTGTGGCAAATGAGGTGCCAGTGTTGTGTTCCCCCCCATCAAGAGAAAGGCAGGCATTCTGTGATCAGGGAGTGGACTGTTACTCCCAACCTTCATTGGGGTCGTGTGTGCGGCTTTCCATTTGCAGCACCCGCCACTCTGTCCTCTCACTCTCTCTGTTCAAACCCCCCCAAGGCTTACATTATAGGCTCTGGTGCGGCATTACTAACTGGCAGCTCCTCTGCCCAGCACACTCTTCAGGCACCCCCCCCACACTCTTACATTAGCCGCAATGCAGCTTCCAGTTCTGGCAGCTCCTCTACCCTGCGCACTTTCCTTCCTTGCTCCTTCTATTGTTGCGGAGTGGCTTTACAAAATAGCAGCTCCCTTGCTGCTCTTCCCCCTGGCTGCCTACTCTTGAGCCCCATAGGGCAGCCTCCTCTTGAACCCCGTAGGGTATAAACAATTGAAAATTCTGCCGCTGGAGCGGCTGTCGGGAAGGTGGGAGGAAGGGAGGCACTTTCACTCCTTGCCTCCTCCACCTCCTGTTGACTCCACTTTGCTCCCCCATCTCCCACCCATGTGGAGTAGGCCGCAGCTTGAGATCTATGTGGACTGGCAGTTCTGAGTACCTGCAGGCACTCTCACTTAAGCACGATCGCGCCAGAGGTAGCCTGCCTTTGGCTGTGCAGCAGCCCACACTGCTCTCTTTTGCTGCCACTATCAAAATCAATGCCCACAGCATAAAAGAGCTCATGAAGCCCCCACTAGACCCCAGGAAAGGGTTTAAATTGTTTTAAAATAAACATTGGCCTCAGCCAATAGGGTGGTAGCCCATTAGACCAACAGGGCTATCTTTTAACATTGTGGCCCCCCAAGGGCATTTCCAAGCGCAACTGACCACCAGTGCCTACTTTATTTAACAAAAGGGCTACTAGCCCCTCACTAGTCTTCACTAGCCCACCTGGGCTACTAGCTAAAATACTGGCCACTCAGCCACCACTAGAGGCAAGAGATTTTAGCTAAGACCCTCTTCCCCAAACCTTTCCTCACTTTCTGCTTTTTTACTGTTTTCCTTTTTTAACTAACCTATTTTCTCTTCTATTTCCACAGGTCTGACAGGACGAGGGCTCCTACCTACATCAGATAAGCATAGTTTTATTTCTATCCTGTCCCTTTTGCTGCTGGACCCCCTTAAGAGCTGCCGATCCTTTGGGACCCCTTTTCTATCTTTTATTTTACAGGTACACTGGCATCACCCCTTCGGACTCCTACCCTGGCACCCTGCAGCAGGTAAGTCCCTCTATTTTACACATTATTTTGCTGCAGATCCTAGTTAACCGACAGATTACTTCCTCCTAACACCCTCTAGATTTGCCTTATGCCTGTCCCATGCATTCTTGAATTCCCCTACTGTTTTTGACTCCATGACCCCCTCAGAAAGGCCATTCCATGCATCCACCACCCTCTCTGCAGAAAAATACTTCCTCATGTTGCCGAGAGCCATCCTCCCTCCCTCCCTCCCTCTATCTTCAATGTGTACCCCCTTGTTCTTGCACATCTCTTTTTCTGAAAGGTGCTACCCTCTTGGACTTAGCTGATTCCCTTGTGGTACTTAAAAGTTTCTATCATGTCCCCCTCGCCCTCCTTTCCTCGAGGGTATACATATTAAGCTCCTTTAGTCTCTCTTCATATGGCTTCTGGTGCAGACGATACACCATTTCAGTTGCCTTCTTCTGGACTGCCTCCATCCTGTCCATGTCCTTGCAGAGATGGGGTCTCCAGAACTGCATGCAGCACTCCAGATGGGGTCTCACCAACTGTCTGTACAGAGGGATAACAACTTCTTGTTTGCTACTGGCGATGCCTCTCCCTATGCATCCCAGTATCCCCCCCCAGCCCTCCATACTGCCTTCGCACATTGCTTGCCTACCTTTAGGTCATCTGATATGACTACCCCCAGGTTCCTTTCCATTTTTACATTTGCCGTGCACGCCGGTGCATGACAAACATTTTGTTATATACAGGATTTTGAGAGGTGTGCCACTGAGATCCAATACAATACTCTCTATACGGGGCTTGGCCATGTCACACCAGTCGTCAGCAAGGCTGATTATGATGCTGTTCTAGCTTGAAACTGCGTGAAGTTCAAAAGAATGTGCCAACAGAGACAATCATAAATCATCTCTTTCCTATTATTTTAACACAGCGCAACTGGTCTCTAGATATGTTCTCAGCCTGCCTGCTCCTTACCTTCTCAACATTATGGCAATGGAAACTGAAACTGCTTGTTAAATATTGGTTGCCTATTAAATAGGGTTACCACCTGTCCTATTTCATGCAGGAGAGTCCCATTTTCTGCACTCCCATTTCATCACCCTTATGAAGTATCAGTGGGACATCAAATGTCCCACTTTTGCAGATAAACAAACAGCAGGAAAAGTGCTGATCTGCCAGGAGCTGCACTTAACTCTTCTCAGCTCAGGCTGTCAGCTCAGATCTCTTTCCTGAATCAGACAGCTTAGTCTCATAAAACAGCAACATTTGCTGTAACTGAAGGCAGCCCCCCCACCACACACACACACATACACACACATTGTGGCTTTTGGTTTATTGCCAACGGTATTTCAGTAATCTAAGTAGAAACATCCCCTGCCCCATGAATGATGACCTGTAGGTACCCATAGCAACAGCTGCAGTGGAACTGAAGGGGAGTCAGATGTTGATGACAGAAGAGCTTTTCAAGTGTGTGGAAGGGGATGGCTATGTATATATCACAAGGGGGACCTCCCTACATTGTTTGGAATGCCTAAGAACTACAGTATACTGCTATCTGTTATACTTTTAAGAGAATCCAGAGGTATCTTTAAAAATATATTTATTCAAAGCATAAAAGCATTTGAATGGGAAAACAACTAGTGAGCGACCTAGCAGCTCATTTTTAATAGGGTCCCAGCAACAGGGTAGTGGACTATATAATAAGGCTACCCAAAAATGATACAAGTACCTCCTGAGTTTTAAAAGCATGTTATTAAAATTGTTGAATGGGACTTTCTTTTTGATTGTTAATGTACAGCAGTCAAAGAAATGCTGTAATTGTTCATGGAGAAAGAGATGGTCTTCTGTTCAAATGGCAGAACTTTTAATGCATACAGAAGTTTCTTTAAATTCCTGATTTCAAATCCTGTTGTTGTTTACAGCTAGTCATTACACATGAGAAACTATTGAATAAACCTTCTATGTACTGAAATATTGTTAGAACGTTTATAGTAGTAATGATCTTTGATAAACTGCTGTATATATACCGTATTCATGAAGTGTGACACAGTTTATTAGACCAACATAATAGAGACTATATATAGCATTTAAGCTTTAGGGACAATAATCCCAGACACCTGATGCTAGGGTCTTTGTGGTCTCAAAGCTTGTGCACCGTAACATGTCTGTGGTGTAGTGGTTAGAGCATTGACTTGGGGACCAGGACATTTCAGGTCCAAACCCTGCTAGAGCAAAATATTCACTGTGTGGCTTTGGGCAAATCTCTTAACCTCTTCATGCTCCAGTCCATGCAGTAAATGGGTAGCAGCAACAGCCCATGAGATAAATAAAACAAACACCCCCATCTGTCCAGCACAATTTAATATAGTCATAATGAGAGGCATCCAAGGGTGCGTGACAACATAATGACACTGGACACTGTAGACAGAGGCTGAATATAGCCATGTGAAAGGTGTGAGACCTGAGAATTTTGAATTATTATTGCTTATAAAAAGGGGTGGAGCTAGGGGAGGTGTTTGGGGTGTGGTTTATTGTCCCATTTTCACATCATCCAAAGGCGGCAACCCTAGGCTGTTGGTTAACTAGGATCTGCAGCTTATCCTGTAGGTCGGGAAATGGGCAGACTAGGTGGGCCAAGCTGTCCTTTTCTGCCATCAAAGACTATGTTTCTATGTTTCTATGTCTCTACTTACTAAACTGGAGTTTAGTTTAACCCTTCAAAATGCAACAACTTGCAAATGTGTTAGCATTTAGGCATTTTCTTGGGGAGGACTCCCATATTCTCTGTTTAAAGGAAAAAAAAACAGATCCTATGGTAAAATCATGGAAATGGTTCTACTCTCAGCCAGGCCCAACTGCAGTTACAGTTACACAGACCAGTTATGTTTCATGCAAAGTGTACGCGTGTGTGTGTGTCTGTGTGTGTGTGTGTGTGTCTGCGAAATTATCCTGCTTTCAGCCAGGTCCTGCAGTCTCTAGGTACCTGAGGCCAGCCATAGAATTATATTTGTTTCTTGGAGTCAAGGGTGGGGTGAGACCTAACAGAACTTTGCTTTATCGTCTATGTCAGCCTTAAAATGCACCACAGAGCATCTAAAGCCACAGAGCTTCTGGGGGCCACTCGTAACACTGACACTGGGATATGCAATCCCCCAGTGTCTCCACCTGAAATAAAGAAACCCCTCCCTCATAGTTTATTTTTTTAAACAAATGCAGCAAAAAAGAAAAACATCTATCGATGTCTGTTGCTGCCCCGCCATCACTACCACCACCACCCCCAAGCCCAGCCCATATTAGCCTTTCGGCAAGGGGATCTCCTCCCAGACCTGTTATAACAGTAATACCAGCGGCAAACATCTGGCATAGACAAATGCTTGTTGTTGTTGTTAGTACCTTCCCTTCCCCCATTGTGTACTCTTCCCCTTGGTTTTTGTTTCCCAGGTGCATTACTTTGCACTTCTTTGCATTGAATCTAAGCTGCCATACGTTTGACCATTCCTCCAACCATTTTTCTTTTTTAATTTAATAGTCTTTATTTCAGTTTTCTTCCATCAGTACCATACAGAACATATGAAGCAGTAGACCACATACAGTCAAAACAGGACAAGAAACAAGTATAATCTCTTCAGAAACCCCACCCCCAGAACCAACCCAACCCCCCATACCCCACCTCCCACAACCCAACTACCAACCATTCCCTCCCATCCCTCCCATTGAGAGCTAATGTGGAAAAGCCATCAAATATAAGGAAAGTTCTGTGACTCACCAATAGTAAAAGTAAAAATAACCCGACAAAAAGTTAATTGTGCATTCTCTGGAGCTATAGCCCCTGTCCATCATAAGGGCTGAGAGTGAAATAATAGGCAACCAAAGAGGGAAAGCAGTACATAGGCTCTCACCTGTAGCGATAGATCATGTCACTCTAACCCAAGGGCACATTATTCCCTGAAGGGGCAGGGATCATAGACCATAATGTGTGAAGTTTCTCCCACCTTGATTTGTATAGATGTGTCTTGCCCTGTATGCTAGCTATAGATTTATCTATTTTAAGGTTATAGAAGAACTCCAAGGCCCACTCATGATATGAAAGAGTAACCTGATCCCTGCAGTGCTGCAAAATTACCCTTTTGACAGATAGGGAAATGAGATTGATATAATAACACCTTTCCTTTACCTCGACTATAGAGAAGTCAACCAATACACAGATTTGGAGTGTAAACAGATTATGTAGGCCCAGGAGAGGATCTGCCTTAGCTTGTGTAACAGCCTACAAGGGGGTAAACTTAGGGCAGTCCCAGAAAATATGCAACATTGTTTTCTGAGCTTGTTGATATTGAAAACATGTCTGAGCTGGCAGTTTACCCATGCCATACATTTCGACAGATGTAAGATAAATATTATGTAAAATATAGAATTGTGTCAGCCTCAGCCTGTCATTTGCAGTGTAAAGGCTAATGGCCCGCCAGACTTTGTCCCAATTGATTGGAATAGAGGGGAGGGCACTCGCCCAATATAGGGAGTGACCTGTCTCGGTGGGATTTAGAGAGGCATATAAGGTGGCGACCAACCATGATACGGCATGCGGCTGCCAAGCCAAATCTTGGAGTTCTTGCAGAATTGCCCCTTGATCAATATCCCATTGACCAGGCCCAACCCAGTTAATTAACATATGCCTGAGCTAATAAATAAAGAAGCAGTGCCTCCTTGGCAAATGGAACCTGTCCAAGAGCTCCAGCACTGGTCCCACTTTCCCGCGCACAACTACGTCCTTGACCGTGGTCTGGGGGGGCAGGGGCATCCCCCTGGCTTTTAACATACACTCACCCACCTTAAAATGGGGTTGCCAAACAATGGTTGTGAAATATCCTTCTGGTTATTGTACTTAAGGGATTTGCAAAACTGTCTATGGACCTTAATCGATGTGAATAATACTGTGGCATGCAAGGGGATCGGTAGCTTTGAGAGTGACGAATACAGGAGGCTTGCAGGATTTACTCCCAGGCTTCCAGTGGTGTGTCGCTCTAGCTGAAGCCACAGGGTAAATACTGAGATTCCCCTCCATCCTGTGAGTGTACTCCCCACCTCATATATTTGGCCATATGACTGGACAGGTAATAGAGATAAAAATGAAGGAGTCTAAGCCCTCCAGAATGCCTCTTGGCACATAGGCAATTGTATGACTTGCATGGAGGCTTGCCTTTCCACAGGAACTTAGAGATGAGGCCATGAAGTTTGTGGAACCAGCTTAACGGTACGTGGATATTTAACATATTGAGCAGGTAAAAGATCCTAGGTAAAATGTTCATTTTAATAGCGTTTACCCTGCACCCTGCCTTGGAGAGATAAGAGCAAAGAGGACCACCTTTCCAAATCCTGCTTGATGATTAGAATGAGACTGTCCAGATTAAGCTTCTTTAGGAAGAAGCTGGAAGGTGCCAGGATAATGCCCAGGTATTTGAGCTTAGTAGTCCTGGTCATAGAAAAGGCAGCTATGTTGTCTTTAAGGAAATGTCGGTTTAAGGGCAAAACGTCAGTCTTATTCAAGTTCAACTTGTAGTTCGACATCTGGCCAAACTCATTGATTATATCCAAGGCTGCCTGGATAGATTTATCTGGGTTCATGACATGTAGAAGGATGTCATCTGCATAGACAGATAGTTTTAATTCCAGAGGGATACCTGCTAGAGAAGGGGAAGAGTTATGATGTCACAAGAGGGGTTCCAAATGTAAAGTAAATAATAAAGGGGACAGTGGGCAACCTTGTCTAGTCCCAGAGGCCAAGGGGAATGAAGCAGAAAAGACACCGTTACAATATATCTTGGCCCTGGGACTAGAGTATAATGCCCTAACCCAGGAAATGAATTTAGCCAGAAAGCCGAATTTAGCTAAAGTCTCAAAAAGGAAGGGCCAGCTCACTCTGTCGAAGACTTTCTCTGCATCCAGGGAGACCAAAGCCATGGGTTGTGCTGCATCCCTGGATACAGAGAAAATATGGGTCAGTTTTCTAATATGATCTGATGAAGTTCTGTTCTGGACAAAACTGATTTGCACTGAGCTGAGCAATCCCTCCCAGACTTCAGCAAAATGAGAGGCCAGGATTTTAGCAAAATGTTTAATATCATAATTCATCAATGAGATAGGACAATAATTCGTCACTCTGTCTTTGTGTTTCCCCAGTTTCGGCAACACCATAATAATGGCTTCCAACAAGGTAATGTCCTTAATCTCTTTGGCACAAATGTGGTTAAAGAGTGAGAGAAGTAAACCATTCCTCCAACCTTGCCAAGTCCCTTCTCATCCTTTCCACCCACCTTGTGTATCAACCCTGTTGCAGATCTTTGTGCCGTCAGCAAAGAGGCATACTTTTCCTTCCAGTCTTTCCGCAATGTCACCTATAAAGACATCAAAGAGGACTGGTCCCAGTACTGAACCCTGTGGTACCCCACTAGTAACTCCCTTTCTTTGGAGTGGACTCAGTTTACTATTGCCCTCTGCATCCTGTTTTTCATTGAGGCACAGGTCAGGAAGCATAGGAAAAACCAGGAGCAGTTGTAGGAGTCACAAAAAATATTTTATTTGTACTAGCAGTAACAAAAAATAAATAAACTTGTTCTGTACAACTATTTCCGAAGGCAGAATAAAATAGTGAAGATCCATCAGAGTTTTCCTTCAATCTCTGTGTGTCCATCTTGCAAGCAATGGCAGCTCTGTCTTATAGTCCTTCCACCCCCCATTCTTAACAAGCATCTTCCAAAGTGTTCTTGTATGTTTCAGGCAGGTGCTGGCAGGAACACAGTGTGCCTGAGCTGAAGCCCCTTTTCCATAGCTCTTCTGCAAAATGCTTAAAAATTGCACTAAGGTAACCTCTTGATTTTCCAATTGCTTTTTGCAATCATCTCAAATCACAATTATATACATTTCAAAAATTAGCACTATATAATTTCTAAACAAAAGGGATCCCAATATCAGTTACATTTTCACATAATGATTTGCATGTTTTTTTATCAGCAAGGGAGGAAAAGACAAATGGCAAGGGAAGACTGAGAGATAGCGAGAGGCAAGTAATTGCGAGACTGTCGGGGTGATCAAATCCTAGGTCTCACAAGAAAGTTTGGTTGCACAACCAGACAGAGAAGAGACAGGAAAGGAAAGAACAGAAAAGATCCTTGCATTTAAAGACTTTCCATAACAACTGGAACATAGTCCTATTCTACCCTGACACACTGTTGTCCATGCAAACTTTTACCCAGGCTACCACCCTGGGACCCACTCCCAGGCTGGCTGACTTGTTTTTACTTTTTAGCGTGGGACTGTGTCAAATGCCTTATTGCCATTCGTTAATGAGAGGGAGAGACAGAGAGAGATCCGACCTGAATATCCCCTACTGACAGCAGCTGTCTCAGAAAGGATATTATGCACAACAAATGTCAGAAATTATATCAGTATGCTGTTTATGACATTAGTATGTGCATGACAGCAGTCAGATTGCCATTCTTTGTTGGGGACTATTTTTCCAGATGGCAAGATACACTCATTTTTTTGGCTTTTAAACAATAAAAACAAAATTGCATGGGGGGGGGCCTCAAACAGCAATACCAATAGCAAAGGCAAACTTCCAGCATTGACAAGTGTTTGTTCTGTCAAGGGTGAGATTGAAACAAAGAGTACTGGGCAACATGGGTCCAGGGTTAGGCTCAATATCCCTGAAGTCAGAAGGAGGAATAGTGCCAGGAGGACTAAGGAACAGGCCTTAGGTGTAGTACTTGCTGGACTGACCCTCCAGCAGAGCTCTTTGAGATGAAAGCCTGATACCAGACATGGGGTGTAAGGAGAGAGTGACTATCCCATCTCTTGTGTAGGCTTATAAGGGCATTTGACATACTGAAGTTGGTGAGGTCAGATGAGGGACCACTACTAGTATGGTTAAAAGGCAAGGCATCAGCCATAAGTAGCAAACAGGTAAGAGCACACGTAACAGCAACAGCCCAATGTAGTGAACCCATTGCAGTGGTGCTGGGTGGGCAGATCTATACCTAATAGCTTAGATAACTAGAGTCAATGCACTCTACCTACCAGTACCACATACAAAAGCAATGTACGAATAACAACCTAAGCAGTCAGGTAGTCATACTGCAGAACAAATGCCTAATAGCAGTAGTATAAGAACAACCTAAAAGTGGATACCTGCAGGGAAATCATGGTATAACGTGACATTACTTGGTTTAGAATGGCCTACGATAGATTCTAAGGCAGATCATTAGGTACATAGTAAGTAAGAGTATAAACAGAATTCACCTGTCAGGGTACAAACCATGAACCAGAATAAGAGACATGTAGATGCTGTGTATAACTAGGCACTGTAAATACAGAACACAAAATAACAATTTAGGGTCCACCCACCTAGGGTGTTAGCAAGGATCATAAAGTTTTAGGGTATCACACAGTTCGAGGGTCAAGGCACAGCAAACCTAATGGCAAGGGAACTAGTGGCAGTATTCCATGGATAACAAGGCACACAGACAATAAAGTAATCTATACTCACAGTCCCTGATACACATGCATTAGAAGAAGGGAGGCTGAAAGTTAACTGAGGGGCAGAATGGCCAGTTGATGGCTGACTCCTAGCTGAAACCCCAGTAGTGGCTTCGGACCTCCTGGTCCCATAGTTCCAAGTCCCTGGAGGTGGGAGGAAGATGAAGTCTAAGAAGCTGTTCACCCTCAAGACCCTTTCCTCTGCTGTTCCCAGGACACTGGGGATGAAGCACTAATGGCAGCTCAGTGTTTTGACAGGGTTGAATAGGGCTCTGTCCCAGTTGTTCTGGAGAAAGAATTTAAATGCAAGGATCTGTTCTATTCTCTCCTTTTCTGTCTCTTCTCTGCCTGATTGTGCAACCAAACTTTCTTGTGAGACCTGGGATTTGATCACCCTGATGGTCTTGCAATTCTCCAGCTCTCACTATCGCTCTACCCTAACTGGCTGTTCTGTCTTTTCTCCCTCCTTGCATATCTGCTGATATAAAAATACATGTGAATCATTATGTGGAAATGTAACTGATACTGGGATCCCTTTGTTTAGAAATGTATATAGTTATACTGTTGAAATGATTGCAAAAAGCTGTTTGGAACTTAAAGGGTTAACCTGTTTGCAAACTCTCTGAGAAGCTGTAAGAATAGGTATACCATTACCACAGCTACTCCAGCATGGTGAAGACCACCACAGTGACAGGAATCGGGCAAAACCCGCCCATTGCTGTGGTGGTCTGTGTGGTGATTGGGACCGCCTAGCTGGGTGTTTGCCTCCCCCTTTGATCCAACTCCGACTCAGAGTTAGAATCCTAGAGACTGGTGGTGTGGGGGCACAGCCCCCATGGGAGTTCGGGGCACAGCCCCCCCTGATTATAGGCACCGACATCCCGCATAATGCCGACAGTTGCTCGTTGCTAGCTGTCACTGTAGGGGATGTCAGGGCTAGCTGCTGTCAAGCACTATGGGTAAACCGTAAGAAAGAGGTTAGTTCTGGGTCACAATGTTCTTTTTGCTGCACTTGTTGAAACTTACAAGAACACTGTGTGAGAAGCATGCAGTTTTCATAACAAGCTGGGGTTGCAGAGACTTATAAAAACAGAGCTGCAATTTCTTGCAAGAGAGACACAGAGACTGAGAGAGACTGAGATTGGAAATTGAGAAGAAACCCAGATGTACTTTCTCTGTTTATACTGTCTTGGTAAATAGTTATACTGAACAATTTTATTTTTTTATTTTACTGTTAATAATAAATCACTTGTTTGAATTTTACAACTGCTCCTGGTTTTCCTATGCTTCCTGACCTGTGCCTCAACGACAAGTGTGAGGAGCACTTTGCTCACCAGGGTCTACCGCTCCACCCCACTGCACTTTAAAACAAAGGAACCGCTACTGCACACCAGCCCAAAGTACCTTAGGGATCACTGCCACTCCAGCAGTACTTCTCATTCAGCCCTGCAGCCTATGTATATGAGTCAAAAGGTTCTATGGTTAACCTTATTCAAAATGGCTGCCTGAGGCTGAGTGAGTTGACCAGCCAGCCACAGCAACCATTGCTGCCTTTCCCATGCTCTGATGCCATGACCAACTCCTACAGCATTGAGAGACATGAGAAAGAGCAGGTGCCCTTATGCACACTCTTACCGTGCTCTAACAAGGAACTCAATTGGTCCTGACTGGCAGGAAGGCAGTCAATTGCAGGAAGCCCCAGGTGAGAGTGAAACCACATAGCAATGGGACTCCCCCTGCTGAACACCAGTGGCTGGTTGCTGGGGCATGGACCCCTGAGTTATATACAAGGCCCCTGGAATTCTGCGGTTCTGTGGTTGCGGAATTTGCCGCAGAATTTGCTTCATGCCGCAGAATATATATAGTGCCGCAGAATTCATTGTTTTTGGTGAATTTTCATATAAATATACTGTTTTTCCATAGTGTCAGGCTTTCTTTCCCACCTCATTTATCCTGAAGCCCCTCCTCTATGCTCAGCATATGATGTCATCAATGACATCACATCATATTTAGCCAATGACAGGACTGCATTCTGCCAGAGAAATGAATAAATCATGCCGCAGAAATCAGAAAATGCTGCCGCAGAAGTCAAGGAGCCCTGCCGCAGAAATCAGAAAATTCTGCCGCAGAACACCAGGGGCCCTGGTTATATATTGTTTAACCCATTCATTTTACCACAGTTACAGAAGTGTTTTTCCCAGTTTTCTCCATCCCACTTCCCCTAATTGGAGCAGTCTGCCATACCAGGCTTTTCAGTGGGAGAGCAGGATGTCATGTGTTCACCCACAATGTCCAGTGCCACTCTCTGACAGACTAAGGAGGGGCTTGTGCTGTGGGATGGTGGCAGCTTTCCTGCATCTCCATCAGTCTTGAGAGACAGCACACATGGCAAATAATGGCAATGACACAATATATAAGTGCAAATGCAAGTACAATTTATTCCATTGCCCACAGGGCTGACAAAGGCTTAGCAGTCAAAGTGCTGGGGTAAGGGCAAGCAGCTTGGTACATGGAATAAGCTGTACTTGCATTTGCACTTATATTTTTGTCATTACCGTTATTTGCAACAAGTGGTGTCTCTTCAGGCTGTCATTGTTTTGGGCCGGCTGCCCTCACCAACAGCACTGGCCTTGCACCACTTGAAATGCAGCAGTGACTGTTGGATTTGTGGTTTGCTGCATCTCCATCAGCCTAGAGCTGGAAGTTTGGATTGTAATGCAGATCCAGTTTTCTAGCACGGTAGTGCAACCCGTTACTGCCAGCATCACTAGTCTAGGATATGACTTATTTTTTCTATGTTCTGATGTTACTAGGAAGCCAATGTGGTTAAGTGGTTAGATCACTTAAATGATAATTAGGAGATCCCTGATTCAAATCCTAGAAATTGGCTCCCTGTGTGACCCTGAGCAGGTTTCTTGACCTCCTTGTGCATCACTTGCTCTGTCAGTATACTTTGACAGAAGAAGAAAACCACTGAAAATGAGATGCATCATCTCAGCAAGGCCATCCAATAATTAAACTGAGCAAATTGTAGCAGATCGTGCTGCACTTGTGTACATGCGGATCAGCTCAGGCTGAGAAGTAGTGAAGTTTTTAATCGCTAATGAGAGTCACAGGAGGTGAAAATGGCACCCTGCATGAAGAAGACTCATTGCTGGCTTGCAGTGCACTAGGTCACTTCAACAGAATAAGAAATAGCTTTATGCCATATCATGATGATAACATATCCCTGGTTTCTTACATGTATCCTGAGTTAACACTCTGTGTGTAATCTGGAGCATGACTGAAGAACTGCAAACAGAGAGAGATATTTACTACTAGAGCTTGCACTCTGTGAGTGTTCATGCACACACACACACACACACATACACACATATGTACGATTTTTAATTGAAATTTTAGTTCAATATACTTGGGGCAGTGTACCTCAACATAAACAAATCATGTTAAAAAAGACAAATCATTTATTACTATAAGCTGAATTATGTAAGTAGATGCATAGAATTCAGTTAATTGTGTAAGGGCCAGGCACTCCCCTGCACCTAGGGTTATTTGGTGGCTGGCATCTGTCATCCAGAGGACCACACATCTTTCATAATGAACACTGTCTCAAATTTACATACCACCATGGGTCAGGGCGAATGGGAACCAGGGACAATTAGTGCACATTTTAGGAGTACCACAAATGGGAGACCACTCACAAATGAATGTTCACAGCGGGAGCTGGAATCAAGCAGGATACATATGTGTTCAGCTGACCAATGTCACATAGCTTAGAAGGGCATTACTCTTGCCTTCCTCCATTTATCTATTGTGCATTGTCACCATTAATCATACCCAGTCACTCAAGGCATCTCCTATGCCACCTATATATCCATTCTTTGCAAAAACAACTTTGTTAATGCACCAGTTAGGATACCTTAATGCCACAAAAGTAGGGAAATGTGGCATTAGGGATTCCAGCCCTAACTCCCCACCCCTACCCCCCCAAGCATCAAAAGGACAAAATATCAGGGTTTTGGTCTCTGGAGTCTTGGCAAATTAGTGGTGACATCTTTCTTAGGGTTGTCCACCCTAATGCTCACCCCATTCCATGAGCAAACAATGTCACACATGATCTCTTGTGGGCCTTGCATGAAGAAAGCTACAACAAATTATGTTGACAACATGTGGCGACACATACTTCTCTACCTTCAAAAAGTGTATCACTATGAGGCAGTGGCTTGGAGCTGCACCTTGTGCTTCAGATTGGAACCTATGGTGTGGGGGATGGGGTGAGCATTATCGTTGACAACCCTAAGGAAGACCCCACCACTGATTCACCAAGACTCCGGAGACCTAAAACCCTAATGTGTTTTCCTTTTTGTTGCTTGGGGGACTGAGATGGGGAATAAGGGCCGGAAACCCTAATGCCACATTTTCCTTTTGATGCTTGGGGGGGTAGGGATGGGAAGTTATGACTGGAAACCCTAATGCCACATTTCTGTACTTTTGTGGCATTAAGGTACCCTAACTGGTACATTAATTATGTTTTTTTGCAAAGAATTTCCTGTCTTTTTGAGACAGTGGAATCGTATCCTGATTCACGCAGGTCCCTTTAGGACCTATATGAACAGATGCAGACGCGCAGGGCCATGTGGGCTGTGTGCCAAGGGAGATGGAAAGAGGATCACAGATTTAGAAGTGGGTGGCCATCTGGGAACTAGCGACCACTGAACAGTACGGTTCACGATAAACACAGCAGTAGAGTCAAGCCATACAAAGGCAAAAGTACTGGACTTTAGGAGGGCTGACTTTGCCAAAATGGGTGAGTACCTAAGGAATGCACTAGCAAATGGGCAGGAAGGAGGGGTGGAACAACAATGGGGAAAAATCAAAACTGCCATCACAGAGGCAACAAGCCTTTGTGTAAAGCAAATAAACAAAACAAAACAAAGTAAAAAACCACTATGGTTCTCAAAGGAGGTTGTAGGGAAGGTTAGGGAGAAAAAGATAGCATACAGGAAGTACAAGGAATCACAGAAGGAGCAGGACAGAGAACTGTAACAGTTAAAGCAGAAGTAAGCAGAGAAGGCAGTCAGAATAGCAAAGGCCCAAACTGAGTAAAAGATAGTCAACTCAGTTAAGAAGGGGGATAAAACCTTTTAGAGCTACATCAGAGAGCAAAGGAAGACCATGGGAGAGATAATGAGGCTTAATAAAGGGAAGGGGAGGTGGGCAGAGGATGACTGTGAAAAGGCAGAGATACTGAACAAATACTTTTATTCAGTATTCACAAAAGAAGATGGGGGGTACCTAAACCAAACAATAGAAGCACTCTGGATGGGGGTTGATACCAGTCCATTCACAGAAGAAAGGGTCCTGAAAGAACTCCTAAAACTCAAGGTGGACAAAGCAATAGGGCCTGATGGGATTCACCCCAGAATTCTAAAAGAACTAAGGAGAGACCTAGTGACATCACTGACTACCCTTTTTAACAAATCATGGGAGGATGGTGTGGTATCTGAGGATTGGAGGAGGGCAGATGTGATTCCTCTTCACAAATGTGGGAGCAAGGCGAGGCAGGAAACTACAAACCTGTTAGCTTGACCTCAGTGGCAGGGAAAATGATGGAATCACTTCTGGAAGAAAGAATTGTTGAGTACCTAGAGGCCAGCGGGGCAAAGGACCCAATGCAGCATGGATTCACAGCAGGAAGGTCATGTCAGATGTATCTAATAGATTTCTTTGACTAGGTAACCAAAGTAGTAGACCAGGGAGGGGCTGTGGATATGGCCTACCTAGACTTTAGCAAGGCATTTGACACAGTCCCACACAAAAGATTAATAAATAAGTTAGCCAGCTTGGGAGTGGGTCCCAGGGTGGTAGCCTGGGTAACAAGCTGGCTGGACAACAGGACCCAAAGGGTAATAGTAAATGGAGTACACGCTGAAGAAAGGGGGTTACTAGTGGGGTACCATAGGGTTCAGTACTAGGACTGGTCCTCTTTAATGTCTTTATAAGAGACATTGCAGAGGGGCTGCAAGGAAAAGTATGCCTCTTTGCAGATGACACAAAGATCTGTAACAGGGTCGATACACAAGGGCGGGTGCAAAGGATGAGAAGGGACTTGGCAAGATTGGAGGAATGGTCAAAAATATGGCAGCTTAGATTCAACGCAAAAAAGTGCAATGTAATACACCTCGAAAAGAAAAACCCAGGGGAAGAGTACACAATGGGGGGGTACTAACAACACCACAAATGGAAAGGGACCTGGGGGTAGTCATATAAGATGACCTTAAGGTAGGTAAATAATGTGAGAAGGCAGTAAGGAGGGCTGGGGGGGATACTAGGATGTATAGGAAGAGGCATCACCAGTAGGAAACAAGAAGTTGTTATCCTTCTGTACAGACAGTTGGTGATGCCCCATCTGGAGTACTGCATGCAGTTCTGGAGACCCCATCTCTGCAAGGACATAGGATGGAGGCAATCCAGAGGAGGGCAACTAAAATGGTGCAGGGTCTGCAACAGAAGCCATACGAAGAGAGACTAAAAGTGCTTAATATGTATACCCTTGAAGAAAGGAGGTAGATGGGGGACATGATAAAAACTTTCAAGTACCTCAAGGGAAACAACAAATTCCAAGATGGGAGCATCCAAGATAGAGGGGGGATGGCTCAGGGGCAAAGTGAGGAAGTATTTTTTCACAGAGAGGGTGGTGGACCCATGGAACCACCTTCCTGAGGAAGTCGTGGGGTCAAAAACAGTGGGGGAATTCAAGAATGCATGGGACAGACATAAGGCAATTCTAGTGAGGGGTAGGAGAAAGTAGGCTGTTGGGTAACTAGAATCTGCAACTTATCCAATAGTAGGAAAATGGGCAGACTAGGTGTGCCAACCAGTCCTTATCTGCCATCAAATTATATATTTCTATGACTCCATCTGCCTACAGAAGTGCAAGGCCCTGCTGACCTGCCCTTCTGTGCAGCATCGGATGTCAAAAATCACTGAAGTTATGAACATAACTGTGTTGTTTTTTAATATTTTGACCCCAGATTTATAACATAGACTTTATACAAACCCACCTCAAGAACCCGGTAGGTGAAAATTTTCAAATCTTGGCTGAAATGTCAGTCCATGGCACAGGTGCAAAAACACATTTTGGACATATTTTGAAAAATTACAGTTGTGATGTTCATAAAGAACATTTGGGATCAAAATATTTAAAATTACCAAAGTTATGAGTGTGCATTGCAAAATTTCAACGTACGTTTATAACTTTGTTGTTTTGTAACATTTTTATCCCAGATTTTCAACATAGCCTTCTTATGACCATCCTCATGAACAGGGCTGGAGAAAATTTTCAAAACCCACTCAAAAGGTGATTTCGCACAGCAGCAACGTCATTCCGCATCACAACAGTGAAAACACATTTTCACCAGGATTTGAAAAATGACAGTTGTAATGTGGAAAACTGGCTATGTTGAAAATTTGAGGTCAAAATATTTGAAATTGCTAAAATTACGAGGATGCATTGCAAAATTTCAATGTACGCTCATAACTTTGCCATTTTTAAATATTTTGACCCCAAATTTTCAACATAGCCTTCTTATGACCCCACCTCATGAATAAGGATGGGAATAATTTTCAAATCCTGCCCAAAAGGTGATTTCACCAAATGACCACAACATCGTCTTTCGGCCATGATTTGCATAATTCCACTGTCATTAGTCAAGAGGTAGGATCCTAAAAGGGCCATGCTGAAAATGTGGGCTCAAACTATACAAAAATGGCAAAGTTATGCATCAAAGTTGAAAACCCCATTGAAATACATTGAACCACACTTACCTTACTTACTCATATTACAGTCACCAGTTCCAGCAGCAAGACATGTCTTCGTTCAGAGAGTGGATCTATGCCATGGGACATGGTTAGGTGAGTGAGGGTGTGTGTGGGGGTGTGTGGGGTGGTGGGTGCTGAGTGGGAGGTCAGGGTAGGTGGGTCAGAACGTCGAGGGACCTTTTTCTTTTTTGCAGGTTAAACAAACAAAAATCACCAAAGGATGGTTTCTTTATTTCAGGTTAAAGTCCAGCACTGGGATTGGGCACCCTAGTGTTTGAGCATTGGACAGAAACAGGGTCGGATGACTTGGTGGGGAGGGGGGTCCAGAGAAGTGGTACAGGAGGTGGGCACCCCAGTCCATTTACATATATTATTAAAAAAATAAACATTAAAATTGGCTGGGAGCATTGTACAGAAACAGGGTCGGACGACCTGGAGGGAAGGGGGAGAAAGAAACGGTACCAGGGGTGGGCACCCCGGTCCACATAATAAAACAAATAGATAGATAGAGAGAGAGATAGGTGGGTAGGTAGATAGATAGATAGACAGACAGACAGACAGACAGACAGATGGAGACAGACAAAACACTGCAGGACTCCAACTGCGGCTGCAGAACTCAACAAAGTCTTGCTGTTCTCATACAGAGAACTTGGGCGAACAGCTCCTCTCACTAAGCTAGGCACCCTGGATTTTTGGGTCAGAGTAAAGGTATTTCTAGCAATTTCTTTAAAAAAAACAACACCAGGATCTAGCTAAACAGGTCCCATTTAGCTATGGTCAGGTGTCTGTTTCTTTTAAATTACACCATTTTATGTACTCTCCATGTTTTTTTATTTCGAGGGGAAAAGAACAAGATGGCGGCCCCCACGGCCTAAACAAAAGTTTGTGCTGTGAGAAGCAAGTGATGAGAAACCAAAAATAGTCTTGTGACACAGAATTTTTGGTGTTGTATCAGAATGTCATCCCAAAAACTCTATTGAGCATGCTTAGCAAAGAAAAAAACAAAACTTTAAATCCTTGTAACTGTAGAACCGTTTACTATTTTTTCACAAAACCTTCCAAAGGCACTAGCTTGGCACACCAGGCTTCTACCCTGAAAGTTTTGGGAAAAGAATTTATTCCATATAGGCTGTAGGTGAGAGCAAACCCAAATCCCATGTTAAGTATAGGAAAAAAGTTAAGACGTCTACAGGTATATGAAATATCCAGATCTCAGAAACCACGGAAGCTGCCACCACAAAACTTTTTAGAGCTTTAGACCTTGCCTCCTAGACCACACATGCAAAATTTCAGCTAAATTAATTGAAAGCTGCCAAAGCTATTGAGGTGCAAAGTTAGGGGTTTAACATTGAATCCCTACTCAACCCTAACTATAGGGGCGCTAATGCACCCCTGTAATATTACACAGTAACATACTTCATTTCCAGGATTCCCTCCCTTTGCATTAAAGGGACTCTGCTGCTGCTGTTACATAAACCCTATCTCACATTTTTTCAGGGTCACTGGAGACCTGGTGCTTCCAAGACTATTTGAGCCCTGGCAGTCTCCCAGGCAGGGTGAGCACTACCCTGGGGACAAACTGTGCCTGCACGTGTCTTCCTGTGTCAGCAAGTGACAACCACACAAATCTATTTAGTACACTAGTATCATGACAGACCAGCTCCACACTGATAGCCAAGGAATGGACTCCCATGCCTGACCCCATTCGGGGACTTACCAATCCCAGTTCATATTGTGGCCCCCTCTTCCTGACAACCATTCATTTAGGTTCCTACCCAGGGAGTTACACATTAAATTAGGTACTTAGTTCATTTCTCCTATAGAACATCTTCAGCAAATAATTCAGTTCTTACGCAATCAGCATCAGAAGGTCATACATCACCTTCTTTTTACTTTCGCTTAATTAAACCCAAACAAGTATTGAAACCGTTAAAACAACTGTCCCCTGATAAAAGTTCTGGTAGTGATAACCTTGAACCGAGGTTCTTAAAGTTAATCACTACTCACATCTATGTTCCACTGACAAAGGTGTTTAACCTTTCTCTTTTAACCGGTCAGTTTCCAAGTCAGTGGAAACATACTGTAATAAAACCAATATTTAAGGGTGGAACTGCAGCAGACTTGGATAACTATCGACCCATATCTTTACTTCCTGCATTGGATAAACTTCTGGAAAAAAATAGTCAGTGAACAACTGGTAGAGTTCCTTGACTCCTCTAGCCTTCAGTCTCCTGAGCAGCATGGATTTTGGAAACATCATGGTACTGGGATGGCCTTGGCCAGGTTCATGGACCACATCTGTGGGGCAATAGATTGTGAGAAACTCATTGGTGTTGTGTTTGTGGTCCTGTCCAAGGCCTTTGACCTAGTTGACCATTTCCTGCTGCTCAGGAGATTGGGATGTATCGGAGTTGGGGACTCTCCTTTAAATTGGTTCAGTAGCTATCTAACTGGTCACCCTCTTAGGGTGAACTACCATGGGGTAATGTCTGGTAGTAGAACTATGGAGGTAGGGGTGCCCCAGAGATCAATTCTGGGCCGCCTCTTATTTTCAATTTTTGTAGGTTAACTTCCAGTATTGTTAGTACAAACTAATAGTTTAATGTATGCAGATGACATCACCCTTTATAGTAGCTCTTCTTCAGAAGATGTAACAGCCTGTAATTTGAATATTGATTTCCAAATTATGGATACTGGGCTAAAAACTAACCATTTGTTGCTAAACAGCAAAAAAACAAAGCGTATGCTCTTTGGGTCCAGACAAAGATTAGTTAAAAGCAAACCTCTCGTAGTGTAAGATTCCACTGGTGTTGGTTTGGAAGAGTTTTTTTAGTTTAAATATTTAGGGATCTTATTAGATCCCTGTTTATCTTACTCTTTGTATATAAAATCTACCTGTAGGCAAATTAACCAAAGGCTGGGAGTACTGTATAGAAACATAACATAGAAACACAGAATTTGATGGCAGCTACGGACCGCTTGGCCCACCTAGTCTGCCCATTTCCCTACCTAATGCATAGGTTGCAGATCCTAGTTAACCAACAGCCTACTTCCTCCTACACCCTACTATAATTGCCTTATGTCTGTCCCATGCATTCTTGAATTCCTCCACTGTTTTTGAGTCCACTACCTCCTCAGAAAGGCTGTTCCATGTATCCACAACCCTCTTCATGAAAAAATACTTCCTCACATTACCTTTGAGCCGTCCCCCCTCTATCTTCAAATTATGCCCCCTTGTTCTTGCACATCTCTTTTTCTGAAAGATGCTACCATCTTGGACTCTGTTGATTCCCTTGATGTACTTGAACGTTTCTACCATGTCCCCCCTTCTCCCTCCTCTCCTCAAGTGTAGACATATTAAGCTTTTTTTTCATTTCTCTTCGTATGTCTTCTGGTGCAGACTCTGCACCATTTTAGTTGCCCTCCTCTGGACATCCTCCATCCTGTCTATGTCCTTGTGGAGATAGGGTCTCCAGAACTGGACACAGAACTCCAGATGGGGTCTCACCAACTGTCTGTACAAAGGGATAACAACTTCCTGTTTTCTACTGGTGATGCCTCTCCCTATGCATCCCAGTATCCCACCAGCTCTTCTTACTGCCTTCTCACACTGCTTGCCCACCTTAAGGTCATCTGATATGACTACTCCCAGGTTCCTTTCCATTTCTGTAGTTGTTATTATCTCACCCCCCATTATGTTCTCTTGCCTGGATTTTTGTTTCCCAGGTGCATTACTTTGCACTTCTTTGCACTGAATCTAAGCTGCCATATAATTGACCATTCCTCCAACCTTGCCAAGTCTCTTTGCATCCTCTCCACCCCACCTTCTGTATCAACCCTGTTGCAGATCTTTGTGTCATCTGCAAAGAGACATACTTTTCCTTCCAGTCCCTCTGCAATGTCACTTATAAAGACATTAAAGAGGACCGGTCCCAGTACTGAACCCTGCAGTACCCCACTAGTAACCCCCTTTTCTTCAGAGTAAACTCTGTTTACTATTACCCTCTGTATCCTGTTGTCCAGCCAATTTTTAACCCAGGCTACCACCTTGGGACCCACTCCAAGGCTGGCTAACTTGTATATTAATCTTTTGTGTGGGACTGTGTCAAATGAATTGCTAAAGTCTAGGTAGGCCATGTCCACTGCCCCTCCCTGGTCTACCACATTGGTCACCCAGTCAAAGAAATCTATTAGATTTGTCTGACATGACCTTCCCATTGTGAATCTATGCTGCCTTGGGTCCTGTGCCCCACTGGCCTCTAGGAACTCAACAATTCTTTCCTTTAGAAGTGATTCCATCATTTTCCCTACCACTGAGGTCAAACTAACAGGTCTGTAGTTTCCTGCCTCTGTCTTGCTCCCACTTTTGTGAAGGGGAGTCACGTCTGCCCTCCTCCAGTCCTCCAGTACTACACCTTCCTCCCATGATTTGTTAAAAAGGGAGGTCAGTGGTGTCATTAATTCTACCCTTAGTTCTTTTAGAATTCTTGGGTGAATCCCGTCAGGCCCCATTGCTTTGTCCACCTTCAGTTTTAAGAGTTCTTTCAGGACCCTTTCTTCTGTGAATGGACTGGTATCGACCTCCCTATCCAGAGTGCTTCTATTCTTTGATTTAGGTACCTCCCCCTCCTCTTATTTTTGTGAAGACTGAGCAGAAGTATTCATTCAGTATCCCTGCTTTTTCACTGTAATCCTCTGCCCACCTTCCTTTCCCTTTAGTAAGCCTCACTATCCCTTCCTTCATCTTTCTTCGCTCCCTAATGTACTTATAAAAAGGTTTTATCCCCGTTCTTAACTGAGTTGGCTATCTTTTCCTCAGTTTGGGCTTTTGCTAGTCTGACTGCCTTCCCCACTTCCTTCTGCTTTAACTGGTACAGTTCTCTGTCCTGCTCCTTCTGTGTTTCCTTATACTTCCTGAATGCTACCTTTTTCTCCTTAACCTTTCCATCACCTCTTTTGAGAACCATAGTGTTTTTTTCCTTCGTTTTGCTTTGTTGATTTGCTTCACACAAAGGCTTGTTGCCTTGTGATGGCTGTTTTGATTTTTCCCCATTGTTCCTCCACCCCTCCTTCTTGCCAGTTTGCTAGCACTTTTCTGAGGCACTCTCATTTTCCTAAAGTCAGCCCTCCTAAAGTCCAACACTCTTGCTTTTGTGTGGCTCGACTCCATGGCTGTGTTTATTGTGAACCACACTGTTTTGTGGTCACTTGTTCCCAGATGGTTACCCACTTCTATATCTGAGATCCTTTCTCCATCCCCATTTGACAGTACTAGGCCTAAGATTGCTCCCTCCCTAGTGGGTTCCACCACTAGCTGTCTGAGGCATGCCCCCTGCAGGGCATCAAAATAAACCTACTTTTTGATGTGGCTGCATCCAGGGTGCTCCAGCTAACGTCTGGCATGTTCAGGTCCACCATCAACAATAACTCCCCTTTTTCTGCCATTCTAAGGATGCCTTCTATCATTTTCTTGTCCACTGCCTCCCCCTGAGATGGGGGTCTGTATACCAACCATGTGCAAATTGTGGTGCCATATCCTGTTTCCAGGGTAACACACAGTACCTCCTCCACTCCCTGTTTATCCTTTAGTTCTGTTGCTTTGATCCCTTCCCTTACATAGAGAGCTACTCCTCCTCCTCCTCTTTTACCCTCCCTGCCCCTCCTGTACATTGTGTATCCTGGTATGTTGACATCCCAGTCATGGTTCTGAGTGTACCATGTTTCTGTGATTGCCATGATATCCAGATGTCCCTCTTCTGTCAAAGCTACTAGTTTAGGGAGCTTGTTACACAGACTACGGGCATTGGTACTCATCACCCTCCATTTGTTGATGGCCTTACCCCTTTTAGCCCCCTAAACTGCAGAACTCTTTCACAGAACAAGCAAGATTAGTTTGTTGCTAACAATGTATTATCTATAATGAATTACAACTCCTTTTTGTTCCAGGATTTAGCCAAGATGGAAATGACTTTGCTTATCACTACTTTTCATGAAATTTGTAGATTTACTCTGGAAGTACCATTCCGGACACATCACTGTGTCCTGTACTAGTTATCGGGTTGGTTGCCCCAAAATTTATACTGTCTTTACAGCTTAAATTGCTTAACCCACAATGTCTTAAAATTGGGGTCCCATTCTCTTTTATACTCATTGCTTGAAATAAGGAATTCTGATAGGGTTTTACTATCAAATAACTCATCACTATTAGTTGTCCCTAAGGTAAGCACTAATATGAGTATGTCAACTTTTTCCAGTTCGACTCCAACTCATTGGAATAACTTACCAACAAATTTACATCAAAATCTTAGTCATGATACTTTTAAATTGTTATTAAGACAGTATTATGTTGAGTCTTTGAAATGTGACTGTTTATAATCAGTTGTAATATTTTAATGTATTTGTGTATTCCTGTACTATCTATGTAATCTCTAATGAACTCTCCGACTTCAAACCAGTTCTCTCGGGTGTACCACAGGGATCAATTCTTGGACCGCTCCTCTTTAGCCTGTTCCTTAACTCCCTCCCAGATATCTGCCAGGAGAAAATAATCTTATACGCTGATGATGCTGTAATTCTCTCTTCCCACAAGGATCCAAACTCCCTACAAAAAAGCCTGCAACTTGCTTTCTCTAGTGTTGAAAGGTGGTTCCTGGATAGTAAACTTGTGCTAAACCACAATAAAACAAAAGCCATGCTCTTCTCCAATCACCAAAACAAAAATAGGCATACTCCACTCACCATACAAACCTCTGCGGAATTACACTGGACCAAGTAAATACTTTCAAATACCTTGGCATCACTTTTGAACAAGGGCTCACCTTTGCAACCCACATTGACAACACTGCGAAAACAGTGAGACCAACGCCTTGAATACTATTCCGTGGCAATCAATTTCTAAGTCAAAGCATTGAGAATAGCTATACAGAGTTCCATAATCTCAATCATTGACTATGGCCTTATTATTTATGGCTCAGCTACCTCCACTGCTCTAAGATGATCTCAATCACTCTAAATAAGGCCTGCCGGCTCCTCACGGGGCTCACAGACTGACTACACGGCGATCTGTACTATGAATCAGGCTGGTTGAACCTATCAAATTGTCTTATTTATCTCACCTGCACAATGGCAAAAATCTATCTTGGGACTGACTCCATTATGTATTCAAAACCTGCTCTGACTGAATCCTGGCTCCGACCCTCCACCAGATCTGAGCCAACCTTTCCTGGTTCCGAGATGCGGACTGCACAGGGACACAGATCTTTGCATACAGGCCCCGACATGGTTCAATGCGCTTAGTCCACCTACTCTATCCTCAACCTCACTTGAAGCTTTCAAATCCATGCTGTATGCCCACCTCACCACCACTAGCAACTGTGATTGCGCTAGATAAAGACTACTACTCCTCATGTCCATCCTCACATCTGAGGCTCTTCCTCCCTGACTAATGAACCTCTGGTACCTCTACTACTTCCTGTCTCCCACCCAAACTCACTCCTCCCCTTTTTCCTGTCCCTCTCACTTACTCTCCGCTCCACCACCTTTCCTCCTCTATAGCCTCCTTTGGCTCTAATGATCACCTCTCTCCTGGAAGTTTCCTTAATCTCAAAATTGTCTACTCGCTGAACCTGTTATAGCTTGTTTTTCTATGAAACTTAAAAACGTTACTGCCTTAAACTGTTAATAGCAAATTTATGATGTAACTTTCCTGTCTGGTTTTACCTGTAATGTGTATCGTGCTTTGTTAAATGTTCTTTGCGACGTGGAACCTTTGTAAAAGAGCCCTGGCTCAAAGGTATTAATTCCTAGACTAATAAACTAAACTAAACTAAATGTAACATCTGGACTGTCATGTACAGTCCCAGATCGCTTTTGAAAAAGAGCCTTGACTCATATTGCTAACCTGGTAAACAAAAGTTTAAATTAAAAAAATAAAATAACATCTTAATGGAGGGCTACTCACATGTTTGATGTCTCCCTTATGTTCTGTGTGTGGGAGTGACCCACGACAACTCCCAGGTGCCCATCAGGTTTTGTTCTTCCCTCTTCCAGAGGCAGAACATTCATATGGAGTTTGTCTCCTCCTAGCTGATGTTCTAGGGTTGTTCCTCTGCTTCAGGACCCAGACTGTGTCCCAAGCCTCCAGAGACCTCACTGGAGGGCACAAGTGCCACCTGGACCCAGGGATCCTGCCACCATCCATGAGGCCACAATCCCCTTGGCTCATTCACAGCCTTAGAGGCTGGACTCTCCCTTACTGTTTTTCTACCTCCCCTCTCTCCACGTCTAACCCTCAGCTTGTCTTCTCCTCTTGTGCTGTAAAGGGGTAAGGGCAGGACCATGAATATTCATGCTTGGGCTTCCCACTTCTGGCTCAGTCAGGAAGTTCCAGGCACAAAATCCAAACAGTTCTCCATGTGAGAATCTGTGCTCAGCAGTGCCGAGATGCGGGTGCTCTTCAAGAAGGCCAACCCAGCCCTCAATCACCAAATAACACGTTCCAAAGTAATAAAGCACTCCTCAGGGAAAAGGAACTTACCAGTGCACAAATTTGCTCAGCAAAATGACTTCCTTTATTGGAACAGATCCGGAAGCAAATTATTTGATACCTTTTATTGGACCAACATAGATGTAAAAAAAAGAACAAAGTGCTTTAGTTTTCAGATCAACCCAGTCGTTCCTCGGAAGCTTAATGGCCATTAAGGGTCATTAAGCTTCAAGAAGGACTGGTTAGTACTGAACTAAAGCACTTTTTTTTGTTATATCTATGTTGGTCCAATAAAAGGCATCAAATCATGTGCTTCTGGATCTGTTCTTACAAGGACCAATACGGCAAAGACTAATTCCTTTATTGAATTAATTTTCAGTGGTAAAACATAGCAGGTTGCTGAGAAGTGCTTTTCTACTTTGGAACAACAAACTCAAAACACCCTGTCTGCAAGTGGGGACCCACTAGAAAACATCTCTCAGGGTCAGGCTTAACCCTTTGCATGCTCTCTAGTAACTAGCCTCAAGCTGGATGAGGAAAGACTCTGGTTATAGTTGCATTTACAGGCTGCATTTCTCCATTTATGTCTAACTGCTGATACTCAGAGGGGAAAAAGACCCTAAACTGCTGACACAGACAGAAATACTACCCTTTGGGTGTGGAAGTAGAGTATACTGTATTGTGATTGATTGACTTATGTGCCCTTATGGAGGCCAGCGATGAAGGGGTTCATCTTGTCAGTTAGAGTGGCAAGTGGTTCTAAACTTTGCTCCCAGTCAGTGTTCAGTAACCTGATAGGATAGGATAGGACAGTACAGGATAGGATAGAGTGGAATAGGATAGGGTAGGATAGGATAGGACAGGATAAGATAGAGTAGTAAAGGATGGAATGGGATGGGATGGGTGGGAACAGGAGAGGAGAGGAAAGAAGAGGAGAGAATAGGGTAGGATAGGGCAGAGAAGGATAGGTATTCTGTTGCATATAGCACCATTCAAACAAACTATATCCCAAAACACCTTGCAGTCCAGGAGAGGGAGGTTAGAGAATGCTGCTACCATTCAATGCGTAGGTAGATTCAACAGCATTTGTCTCTGAATGATTACTCTTAGCCAGGAGCCCATTTTCTGTAATTATGAATCAATCAGCGAATACATTTAGTGCCTTATATTTGTAAGGGAAAAGAGAAAAATGCGGTGCAAAATATATGTTACCACAAAACAACATCTAAGATATCACACATAGAAGCAGAAGAATAGGGACAGAAAAAGACCACAGTTCCATTAAGTATGTACTGATGCCGTACAATATATTACTCTGAATTAGACATCAACATCACACTGAAGCACAGTCTCATGCACAAACTCTACTCTGCTACATTTGGAAAACACAATCCACCCATTATTTCCCCAATGGCTAATTACCTGATATAAAATATCTTGGAATGATCCTCCCCTTTGTACATGTTAATTACTAGACTCATTCCAGGGGGAAACAAAACATTTTAAGAAACTTATGCAATGTAGCAATTCTTCTCATCAAGCCTGTCAGGTACTTAAGGTCAAACAAACATTACTCAGACAGAAATCTTTTTTAGATTTTTGATTACCGTGAATAACCCATGGGAAAATACTCCATTTATTTACAGTAGGTGACCTGGGACCCACTAGCTGTATAACATAATGGCATGTACTGTATAAATTAATTCATGTTGCACACATTCTTATTCATACGGTACCTACTTTTGAAGTGGTGGGGGGAGGGGCAGGCATGATGGACCTAGAGTCCCTTTGTCTCGCTAGAACAAAATTTGTCCTGCTTCTACCCAAGTTCATAGCTGGGAGGGTTGTACAGTGAGCAAGTGGTTTTGGTGAGAGAGGAACCTGGCTCACAGGTAAGTACTTTCATTAACCACTGGGCAGAGCTGTCTGAAGCAGTCTCTCTCACACCCTTTTACCTGCTTTTGCTGCTCAGATCAGATCCTTCTCTTTCACATTTGTAGTACAATACAAACATTAGGATTCAATTGATGTGGGCACTAATTGTGCATAACAGAGATACTTGGGGTGCTATTCTCGGTCGCAAGATTACTGTGTGCACTTTGTGCCAGTCACAACTGTAAGATTCCTCTCTTTTGGAGAGAGGCTTATGCTCTCTTTAAGGACCCCTTCCCTCGCTATTTTGCCCCCAGATCTTCGGGATTTCTAGTGCTCTGGGGTACAGTTGTTGTTAGTCGCCATATGGTGGCAGCAGCAGAGAGCAGGGTTTAAGATATAAATAGGCCAGGAAAAGGACATTTGTGGGGAGTGACTGGGAGAGAGGGAGGAAGGAGAGGCAGGCAAGGCAGGATCTCGGCGGTCCAGGTTTGGGCCTGGAAGGGACCTCCCCAAGTGAGTAGACAGAATCAGTGGGTGCAGCGTCACGACATCAGCAAGTTATTGCCGCTCCGAGGGAGAACAGCTAGATAGCCTGGTGGCATCATTTGGGAGATGGGCTTCCCAGGGCAGGGTGGTGAGAGTGTCCAGTAGAAGGGAGTTGTAGGGCCTTAGGGAGGACTTCATTTCCCATGTCTGTGGTGTCTGCTGGGTCATCAGGACTGTGGGATAGTGGCAGGGTTCCCACAGAGGAGGGGGCAGTGGCAGTGTCTCCTCCCGTACCTGAAGTGGCAGGGCAGCGTCCACCCATTTAGGGGCCTGCTTGGAGTGGTAGGTCCCGGGACACCGTTCATGAACAGTTTGGGTGGGCTGCAGGTCTTTGTATAGACAGGCCCTGGAAGGCTTCTCCTGGCCTGATGCTTAGCTTACGCTACGGAGTATGGTAAATGGGGATGCATTGGAGGCTCGGGTTGGCATCCTCTCTGTCACCTGAGGGGCACCCAGGGAATGGAGTGCAGCCTGGGTATGCTGTTGGTCTGCCATGCCCATGTCTGGGGCAGGCCCCAGAATTTGTAAAAACATATGTTGCGCAGAGTGTTTTGATTTGTGTGTGAAGTCCTAGTGCGTCCTTCCCTCTGTCTGCTATCATGAGTTTTTCCTAAATTAGCCTGCTAGCTTTATGGTAGTTTTACAACCCCTGGAGATTTCCAATTCAGCTAAGTGTATTGCTTTTCTTGTTCCTACAATGCATCCTATCTCGTGTGACAGTGATGTAGCCGAGCCCATAGATTCAGCAACAAGCACTGCTTTATAATACAACAGTAGAGATGGCTATATTTTAAAAACTATACAGAGTTCAGCTTGGTAACTACCCTCATTGTAAAGGTCTTTTTGTTGGCAACAACTTTGCTGCTTGTTGTTTTTGTATAGTTTTCAAGATATTCAGATTTCTTTGGCATGTGTGCAGATGCACTTACAAACAGCAGATGCTTTTTTTCTCTCTGTGTGAACACTCTAGTAGACATGCCAAACAAATGTAAATATTTTGAAAACTATACAAGTTACACATACACAACCAGTGTCAACATTGTTCACAACAAAAAGACCTTTACAATGAGGGTAGTCAGCAAGCTGAAATCTGTATAGTTTTTAAAATATAGCCATCTCTGCTGTTGTATTGTAAAGCAGTGCTTGTTGTTGAATCTATGGGCTTGGCTACATCACTGTCACATGAGACAGGATGCATTGTAGGTACAAGGCAAGCAATAAACTTATCTGAGATGGAGATCTCCAGGGATCATAAAACTGCCATAAAGCTAGCAGGCTAATTTAGGAAAAACTCCTAATAGCTGACAGAGGGAAGGACACACTAGGACTTCACACACAAATCAAAACACTCTGCACAACATATGTTTTTACAAATTCTGGGTATACTACTCCTTTAAGTTGGTACGTTTTTAGGCCCGTTTAGGCTGTGGTTCTCCTCCGGTGAGGGAATTGGAGGGTTACACAAGGATGAGGGTCTGGAGGAAATGCAAGGCTCTGAATCTCAGCAGTGGTCTGGTCAGGGAAGAAAAAATTCCTGGGTTCCTTGAGTATGTTTCTAGGGCTAGGGACCAGGTTGGGAGAGGCTGCTCACTTCTCTGCTCAGAGGGAGATGCCTGACCAGGGAAGAAGTGTGAGGAAAAGAGAACATAAAGGTGACTTACCAGTGCCAGAGGTTTCTGGAGCCCTGTGCTTCTGTGGGAAACTAAAGTACCCTTTTGGGTATACTGTATCGTCCAAGTTCCAAATTTTTAAAGCTGTGAGCCTTGTGTATTCTGTCTGTAAAATCTGTCTCCTTCCTGTGGTTGGCAGCATTTGTAAGATAGTTATGCCCCATAGAGCAGGAGTATTTACGGCATGAAGAAGCAATGAACCCCTGTAGCCTTCTAAATCATTTGGGCACAGGAGAAAATAAGGTGGCTAATTTGGGGGAAGAAACAGTGACTCTTGATCTTGTTTGTAAATAGGGAGGAAATCAAATTCTAAGAAAACCCATGGGAGACCCCTCAGGGCCAAGGGGGTCCCCACCTTGATCTCTGTCTGGCGGTAGCACCCTGGCCCTGTCAGTTAAATTGGAGTCCTCAGCTGGAGCCAAGTCCAAAATACTGAAAGCTAGTGGGCTTGGCAGTTTGCCATCTGTGGCACCCAGATGAACCAGGGAGAGTACCAAAGCTCTGGAGAACTTGGAGGAAGTGAATAAGGAGAAGTTTCTGGGAAAGAAATTCCAATTCTTGGACTACCAAGTGTAAAGAGCAATTCCCCAGCCTTTCAACTACCTGGTGGTCACTATAGCTGACCGCACTCCACAGTTGCCAGTCCGTGTCGTGACCCTCTGGACCCGGATGGATGGACTGAACTGGAGCGACCCCCTAAACACCAAATATCGAAGGGGAGTGTGGTTGCCCACAGGACAAGCTTGTAGAAACAGTGTTTGAGACTTGCCAGAGTGAAGCCAGGCTGAGAGATGGGTTAGGAGAAGACTTCACATCGAATACACCTATCTGGATTACCCGTATGTGTCTGAGAGGGTATGGGACATCATCAAAGAGATGAGAGAAGAGTGTTTTGTTTTTTTGATAGAGATTTTTATCCTCCAGAGCCCTAGCAGGCAGCTATGGCCCTCCTGACAGAGGTATTCTCTCTCCGGTCCCACCACTCCCGTACTCGCTGAAACCTAGTAGTTCCCCTGTAGATTGCCCCCTGTGGTGGGACCACGAAGGAGGTTGCCAGCTTCTCCTCCCTCCTGGAGACCCAATCCAGAAGCCAAGGACAGCCCTCGGGAGTGGCAGACCATCATCAAGCCTGCCAAGTTTTTTCCTCCATTTTTTTCTGCCCCCCCCACTGACGTGAGGACATCGGACCAAGCCTCCCGACTTGACTGCCCTCCAGCCACTGCCGGAGGGCAATCAACAAGCGGGATGACAAGCCTCCTTCCCCTCTGAGAGAGGAGAGCAGTCCTCTGGACGCTCAATCCTTTCTCTCTCCCCTGCCGACCCCCAGCGGCCTGGGCTTGTTCCTGAACCCAGGTCGCCGGCATGGCACAAGGTGTAGCGACCAGCGCTTCAACCTCCAGCACCACCAGGCCGGCTCAGAAAAGTGGGTTTTTAAGGAACAACTTGAGAGACTTAAGCGTCAACCTGGAGGAGGGGGTGCCCGCCTCTCAACAGCTCTTCCAGAAGGCACAGGCAATGTGCCACGCTGCACCATGGTCTGGACTTACCCTGTTCAAAAATTTGCTGTGGTGCAGGACTTGGCTTGGATTGCACCAAGTACTATGTGATAGACCAAGACTCTTTTGGGGATCTTTCCACCAAGCTGGACCCGGATTCCTATTTTCTGCCTGGTGGGGGACCTGCTACTTAAGCCCCCTGCAAAGGACTCATGGACTGTGCCAGGAGGACTGCTCATCAGAGCAAGTTACGGTGACTGTATAATCATTTGAATGAATAATGAAAAGGCTAATCATTTCCAATTGTTGATTAGAGTTTAGTGATAGAGAGTTGTTAATCTCCATTGCACTTACCGTGCTGTGGTTGGTGTGGCTGTGAGAGTGTATGGGTGTGTGCATGGTGTGTGGATGCTAGAATTTCTTAATTACACATAAAGTAACCTGTTATATTACTTGGTGGGGAAGTATAATCAGGGGTAGGGGCTATAGTAACTGCAAAATCTACCTCAACAATGTTTAAATGTTTCATGATTATTAATATTAGAACTGCAACAAATAATTGTTTTCCTTGTTGGTAATCATCAGTAATGGTTTTGTTAATTTCTAAGTGTGTTGGACCTCCTGGCACAGGTAAGCTTTATTTAGTGGGTTTTAAATAGGTTAGAGTGAGTAGCTTAGGGAGGGTACCTCCTTTGGGCCAAAGTATTGAGGTGGTTCTCTTTCTGGTGGGCTGGGGAGATGTGCATACCCAGCTTGTTGGAGGGAGGTCATCTTGGGCCCTCTGCCATCATTTCCAATAAGGAATGATTTCCTAGGTGGGGGGAGAGTGTAAGCCTCCTCTCTTTTGGAGAGAGGCTTATGATCCCTTTAGGGACCCCTTCCCTCGCTATTTTGCCCCCAGAGCTTAAGGATTTTTAGTGCACTGGGGTGCAGTTGCCGTTGGTCGCCATGTGGTGGCAGCAGAGAGCAGGAATTAGGATATAAATAGGCCAGGAACAGGAACACAGAAAAGAAGTTTGTGAGGAGTGGCTGGGAGAGAGAGGAAGGAGAGGCAGGCAAGGCAGGAGCTCAGTGGTCCAGGTTTGGGCCTGGAAGGGGGGATCCTCCCCCCAAGAGAGTAGACAGGATCAGCGGGTGCAGCGTCATGGTGCCGGCAAGTTATGGGTGCTCCAAGGGAGGAGGGCTAGATAGCCTGGTGGCGTAGTTTGGGAGATGGGCTTCCCGGGGCAGGGTGGTGAGAGTGCCCAGTAGGAGGGAGATGTAGGGCCTTAGGGAGGACCACATTTCCTGTGTCTGTGGTGTCTCCTGGATTGTCAGGGCTGTGGGAATCGTGGCAGGGTTCCCACAGGGAAGGGGGCAGTGGCAGTGTCTCCTCCTGTACCAGGCGTGGCAGGTAAGCCCAGGTTGTTGAGAGGGTGCAGGAGAGCATCCACCTGTTTAGGGGCCTGCTTGGAGGGGCAGGTCCCAGGGCACCATTCATGAACTGTTCAGGTGGGCTGCAGGTCTTTGTGTGGAAAGGCCCTGGAAGGCTTCTCCTGGCCTGATGCTTAGCTCCAGCTCCAGAGTATGGTAAAAGGGGATGCACCGGAGGCTCGAGTTGCCATCCTCTCTGTCACCTGAGGGGCACCCAGGGAGTGGAGCACAGCCTGGGAATGCTGTGAGTCTGCCATGCCCATGTCTGGGGCAGGCTCTGGGGCCTATATTAAGTTGGTAGGCCTTTAGACCCATTTAGGCTGTGGTTCTGCTCTTTTGAGGGAATTGGAGGGCTGCACAAGGGTGAGGGTCTGGAGGAAATGCAAGGATCCGAATTTCAGCAGCGGTCTGGTCAGGGAAAATTCATGGGTTCCCTGAGTGTGTTTTCTAGGGCTAGGGACCAAGTTGGGAGAGGTTGGTTGCTTCTCCGCTCAGTGGGTGTTGCCTGACCAGGGAAGAAGTGTGAGGAAAAGAGCAAGTAAAGGTGGCTTACCAGTGCCAGAAGTTTTTGGGGCCCTGTGCTTCTGTGGGAAACTGTAGTCCTCTTTCATGTATGTCATCCCAGTTCCAAAATTTTAAAGCTGTGAGCCTTGTGTATTCTGTCTGTAAAATCTGTCTCCTTCCTGTGGTTGCCAGCATTTGTAAGATAGTCATGCCCCATGGAGCAGGAGTATTTATGGCATGAAGAAGCGATGAACCGCTGTGGCCCTCTAAATCATTTGCGCCCATGAGAAAATAAAGTGATTAATTTGGGGGAAGGAATAGTGACTCTTGATCTTGTTTGTAAATAGGAAGGAAATCAAATTAAAAATCCTCAGTTTTAATTCCTTCATGAGTTGATATTTTTCAGGGGCGCCTTCTTGCTGTGTAAGATCCTGACCTTTTGGGGATCCGGGAAGTCATTGTGGAGTCCTGGTTCTCCTGTGGGGTTCCTGGGGTGCTCTCTCTTTATCAGTGAGGTTGCAATCTGGGTTCCAGCAGTTAGAAGATACCTCAAGGTAAACAGACTTTCTTTGTTTGCCTAGGAACTGTGCATTTCTGGAGTGTATCTCTGTGCTGTGGGCCCCTTCCCCCCGGAATATCAGTGATTTTGCCCCTAAACGTTCAGGGAGGGGGTGGCTATACAACTTTCTGTCCTGACTCAACGGGAGCCATGGCCATTCCCATGCAGTCTCAGAGCAGTTTGTGGCCATACGGGGAACAGGTAGGGGCCACCATGTACATTTTACAAACCCTATTGCAGCTTCCTGTGCCCCCCCTTTCCTGGTGAACTTAATCATGAGGGTGGTGGGGACTGCAATGATGTAACAGAAACAGGAGCTGGGCAGGTGGGGAAGGTCATCTGTGAAGAACATGGCTATCGAGTCATATTATAAATAACAGACACCTGGCTCTCCTTTATGCTGCAGCTCATTCTCAGGGGAAACCCCTCCTCCAGTAGCTAAGAAGGAAATTTATGTGTGGCACAAAATGGTGGAGGCAAAAATGGAGTGACAGTTTGTCCCGCGTTTTGCACAGTCAACCTTTGCAACTGAAAACAGGCCCCAGACAGTTTGGTTTATTATTATCTTTAAGTATGCTAAATATATAAAAACCAGGGGGCTTTCAAATTAATGCCCCAAATAGTACACAAATTGATTCCTTTACTCGGCTCTTAGTGTGTAAATTGATATCAACTAACAGTTATCTCCAGCATTGCACCCTCATGCCCCATGGTGAGTTACACTTAACCTCTGTGCACTGGTATGTGTATTATATTTGTCTGTAACTAATCCCGGGTTGCCCCTAAAAAAGGGACCTGTATTGGACCCAATGGGCATACCTGGTCAACAAACTTAAACAAATAAATAAATACAAATAAAACTGGTGTTGAGATTTAGAAACATAGAACATAGACAGTGAAGGCTGAAAAAGGCTGATGGTCCATCTAGTCTGCCCATGGTTACCTTTCTAACTCCAGGACCTATTGTCCATCCAGGAGGATTCCAGCCCTCCCTATCCACCCCCATTCCCCTCTCTGTTACTGTTGCCCTGAGTAACCACTATACACTTCACTCTGTCCCAACCGTGCCTGAAACCATTAATAGTTTTGGTGCCCACCACCTCTGCTGGTAGACTTTTCCACTGTTCCACCACCCTTTCTGTAAAATAATACTTTCTCATATCCCTCTTGAACCTCCCTCCTGTCAGTTTCCACTCATGCCCTCATGATCACAAACCATTACTCATGCTAAATAATTCCTAAAAATTCACTGTGTTTATTCCTTTCAGGAATTTGTAGGTCTCTATCATATCTACCCTGTTCTGTCTGCTCTCCAATGAGTACATGTTCAGTGCCTTGAGGTGATCCTCATAAGACCTGTCCTGTTGGCCCTGAATCATGTTTGTCACCCTTTGCTGCACCATCTCTAGCCTGTCCTTATCTTTCCTGTGGTAAGGACTCCAGAAATGGCCTCTCACCACAGATCTATAGAGAGGTAGTATTACCTGTTTCCCTCTGCTATCAGTATCTCTCCCGATACATCCCAGCATCCTGTTTGCCTTACTATAGGCCTTGTTACACTGACTTGATAGTTCAAGGGAGTCAGTAATGATAACTCCTAGGTCCCATTCCTCAGCCGTAGTGCTAAGTCTTACCCCACGCATCCAGTACTCTGTCTTGGGGTTCTTGTTCTCCATGTGCATCACCTTGCACTTTTTGGCATTGAATTTCAACTGCCAAACCCGAGACCACATGTCAACTCTTTGCAGACCACTCAGCATTTCCCTGATTCTCTTGTCACTATCCACCTTCCTACAGTGTATAGTGTCATTGCGAAGAGACATAACCTGCCCCAGATTCCTTCTCCAATGTCCCTGATGAACATATTGAAGAGGAACGGGCCCAGGACAAATCCCTGTGGTACCCCACTCATGACGCTTCTGATTTGAGGCCATTAACCACAACTCTCTGCCGCCTCCGCTTTAGCCAGTTACCTATCCATTTTACTATGTCCCTAGCTGCACCCACATTCTCCATCTTCTTCAGCAATCGTCTGTGAAACACGGAGTCAAAATCCTTCCTGATGTTGAAGTATGGTTAATCCACAGCATGGCCCCATCCAATGCTCTCATCACCCAGTCAAAGAAAACTATCAGGTTAGTCTAACAAGACCTCCTTGCAATGAGCCCATGCTGTTTACTATCCTAGAGGCCATTGCTCTTGAGGTAGTCCACAAGATCCTCTTTGACCAGTGACTCTATCAGCTTCCCTACTACAGAGGTAAGACTGAAAGGTCTGTAATTCTCCATTTGCTCTTTCCCCCCCATGGAGAGGAACTATATCCACCACCCTCCAGTCCTTCAGAACTACCCATGTCTGTAATGAGCTACTGAATAGTCCTAGCAGGGATTCAGACAGTTTTGCTGCCAGTTCCCAGAGCACCCACAGATGCATCCCATCTGGTCACGAGGCCTTATCTTTCTTTAGGGTTGCTAGCACTTTCTGGACCCTTTTACATGTAAATACTGGCTGCCTCATCTCTGGGACATCTTTTGTGGCTGCTTTGATGCTACTGACAGGCACAGTCCAATATCTTCCCTTGTGAAGACAGAGCAAAAGTAATCATTAAGGATGGTAGCCTCCTCTATCGACCTGCCCCCCTCAGACAGCCTAACTGTTCCTACTCCTTTCTTCCTTTTTTCCCCATATATACTGGAAGAATTGTTTTTCTTCACTCCTGATGGCCTCTGCAGTACATAGCTCAGTGTCTGCCTTTGCCTCCCTAATGACCTGCTTTGCCTCCTTATTTCTCAATATGAGTTTATTACACAGTTCCAGCCATGTCTCAAAACCATGAGGCAATACAGCCCATCCCCTTGTCCCTGGGCCAAAGCTTGGTTAGCCTGGTCCTACTGGGAATCCTGTTCCCATCTATTTCAGAGCCCAAAGGTCAACCAAGAACGTTCCTCCCATGCCCTAATCCCCCAATGCCACAGGTGATCAGACATACAGTAACTTCCATCCCTCCTACCATATAACAGAATTGTATCTGGCATCTAGCTCTCCTTCTACCTCAGGGTCCTTGAAACATGCTACTAACCCAGGACTACTATCCAGGCCTGAAAATCATCAGGGTGCCTCATCTGTGGGGACAGACCCCTCCCAGTGCAGTCCACCCTTCCTCTGGAGCTACAGCCTTACAACTCTGTCCAGCAAAGTTCTTAGCAGTTCTCCTGTCTTCGGGGCTTCTCCCACTGCAACATACGCCTAGAAGCCTTAACCCCTGATGCACCAGGCTCTTACCTCCTAGGAAGAGCTAGGTGGCACAGCACCACTCCCAGCCCCTAGTGGAGGGACAGGGTGTGTTACATGTACATGACTCAACAACTTGCACTGTATCAACTGGAGTGGTATGTTTGATATTATAGATATCTTACCAACCCTCTTCCAAGAGACTAACATTTCCATATCTTTCTCATCTGGAACTTACACAACCTGACCCTTCAAATAGTATTCAGCTTTAATGACAACCTCAGCTTCAGTCCCTGCCTGTGGTAGAATTTCTGTCTGTCAAACTTTAGGAACATCAGTTTTTCTCTGTGCATAACTGTTGGCAAATCCACCACAGCTGTGATGCACATTAGCTCTTGTGAGGGTTGGGGGGAGAGAACACACTGCACCACATTAGCTCTTGTGAGGTGTGGGGAGAGAACAACTGCACCACATTAGCTCTTGTGAGGGGTGGGGGGAGAGAACACACTGCACCACATTAGCTCTTGTGAGGGGTGGGGGGAGAGAACACACTGCACCACATTAGCTCTTGTGAGGGGTGGGGGGAGAGAACACACTGCACCAGCAGCCCCTTTAGACACCATGCTATTGTAACTATACTTGTGATCACAATGATCCTATATAAAAATTATAGGGGACATCACATGGAGTACTAGAATCTTTTATGCCACCCTACGCAAGTAGCGTATACTATGTCTATGGGATAATATGCAAATGAGAGGAGGAGTCATGTGATGACCCCTCTAGTTTATGTCACAGCCTGACTAGGGATGGAGAGAGATTTGTGTTTTTGTTTTTGGGGGGGGGGGGGTCAAGTTTTGTCAAGGCAGAGATAGCACTTTTACCAGAAAACAATAAAATGTTCTCTTGAAAAACAGCTCCAGACCAAGGGTGGAGGCTGTCCAGAGGAGAGCAACTAAAATGGTGCATGCTCTGTACCAGAAGACATACGAAGAGAGACTAAAGGAGCTTAATATGTATACCCTTGAGGAAAGAAGGGAGAGGGGGGACATGATAGAAACTTTCAAGTATCTCAAGGGAATCAACAAAGTTCAAGAGGGTAGTACCTTTCAGAAAAAGAGATGTGTAAGAATAAGGGGGCACAATTTGAAGATAGAGGGAGAACAGCTCAGAGGTAATGTGAGGAAGTATTTTTTTACGGAGAGGGTTGTGGATGCATGGAACAGCCTTCCTGAGGGGGTTGTGGAGTCAAGAACAGTGGGGGAATTCAAGAATGCATGGGACAGACATAAGGCAGTCCTAGTGGGGGGTAGGAGGAAGTAGGCTGTTGGTTAACTAGGATCTGCAGCTTATCCGTTAGGTAGGAAAATGGGCAGACTAGGTGGGCTAAGCGATCCTTATCTGCCGTCAAATTCTGTGTTTCTATGTAAGGGGGTAACAAGGGGCAACTTTGTTGTATGCTGAATCCACAAGTGACGGCCTCTGCAAATGAGGCTTTGTGTGTGACCTACTATCTCCAAGGAAGAGGAAAAATAGGGCAGAAAATATGACGAAAATGGTGGCAGCCAAGAAAGATTCTGTGGTAAGCTTGAATCAATTCATTAGATGCTAAGAACAGTCCCCTTCTATCACACCTCCCAGTGTGATGTACTGAGCTACAGCAGATAGGTAAAGGAGAACTAATCCAAGTCTAGATAGCACAAGGGTTAAAAGAAAGTACAAACCAAATATTCGAGATTCAGATTGTTGATTTAGTGCAATAGATTTGTATACTAAAGTGCATTTAAGTAAGGGCTGCCCTGATGACCCAGCGCTGTCATGCAGATGACCCAAGTTCAGAAGCAGACTCCAGGCATCACGTCAGGAGGCAGGCCAGGCTGCAGGCAGCTGCTAGAGGGCACTGCTCATCAGCTGGGGGAGGGCTGGCAGCGGGTTCCACAGTGCAGTAACCCATCTGGGTGTGCTAGTGAGCTTGCTTCTTCCATAGGGGCACACTGCAACATTAAGGCTGACAGTCATAGCTCTGGCCAGGAAAAGGAGGGAAGTAACAAGGCAAGAAACATGGTGGGGGGGATTCCCTACCATCTCAGTCATCGTGAAATTGCTTGAACAAGGAATACCTCTGATCAGCTGAGTATACACCCTGATGATGGCAGAGTAGGGAGAAAAACCTATACTAGGTACTATGCTAGGCTGTTAAACAGGAGGAGGCGTTTGCCCATCGAGCCTGTCTCTTGCCTAGCGGGGCCATTAATCTCTGTGATTGAGAAGAAAGTTGTCCAGGTTTTTTTAAAGGTATCTAAGGATCCTGCAGAAATGCATTTAAGTTAACACTGAACCTTATAGGCACTGTGTTAGGCCCACAAGACTGGGACTGGCCCTATATCGGACACTGGTGGATTACTTTGACAACATGACTTTCGTTTATCTGCCTCCTGCTCATGTAAGAGCCAGTCTTACCTGCTGAGTGTTGGGAGTTGCTGACTTGCTGAACAGTGGGAATACTGGGTAGAGATGGTCTGTTGACTCGCTTCCTTAAAACAATACCAACACTGGCTCTGTGAGATCTGCTTGCACTGACTGATGCAGCAGCGGTGCCACTGGGGTGAAACAACTGCACCTCTGTAGAAAGTAAAGCATAACATACTTTTATAAAGTTAAAACAAAACAGATAAGTAGCCTTGCTTATGTGAGCAATTGTGCACAATCTAGATATTTTTCTGCATCATTACCCTACTTCTTTTAGCCCCGCCTTGGCTGAGAAGCTGTTCAGGTCTCCTTCGCTCTGTCTTGTCAGCCAAGTGCGCCACAGCAGTGGCTGTGTGCACCTGCCCCCAACATGCAAGCAAGCTCCCTTGCTTGACACAAGGGGTCGCAAAGGCACTAGTCAAAGGCATCAACCCTCCCAGGGCTGGGACACACAACCATCTATAGCAGTGGTTGTCAACCTTTTTTTTGGTCTAGGGACCCCCTGGCCACCTTCCGGCCTTGTCAGGGACACCCTACCCAAAAACACGCATTTGGTATACTTCAACGTGAAAAACAACATCAAGCAAATTTTTAAAAACAATGTCATTTTTAAGAATGTATTTGCAATTATACAAAAATAAATATGATTAGTCAGGTGGGATTATATATAAACTAACAATAAATAATAAACACTTAGTGGTAATGGCACTTCTTGCGAGCTGGCTGCTTGTCCTTACACAGCTCTGTAAAACTTCAGTTAAGCTTTACTTTTCTCCCTAGCCCAAGTGTGTGTTTTTTTTTGTTTTGTTTTATAACAGTGCCGAAACAGATATATCCCTCCAAGGTTCTACCCCTCCCCGTATTCGACCCCCCCTTGGCATTAGTTATATAAGTTACGGGAGGGGGGGATGCAGACCCTCCATGTTGGGAGGTGCAGGGGGTGGAGCCCCAGCAAAACCAAAGTGTTTGTTTGCTTTTTTTGGCAATGGTAGCAGTCGTTGGTATGGATTTGGACCACTACCATTGGTGCTGTTGTTATCCTGCGATGTTTTGTCCTATCGCTGTTGTTTACAGCACTGTTTATACAACACTGTTCTTGACGGTGCTTTTGTTGTTGGCACTGTTGCAACCTAGTGCCACACCATGCACACAGCTAGAGCTGCTGTACCCCTGATGACCCCACAGTTGAGGCTTCTGCACCATGCTGTTCTCTGTCCGCTGTCACCACAGCCAGGGTTACTGCACCCTGCTGCTGTCTACACAGCTGGGGTTGCTTTGGCCTAGAGCCCCATGCCTCTGCAGTTAGGGCTGCTGCACCATGATGCCACTTGCTACAAGTGTCAGGGTATTTGCTGCACCCCGTTGCGTGCCCCCACAGTTGAGGCAGTTGCAGCCTCTTGCCCCCCTGTTACCAGAGTCAGATCCTTTGCTACACCCTGCCACCCACATCCCTTGTCCCAAACAGGCATGGCTGCTGCACCCTGTCCCTCATTTTGGATATCTGTACCCTGATGCCGCCTCTATCTCCTACCCGAACAGTCGGGGCTGCTGCACTCTGCTGTCCTCTGTCCCCACCCCACAGTCATGGCCATGGTACCCTGTTCCTGTCTCCACAGTCAGGGCTGCTATGCTGTGCTACACCCTAGAGTCTCATGCCACCTGCCTCCAAAGTTGGGGCTGCTGAACCCTGCTACGTACTTCTATTGCCCCAAATGGGCTGGGCTGCTTCACCATGTGTGCCCTGTGCCACGGTCAGGGCTGCTGTACCTTGATGCCCACTTGTGTCCTGCCCCACATTCAAGGATTCTGCACCATGCTGTCCTCTGTCCCCTGCACCACTGTGCCCTGCTGCACCATAAAGCCCCTTGCCTCCACAGTTATGGTTATTGCACTATGCTGCTCCCTCCTACAGGAACAGGGCAGGGTGCAACAGCCCTGACTCTTTAGGCAGGAGATGTAGGCAGCAGGGTGCACAATCCCCAACTGTGTGGGAGAAGACAATGGGCAGCAGGATGCAGCAGCCTCGAATGTGGAGCAGAAGACAGGGAGTTTGTGGGGCAGGGGACAAGTGGCAGCAGAGTGCAGCTGCCTCAACTGTGGGTAAGAGACACGGTGCATCGGGATGCCATATAATGTTTCTGTTTATACACATACATAATGTATTTTCACACAGAAACCACCATAAAACTGAAATTTGTGAGTTCAGACAGTACATCTGTTTGAAATAACAGTGTGTGACAAGCACCTGTTTGTCAATCTGACATAAAAAAAATGTTCTTATATGAATGTATTTATGAAGGCTACATCAAAGACAAACTATTTCAATGAATTAACACAATTTAGATTTATTTTATATTTGTTAAACAACCCTGTGCTATATAGTTAGAAAAAAATCAGAGTTTTGATGAGAAAGAACTGAGCTGTGATACAGATAAGCTGTTCTCTCACAGAGAAAGATTTCCATTACTTCAGTTCAGCATTGAAACTCAAATGATCAACTTTTTATAAGAAGAGAATGATAGATTTTAAGCTAATCTATCTAAACACAAACCACAGACTGAGTTTGTAAGAAACCTGGTGAGCAAACCAAAAACTCTATAGCCTGCTGTGATTGGGAATCTGAAACAGCAAGCTACAGTACTCCAAGATAATGTCATCGCTCTCCAAGCCTGACTGAGAGAGACAGAAATAACTCCACTGTTTTTAGTCACTGTAGAGCAAGTTAACACATGCTAATTTAAAGAAAACCACCACCCCAAACAGCATGAATTTTTCAGGAAACTCTAATCATGACACACGGACTTGAATTCAAGCTTTGTTAACAATATGCAAAAACTTTTGCACATGATCTTTAATTTTTAACACCCACACCTTGACTTCTGCCTTGTGTTACTGAATGGAAAGCTATCCCTTTTGACCCCATAAGGACACTATTGACAGGTTGAATGTTTGAACTCCCTTGCAGTATTTCCAGGTTACTGGTAGTTTGATCTCAGGCAGTACGTCAAGCTTTGCATGCATCTCTCTTACCTTAGTTGGCAGCTGTGTCTCGCTCACCAGATTTCCCTGCATCAGCAGCTTGACTTGCAGCATCTCTAGAGCACTGGACTGCAAGTGCCCCCAAAAGGTGACTTCCCTTCTTCAATGGGACTCTCCCTGTGCCACAAGGTTGTCCAGGACTCCCCTTAAGGGGAAGCTCCTCAGGGTTCCCACACCCTCCCGGTATGTCCCATACATACTACCAGGTGTTAAATGGAAGGTCCCCTCAGCCTTTTATTCTGTTAACCTGTTTAGTTTGTAGACATGAACAATGATTGCCTCTATTGCACCCTCTTAATTTTATCAGGATTTACATGTAAATGAAGGTACTTATGTCTGGTGTGAAAACTTGCCTGATGCCACTGCAAAGGTCGTAACCCGACTCATGTAAAGCATCCTGGAATTTGTTAGGTATCCTGGGAATTTTATGATGTTTTGGCACTAAAGCCTGCAGTAATTATACTGTATTTGTCAGTGTTTTTGCTGTTCTCTGCAGTCCCTATGTTCTTGTCTTATGCTGACCATGAAATGTTTCAAAGCATAGTAAGGGCCCTGCTGTTTTCTGTAGTTTAAAGTGTATCTGAGTTAGAAAAAAATGGGGAACTTCACAAGACATATAAAAGAACTGAATGAGAGTATAACTTCTGCTGGCTTGTGGACATATGCATCGTCAACTCCCATGATACCTTGCATGAGTGGGGTCATCATGACCTTTGCAATGAGGACAAACAGGTTTTTACACCAGGGCAAAGTGGAGTAAAGCAACCTCATTTATATTTAAATTAGGATGAAATCAGGGGGATGCAAGAGAGGGAATCCTTGTTCTAGTCTACAAACTACACAGGTATACAGAAAATAGGTTGAGGGAACTTTCCCTTTAACAGTGATCTGAGGGGGCATGGTTTGGCCAGGCAAGATAGTGGTTGCCTTTTAGAGCTGCTCCCTTGGCCACTGAGGAATTTCAGCTGGAACTGCATTTTAAACTCACAACTGGAAACTTAAAGATACCTTAGCATATGAACAAATCTCATGGCTTCACATAAATCTAAAATAAAACAAGCTCTACTGAATTTTGAAACCATTTCAACCCTGCAAAGCTCAGCAGACAATCCTCAGGAGGGCCGCACTCATACCAGGGGCATGGCACACACAGCAGGAACCACGCTACAGAACAGCTAGCCAACCAATCTGTAATGGCTATACTTACCAATCTGCAAAATGAAATGAGAGTTGGATTTGAGAATATTTTAGCACAAATTCTGCATGTGCAAAACACAGGTCAAGCATTTTTGGAGACTCTGGGCACCCATGCCACGTGGCTGATGGAGGCTCAACAACGTGTCGGCGACCTCAAGGACAAAATGACTGGGGCTGTTAAAGAGCGAGATCAGTTGAAGTCGGAAACAGAAGCACTTAAATTGATGCTAGATGATTTGGAAAATCACAGTCGGAGGTCAAATATACGGATAGTAGGTCTCCTGGAGGGCAAGGACTCCGGCGCAGTGGTGCAGCAACTCCTGGCAGAGCATCTGGGGCTGGGGGACTGTGCACTGTCATTTGAAATACAGCCCACCCATTGAGTGGGTCCCTGGCCCCGCAGTGGTGAAAGGCCCAGACACTTTTTAATTAAATATTTTCGGTTCTCAGATAAAGAAGAAATGCTCAGCGCTGCAAAGAAGAGTCCTGTAACGATCCAGGGAGCCTGTATCAGCATGTTTCAAGACTACAGTAGAGAACTGCAAGGCAGAAGGATGCAGTTCAATTAAGTTAAATCGGCTCTGTATACTAAAGAGTGGGAATTAGCCCACCTGTATCCATCAAGATTGCGGATCTCAAGGCCAGGTAAATCCCCTAGGTTTTTCAACGACCCCAAGGAGGGTGAGGGGTTTATCAACATGGGGGAGGTGGCGGCAGAAGGCAGAAGACATGTGAGGGAAACCGGGCCCTCGACCTGACCATGAGGCAAGGTAAGAGTTTTTTTCTCCATACCATGAGGGCCAGCTTCTGGGTACTGACAGGAAGGCACCATTGCTGATTTAAGATGTATATAGTGATATTCAGGTTGTCCATTGTTTGGTACCATTCTCACTCACCTACTCCTGCGTGCCTACCGCCCACTTGTGTCCTGGACTGTATAGCATCCTCTTATCTTCAATTAGCCATCCCCTGTCCTGCTGTCCCCCAACCTTCCCTTTGCACTTTTGATCCAGGACTGGTGCCATTCTCGAGACTGTTATTGCTGTTTGTCCTGAACTGGGCACCCGCTACCGGCTGTCTTGACTGGTTCCTGTTTGTATTTCAGCCACATTCCCTGGTGGCGGGAGTTGAACCTGCTGCCAGTTCTTTGATGTCTGGCTGTTTCAGGAGGATGGTTTTTGCCTGATCACTTGTTGAGGAGACTGGGGAGGCTGCATTTTGCCTAAGCTGGAGAGGATTTACTGGCTGTGCCATTGTTGTCATCTGCTGTTAGATGCTATGGGCACGGTCCATTGTAAAGCCTAAGGATCAATGAAGAGGCTCAAGTATGTAATACTCGACTTGGTTTTGGCTCGGCCCCAGCAGCTGTGACTTGGTTACATGTCTCTGCCCATCCCCTGGCACACCAGCTCAAACATTCTGACTACTGAACAGTCCCTGTTTCAGGCAAACATTATGGTTGGTGGTGCGGGGGGGGGGGATCCTCCTTATTATTACGGCTTCCACTTTCCTCTGTCCGGCAGCTCATCCTGGTTGAATCTCGTAATGTTATAAAATAGTTATTTCGGTTGCATTTTTCTCCCCTGCATGTGTGTGTTAACTCTCCATGTATGATCATAGCATTGCACATTTAGTGACATATATATACAAAAATTGACCTTTTTCCTTTTAGGAATACTTACATTATTATTGTTATTATTATTTTTACTCAAGGAGTGCTTATATGTTTGAATGTATTTAAAGGGTGGGTATTTACTTACCAATCACCCATCATGTGATATGCATACCTGTGAGAGTAAGATACAGATGGAAGTAAAAATAAGTTGGCAATTTTGAATGTGCGGTACATTTGGACCTCCATGGAGAATGTTTTAGTACATATATTTGTAAATTCATGGTTTGTGTTAATTTGTGTACACGTGTGAGTGAGTTGTCTTTCCCCTTTGTTTTCTATTCCCTTCCCATCCCCCTCCCCTTCCTCCTTCCTCCTCCCTTCTTTCCTCCCTTCCCTTCCTTCCTCCCTCCTTCCCTTCCTCCCTCTTTTGTTTATTTGTATTCCTGTTGTTATTTATTTATTTATCATTTTTTATTTCCACGCATGTATACAAAATACAAATTATAATTACACACTCGGTGGGAGATTCAGTCAATCCATTTAAGTTTAATACACATAAATAGGTTTGTTTTTGTTGTGCACAGTTTTAAATTTAAATTTATTTTACACTGACGTTTCAAGTTTGTTTACTTTATATATATTAAAAGAGCAGCTTAGCCATGTATTAAATTCTATGACAATGATTTAGCTGTAATATATGTACTGTGTCTTTAAATCTGTGCCTTTATAAGGCAAGTAATGACACCTGTGGGAACACTTCCTGATGATGCCTTAGCGAAATCGGTCAAAGTTCAGTGGGGCTCTGCCTTCTCCTCCCAGCTTATGCTATTAGCACTTGGATGAGTGCACTATTACTGTTTGCCTTCAATAAAATGGCTTTTTTTAACATGAATTTGCATGGTCTCAGTTTGTGGTGAGTGGTGCTGGACTTCCAGAGATTCCTGTACTGTTTTTGTCACCTGCTTTAGTTAGTTAAAACCTTTATTTTTAGACAGGAGTTTAGATGGTATAACACATCATTAGGACATAGTCCTATTTACAAGATGGTCCTGTTACAAGATGGTCCTGCTGTTAGATGCGATGGGCAAGGTCCATTGTAAAGCCTGAGGATCAATGAAGAGGCTCAAGTATGTAATACTCGGCTTGGTTTTGGCTCGGCCCCAGCAGCTGTGACTTGGTTACATGTCTCTCCCCATCCCCTGGCACACCAGCTCAAACATTATGACTACTGAACAGTCCCTGTTTCAGGCACACATTATGGCTGGTGGTGCGGGGGGGGGGTCCTCCTTACTATTACGGCTTCAACTTTCCTCTGTCTGGCAGCTTGTCCTGGTTGAATCTCGTAGCTGCTGGGTTTATTTTACATAACCATATACTAGGGCTAGGTGGACTGTTCTGCCCGAAATCCAGACCCCCGGATTGAACCCTGAATCCACGGACCTGGATAAATACGGGCTTTACCACAGAAGTCCGGTTCCAGGTTCATAGAAAGCAGGGCTTTTTTCTGCATGCCTGGCACCCCACGGAGGGGGGTAAGGAGGAATGGAAGGTGCTAGGTGGACCAAAAAGACTGAGGCGAGGAGAGGAGTGGAGGCGAGCCGAGCCGAGCCCAGAAGCAGGAGGACCACACATCACAGTCACATGTAGTGTGGTGGAGATCTGAGCGCAGGCTGTAGCTGCTATGGTTGGTCAGTCGGTTGGTGACTCTCAGGTCAGCTGTCGGGCTTGTTCTTGGAGTGGAGATCGGTAGGTAGTACCTCACAAACTGCCTAGTCCTGTAGCCTATCCCTTGTGGGTTTGGAACATACTGAATACCAGAAAGATGGGCGAGGAGAGTTGTGTGTACAGGCCCAGGGCAAGGGCATGCTAGCAAAATAAATCGTTGACTTGTGCCAGAGGAGAAAGTGAGAGAGAGACTATTGGGGGGGTCAAAGAGAAATGTTATAGTTACTGAAATCACAAATAAAGTTTATTCTTGGCCCCAGTGTGACTGTGTGTGTGCACGGGGCAAGAGCAGGCTGGCATAATAAATCTTTGACTTGTGCCACCATCCAGAGGAGACAAAGAGAGAGAGAGAGAGAGAGAGAGAGAAAGACAGAGACTATTGTGGGCCAAAGAGAAATGTTTACAGTCACAGAAATCACAAAGTTTATTCTTGGCCCCATTGTGGCTGTGTGTGTACACAGGGCAAGAGCAGGCTGGCAAAATAAGTCTTTGACTTATGCCACCATCCAGGAGAGAAAGAGACTATTGGGGGCCAAAGAGAAATGTTATAGTCCCAGAAATCACAAATAAAGTTTATTTTTGGCCCCAGTGTGGCTGTGTGTGTACACAGGGCAAGAGCAGGCTGGCAAAATAAATCTTTGGCTTGTGCCATCCAGATGAGAAAGAGAGAGAAACTATTGGGGGCCAAAGAGAAATTTTATAGTCACAGAAATCGCCGTGTTCCTGTTCTTATTTAATAAGGTTCAGAACTTCACTGAGTTCTCCCAGCTCTACTGTATACTCCCCCCGACGATGAGGATATATCAAGCTGGGTCATGCATAGCAGCGGGGGAGAACAAGAACCTTGGACTTCAGCACAGAGAACAAACCATTAATCCATATACAAAGTGATGTAACAACCTTATATATAATAGACCTGCTTGTTATCTCCATTATGTTTAAATGTATCTATGGGGCACGTTGTCCCTTAAGGAGGTATTTATTGCCCCTGCTTATGGATCCCCTGTTTGCGGCACCTTGTGGGAGAACTGATGAAAGTCCCTAGGCAAGGGGAGGATCTCACTGTTGAAGATGGATGGAGACAGCATATCTGATATGCCATATCACATAGTAATTGGGCGGAGGGGATGCTGGTATAAGTCTCCCTGCTTGTTCAGCGCAGCTATGGCTACCACCAGGGCAACTGCCCTTTACTCCCTTGAGCCACAACACGCCGCAGCCCACAACAGATGTGGATAGTGATGGTAACTCCACTGGGCAGGGGTAAAGTGTATTGTTCTGCACTATAGTTAAGAATGTGGGAGACCAGCTGTCAGGTCTCTGGGATCCTGATGTTGACCTACGGCTGAACACTTACCATACCAGTGAGAACACCTCCTGAGGATCTGTTAAAGGGAATGGCCACAAATACAATATGATCTAATTCTGAAGATCTAGTCTGCATGTTTTACAACACAGATTAGTGAGTTTTTAAGAATTAAGCCTCCGCTCCCATAGTGGGAGTGGATGTACAGCTGTCATTTCTTTTTTTTTACCAGCTGAAATTGTTAAATACCTGTTTTCTTTTCTGCTGCAGTGCCCCACACAAACCACATGCTTTCAAATACACCATAGCTGTTTGCTGGGGAAGATGGGCTGGGTACCAAGGAACCCAACCGGGGATGGTGGGGGTTGGGGGATGGAATCTTGATGAGTTTGTTGTTGTTTTTTTTCTGGTTATTCTATTTCTTTTGAGGGCAAGCTGTTGTGGGGGGGGGGGGTCCAAAGTTAAAAAAGTAAAAAATTTAAGTATTTTTTCAATGCACGAATGATTATAAAATGAATATATTTGTCTGCAGGCCAAAAAGCATTACAGATTGTGATTTGATACACAGTGGGACAAGTACTGTATTGGTTGATGATGGATAACAAATGTAGTGTTATTTCTTGGAATGTAAATGGGTTAAAAGTGTGGTAAAGCATAAAAAAACTCGGGAGAATTAAGAAGCTAAAGGGTGACTTGTTTTTAATGCAAGAGATGCATATAACAGAGAGAGAAGTGGACAAAACAGCAAAAGGTTGGGGAGAACCTCATATGGTTCATGTTTCAATGCAAAAGTAAGAGACACTGCAATCTGGCTCAAGCCAAGCTTCGGGGGGAAGAAGTGGAAACCAAGCTTGACCCCAATGGGTGGTACACCCTAATACATGTTAAGAAGCATAGTGGGTTGGCCTTCTCTGTGGGTTTGGTTTATGGCCCAAACATAGATGACTCCTCCTTCTATCCCAAGTTACAGCTTGATATGGCTGGGCTACCAGGCCCCTGGATACATGGGGGTGATTTCAATTGTGTTTTGGACCTGATTCTTGATAGGTCAAACCCCACACCGGTCCCCGCACTAGATGCACTAGAGTACTAGAAGCGCTGATGCACACCTTCATTTTATCTGACTGTTGGACACAGAACAATCCCACAGCACGTGAGTATAGTTTTTACTTGCATGCCCATACCATGTATGCTAGGACTGACAGGCTCCAAATCACTTCTTCCTTATTGGGCTCAGTGAGAGACATCTGCTACAAACGTATATTGGTCTCAGACCATGCTCCACTTTGGGCATCGGTGACTGTCGGGGGAGCTCCACCTCCTCCTAGGACCTGGCGCCTGGACCCAATACTCCAGAAAAACCCTGAATTCCAGGAGACCATATGCAGGGGGATTACGGACTACTTGGTGTGCAATAGGGCAGGGGACACCTCGCACTCTACTAGGTGACAGGCTTTTAAAGCACTCACAAGGGATCTTGCAGTGACTTTCTCTATCCACCAATGCAAAATACAGAGGGAGGAGTTGAGCACACTGGAGGATAAAATTGCGGTGATGGATACAGAGCACATGGAGAATCCCACCATGCCATTATATTATAGGCTGCAAAAGATAAAGTGCAGTACAATGCTATTGCGACGGATAAGATGGAGAGGGCTACAATTCTCTCTGAGGCAGGACAATATTTTGATGGGGACAAGGGGGGCAAGCTGCTAGCTTGGCAACTTAAAGCCCAGGAGGGGGTCAGAGCTATTTCACAAATTACAACTGATACCGGGGAACTTAGTTCTGATCCGACAGTGATTGGGAAGTATTTTGTAATTTTTATAAAACCCTCTACACCCAGCAGGTACATCCCACCAACCCACAATTGGACAGCTTCTCCAAAGCCCCAGTCTGTCCCCTGGATAGGGACGCTGTTTCTGATTTAAACAGACCGATAGTCAATGCGGAGACTGCAGATGCCCTTCATGCTCGGGGGCCCTGGCATTGACGGGCTACCTACTGACTTTTATAAAACTTTTGTGACAGATCTACTTGACCCATCGGCCCTTATGATACATGAAAGTCTGAATAGCAGTCAACTACCCCTTCCATGCGGTCCACCACCATCACGGTTCTTCCAAAACAGGGTAAGGATCCACTGAAGTGTGCATCTTGCAGGCCAATCTCCCTCTTGATGGCAGACTATAAGATCATAGCTAAATTGCTTGCTACAAGGCTGGAACCAGTGTTACAAAAAGTTGTCCATAATGATCAGGTGGTGTTTATCAGGGTAAAAATAATATTCCTAAGAAGCTAGATATCCTGTATATTTAGTCCAAGTCTGCCAAGACTCATGGGGTGGCCATCCTTACCCTGGATGTGGAGAAGGAATTTGACTGTGTGGAGTGGGGGTATATGTTTGAAACACTGCATAGGTACCAGCTTGGGGACAGTTTTATAAAATATGTGGGAGCCTTGTACAGTGCACCCCAGGCATAAATCTTAATTAATGGTGGATTAACCTCGCCTTGTCCGCTGACCCGTGGCACTAGGCAGGGGTGTCTACTTTCACCCCTGTTATATGTCCTCTCTTGAACCCTTAGCAGTTGCTATCAGGAGGCATCAGGGAATTCAAGGCCATCACCAGGGGGATAAGACGGAGTATAAGCTGGCGCTGTTTGTGGACAACATCCTGTTGTTCTTACAGAAGCCGTCAACGTACATACTTGAACTGCACAGTTTTTAACTGAATATGCCTCGCTCTCTGGCCATACGGTGAACAGGACTAAGAGTGAGCTCTTACCAGTAGGCAGGTTGGGCCATGACGCCCTGGCAAGCAACTCAGTGGGGATAATAATAGTCATGGAGAGAGTGGTGGATACATGGAACAGCCTTCCTGGGGAGGTTGTTGGGTCTAAAACAGTGGGGGAATTCAAACATGCATGGGACGGACACAAGGCAATTATAGTGGGGGGGGTTGCAGGAAGTAGGCTGTTGGTTAACTAGAATCTGCAGCTTATCCAGTAGGTAGGGAAATGGGCAGACTGGGTGGGCCAAGTGGTCGTTATCTGCTGTCAAAGTCTATGTTTCTATTAAATATCTGGTGGTCAACCTTTTCTGCTCGCCAGCTGATCTATATAAACATAATTACAAACCCCTATTGAAAACCTTTTAAAGCAGATTCAGTCAGATAGTGTAACCTGCCTGTGTCGGTATTAGGCAGAGTCAATGTAGTTAAGATGTGTATGATGCCTAAATGCTTCTATTTGTTCCTGATCCTTCCCATAAGTATCCCTAAAGTATTTTTTAATGCAGTGGATGCCCTGGTACACAGATTTCCTTGGAGCAAAAGGCCAGCCCATATTAAAAGAGCCACTTTGCAAAAGGCCTCGGGGGAGGGTGGGTGTGCCCTGCCAAATTTCCAGCACTACTATTGGGCGGCACAATTGGCCTATCTCCCACCAGTGTATAACACTCAACCACCTTCTTAGCTCACATTGAAAGAGGATGAACTAGGTGTCTCCCTACACATGGGCCTGTTATCCTCTGTCCTAATGGGTGCTCCTCCCCTGCAAATTCTTAATCCATACACAAGGAATCTCTTGATGGTCTGGCAGAGAACCTACCAACACTTGCAGCATTCAGCAGGTCTGTCCCATCACATCGCACTGATCTCCGCATTCAAACACCAAAAAAACTGCAATGTTTTCCTCCATCAGGCCTTGTTGAGATGGACTCATTTGGGTGTACAAACAGTCAACCCCTCTTATGAGAACTCCTACCTTAGTAGCTTCCTTCAGCTGAGGAATAAATGTTGCATCCCTAAGGAAGACCTTTTCATATACTTGAGGATTAGACTGTGGCTTGCGGTGATGGTCCTGTGGGGGGTAACTGAGGGGGGCCTGTGAGCTGGAAGAACTAATTTATTGTCTGCCTCCAAACTGCAAACCAATTTCAACCCTCTACAAGCTCTTGCTTGACCAAGGTACCTCACTAATGGCTGCGGTTAGGACCAGGTGGGGGAGCGACCTTGGACACTGTCTTACCAAGGACATGTGGAGTAAGGTAACCAACCACTATAAGGATGGAGCCCACACTAACCACCTCCGCCAAATCCAGTTGTTCTTTATGCATCAGGCCTATATTACCCCAGCCAAACTATGAGTAATTAATTTATTTATTTAGTTTTTGTTAACCGGGTTAGGTGCGCTAGCCAAAGTTGACTATTTTCAGACACGACCTGGGAGAATACATACATAAAATGAGATGAGATTATACAATAAATAGTATATAGTACAGGTACATAGTATATAGTACAGGTAGGTTAGAATACAGATCAAGTCAGACAGTACTCAAGATAATACATATAGCTATGCAGAGATGACAAAAGTGACATTAGTACATGCAAATAACAACTGAAACTGGGCTAAGTGGCAGCTATAAAGACATTTTATAGGAAAGCTTGTTTAGAAGTGCAGCAGTGTCTTGGGTGAAATAGGGTGCTTAGCTGTGAGGCATTAAGTGGGATCAAAGCATGTGCAGGGGTCCCAGGATAGGTGACGATATAGTTCTTTTTTGAAGATTGGGTGGGAGTTAGCCTACCTCAGGGCAGGAGGGAGGGAATTCCAGGTGGCCGGGGTGGTGCAGTGAAATGCTCCAGAGCTTTTTGAAGTAAGACACCTGGGTACGGTAAGTAGAAATTTGTTTGCCGAGCGTAGTCCGTGGGCAGGTGTCCATGGTGCAAGTAGAGCTGCAAGGGAGGAGGGAGATTGGTTACGGATTATAGAGTCTGTGAAGGTCCCTAGGGAGTATAGTTGGTAGTCACTTGGGGAGAGCCAGCCTAGGTCACTATACAGTGTGCAATGGTGCTTGAGGCGATGGGAAGAGGAGGCATAACTGCTGACATATGTTGTTATACGCGACATCCCATTTATGGAGAGCAGTCTTATGGGCATTAGCAAAAGTGGAGACACCATATGTCAGCACTGGAAGCAGAATACCCTTGGCAATTGACAATTTGGTGGATGGTATTAGCTGGTGACAAGTCTTATAGGCAATTCCAAGTTTGGCATTTGTTGCTTTACAGGTTGACTGGATGTGCAGACTGAAATCAAGGGATTTATCAAGGAGGACTCCCAGGTATTTGAAGGATGTGACACAGTCAATGAGAGACCCCTCCAGAGTCATGGACTAAGAGGGGTTCCTTACAGGCCTGGAGTTTGGGGGCAGTGCCAAATACATGGATTGGGTCTTTTTTGTGTTGAGGATGAGCTTATTAGCATTTAGCCATGTTTGCACATTCCTGAAATCCGAGGAGAGGTTTTCATTAATGATGTTAACTTTGTCAGCGCTGGAGTAGAGGACGAGATCATCAGCGAATAGGATAGCTGAGCAGGAAAGTATGGCATAATCTATGTTGTTGATGTATAGCGAGAAAAGAAGGGGTCCCAGGATGGAGCCCTGGGGTACTCCGATGTCAGTGCTGGTCACATCCGAGAGAGTGGAGTTTAATTTAATAAGTTGTAATCTGTTTGATAGGTAGTTGTTAAACCAGTCAACTACTGAGGATGAAAAGTTAAGTCTATGCAGGGTTAAGAGAAGCAGGGGATGATCAACAAGATTGAAAGCTTTGGTAAGATTGATAAATACTGCTTCAGTGAGTAGGCCTTTGTCCATGTTGCAGAGTACATCGGTGGAGAATTTGAGAAGAGCGGTTGAGGTACTGTGTCCTTTTCTGAAACCATACTGAGTGCCTGAGAGAAGGTTATTCTTTGTAAGCTAGTCAATGGTTTGGGTTGCAACAAGCTTCTCCAGTAGCTTGCTTAGCACAGAGAGGATGGTTGTGGGCCTGTAGTTGTTGATATCCTTTGGGTTTCCTTATTTAATGATAGATGTAACTCGGGCAATCTTCCAGAGATCTGGGACAATGCCAAGAGAGAGAGACAGGGTGAAAATCTTGTCCAGTGGTGAGGCAATCAATGGTGCCGCTAGCTTCAGGAGTTGGGGCTCGAGTGAATCTGAGCTGGGGCTAGTGTTGTCGGATATGTTTTGTAATAGCCTTTGGACCTCAGATCTAGATATAGCTTTAAAGTGGAAAGGGGGGGTAGTAGTTTGTTGGCAGTGGTCAACACCAGATGCAGATCTCTGGGGTGTGCAGTAAGGCTGAGATGCTGTGGGAGGTGAAGCGAAGGACGAGGTGTACTGAGACAGGTCCATGAATAATCTGCTAAAGGCATTCTCTATAGTGTTCAAGTCATTGCAGTGCACACCATTTAGGATCATATCCCTTGGGTCAATGACTGGGTAGCCCCAAGAAAGGTCTTGATGTGTGTCCAGAATTTTCTAGGGTCACCAGCAGAGTTTGTGAGCAGTTCCTTGCAGTAGATGCTTTTTGCTGTTCTGATTTGTTTTTTACAAGCGCTCCGAGAGGCCCTGTAGATATTGTAATCCTCCGGTAGTCTGGACATTAGCCAGCTTGTCTGTTTACCTCTGACCCTTCTGGTGACCTTCAGGGTATGTTTATCCTGAAGTGCTGTGAAATTATCAATGAAGATATCTAGGGCTATTTGAACATCATGGGAGTGATAGATGTCAGACCAGTTGATACAGGATACATCATAGAGGAAAGCTTCCACGTCCAGTTTGGCAAAGTTGGTAATTGTGATGTAGCGCGGAAGTTCGTTCCTTCCTTCTGGCATGTTTTTAGAGGGACTCTTCATGTGAACCATCAAATAGTACTAGCAGTCTACTCCTGCAGCCTCTTGAGGAATGAATATTACTCATGTAAGGTAAAATACAAAACCTTTAACTCGCTATAATGAAAAAAATACCTGCTACCCAAAAGAGTTGTAAATTCGGACATGAAGTGAGGGTAATTGGAGGCATTGTTATGTTTTCAGAAATGATTAATGGCGCAGTGGGACTCTTGCATGTGGACTAAAAGGGAAAAAAACTGAATGTAAAAGATTGACTGTAAACGAGTAGATAAATGGTAGGTATTAGCTCCAGTAACCACAGGGGTTTTAACACCATACTGCCATTATGGAAATGGAGTTGCACTTTCAGGTGGTGGTGGCACCATGGTGTTATTTAAAAAGCTGATGAAGAAATGCTTTTGAGGCTGTTTGTTGGGAGCTAATGCTAGCCATCCAGAGGATGGCAGACAAGGGTGAGGTAGTACTGGTTGGAGACTTCAATATTCCAGACGTGGACTGGAGCATTCCAGCAGCAGCATCAACTAGGAGCAGATTTATCCTGGACTCCCTTCAGGGTGCCTTCCTCAAGCAACTGGTCATGGAACCAACTCAGCAGAAGGCAATACTGGACCTTGTGCTCACAAATAGGGACAGTGTGATGGGGGTAAGAGTGGGGGAGCACCTGGGGAACAGTGACCACCAGTCACTGTGGTTTGAAATCACAGAAAGAGCAGCACCAAACCACACAAAAACACGTATCCTGGATTTTAGGGGGGCAAACTTTGGGAAAATGGGGAGATACTTGAAAGAGGCATTAAGGGGAATGGGGCAGGAATCAGGGGTTGAGGAACAGTGGGAAGTATTTAAAATGGGGATTACAAGAGCAACAGAATTATGTATTAAGCAGGTTAGCAAGAGGAAAAGGAAGAGGAGACCATTATGGTTTTCCAAAGAGGTAGCAAAGAAAGTGAAAGCCAAAAAGATTGCATTCAGGCAATACAGACACAGGCAGAAGGGATAGGGAGAAGTACCAGGAGAAGCAAAGGGAGGCAGGGAGGTCAGTAGGAAGCCAAAGCTCAGACAGAAGAACACATTGCAAAATCAGTGGGTAGAGGACAAAACCTTTACAGGTACATAAGTGAAAAGAAAGGCAAAGGGAGGATAGTGAGACTGAAGGGGAGGATGGGGCTGTGTGGAGGATGACAACAGTAAAGCTGACATATTGAACAGGTATTTCTGCTCAGTCTTTACTGAGGAAGAGGAGGGTAATGGGTCTGAATGGAGTACAAGGGGTGAGAATGTTGCGAAATGGACACAAGTCCCTTTACGAGAAAGGGTCCTGAAGGAACTGGAAGTAATAGAGTTGATAAAGCAATGGGGCCAGATGGGGTGCACCCCAGGGTCCTTAAAGAACTAAGAGAGATGGTGGCTGAACCTCTTGCTATCCTGTTTAGCCGATCACTAGAAACAGGGGAGGTACCCAAAGACTGGAGGATAGCAGATGTAGTCCCCTTATACAAAAGTGGGAACAAAGAGGAAGCGGGGAACTACAGACCAGTCAGCCTCACCTCGGTAGTGGGGAAGATCATGGAAGCACTACTGAAGGAGAGATTGGTGGAACATCTGGTTGTCAATGGACTACAGGACCCAAGGCAGCATGGTTTCACCAGGGAAGGTCATGTCAGACCAACCTCATTGAATTTTTGACTGGGTGACTAGGGAGGTGGATCAGGAGGGCAGTGGACATGGCCTGTCTGGACTTCAGCAAGGCCTTTGACACTGTGCCACATAGAAGACTATTGCTAAACTGGGGAATATGGGTGTGGGCAGGACAGTAGTGCGGTGGGTAGGTAACTGGCTGGGCAGCAGGACACAGAGGGTGGTGGTAAATGGCTGTCACTCCACAGAGGGAAGAGTGACCAGTGGGTACCACAGGGATCAGTGCTGGGACCGTACTATTCAATATCTTCATCAGTGACATTGCACAGGACCTAGAAGGCAGAATTTCACTGTTCGCTGATGACACAAAGCTCTGTAACAGAGTAGACACACCAGAGGGTGTAGACAGAATGAGAAGCACCTGCAGAAACTAGAAGAATGGTCAGGGGTTTGGCAGTTGAAATTCAATGCAAGGAAGTGCAAGATAATGCATATGGGGCACAAACCCTGGCACAATATATCAGTTGGGGGTGAGGATATAGCATGCACCAAGCAGGAAAGGGATCTTGGAGTTATCATCTCTGATGACCTCAAGGCAGGGAAACAGTGTGACAAGGCAGCAGGTAAAGAAATAGGATGCTGGGATGCATAGGCAGGGGCACGCCAGCAGGAAAAGGGAGGTCATAATTCCACTATACAAGACACTAGTGAGGCCGCACCTGGAGTACACTGTGCAGTTCTGGAGACCTTACCTACGTAAGGACATAGACAGGGTAGAGAAGGTTCAGAGGAGGGCAACAAAGATGGTGCATGGATTGCATCACAAGTCCTATGAGGACAGGTTGAAGGCACTGAACATGTACTCCCTGGAGGAGAGGAGGGAGAGAGGGGATATGATAGAGACATACAAGTATCTTACAGGGAGGAACAGGGTGCAGGAATGCACTATTTTAAGAAAAAGATGTTCCAGGACTAGAGGGCATGGGATGAAGTTGGAGGGAGGATGATTCAGAGGAAACGTGAGGAAGAATTTCTTAACAGAACGGGTGGTGGACAAGTGGAACACCCTGCCAGAGGAAGTGGTGGGGGCTGAAACAATCACGGGATTTAAGAATGCATGGGATAGACATAAAGGAATTCTGGAGGTCAGGGGTAAGGGGCGACAGACTTCCTGGAAAACAAACTGAACTTACAAACTTAAATGGGCAGACTGGGTGGGCCATAGGCCCTTATCTGCCGACACTGTCTATGTATCTATGTATGTATCTATGTATTATTAACAGGCAAAGTTTGCACATGGCATTGATGAAAACTCTGGCATATTTAAGGAAGGAAAAGGAATATGGTGATGTCATGAAGTAAGTTATCAAATTGGTTACATTAAAATGATTAAAAAATGTATTACCAAAAAATATATATATAAACTGAAGTATTTAAGATGTGCAATTTTTATATTTCATAACAGCTGCAAAAAGACCCTATTAATAAGCTCATTGGACTGAGCAAAATGTCTGGGGCAGTTAATACAATTATTTAAATTCAGTGGAGTGAGGAATACAGTTTTTGCAAAGAAGTCTACAGCTTCCCTTTATGAAAAATATTGTGAAACAACTGTACAGGTAGTACCAAAGGATCCTGTGGATGTCCGAAGAGTGCAACTGCATCTCATAGGTTCTGAGGGGGAAGGGAAGAACATGGATAAATCAGTGGACTGCTTCAATGTAAAATCACACACCACCTTAGGCAATATTTTGGCTGAGTATACACCACCCCATCCCTGTGAAACACCAGAAAAAGGGGATGGGGTCATGAACCAGTCTGTTGTTCAGACACACATGTGGACAAACAGTAGCAAAAAAGAATAAAACCTTCCAGGACAGATACTCCATGTCATGGAAAGATACAGACTCAAACAGGCTTTTTTAGAGATTTTGAGTACAAGGTTCAGGTCCCAAGGACTAGAGGGTGTACATGCAACAGGCCCTTCAGAAAGCTGCAGAATACAGCCAGTAGGGTCACTGCCTTGTTTCAGACAGGGGCATGGATAGTGAATTTTCACCAAGGAATACTGCAATTCTGACTATGACAGAGTCAGGAAGTAGTCCAGCACCCACTGCACAGGGCAAGTGAAGGAGTCTAGGGATTAGAGATGTTGTGAAGTTTTACTTCCCCAACAAAGTTCCAGCAAAGTTGCAAAATTTGCCTTCACAAGTAACATAGAAACATAGATTTTGACGGCAGATAAGGACCGCTTGGCCCACCCAGTCTGCCCATTTCCCTACCTAATGGATAAGCTGCAGATCCTAGTTAACCAGCAGCCTACTTCTTCCTACCCCCACCCCCTAGAATTGCCTTATGACTGTCCCATGCATGCTTGAATTCTACCACTGTTTTTGACTCCACAACCTCCTCCGGAAGGCTGCTCCATGCATCCACAACCCTCTCTGAGAAAAAATACTTCTTAAATTACCTCTGAGTCAGCTCTTCTATCTTCAAATTGTGCCCTTGTTCTTGCACACCTCTTTTTTTTGAAAGATGCTACCCTCTTGGACTTTGTTGATTCCCTTGAGGTACTTGAAAGTTTCTCTCATGTCCCCCTCTCCTCCTTTCCTCGAGGCTATACATATTTAGCACCTTTAAGTCTCTCTTCATATGTCTTCCGTGCAGACCCTGCACCATTTTAGTTGCCTCCTCTGACAGCTTCCATCCTGTCTATGTCTTTATGGAGATTGGGTCTCCAGAACTGCACACAGTACTCCAGATGGGGTCTCACCAACTGTCTGTACAGAGGGATAATAACTTCCTGTTTTCTACTGGCGATGCCTCCCTATGCATCCCAGTATCCCCCAGCCCTCCTTGCTGCCCTCTCACATTGCTTGCCCACCTTTAGGTCATCTGATATGACTACCCCCAGGTCCCTTTCCATTTTTGTTGTTGTTAGTATCTCACCCCCATTGTGTACTCTTCCCCTGGGTTTTTGTTTCCCAGGTGCATTACCTTGCTCTTCTTAGCACTGAATCTAAGCTGCCATACATTTGACCATTCCTCTAACCTTGCCAAGTCCCTTCTCATCCTTTCCACCCACCTTGTGCATCAACTCTGTTGCAGATCTTGTGTCATCTGCAAAGAGACATACTTTTCCTTCCGTCCCTCTGCAATGTCGCTTATAAAGACATTGAAGAGGACCGGTCCTATACTGAGTCCCTGCGGTACCCTACTAGTAACCCCTTTCTTCAGAGTGGACTCCATTTACTATTACTCTCTGTGTCCTATTCTCCAGCCAATTCTTTACCCAGGCTGTCATCTTGGGACCCACTCCCAGGCTGGCTAACTTGTATATTAATCTTTGTGTGGGACTGTATCAAATGCCTTGCTAAAGTCTAGGTAGGCCATGTCCACAGCCCCTCCTTGATCTACTACTTTGGTCACCCAGTCAAAGAAATCTATCAGATTTGTCTGGCATGACCTTCCCGCTGTGAATCCATGCTGCCTTGGGTCCTGTGCCCCTTTGGCCTCTAGATACTCAACAATTCTTTCCTTCAGAAGTGATTCCATCATGTTCCCTACCACTGAGGTTAAACTAACAGGTCTGTAGTTTCCTGCTTCTGCCTTGCTCCCACTTTTGTGAAGGGGAATCACATCTGCCCTCCTCCAGTCCTCGGGTACCACCCCATCCTCCCATAATTTGTTAAAGAGGGTAGTCAGTAGTGTCACTAGTTCTGCCCTTAGTTCTTTTAGAATTCTGGGATGAATCCCATCAGGCCCCATTGCTTTGTTCACCTTCAGTTTTAAGAGTTCTTTCAGAACCCTTTCTTCTGTAAATGGGCTGGTATCAACTTCTGTATCCAGAGTGTTTCTACTGTTTGTTTTAGGTACCTCCCCCACTTCCTTTGTAAATGCTGAGCAAAAATATTTGTTTAGTATCTCTGCCTTTTCACAGTCACCCTCTGCTCACCCTCCCTCCCTCCTCTTTATTAAGCCTCACTAACCCTCCCTTGGTCTTCCTTCGCTCCCTGATGTACCTATAAAAGGTTTTATCCCCCTTCTTAACTGAGTTGGCTATCTTTTCCTCGGTTTGGGCCTTTGCTGTTCTGACTGCCTTCCCAGCTTCCTTTGCCTGTACTTCCAGGCAAAACCAAAGGAATGCCTGTGGCACTGCTGGACTTTCACATGCAGGTAGGCATGCCAGTGGTACAGAAACAGAGATGGTCTGTCCCCCAATCCAGGTCCCCAATAGGGGATCCACTGGAGGGGGTAGGGAATCAGAACGAGGATGGAGGGGGTAACTGATGGCCCCCTTTCACATGTCCTTTGGTAGCTTTCTAGACTATGAACTAACATGGTGTCTTTTTATGAGCATGTTATGTATTTATTTATTTGAATTTTGGTAACCAGGTGAGCCCGCTAAAACATTATAGTTCCTTTTTCAGAGGTGACCCGGAAAGCGCAGAACACAGACAATGACATGACGGTAGCAGTTTACAACATTCACTGATTTACAAAAATTCATTGTTTATAGAAACATTCACTGATTTACAAAAATTTATCGTTTACAGAAACATTCACAGATTGAACATTTAGAGATTACAAAGACATGGCAGTTATAGTGATTATACTTACATCATTCGTAGATTTACAAAATGCATCATTTACAGATATACTTACATCAAATAGTTACATAAACAGGAGGGGTCAGAGAGTGGGGATTCTTATACATATGAGGATCAGTGGGTTATGAACTTGATATAGGTACACCAGTGGATATTTTCTTATTGGACTTAAGTAAGGCATTCAACACTGTGCCCCATAACACTCTGGTAACCAAACTGCTGTCCTTGTGCTTTAGTCCTATACTGGTAAAATGGGTGGAAAGCTGGTTATTAAATCACGGTGAACAAGTGAGGATCAATAGGAAATTGTCTGAGAGGGGATATGTTGGTAGTGGGTCCCACATGGCTCAGTTTTGGGCTCAACTCTCTTTAACATATTCATAAGTTATATGAAAACTAATATAGCTAACTTTATGGCCAAGTTTCACAGACAACACAAAGCTGGGAGGTGAGGTAGATACACCTATCAAACATCAATTGCTAACTAAGGACCTCTACTCTATAGAGAAATGGGCAAATGGCAATAATATGTTATTTAATATCGATAAGTGTTCTGTCGTCCACTTTGGGAAAAATAACCAAAAGCATCAATACTTATACAATAGACCCATCCAAACTTCTGAGAGGGAGAATACCCTTGGAATAACTATAGATAATAAACTGCCATCATCAGATCAGTGCAAGAAAATCACTAGGATTGCTAACGGAATGATAAAAAAAAATCCTGCACACCTTTGTAAATTGATATGAACAGTGTATAATACCCTTGTACAGGACATACATGAGACCATATTTGGACTACTGCTCCCCTTTTTGCAGTCCCTATCTAAAGGGAGATATTGATTTAATTGAAAGGGTGCAGAGGCGTGCAACCAAAATGATATCTAGGCTCAAAAAGAAAACATATCAGGAAAGATTGAGGGAAACGGGTGTTTTCACTTTGGAGGATATAGAAGGCTAAGAGGGTATTTATTGCTTACTCAATTCATCAGAGTTGATATCCCAATGTGGCATACAATTAGCCCCCAGATCGACTTCATTAAGGTCAAATAATAAACAAGTAGTAGTACCATGGGCAAATACGACCGAGAGGGACCAGTTCTATATGGTTTGAACAGCAAAGGCTTGGAATGGATTATCACAAGACCTAGTTGATCAAAAAACTATATTAGGATTTAAGAAAGGTATAGATAAAATCATTCAATCTAAATATAATCTGGTCTAAATTGTCCACATGTGTGGGAGACAATCTCAATGGGCATTCATTGCCTACTTTTGTCTGTAACAACCTAGTAAACCTAGTAAACTACTGTTGTTACTGATGCTGGGGTGCATATCCCTGTCCTTGACCGTGAGAAGTATAGTTGCAACAGCTTCTATGTAAGATGCCCCTGCCATGGCACTAATGGGGGCCATTTGGCATCAAGGAGTGAATAGACCTCACAGATTTTTTGGAAGTATCAAGTTCATTGAGAATGACTTCAACCTCTGGCCCAAATGGCTTTGTGCCCTTCAAAGGGGCATTCAGGACAGACTGCTGCACATACTGGGCAAAACCTGCACGCAAAGTTAGGAGTGACTGCCCTGGCTGCAGCATATAAAGCATCATAGAGGGATCTCAGGAGATGATTACCAGCATCAGAACCCCACGAGAAACATTCAGTGGTAGTAATGAAAAAGCTGCCTTCTATTGCAGTATACCTTAAGGTACCTCAAGACAACTGGATTAAATTACCATTAAAGACAATGGAGTAGCTGCTGCATTATTACATCATTTACTGTAGCATTTCAAGGCAATGGGAAACTTGTGTGTTCACCATTGTAAGTGAGGGCCTCTTCTTTCAGAGGCCTGTAAGACATGCTGCTGACAACGCAGCTCAATTCTCGCACATGTGGTTTTGATACTTGGTCATACATGCTTGCTAATTTGCATTGCATAAGCCAAGGGAAGCCGAGGTAACAGGGTGCATGCTCATGTTGTCCAGTCTTCTGGATTCCTTGCCAGAAGGTCTGGTACTCATCCTGTAAGAGGCCTGAGACCTGTTATGTGCAGCCCTGATTACCACCAAATCTGTTTTGGGCTGGATATAATATTTTCATCTCTAGTATCCAGATACTGCTTGTCAGCTTCCCTATGGCCGGCCGGCAAAGTACTGGGTCTCTGCCAGGAAGTCAGCATGGCATCCTCCAGTGCAGCATGAATAGGAGGCATGACCATGGAGGAGGCACTGCCTCCCTCAGAGAATTACACAGATTCTTTTTGGAAGAGTCATCTTCTCCAAGGAGAAATTCAGAGTCTATTGGATCAGCCTTATTAGTGCCTGGAAGGTATGGTCCTCAGAAGGAGAACAGAGCCTGTATAGGACCATTTCTTCATTGCTTGAGGGTACAGTGGAGCCAGCTGACTCTTCCAGCCGCAGTGGGTGAAGAAACATAGAAATACAGAATCTACAGCAGATAAGGACTGCTTGGTGCATCCAGTCCATTTTTCTCTACCCACCTTATTACCACAGACTGTGCCCAATCTACAGCTCCCCCCCCCATTCTTTTCACTATAATTCCCTTGTACTTATCCCATGAATTTATGAACCCCCATCACTGTTTTTGCCCCCACCACCTCTGCTGGAAAGCTGTTCCAGGAATCTACCACTCATTCTGTGAAGAAGTACTTCCTCACATCTCTCCAGAATCTAACCTCCTCCAGTTTTATAGCATGTCCCTTTGTTCTTGAGCACTTTGTGTTCTGAAAAATACTTCCCTCCTGTACTTTATTTACCCCAGTGAAGTATTCAAGGTCTCTCTCATATCTCCTCTCTCACTCCACTGTTCCAGTGTGTATATATTGAGGTCCTTTTGTCTCTCCTCGTAGGGCTTTTGATGCAGACCCTGCATCACTTTAGTTGTCCTTTTCTGGACTGCCTCCACTCTGTGTCCTTCTGGAAATGTGGTCTCCAGAACTGCACACAGTACTCTAGGTGCGGTCTTACTAGCGATCTATACAGAGGCAACACTACTCCCTCTTTCTGCTGGTGATACCCTCCCTAGGCACCCCAGCATCCCACTAGGCCATCAAGCTCCCTGGCTACCTTTAGGTCATCGGGTATGATTACCCCTAGGTCTCTTTCCTGCTTGGTGGTCATCAATACCTCTCCACCCATTTTGTACTCCACCCCTGGGTTTCTGTGCCCTAAGTGCATTATTTTTCACATTGCAACCCAGCTGCCATATCCTTGACCATCCTCTAGTTTTCTCAGATTTCTGCTCATCCTTTCCACCGCCCTCAAGTGTCCACCCTATTGCAGACTTTGGTGTCATCTGCAAAGAGGAAGACCTTCAAACAACATGAAGTCTTGCTATATTATGACATATGCAGTATAACCCCAGGTTAGAACTGCTCCGGAGGTGAAAGAGTTAACTTTCCATGCAGGGCATGGAATCTTGAGCGCGAGCTCGGTTGAACACTCTGTCTGTTGTAGCTCAAACTTAAACTGTCAGATTCTTTACTCCACCTCACTGAACAGTCTCTCCGGAGATTTCGCCTGCTGCTCGGTTCGTTTGTCGGTTAAAAAGTGTAATTCTCGGTTTGTTTTACCGAAATTAAACCGCAATCGTCGGTTCAAGCTCTGTCTGTGGTATGTAAGTAATAGATAGCCTTTATTTTTCTTCTGTGTGGAACTTGTAAACGTCTTTTCGGTTTGGTTTGAACCGATCAGATTGGGTTCAAATTTACTTTCTAGTCCTTTAGAGTGCGGTTCCCGGTTCTTATCAGTTCTAAAAAAAATGGATTTTATTACGTTTTTTTCCACGACCCGTGACACGGTTGGGAACCGATAAGAGAGTCTTGCTTGGCGGATTGCCATTAACGGGCAAGTTTTGGTTAGGCTGGCACTATGTCTGAGAAACCCAAAAGAAAAATCGGACCCACTGGGTTTCAGCACTGTGGCCTCTGTGGGGAAGCCTTTGCTAAGGCTGACCCACACACCACTTGTGTATATTGTCTGGGGTTTGACCACCACAATGCAGACTGCCAGATTTGTAAGAATTTTCCTGCTGCCACCGTGGAAAAGAGAGTTGGTAGGCTCAGGGAAAGGGAGGCCAAAAAGTCCGCTGACCCGGATGGCCAGCCCGGTTCGGTTCCAACCGAACCTGAGGGAGTGCCCTCTGACCAGGGCGATACTTCCTCGGGCAAACGAAGAGCCAGCTCTGAGGAGCCGGTTCCAACTAAAAGGACTAGAAAGTCAGCTAGTGTGGAGCCAAAAGTTCTTTCTCCAACCACTGAGGAAATAGCCAAGGCTATTCAAATTGTCCAGTCTCTTTCCCCGGTTCCGTCCGAACCGACACCAGTAGGGAAGCGCTCGGTTCGGACGGTTCCACCGGTTCAAGATTATGATTTTGAGGATTTTTATGAACCGGAGGAAGGGGAGGAGGGGTATGAGGAGAGTGAATGTGATTTTAAAAGTCTGGATGTGCCCATTGAACCGGACATCTCTCCAGACAGACCTTCAGGGGTTTCCCCTCCCAGGCTATCTGAGTCCCCTTCTCATTTTTTGTTTTACAAGAAAGTTGCTGAGACTCTGCAGCTCCCTGTTGAGGAAGCTGTTGATGATCAAGAAGAGCCTGATTAAGTGGAAATGATGGATATTCCAGAGTCTAGGAGACTGTCTATTCCCTTGCACAAATCTTTTAGGAAACAGACAGTAAAAATTCTAAAAACTCCTCATTCTATCCTCCCTGTGGATAAAAGGATGGACAAGAGCTATGCTTTATCAGGCTCTGATATGGAGTTCCTCTCTCAGCAATGCAGCCATGTGGGGGTAGTGCAGGCTGCAGCCTGTGACAAGGCTAATATTCCTCTAGTTTCACCCTCCTGAAAAGGATTCCAGGAGGATGGATGCCATGGCAAAGAAACAGTACATGGCAGCATCTTTGGGACTCAGACAGGCAAATTATATGGCTTATGCAGCTAGGTACCAGAATCCAGATGGGATACTGTCCTGGCCCTAGTAAACAGGCCCCTGACCAGCTTGCCAGGGAGCTGGAACAGGTGGCTGCGGATGGTATTGAGGCATCCAAGGTGCAGTTTCATGCTGCAGTAGACTCTAATGATGTTTCATCAAGAGTCATGGCTACATCTGTGTCTCTTCGCAGAATGGCCTGGCTTCAGATGTACTGCCCTGTCACAGGATACTCGGTCTCAAGGCTATGGATTTTCCTGTTGTGGGCAATTCTCTGTTTGGGGAGCAGACAGAGAATTATGTGAAGAAAATGGATGAGTATAGGACCACCTATAGGAGTGCACAGGCCAAAGAAAGGCAAGCCACTCCTCAAAGGCAGCATGTCAGGGGCAGGGGCAGGCCTTTTCATAGGCCTTTTTACCAAGCCCATGCCTCCTCTTCTGCTTATGCCCAGAGGGGGTTCTTTAGAGGAATGGGCAGAAGGGGTTCTAGTAAGCCTGCTTCTACCCCTCAACCCAAAGCCCCTGCAAAACAGGCTCCCTGATGGGGTGGCCAGGGCCGATTCTCCACTACTGGTAGGGGGCAGGCTGGCTTACTTTGTCCAGGACTGGAAGTCTGTAACATCAGACAAGTGGGTCCTGGAAGTAGTAAGCCAGGGACTGGTTCTCAGCTTCAAAAAATTTCCAAAGATGAGAGCCAGGTCCTTTCCACCTGCAAACCCATCAGAGGCACTTGCCCTGGAAACAGAAGTTTCTTCCCTCATGGCTCTCAGAGCTGTGGAAAGGATTCCACCCATACACCAGGGCAAAGGGTTGTACTCCAGGTACTTCCTTACCCCAAAAAAGACAGGAGAATGGCGGCCCATCCTGGATCTCAGGTATCTAAACAAGCACCTTTTAAAACCGAGTTCAAAATGGTGACTCTAGGAATTATTTTACCCTCTCTAAGGCCAGGGGACTGGCTAGCCTCCCTGGACCTCAAGGATGCCTACTTCCATGTTCTCATCAGAAGCTCCCATCGAAAGTACTCAGATTCAACTACCTCAGGCCATTACCAGTTCAGAGCAATGCCCTTCGCCTCACTCGCCCCGAGGGTGTTCACAAAATGCCTGGTAGTAGCAGTTGCTCACTTAAGAAGGCAAAGGATTGCCATCTTTCCTTATCTGGACGACTGGCTCATTGTAGGCCAGTCTCCAGACCAGGTCAAACTACACCTACAAATAACTCAGCAACTGCTTACATCTCTAGGTTTCCTTCTCAATCTTCCAAAGTAAGTTCTGGAGCCTGTCCAGCTTCTCACCTTCATAGGCGCAGAACTGAACACAAAAGAAGCCAGAGCCTTCCTTCCTCTGGAAAGAGCAAGGACCTTGGTCTCTCTGGCCTCTTCTTTTACTCTGCAGGTCTCTCGACCAGAAAGGCATTTTCTACAGCTCCTGGGGCACATGGCTGCTTCTACAGCAGTAGTGCAGGGAGCAAGATTTCAGATGAGGGACATCCAGTTCCATTTGAGAGCCTTTTGGTCTCAAAGGACAGCTCCTCTAACCAAATTGATCCCAGTGACTCAAACCCTGATCCAGGCCCTTCAGTGGTGGCAGAATCAGAGCAATCTGAGACAGGGGGTTCCCTTCACCCCCCCCCAGTCTCACTCCTTGATCCGTACTACAGATGCATCCCTCTTGGGGTGGGGAGCTCACATGGGCGACCTTTCCACCCAAGGGCTGTGGTCCCCTCAGGAATCTCTGCTTCACATCAATTTGTTGGAACTCAGAGCAGTTTTTCTAGCACTCCAAGTTTTTCTACAGCTGTTCAGAACAAGGTTGTTCAGATCAGAACAGACAATACCACTACAATGTGGTACATCAATAACAAGGGGCACTCGGTCTCACGGCCTTGTGCACCGAAGCAATGAAGTTGTGGTCTCTGGCTTATTCTCTGAATGCCTCCCTTACGGCAGTTCACCTCCCAGGCAAGGACAATGTCCTAGCAGATGCTCTCAGCAGGATTTCCCTGGGCCATCACGAATGGGCACTGGATCCCCTAGTACTGGAGGTAGTTTTTGCCAGATGGGGCACCCCACAGATAGATCTCTTTGTAGCCCCAGACAATCACCGACTTCCCATTTTTTGCTGCAGGCCCCCAGTGTTGGGCTCAGTCCCTCTGGATGCCTTCCTTCTCAGTTGGGAAGGGAAGTTTCTCTATGCCTTTCTCCCCCTTCCCTCTTCTGTTCAAAGTGCTAGTCAAAATCAGATCTCAACCCTGCAAGATGATCCTGATTGCTCCAGATTGGGCCAGGCAGCCCTGGTTCCCACTCCTCATGTCCTTAGCAGTCCACCTTCTCCTGTGTCTTCCCAGGAATCACAACCTGTTAACCTGTGCCCAGGGGAGAGTTTGGTATCCGAACCTCAAATCTCTCAATCTCAAGGCATGGCTCTTGAAGAGTTAGAGTTTGCTGACCTACACCTTTCCCAAGGTGTATTGGACATTTTGAAGGCCTCTAGGAAGCCTTCCACTAGGGCTACTTATAATTCAAAATGGAAAAGATTTTCCATATGGTGTGCTGGTAAGCATATTTCCCCAGAATCTGCTGGCGTGCCCACGATCCTGGATTATTTGGTGCATTTTAATTCCTTGGGGCTTAGACCAGCTACCCTAAAAGTGCACTTGGCAGCTGTGTCTGTCTTCTTATCAGCAGGTAAGCCCTCTTCTTTTTCAGCTCACCCTGTGTTCTCCAAGTTTTTTAAGGGATTGCTGCACACCAACCCTCCATTCAGGGACCCTGCCCCTGCTTGGGATCTTAATATTTGCATTGCTCAGCTTATGCAACCCCCTTTTGAGCATTGTCTTCAGCAGAGCTTAAGTACTTGACTTGGAAAACTGTGTTTCTGGTAGCCATCACCTCTGCCAGGTGCATTAGTGAGCTACAAGCATTGTCAGTAGAGCCTGATTTTATCTCCTTTCATAGAGATAAGGTGGTCCTCAGGACTAACAGGAAGTTTTTGCCTAAGGTGGTTTCAGACTTCTACCTTAATCAATCCATGTCTCTTCCTGTGTACTTCACTGACCATTCCTCCTCTGGTGAGAGGAGATTGCACAGTTTAGATGTCAAAAGTGCCCTTAGCTACTATATTGAACGTACCAAGGGTCACAGATTTGAATCCCTCCAGTTGTTCCTCACTTATGGTGAGGCTGGTAAAGGAAAACCTGCCACTAAAAGATCCATTGCCAGGTGGATTGTCTCTTGTATCCAATTTTGCTATGAAAAACTGGGTAAGGTTCCTCCCTCAGGCCTGAGGGCTCACTCTACCAGAGGTACAGCTGCGTCTCTGGCTGCTGCCAGGGACATCCCTATCCTAGAGATATGTCAAGCAGCTACCTGGAAAACAGTTCACACTTTTACTAAGCATTACTCCCTGGATATCCAGGCTAGGAGTGATGCTCGATTTGGCACAGCTGTGCTTCAGAGCCTATTTCCCAAGTAGGTTCTGTCCCTTCTCCATGGAGGTACTGCTGTGTAATCTGCATATGTCATAATATAGCAAGACTTCATGTTGTTTGAAGAAAAAATTACTCACCTTAGTAATGTTGTTTCTTCTAATGGAGTCTTGCTATATTATGACCTCCCCCCCAGCCTGCCCCTCTCAGAACCTCTATTTCTGGGATGTGGGTGGGCAGTGCAATGTTGGCACTTCATAGATGCCCACTTTATTTTCACCCTTTCTTAGGGTGCTTAGGCTTTATGCTTATTTTTTCTTTCTTGAATCCCCTGACTTGAGTCTTTGTTTTGGGATCAAGAACAAAAATGTGTTTTTGTAGTTAGTAGCCAGTGGGCTAGTGTAGGTTTACGGCTTCCACACAGAACCTTAGTGAGTTTTTGCTCATAAAGATCTGACAGTTTAAGTTTGAGCTACAACAGACAGAGTGTTCAACCGAGCTCGCGCTCAAGATTCCATGCCCTGCATGGAAAGTTAACTCTTTCACCTCTGGAGCAGTTCTAACCTGGGCTTATACTGCATATGTCATAATATAGCAAGTCTCCATTAGAAGAAACAACATTACTAAGGTGAGTAATTTTTTCTTCCCTTCCTACGTCTCTGCAATGTCACTTATGAAGACATTAAAGAGGAAGATCAGGGTCCTCTTTCCTCAATCCTTCTCCTTGTCCAGAAGGTCAGAACTGTACTCCTCCCTCCCTCCCTCCTCCTCTAGAAGATGGGGTTGGAGAATGGCAGGAGTTGGAAGTGTGGTTCCAGAACTGCATGTAGGAGGCTGTGGTGCCTTTGATATTAAATTAAAGCCTTTTACAGAACTGGCAGGCCCGATGGTCCATTAGACCTTTTTCTATGTCGGCATCTGTGTTTCCATATTCTGACTGTGCAGAGGCTGAACCCACCTGTTTTGCCAATGTACCAGATGAATTATTTTCTTATCATCCCATTTTGAGAGTAGGAATCTGGATACTTGACAGGTGAGGGAGCCGCTTTGACTCAGTGCTGATGAAGAGCCCGACCGGCAGCTGTCCATCAGTGAAGGAGAAGAATCTGACTGTGTGGCTGACTTATGAGGTGACTTGAACATACACACCTTTTCTGTCATTAACGATTTCTTCTGAGGCGGCAGCAGAATCAGTGACTTGTTGGTCACTGCAGCAGCTTTGTACATCTTGTCTAAATAAACAAATAATACTCCAAGCTTTTCACCTACATCTTTGTGTAGCCTGGTTGAAATCCTGGCAGGCGCTGCAGATTGTTATGCTGTGGGCTAGGCCCAAACAGCACTCACACAGTTTAAGAGCCTCCTCATGAAGTATCTGTTTTCCACGCAACCAATGGTGAAAAAGAACCTTACTTGGCAACAAAGAACCTTACTCGTGGATGACACCAGGGAATTAACTTATTGAATAAACCTCAGGAAGGGCGATTAACCAAGTGATGATACACTTTTATTTTTATATTTTTAATGCATATTTGGAGTGTTCATGATTATGAAATTTTCCGTTAAATAATTATAGGCATTGTATTTTCTCTTGACACAAGGAATTTGTACTTGTGAGCAAACTTGTATACATGGGATATTGGATAGCTTGGATAAAGTAAATGCAGGTTTGCATATATAGATGTATGGCACATCATAGGCAACTATGAAATTTGTTTTAGATAAAAATAGAGTCCCTGATAAAGGTATGTAGATGCCCTGAAATCTTGGCATTGATTGTATATTATTCTGTTATTATCCTACCTAGGGTAAGGGACGGGGTACAAAAGGGTTCAAAGAAAGGAAAACAAAGTAAGCAGGGTAAGAAATAGACATGCTGGGAGTGGCACAGTGCAGTGGCTGGGGGGCAGCAGTCTTCAGGGAGACATTCTGGAGACTGCAGTGCTGCCCCATCTGCATGCACTTCTCTGGGCTGAGGGGATAGGTTACTCAACTCCAGGCTGATTTGGCTAGGATTTAAGATTAGCTACAGAAATTCAGAATACACATAAGGAGCCAGAAGAACTGTGTGTCACCCTGGAAACAGGAAATGGGACAGCCATATGAATTGGGGTTGTGTACAGGCCTCCAGACCAGGGGAAGGACACAGACACATTACTGTTAGAAGATATACAAAACATGGCAGCTAAAGGGGAGGTTCTGATAATAGGAGACTTCAACATGCCAGATACAGATTGGTCAATACCAGCAGGAACATCTGCCAGAACTAGACACATGGTGGATTCCCTGCAGGGGGAGGGCCTCAAACAGTTGGTACAACAACCCACTAGAGACAGGGCTATCCTAGATCTAGTACTGACTAACAGGTAAAGGATCATAGATCTCCAGGTAGAAGGTCACCTGGGGGCCAGTGACCATCACATGGTATGATTCAATTTGGCCACTAGAACAAAATCATCCCATTCCAAGGCAAAAATATGGGACTTCAGAGGAGTCTTTGACAAGATGGCCAACAGAGTTAAGCTAGCCCTGGCAAAAAGAAATACAGGTGAGGGGTACAGGCAAAGTGAGCAAGCATTAAAGATGCAATACTTGAAGCAACATCCCATTGTCTTAGTGAGAAAAGAAAGTGCAAAAGAAGAAGGAAACCACTTTGGTTCTCAAACACAGTAGCAGAAAAGGTCAAAAGGCTGGCCTTCAGGAAATATAAGGTAACTCAGCAGGATGAAGATAGGGAGGCATACCAAACTTCCCTAAGGGAAGCAGGGAAGGCAGGAAGGCAGTAAGGCAGGCAAAGGCCCAAACTGAGGAAACACTAGCATGAACAGTAAAAGAAGGTGACAAGACTTTCTATAGATATATTAGTGAAAGGAGAAAGTCAAGAGGGGGTATTGCTAAGATCAAAGGGGATAAGGGGTGGAGGAGGAGGACCATGTAAAAGCATCTATCCTAAATAGATACGCCTGCTCAGTATTTACTGAAGAGAAGGTAGGCAGTGCCCACAGCTCTGTACCATGGACACAGGGGAGGAGGTGCACTCAGTCCTTCACAAAAGAAAGGGTCCTACAAGAGCTCAATAAGCTCAGGGTGGACAAGGCAATGGGACCTGATAGCATACATCCCAGGGTACTAAAGGAGCTAAAGGTAGAACTAGCAGAGCCATTATCAGAACTGTTTAGTGAGTCTCTGAGCACAGGAGAGATCCCAGAAGACTGGAGAAGGGCTCATATGATCCCACTCCACAACAGTATGGTAGCAGGGAGGAGGCAGGGAACTACAGACCAGTCAGTCTTACCTCAGTAGTGGGCAAAATTATGGAGACACTCCTTAAGGAAAGGATAGTGCAATACCTGGAATCCATAGGAGCACAGGATCCAAGACAGCGTGGGTTTACAAAAGGAAAGGCCTGTCAAACTAATCTCATAGATTTCTTTGACTGGGTAACCAAAGTGGTGGACCAAGAGGGAGCAGTTGATGTTGCCTACCTTGACTTTAGCAAAGCTTTCGATACTGTTCCACATAGAAGATTGATTAATAAGCTGGGTAGGCTCGGGGTGGGTCAAAAGTTGGTCAACTGGGTGGCAAACTGGTTGGTGGGCAGAAAACAGAGAGTAGTGGTAAACAGTATACAGTCAGAAGAGATGCAAGTCACAAGTGGGGTACCTCGGGGATCAGTCCTGGGCCAGTCCTCTTCAATATCGTCATCAGTGACATTGCAGATGGACTGGAGGGTAAGGATTGTCTATTTGCAGATGACACCAAGATCTGCAACAGAGTAGATGATCCAGATGGGGTGGGCATAATGAGAAGAGATCTGGATAAACTAGCAAAATGGTCGGAAGAGTGGCAACTGGAGTTTAAAGCAAAGAAGTGCAAGATCATGCACATAGGGAAGAGAAACCCTGAAGCCACCTATAGGCTGGTATGGGAGTTGCTGGCAGTCACAAGGGAAGAAAGAGACTTGGGCGCCATCATCACCGATGACCTGAAATCACCCAAGCTGTCCTCTAAAGCAGTAGGTAAGCCTAGAGGGATGTTGGGGTGTATTAGTAGGGGTATCACAAGTCAGAAGAGGGAGGTAATAGTCCCTCTTTATAAGACACTGGTTAGGCCCTATCTGGAGTACTGCGTGCAGTACTGGAGGCCACATCTTCACAAGGACATTAACCAAACTGAGGCAGTCCAGAGAAGGGTAACCAAAATGGTGCGGGGACTGCATCAGAAAACATATAAGGACAAATTAACTGAACTCAATATGTATACCTTAGAGCAAAGGAGGAAGAGAGGTGATATGATCAAAACATTCAAACACCTTAAGGGCATTAACACGGTGAAAAAGTCTAACATGTTTCAATATAAGAAAAATAGCAGGACAACAGAACACAGCATTAGATTAGAGGGAGGCCGATTAAGGGGTAATGTGAGGAAGTTCTTTTTCACAGAAAGGGTGGTGTATGCATGGAATGGCCTACCTCAAGAAGTGGTGGATATGAATACAGTGCAGGGCTTCAAACAGGCATGGGATAGGCATAAGGGAGCAATACAGATGAGTATGAATAGATAGACCACTGACAGAGCAAAGTCCTTTGGCACATTCATAAGGTAGAAAAAGAAATGGGTAGATTGGATGGGCCTTGCTGTCCTTATCTGCTGTCAACTTCTTTTTTTCTATGTTTTTCCCCCACTCAGGGACCACCAGGTCTGTCACTGGTGCCTCAAAAGTTACCAAGGAGGAGGAGGAGCGGCTGGACTACAGTGGGCTCAGCAAGGGTGAGGGTGGTGGGTAAGAGGCGCATGCCCCCAGTGGTACCACTTCGGAACTCCTACACTGTTCTGGTGGGGTGGGACTGTCCCATGGAGGCACCCGTAGTAGTGACCAGGGAGGATGCAGGGGTCCTCCATAGGGGAGACCCAAAGGAGGGTGGAAGAGTACCTCAGAGGAGGAGGAAGAAACTCCTGATGGAGGACTCTGTCATGAGGGGAACAGATTTGGGAACAGCGAGGAAGGGGGAGTGGGAGGTTAAATGCCTACCCGGTGCCATGGCTCGGAAGGATTTTAAGTGGATCCTAGAGATCGCTAGGGCAGCAGTTCGGGAGGGAGAGCTGGATGTCACTGTCCGCCTAAGGACAAATGACCTGGCTAGGGATGAAGCTAGTGTAATGCAGGAGGAGTTCATGGATTTGGGGTGCAGTCTTAAGCAGGTAGCACTCTCAGTGGCCTTTTCTGAGGTGTTGCCAGTCTACAACAGGGGGGGAGGATAGGGTACTCCATACCAGGAGCTTCAACACACGGTTGAAGTAGTGGTGCAGAGAGGAGGGCTTTGGCTACATTGGGGACTGGGGTCCCACTTGGAGGGATAAGGACCTATACAGGGGTGATGGCCTGCATCCATCTGGGAGGGGAACCAAAGTCCTCATTAGATGGTTTAGATGCTACATTGGCAAGCATTTAAACAAGCCAAGGGGGGTGGCTGAAGGAAGCAGGGAGACTTAAATTTAACTCCCTCCCCCCCCCATAAGTTGAAGTAGTCAAGAGGGAAAACCCCAAGGGAGAGAAATCCCCAAAGGTAACTAAAAACAGGAACAGCAGAAATGAAGTGGAAAGGGAGTGAAGGGAGAGAAGGTAAAGAGAGCAGGTAACAAGGAACAAAAGGGGATTAAAAGAAAGGTGGGAACAGAATTTGTAAGCCAATTTGTGCAAATGCTCAAAGTCTGGGAAACAAAATCCCAGAACTGGTGGCCATTACAGCAGAGGCTAACCTGACACTATCGCTATTTCTGAGTCATGGTGCAATGAGAACCATGACTTGGATATAACCATACCAGGCTATACGCTGTTCAGAAAGGACAGGGTGGGTAAAAAAGTGGGAGGAGTGGTTCTTTATGTGAGGGATAGCATAAAAGCAACTGAAGCGCAGGGAATACAGGGAGGGGCGGAGGCACTGTGGGTCGCCCTAGAGACAGGAAATGGAGCTGCTGTTCATGCTGGCGTGATCTACAGACCTCCAATGCAAGGGGAGGAGATAAACAAGTTCCTGGTAGAGGCCATCCAAAAGATGGTGACTAAGGGGGAGGTGCTGTTGGTGGGGGACTTCAGTCTGCCGGGTGTAGATTGGTGTATCCCAGCTGCAGCTTCAGCTAGGAACAGGGACATCCTGGATTTCCTACGCAGGGTGTTCCTCATGCAGTGAGTAAGACAGCCCTCTTGTGAGGGAGCAGTACTGGACCTTATACTCACCAATGGGGATAGTGTTGCAGACACCACTGTGGATGGCCACCTGGGGACCAGTGGTCACCATACGATGTGGTTCAATATAAATACTATGGCAGAGTCAAACCACACAAAAGCGACGGTCCTGGACTTCAGGAGCGCTGACTTTGCAAAGATGGGGGCATGCCTCAAGGATGTCCTGGTGGGGGAAGGGGGCAGGACTCAGGTGTAGTGGAGGAACAATGGGCAAAACTAAAAGGGGCTGTAGTGAAGGCAACAAACCTCCATGTGAAGCAAGTTAGCAAAAGCAAGAGGAAAAAGAGATCGCTATGGTTCTCAAAAGAAGTATCTGGGAAGGTTAAGGCAAAAAAGCATTCAGGAGGTACTGTATAAGGAGACACAGAGGGAGGAGGATAGGGAAGTGTATCAAGAGAAGCAGAGGGAAGCAGGGAAAGCAATCGGGAGCACAAGGGTGCAAACAGAGGAGAAGATAGCCCAGGCTGTTAAGAAAGGGGACAAGACTTTTTTCAGGTACTTAAGTGAAAGGAGAAAGACCAGGAGAGGGATTGTAAGGCTTGGGAGGGAAGAGGGGAGTATGTGGAGGGAGACCAGGAAAAAGCAGACATCCTGAACAAATATTTTTGTTCAGTATTCGCAGAGGGAGGGGAAGGAGGGGAACTGCCGTCATGTAACAGGAGCATCAAAGGAAAAGGATCCCAGCTGCAGCTTCAGCTAGGAACAGGGACATCCTGGATTTCCTGCACAGGGTGTTCCTCATGCAGCGAGTAAGAGAGCCCTCTTGTGAGGAAGCAGTACTGGACCTTATACTCACCAATGGGGACAGTGTTGCAGACACCACTGTGGATGGCCACCTGGGGACCAGTGGTCACCATACGATGTGGTTTAATATAAATACTATGGCAGAGTCAAACCACACAAAAGCGAGGGTCCTGGACTTCAGGAGCGCTGACTTTGCAAAGATGGGGGCATGCCTCAGGGATGTCCTGGTGGGGGGAGGGGGCAGGACTCAGGTGTAGTGGAGGAACAGTGGGCAAAACTAAAAGGGGCCGTAGTGAAGGCAACAAACCTCCATGTGAAGCAAGTTAGCAAAAGCAAGAGGAAAAAGAGATTGCGATGGTTCTCAAAAGAAGTGTCTGGGAAGGTTAAGGCAAAAAAGCATTCAGGAGGTACTGTATAAGGAGACACAGAGGGAGGAGGATAGGGAAGTGTATCAAGAGAAGCAGAGGGAGGCAGGGAAAGCAATTGGGAGCACAAGGGTGCAAACAGAGGAGAAGATAGCCCAGGCTGTTAAGAAAGGGGACAAGACTTTTTTCAGGTAATTAAGTGAAAGAAGAAAGACCAGGAGAGGGATTGTAAGGCTTGGGAGGGAAGAGGGGAGTGTGTGGAGGGGGACCAGGAGAAAGCAGACATCCTGAACAAATATTTTTGTTCAGTATTCACAGAGGGAGGGGAAGGAGGGGAACTGTCGTCATGTAACGGGAGCATCAAAGGAAAAGAGATGGACACCAGTCTATTTACAGAGGAGTTAGTCCTGAAGAAACTCACAAATCTGAACGTGGACAAGGCAATGGGGCCAGACAGGGTACATCCAAGGATACTGAAGTAGCTAAGAGAGGTGCTGGCTGCACCACTGACAGTTCTGTTCAACCACACACTGGAGATGGGAGTGGTTCTGGAGGACTGGAGGAAGGCAGATGTAGTTCCACTTCACAAAAGTGGTAGCAGGGAGGAGGCTAGCAACTACAGGCCAGTCAGCCTGACTTCGGTGGTGGGGAAAATAATGGAATTCCCTACTGAAGGAAAGGACTGTGGAATATCTAGAATCCAGCAGTGTACAGGATCCAAGGCAGCATGGATTCACTGGGGGGAGGTCATGTCAAAACATCTGATATATTTGTTTGACTGGGTGACCAGGGAATTAGAGCAGGGTGGAGTGGTGGATGTGGCCTACCTAGCTGGGCTGCCTGTGAGTGGGTCCTAGGGTGGTAAACGGAGTAAGAAATTGGTTGGGAGATGGGCAACAGAGGGCGGTGGTAAACAAAGTACACTCTGAGGAAGGGAGGGTGACCAGCGGGGTGCTGCAAGGATCAGTACTGGGAGCAGCCCTCTTTAATGTGTTTTTCAGTGACATTGCAGAGGGGTTAGAAGGGAAGGTATGCCCTTTTGCAGACGACACAAAGCACTGCAACAGGGTAGACACTCCAGTGGGGGTGGTGGAAAAATTGAAGAGGGATCTAAGAAAGCTTGAGGAGCGGTCAAGAGCATGGCAACTAAATTTCAATGCAAAGAAGTGCAAAATCAAGCCCTTGGGGTACAGGAACCCAAGGGCAGAGTACGAGATGGGGGAGTGGTACTGGCGACCACCAAACAGGAAAGACACCTGGAGGTAATCATATCGGATGGCCTAAAGGTGGCCAAACAGTGTGACAAGACAGTGGGGAGAGCTAGTGAGACGTTAGGGTGCGTAGGGAAAGGTATCACCAGCAGAAAGAAGGAGGTGGTGTTACCGCTGTACAAATCATTACTGAGACCTCATCCAGTTGCAGGAGTCGTGAGGGCATGGAGACGCCAGCTCTCCCCAGAAGGTCCATGAGGGTTATGAGGGCTTTGGAACTGCCTGCCCTCCCCAGAAATCGACATGCAGAACTCCCCCCACCACCCAGAGTGCACAAGTTGCAGGGGTCATGAGGGCTTGGAGACGCCAGCCCTCCCCAGAAGGTCCACAAGGGTCGTGAGGGCTTTGGAACTGCCTGCCCTCCCCAGAAATCGACACGCAGAACTCCCCTCACCCTCCGGAGTGCACAAGGTATGGGACAATGCGCTTACAGGACCAGTGCCAGCTTCTTGTGGTCGGCGTGTGTTTTGGCACCAAAACATTTTTGAAAAAGGACCTTGCTATAAATCTAATGTTGCCTTTAAGAGTCAGCGCAGCACTGCAGATAGTTTTTCTGTGCTGATTTCTTTACACATAGCCAACAGTTTGCCTGTAATCGATCAAGTACCTTAAGAGCTCTAGACAAAGCCAACAGTTGTCTATAAATCTATAGAGTAACTAAGTCGCTATAACCTGCAGTTCTCCTTGTGCACTTTGTACTGATAGCCATCAGTTTATATAGTAAATTCTGTGCTGCTCCTGAGGTTAGCTTGTCTTTTACCTAGCTACAGTTTCGTTTACTTAGCTTTCTCAGCAAACAGATTATTCAGTAACCTGTGCAATACCTTAAGACTGCTCCAGCTGCAACTGCGTAGTTTTGAATCTCCTTGCTTTTACCTGTAGTTTAGCCCTGCCTCTCCGACACACCTTAAATTTTCTCCCCTCTTTCCTTCTCTCTCAGTTGCAGGGGTCATGAGAGCCTGGAGACACCAGCCTTCCCCAGAAGGTCCACGAGGGTCGTGAGGGCTTTGGAACTGCCTGCCCTCCCCAGAAATTGACACGCAGAACTCCCCCCCCACCCCCTGGAGTGCACAAGGTATGGGACAACACGCTTACAGGACCAGCGCCAGCTTCTTGTAGTCGGCGTGTGTTTACCCTGCCACCCCCACCACCACCCTTGGTGAGCTCTCAGCTTTATACACAGTGTCACGTGGCTGTAGAACCAATCAGTCCACTCTCTCATTAGCAGCTTATCTGCTATCACCACTACAGGCCACTACCCCTGCTTGCTGCAACAATTTAGGCAAGATGCTACTGTTTTTTCTCCCACTATTCCTCCTGTCTTTTCCCCTAGCCTCCTTCCCCCCAGCAACCCATCCACAACGGCACCCCAACCACCCCTCCATTACACCATCACTACCCCCCCCCGCCCCTCCTCTCAACCACCTAGAGGGCATGGGATGAAGTTGGAGGAGGACGATTCAGAGGAAACATGAGAAAGAATTTCTTCACAGAACGGGTGGTGGACAAGTGGAACACCCTGCCAGAGGAAGTGGTGGGGGCTGAAACAATCACGGGATTTAAGAATGCATGGGATAGACATAAAGGAATTCTGGAGGTCAGGGGTAAGGTGTAACAGACTTCTAGGAAAACAAACTGAACTTACAAGCTCAAATGGGCAGACTGGGTGGGCCATAGGCCCTTATCTGCCGACACTGTCTATGTATCTATGTATGTATCTATGTACCTTCCCACAACACCTAACACATGGACCCACACAAAATTGGGAGCTCGGAGCTACCATCCTTCCTCCCTCCTTTTTCCCAGGGTTATCTGTCCTATGTAACTCTACAGCTGCCGTCACTGCGCCCACCCCTTAAGCACTCAACTCCCTTCGCAAGGCTAGACCTGCTTGGCACAAAACCAAACACATTCTTACACTGCTTCTTCTACTGGCAGGAGATATCAAAGCAAACCCGGGTCCCACCCCTCCCAGTCCCCACACTCCACTGAGTCTCCCCAAGGGCCTCCGACTATTGCACCTCAACATCTACAGCATCCTGAACAAATTACCAGAACTGCAACTTACTGCCCTATCTCTACGACCAGACATCCTCATACTGTCGGAGACCTGACTAAAGCCACACCACATGGACTCTGCTGTAGCCATCCCTGGCTATGCATTGATCCGGCAAGACCGTCAAGGCAAGAAAAGAGGGGGAGGTATTGCCATGTTTATCTCCACCAGGCTACAGTTCACCCCGGTCCAAATCCCCGCACCTACATCCCAAATAGAGTCCTTATTAATCAAACTTGCACTGCCTTACTCCGCCCCTGTCTATGTTGCGGGTTCCTACTGCGCCCCTAGTACCCCCCCTGCCCACTGTCCTAGACCACCTGGCCACATTAAAGTCTACTGCCACAGCTGGTGAGCTCCATATCCTTGGCGATTTCAATTTCAACTGGCTAGCCAAAGACTGTACCAAACTACGCACCAAAATAACCACCCTAAACCTCTCCCAGCTAATCTCCCAACCCATCTGGCTAAACCCTAAAACACCTAACCACTCCCTCTTGGACTGGGCCCTCACTTCCCACCCACACAGGATCATTAATGCTGGTCTCCTCCCTTACTCCCTAAGTGACCACCACATGAAATACATGGTCAGGAAAGTGCACAGACCCACAAAACCCCCCTCTAGGATGATTCTCACAGGATCTTATAAATCCCTATTTCTACCTGCTTTCTTGAATGACCTGGCTCATATTGACTGGTCCTTCATACCAAAGGCACCCTCAATTGACTATGCTTACGAAACATTTAAGACCAGATTTCTTGCAATATGGGATAATCATGCCCCGCTAAAAAGCACATGAGTAAGGGGCTCCCACCTTCCTTGGGTCTCCGCCAATCTCATTAGCAGCTGCCGCACAAGGGATCAGGCATGGAATAAACATAAATTAACATGCTCCCAAGAATCCCTACAAAGATAACATACCCTCCGCAACTCCTGCACCAAATTGATACGTCGGGCCAAAAAGAACTACTTCACATCGGCTCTGAACTCTAACCTTAACCACCCCACCAATTTTTGGAAAACTCTGAAATCCTTCCTCTCCCCTCATATCTAACCACCAACCCCGACCCTGTCCATCCTAGGCTCGACCGTCACTGACTCTGGTGAAGTTGCCTCTGTCTTCAATACCTTCTTCACTAGCTGCACAGCATCTATCCTACCCAGTCGCCTGCCCACCCCATGCACACCACACCGAAATCTCAGAACTTCACACACGCCACCAGTTTCTCTTTCCATCCAGTAACCCCGGCCGAAGTGCTACAAGCACTGAGCTCACTCTACCCCAACAAAGGCAAATGCCCCTCAGGCCTGGACACCAAATTACTTCACTTATCTGCCCTCGCCATAGCCACTCCACTAGCCGACCTTCTCAACCTCTCCTTCTCCATGGCCAAAATCCCAGCCGCATGGAAGCAGGTGACTGTTATCCCCCTCCCTAATGGCGACGACCCCTCCATGCCAGGAAATTACTGCCCTATCTCCCTTCTCCCAATTCTGGCCAAAATTCAGGAACACCTTGCATTTGCCCAACTTCCATAATACCTAGACACATCTTCTTTCTTCACCCCCTATCAGTCTGGTTTCCGTATGTCTCAATCTACCATCACCTCCCTATTAAGAATCACAGATGACATCCTTTCAGGAATGGACAAAGGGCATATCACCTTGGCCATTTCCATAGACCTGGCCAAGGCCTTCGATACCCTCTCCCACTCTAAGCTACTAGCCAAACTAAATGATGCCAGCCTCTCCAGCCATGATACTAATTGGTTTCATGCCTACCTGGTAGGCAGACACCAATCGGTGAAAATTGGCCCTCACATATCTTCCCCCTACCAGTCACTATGGGGGTCACCCAAGGCTCAGTCTTGAGCCCTCTGTTTTTTCAATATTCCTGAATGACCTCCCGCAGGCCTGCACACTATCATCCATCCAAATGTTTGCGGACAACACCGTACTGTATGCCTCAGGCTCTTCCACTGGAAAGGTGTCCAATGTGCTTCAGCGGGACTTCAGTGCTGTACAGCAATGGTTCCGGTCCAACCAGCTATTCCTAAATATGAAAAAAAGTCTCATTTACCTTTGGGTCACGTCCATGGTTCTCCTGCCTAGTTTCACACCCCTCATTCCTAACCTTAGACGGGGCCCCCCCGGAGTCCTGCACCTCATTCAGATACCTGGGAGTCTGGCTTGACCAATACCTGGATTCCTCCACCCATATCGAATCATTACATAAAAAGTTACACCCAAAACTTGGTGCTCTACATCGCAACAAGGACTGCATGCCCAAGCAGGTCCGGAGGAAAATTGTTAAAAAAATGATTCTCCCACTACTTGACTACAGTGACGTGGTATATGGCGCCACACCCTTATCTAACCTGGCCAGCCTGGACACACTTTTCCACTCCTTCTGTCATTTTATCCTGGATTGCCCACCGATGACCCACCACTGTGACCTGTATAGGGACCTAGCCCTGCCCTCACTCACAACCCGCAGACAGATCCACTGCTCTAGAGTCATCACCAAATTCTGATCACAGACCCTTCCCCCTTATCTCAATTCCGTCATATCGGCTCAGCCTTCCCCTGCCTACTCACTCAGAAGCACAGAATCCAGGCTTCTCCAAGTCCCATTCATGCACACCTCCAAGGGCCAATTGGCTTTCACATATCACATGCCCAAACTATGGGATGACTTGCCTACTGACAACAGGTGCTCCATGAACCCGGACGTATCAACCCACTCCTCCACGCATACTTCACCACCACATGCACATGCTCACAGAAACTAAAAGCACAAGCCGTCATGCCCTCTGGTTCCTGCTACCTGGTAGTCACGCCATAATCAGCTGCTACACTGTAGGGTCCTAAAAGTTAATTGATGTTCTGTTCTCTATGTTGTAGATAATGTACAATTATGTAAAAACCTAGCGTCCTCAATGTCATTGATCTTCATCTCTCTGGTTGTATATTCTGCACACTATTGTAACTCCTGTACTGTATGTAATGATTATCCTATGTTCCCCTATACCCCAATTTCCCCCAGGTCACATCTGGAAACAAGTGGTTCTCCGCTCAGTATGCCTGCCTGGTTAAACTCTTAAATAAATAAATAAATAGAGCACTATGTCCAGTTCTGGAGACCACATCTCCAGAAGGACACAGACAGAGTAGAGGCAGTTCAGAGGAGGGCAACTAAAATGGTGCAGGGTATGCACCAAAATCCCTATGAGGAGAGACTAAAAGACCTCAATATGTACACCCCGGAGGAAAGGAGAGAGGGGGAATATGATAGACTTTCAAATACATCACAGGTAGAAATAAGGTACAAGAGGGAAGCATTTTTCATAGAAAAAAATGTTCAAGAACAAGGGGTCAAGCTTTGAAACTGGAGAGGGAAGACTCAGGGGAAACATGAGAAAATACTTTTTCACAGAAAGGGTGGCAGATGCATGGAACAGCCTCCCAGAGGGGGTGGTGGGGCCAAAAACTGTGATGGAATTCAAGAACACATGGGATATGTGCAGGGGAACCTTAGCGGGTAGGAAGGGAAGGGTAAAAGCTGGAGGTCAAGTAGGGTCTGCAGTATTACAGTAGGTAGGGAAAATGGACAGACTGAAAGGGCCAAATGGTCCTTATCTACTGTCAAATTCTATGTTTCTGTTCTGGATGAATACAGTTTGAGGAAACAATCTAAAGAAATAATATTTTACATATAACTATTTGATGAGTGAGCCTTTTAATCCAGTCTGTTTTGATTGATGAAATCAGACCCTACTAGTTATTTTTATAGAATAATACTAACGGGAAAGGATTACAGACCTCCAGGTAGAAGGTCAACCGGGGGCCAGTGACCATCACGTGGTATGGTTCAATTTGGCCACTAGAACTAAATCATCCCATTCCAAGGCAAAAATATGGGACTTCAGAGGAGCTGACTTTTATAAAATGGCCAACAGAGTTAAGCTAGTCCTGGCAAGAAGAAATACAGGTGTGGGGGTACAGGCAAAGTGGGCAAGCATTAAGGTTGCAACACTCGAAGCAGCATCCCACTGTGTTAGAGAGGAAAGCAAGAGCAAAAGAAGAAGGAAACCAATTTGGTTCTCAAAAACAGTAGCAGAAAAGGTCAGAGCCAAAAGGCTGGCCTTCAGGAATATAAGGGAATGCAGCAAGATGAAGATAGGGAGGCACACCAAACTTCCCTAAGGGAAGCAGGGAAGGCAGTAAGACAGGCAAAGGTGCAAACCGAGGAAACACTAGCATGAACATTAAAAGAAGGGGAAAAGACTTTCTAGAGATACATTAGTGAAAGGAGAAAGTCCAGAGGGGGTATTGCTAAGATCAGAGGGGATAAGGGGGAGTGTGTGGAGGAGGACCAAGGAAAAGCATATATCCTAAATAGATACTTCTGCTCAGTATTTACTGAGGAGAAGGTAGGGCAGGGACCACTGCTCAACACCATGGACACAGGGGGGAGGGAGGTGTGCACTAGTCCCTTCACAAAAGAAAGGGTCCTACAAGAGCTTGCTAAGTTCAGGGTGGAAAAGGCAATGGGACCTGATGGCATACATCCCAGGGTACTAAAGGAGCTAAGGGTAGAACAAGCTGAGCCATTATCAGAACTGTTTAGTGAGTCTCGGAGTACAGGAGAGGTCCCAGAAGACTGGAGAAGGGCTCATGTGATCCCGCTCCACAACAGTGGTAGCAGGGAGGAGGCAGGGAACTACAGACCAGTCAGTCTTACTTCAGTAGTGGGCAAAATTATGGAGGCACTCCTTAAGGAAAGGATAGTGCAACACCTGGAATCCACAGGAGCACAGGATCCAAGACAGCATGGGTTTACAACAGGACAGTCCTGTCAAACTAATCTCATAGATTTCTTTGACTGGGTAACCAGAGTGGTGGACCAAGGGGGAGCAGTTGATGCTGCCTACCTTGACTTCAGCAAAGCTTTCGATACTGTTCCACATAGAAGATTGATTAATAAGCTGGGTAGACTCAGAGTGGGTCAGAAGTTGGTCAACTGGGTGCAAACTGGTTGGTGGGCAGAAAACAGAGAGTAGTGGTAAATGGTATACAGTCAGAAGAGATGTAAGTCACAATTGGGGTACCTCAGCGATCAGTCCTGGGACCAGTCCTCTTCAATATCTTCATCAGTGACATTGCAGATGGACTGCAGAGTAAGGTTTGTCTGCTTGCAGATGACACCAAGATTTGCAACAGAGTAGATGATCCAGATGGAGTGGGCAGAATGAGAAGAGATCTGGATAAACTGGCAAAATGATCGGAAGAGTGGCAAATGGGGTTTATTGCAAAGAAGTGCAAGATCATGCACATAGGGAAGAGAAACACTGAAGCCACCTACAGATTGTGAGGGGAGTTGCTGGCAATCACAAGGGAAGAAAGAGACTTGGGCATCGTCATCACAGATGACTTGAAATCATCCAAGCAGACCACTAAAGCAGTAGGTAAGCCGCCCTAGAGGGATGTTGGGGTGTATTAGTAGGGGTATCGCAAGTCGTAAGAGGAGGCAGTATAGTGCAGTGGTCTAAGGCTCTGAGCTGCAAATATGGTGACATCCAGCAGACCAGACCTGGGTTTGAATCCCACAGCTTCCACTTGCATACTGTGTGACCCTGAGCAAGTCACTTAACCTTCTTGTGCTCCCAGGTTGCTCCTGTAAAAAAGCTTTCAGCTTAGTGTGCTATACCTGGTAAAAAACAACTAAATAAAAAAAAAAAAAACAACTAAATAAGAGAGAGGTAATAATCCCTCTTTACAAGACACTGGTTAGGCTCCATCTGGAGTACTGGAGGCTGCACCTGCACAAGGACATTAACAAAATGGAGGCAGCCCAGAGAAGGGCAACCAAAATGCTGCAGGGACTGCATCAGAAAACATATGAGGACAGATTAACAGAGCTCAATATGTATACCCTAGAGCAAAGGAGGGAGAGAGGTGATATTATCAAAACATTCAAACATCTTAAGGGCATTAACAAGGTGAAAGAGTCTAACATGTTTCAATATAAGAAAAGTAGGATAAGAGGACACAGCATGAGATTAGAGGGAGGCTGATTAAGGGTGAATGTGAGGAAGTTCTTTTTCACAGAAAGGGTGGTGGATGCATGGAATGGCCTACCTCAGGAAGTGGTGGATATGAATACAGTGCAGGGCTTCAAACGGGCATGGGATAGGCATAATGGAGCAATAAAGATGAGTATGAATAGATAAGTCATTGACAGAGTACATGCCTATGGCACATTCATAGGTTAGAAAAAATGGGCAGACTGGATGGACCTTGTGGTCCTTATCTGCCATTAGCTTCTATGTTTCAATGTAATACCCACTCTGTCATATCTTATACCAGCCTTTACTCTTCTGTGATTCAACAAAAACATGTTCCGCTCTTCTACTGTAGATAAGTCTTATCTGGTTTTCTTCCCTAGCATTTAAGAAATCATCTTTGTTGCCCTCTTTTGACCCCCTTTTAATCCCCCCCACACACACACTGTTGTATTGTGGTTGGAACTGTGTGCAGTATTCTCGGTGCAGTCTTCCATATGACCTATAAAGTGGTAAAATCTTTTTCCCTGACCTACTGACAAAGTTTCTCCTAATGTTTCCCAGAACTGTATTTGTAGTTCTGGATACCTTAGCATGCAAAATTGTGCTTTTAAGGTCCCTGTTTATCATTAGATCTAGGGCCGTTTCACAGTCTAATACCTTTAGAAATCTGCCCCCTCAATTTATAGTTTCTCCTTGGGTTCCACTTTCCAAAGTACATCCCCTTACATTTGCCACAGTTAGACGTCATCCACCACCTCTATCTGCCAATTTATGCAGTTTGTACAAATGCTCCTTTGGATCTCTAACCCCTTCCTCTGTACCCACTATTCTTCCTAGCTTACTGTCATCAATAAATTTCGACAACCAGCTGCTGAGTCCATGGTCCAGATCTACTATGCACAGTATATGTTAAAAACGGTTGGACCCAGAACCAATTGCTGTGGTACTCACTTTTCACTGTGGTCCAACCTGATGCTTCCTTTTCTAGATGGACGGACCCTTTATTCCCACCCAATAAGCCGTACCTTCATAAGCAACAGTGTTGTTTTCAATGTTCTGTAGCTGCTCCCTCAGCTGTTGAGACCACTCCATATCCTTCTCCCTCTGCAGTTGTTTTATTTCTTCCTTTCGCTTCTGACGCATCTTTTCTTGGGCAGACTTGGAGATAGCTACATGAATCTAGAAGTTCACAGTAACACAAGAAAAGCTTTCAAGACTGTATTAAAGTGATAGTATAAACATTGTGTCTGCAAAACATTTAAAAGTAGGGGCATGAACCGAGACTTTTAATCAAAACTTTTTCACATAACTCACAGAATCTCCTTAAACACATACTATTTGGACTAGGCGATGCAGATACTATCCACTATTCAGTTTTGGTCTTGCATTGTTTGGATAATGTGAACTAGCTGTGGATCTGAGGTAGACAGCTAACTATTTCAAATTATTTTACCAGGTGAGCAATACAGAGAGCAAAAAAAATCTCATTTACAAATGCAACTGGGAGCGGAGGTGTAGAGATCAGAATTCATTGCCTGGGAGACACATATTTGGTATGTTTGGATACACCACCACTCACATTTATATCACAAATGTTTTAAAATTATCTTTCCATCTTTTGGATAAAAGTAGGACCTCAGCTGTTTTGACTTCACCTGCTCCTGTGTCTTGTCTAAACCTCAAGCCATATCACGAACCTCTGATTGTAACATCACAATTGGTTGCTGTGGAACTAAATATTTGAATGGTAAAAGGTGTTGTTCTTCATACTGTAGGCCCATATCCTATGCTAGGCCTTGGTATCTGATGCTACAGTAGTGTTCCAAACCACTAGAGTACTGCCCTTTTAAAAAATGTACCCATCTTTAAATTATTTTTTTTTTTATGCAATGTTCAATACCTACAGTTATCAGCAGAGTTGGTGCGTCACTGCAGCTGGTGCAGAATGCTGTAGCCAGGCTGATCTCTAGACCGTCATGCTTAGACCATATCATGCACCACAAGCTAGCCAAAACATTTTAACCCTTTTTGCACTGGGGAGAAGGAGTTTACTTCTCAATTATCCAATATTATCACGATCACCTACCTACTCAACTTTTCATTCTCCTTATGCTATGTTCCTAACTCTTGGAAGATGGTTGCCGTCATTCCTCTTCCTAAAGGAGGTGACCTCTCTTCCCCTAGTAACTTCGGTCCTATCTATCTCCTCCCTTCATTGGCTAAACTCCAAAAACATCTTGTTTTCTCCAAACTATCTCCTTTTCTTGACTTGATCTCCTTCTTCACTCCTTTCCAGTTTGGCTTTAGGAAGTCCGGTTCCACCTCCACCTCTCTCCTCTGGCTCATAGATACTGCCCTCTGTGGCACGGATCAGAGCCTTGTCACCTCTACCATTTTTGCTGATTTAGCCAAAACATTTGACACTGTTGCTCACCCCACTTTCCTGGATCAACTTCAGGCTGCTGGACTCTCTGTCTCTTCAGCTGAATGGTTCTGCTCCTAGCTCAGCGGCAGGTCATCAGCTGTCCATATTAGAGACTCCTCTCCCCTGCACTCCCAAGACGCTCAGGCATTCCCCAAGAATCTGTCCTTGGGTCAATTCATTTCTCCATTTTTCTAAATGACTTCCCCACTGCCTGATCCTCTGTGTCCATTCAAATGTACACATGATACAGGCCTCTTTTCGTCTGGCTCCTCTGTCTCTGACCTCAAGAACCAGCTCCAGCTGGACTTTATCAACATCTAGTACTGGTTCCATGAAAATCAGTTATCCCTCAGTGCAAAAAAAATGTCTCTGTGACTTTTGGCACCAGACAGAGGCTTGCTAGAGTCTTTTCCCCTTCCTTCCTTTCATACCTTAGATGGTGCAGCTGTTGAAGAAGTCTTCTCCTTCAAGTACCTTGGGGTCTGACTGGCTCAGCACCTTGATTTGTCTGTTTATGCAGATGCTGCCCACAAGACGCTCCACCCCAAACTTGGAGCACTTTACAGAAATAAGAGATGCATTATGCTCCCTGTTCAAAACGACATCCTCACCAATATGATTCTTCCCAGTTTTGACTACGGAGATATTGTTCACAGTGCTGCTCCAAAGTCCACTTTAGCTAGACTGGACCCTCTCTTTCACTCCTGTAGATTTGCCCTTGACAAACTCCTGCATACTCACCACTCTTCTTTGCATACCTCCCTCTCCCTCCCCTTTCTTGATACCAGGCGCTTTTCCCCACTATTTCCTATTTATCTCCAAATTTTGGTCTGGCTCGCTCCCCTAATATCTTGCTTCTCTCCTGTTTTTCCCCCTTCTACCTTGTACTCCCTTTGCAATGCTTGCGTTCACTCTCTTGATGCTCCACCAGTGAAATCTACTGCTAGCCAAGCTGCCTTCTCATTCTATTTCTCTAAAGTTTGGGGCTCTCTCACCCCTTCCATTCACTCAGCTCCTTCCTTCCTTTCTCATGCTGCAATTTCTCCTCCATAATTTCTCTACTCACTCCTGCAGCTACTTCTGATACTGGGGTAAACTTCTGCAACCAGCCTTCCTCCCTTCACTGACACAAGCTTATATTCTCTCTCCCAGTTAATCAGTCATTACTCCCTTCCATTCATATTGTAGTTATTACTAAGTTAATGTTCTTTTGCCTGTTTCAAAATGTTTCTGTACTGCATTTACTGTATGGTAATCTTATTCTAATATGTTCTTGTAATTTGTGTATATTGAATTACTTATTTTTCATATTACTGTATTATTTTGTACACTTTTGTACACTTTACCTTGACTATTCTCTTCTCTTCCCCTTCCCCCCAGGATGCATCTGTCAAAAAAGAGTTGATACCACCTCAGTATGACTTTCCTGCTAAAACTTTTGAAATAAACAAACAAATAAATAAATAAATATTAGGAGGAATATCCCTATACTTAACTACTTAGAACCCACTCTGTCCCACATGGCTAGGCTACTGTTGTATACTGTACAGTGGGATTCCGTACCAGGTGAAAACATAGAAACCAGAACAGCGCTGTCAAAACAGCGAAATATAAAACAGCTACAGGGATAGTATAGCACAGGTGACATTAGCGCTATCCCTGAAGCTGTTGGCCATTGGGGGTGGGGGAGGAGAAAGTGTCTGCTATGGGGTATGCTACTGAGCAGCTGCCATGGCGTGGAGGGTAGGACACAGGCAGCAGAGAATGTCCAAATGTCATTGACTGGGGTTCAAGTCCTGGTTTCAGGACATGTGATTTTTTTTTTTATTGTTTTCTGTGGGACAAGAGTGTTATTTAGTTTATTTTTTCACCCCTCTCCCAATTGATATGCTGCCTGCGTCCACCCTCACTCTGCACTTTTAGCCCCCCACCCCCAGTGTGTTCCTGCTGGGTCCCACCTTCCTTCCTCAAGGAATCCCCCCCTGCAGTTCCCTCCCATCCCCATGTTGCCTCCCCTGGAGGTGATTATATTTAGATGGGGGTTTGAGTGAAATGCAGCCAGTTACTATATGTACATGGTGGAGCGCTCTGTGTTTTTTGTTTAGCGCCAATTGCTTTCAGCATTTGTGTTGTATGTTTTTTGACCACGTCAACATTTTCAATGTTATGTTCTAGTGCTGTGGGATTCATACCTGTCAACTTCTCCACTTTAGGAGGGATATCCCATATTTTACTATTCAGATCCCCTCTTGTTTAATGCTGATAGGCTGCTGCCCTACAATGTACAGCAGGATTCATACTTCTCGACTGTTCTACACAAGACAAGGACATCCCAGATTTTACTACTCAGAACCTCCTCTGTCCCACGTGAAGAGGCTGTGTCTTGGTCCTGTAGGATTTATACATCTCAGTTGTCCTACATTGAAGACATCCCACATTTTATTACTAAGAAGCCCCTCTGCCCCAAATGGATAGACTGCTGTACTACGTTGTACAGTGGGATTCATACCGCTCAGCTGTTTCACATTAGGTTAGTACCATGCCTTCATTTTGTTATTTAGAACTCCCTGTCCCACACTGATAGGCAGTTGTCTTACATTAGACAGTGGGATTCATACCTCTCAACTGTTCCACATTAGGAGAGACATCTTACATTTTACCATTCAAAATCCCTCTGTCCCACATAAGGCTGCTGTTTTACACTGTACAGTAGGATTCATTCCTCTTAACTGTTCCAAATTTAGAGGACATCCCATATCTTATCATTCAAAACTGCTGTTGTCTGTGCAGTGAGATTCATTACTGTTCAAGTTTGGGAGGGATGTCCCCACATTTTGCTACTCATAACCCCACCCTGTCCCACATGGACAGACTGTTGTTTTACCTTGTACAACGGGATTACTACTTCTCAACTGTCCTCCATTAGAATGGACATCCCACAGCTACACAAAAGATATCTCTCCCACAGAGGGGCTGCTATCTCACACTGTACAGTGGGATTTTTTTTTTTAGTTTTTAACCAGGAGTAGCACACTAAGCTGAAAGCTTTTTTACAGGAGCGACCTGGGAGCACAGGGAAGTTAAGTGATTTGCTCAGGGTCACACAGTATGCAAGTGGAAGCTGTGGGATTCAAACCCAGGTCTGGTCTGCTGGATGTCACCAGATTTGCAGCTCAGAGCCTTAAACCACTGCGTTATACTGCCTTCCTTACTACCTCTCAGTTGTCCCACATTAGGAGGGGCATCCCACAACTACACAGAAGCTCTCGGCCTCACATGGGGATGCTGCTGTCTGTTGTCCTACATTAGGAGGGGCATCCCACAGCTACAGAGAAGCTCTCGGCCTCACATGGGGACGCTGCTGTCTGTTGTCCCACATTAGGAGGGGCATCCCACAACTACACAGAAGCTCTCTGCCTGACATGGAGATGCTGCTGTCTCACACTGTACAGTGAGATTGATACTTTTCAGTTGTCACACATTAGGAGGGGCATTCCACAACTACACAGAAGCTCTCTGCCTGACATGGAGATATTGCTGTCTCACACTGTACAGTGGGATTAATACCTTTCAGTTGTCCCACATTAGGAGGGGCATCCCACAGCTACACAGAAGCTCTCTGCCTCACATGGGGATGCTGCTGTCTGTTGTCCCACATTAGGAGGGGCATCCCACAACTATACAGAAGCTTTCTACCCCACACGGAGTGTCTGCTGTCTTGTATTGTACCATGGGATTCATACCCCCCAGTTGTCCCACATTAGGAAGGATATCGTACAACTATAGAGAGGCTCTCTGCTCCACATGGAGAGTCTGCTGTCCCACACTGTACCGTGGGATTAATACCTCTCACTTGCCCCATATTAGGATGAATGCCCAACATCTTATTACACAGAAGTCCTCTGTTCTACATAGAAAGGCTGCTGTCCTACATTGTACAGTAGGATTCATACCTCTCAGTTGACCCACATTAGGACAAATGTCCCACATTTTACTGCACAGAAGCCCTCTGTCCCACATGGAGAGGCTGCAGTCTGCATTTTACATTAGGATTCATACCTCTCAGTTGTCCAATATTTGGAGCGATGTCCCACCACTACACAGAAGCCCTCTCTCCCACATGAATAAACCACTGTCTTACATTATACAATGTGATTCTTATGTTTCACTTGTTCCACATTAGGAGGCACTTTCCACACTTACTAGGTAGGGGTTAGAGTTGGAGTCAAAAAGTGGGGGTATGCACCAATCAGACTTCAGAAGCTAATGTGGGTGCAGGGAATCTGGAAAAAGCATTCTTTTCTTTTTTTTTTAACTCTCTTTATCCTCCTCCTTCGCTGATCCCCAGACTCTCTCTGGTGTGGACACATGGCATGATTCTATCCCACCTGCCTGAAGTCCCAGCCTTACCTTCCAGTGAGGGGGTTCCCATTTTGCTCCTCTAATCCCCACCCCACCCCCGATCTAAGCCCCTTGGGGCGGGGCCACCAGCTGCTCTGGCAGCCTTTCTGGAATCTAGACAGGCGACGAGGGAAAGTAACAGGGAGCACCAGAGACAGGCTGAAGGACCTGGCACTGGGCTTGGCGGGCAGCCACTGGACCCACCATTGCCTACCAAGGGCCAGTGCCATTTTTCAAGCTTGAGTTACCCCCTGGAGCATGGACGTGCAATGACATCTGCACAGGCACGCTACTGATGTCCGCTGCCGCTCCACGCCATAGAGCACCGGTTCCTGTAGGACCCCCAATCTCCATTGAAGGCCGCTAAGGAGCTGAGCGAGACCCTCAGCCCACCCTGAGAGAGGAGAACAGTCCTCTGGATGCTCAATCTTCTCCCTGCCCTGCTGACCCCCAGCGACCCAAGTCCATTCCTGAACCTGGGTCCCCGGCATCACGCGAGGTGTGGCATCCAGTGCCTCAACCCTCAGTGCCACCGTGCCGAGCAGAATCATTATTTTTAAAAGTGCCTATATGCTATACCCCATATAACCCCCTCCTCCCAGTTTGAGCCCAGCAGGATTCCCTCTGTCACACATGTAGAGGGATGTCTTACATTCTACAGTGGGATTCATACGTCAATATTTTCCCACATTAGAAGTCACATCCCAGGACTACACAGAATCCTTCTGTCCCACATGGTGAGGCTGCCATCTCACATTGTACACTGAGATTTTAAAACAGAAATTTGTATTAATTCTTGTTGCATAACCAATCAGAGACTTTATGAACATGAAAGCTCTTATTTGCAGTGTTCTCATTTCCTAGCCATATGATTCAATCATGTTTTCCACTTTTCGTCTCCTTTTTCCACCTGGTGTCCCATATCAGGGTGATGAGTGGTTAAAAGATATGTGGGGTGGGACTCTCACAGCTCTCATTGTGATCAGACAGATGAGCTACTGCAGCTGTATGTCAAAGGTCAGTGTGACTCAGTTAGTAGCACATGTGCCTCGGTGTTCTAGTCCCACACCAGAATTCAGGCTTTTACCACAAATTTTGCCACTGCAGTGCTGTACTTTCAGAGTGTGCCATCCTTCTGATGTCACCATGAACCCATATCCCTTTTCACCACCTGTTGCTATACTGGTGGATGTCCATGTTGAAGTCAAAGAACTTATGGTACTTTTCACAAGAGATAGTGATCATTCCCATTGTCCTGGGCAGCATTCCCTTTCCCAATAAACCTGGTTGAAACAACAGTCCATGGCTATGTGTGAGTGTTGATGAACAGAATGGCTGAACACTTTGGAATACAGTGTATGTAAAAAGTGCCTTGTACTGTAAATTTAAATTAAATACTGTATTACCACAAACCACAGTTTTGCAGGAGCACAAGGGAGCTATAATAACGGGCTTTCCCTTTTTCCCATCGGGAATCCTGTGGTGTAATTTCCCATTATAAAGGAGTGTTTATAACAGCAAACACGCGCCTGGTTTTCCTCGCTCTGTGCATGCACCTGCCACAGTTCGTCCATTCCTGACCACTTGCCACTTGCCTGCTCACCCGAAACTCCACTGCCAGTGTGACTCAGCAGGAAGTTATTTGTTAAAAATGTTGGACATTTTGCACATTTACTGGGAAACACTGAAAAATATTTTAAAAATCTCAGATGTTAGAAATGTGGGGACCAGGCTAAAGCGAAACCGGAGCGCAGCTGCAACTGAACATCTGCTATCTTATATAATTGCTGTGGAGAAAAAGGAAAATGCTAGCATTTATATAAAATAAAATATGGGGTGGTGTGTAAACTTGAATTTTATACATACCCTTCATGTTGGATGCCTAGATAAACCCCTCGAGCTTCACTCTCGGGATTTATGTGGCATCCAACACCTCATCTGTGTGTAACATTCTTCTTACACACACCGCCCCATATATTATTCTATATATAATCAACCCCCATGTCAGTCCATGTAAACTAATGGTTGTATTTTCGCGGCCTTCAATCCCATGTTTGGCCTATACTAGCCCTAATGTACTGTATGTCAAGCCATGTACCAGAAATAGTTTTATTTATTTAATTTATTTATTTGTTTACGTATTTATATATTGAAGTATTTATTTATTTCAAAAGTTTTACCAGGAAAGACATACGGAACTAGTATCAGCTAATTTCCAGATGTGTCCTGGGGAGGCTGAAGGGGAGATTACAGTGCAATTACACAAAACAGTGTTCAGAAAAATGCAATGATATCAAAATAAGTACAACACAATGAGCAAATCACAGGTAATGATAATACATTGTATTAAATGGCTTAAACGCCCCCAAAAAAGAAATGGGACGATATACCTATTAGTTTAAAAGTGACAACAGTTGAAGGTCCAAAGCTTTTCCAACCCAACGCCTTTATAGTTCCCAGAAACTTTTTTTCCTAATTCACAAGTTCACCCTTGTTTCCTGCTCTTAATCAGCAGTATTTGCAATTCATTATGTAGTCTTTATAGCAATAATGCATTTTTGACAAAAACATCAAGATACCCACTTTTCTTTTCATTCTCTTCTATTGTTGAACTGGGATATACCATTTTGAAGTTCTTATACATTTATAGATAATATATATAGCTATATAGATACATACAGTAGACCATCACAGCAGAAAAAGGCATATCGGTCCATCCAGTCTGTTCCCCTAATTAACTACTCTGCGCTAGCACTAGCGGCAATCCCCCCCTTATTTCTGCCACCTCTTTTCTAACTAATCCCATATGCCTGTCCCATCCCTGCTTGAAGCTGCTCACTGATCTGACCTGTACCACTGGCTCCAGCAACTTGTTCCACTTATCCATCATTCCTTCTGTCAAGAAGTTCTTGCAGAAGTCCCTACTGAATTTTCCTCCTGTGAGTTTGTCAGTTACCCCTTGTCCTCGTATTTGAGCACAAGGAGAAAAGTGCCTTGGCATCCACCCTGTTTATCCCATGCGGGCACTTGTATATTTTGATCACCATGTCTCCCTTCTCCCTCCTTTTCTCAAGGATATACGTGTTCAACTCCTGCAGCCTTCTCCTTGTATGGATTGCTCCCTAGTCCCTAGACTGTCTTGGTTTCCCTGCACTGTACTGCCTCCACTTTGACACAGTCTTTCCTCAGGTATGGACTCCAGTACATTGTGCAGTATTCCAGATATGGTTACACCAGTGACCTGCAAAATGGGAGAATCATCTGGTTTCTACTGCTTATCCCCCTCCCTATGCATCCCACCATCCTGATTGCTTCACCCACAGCTCTGCTACAATGTGCTGTTGTTTTTAGGCTCTCCAATATCATGACCCCTAGGTTCTTTTCCTCCATGGTGCTTTCCACCACCCCCACCCCATTCCATACTGCACTCTTGGGTTTCTTCTCCCAGTGTGCATCACCTTACATTTTTAGCACTGAAGCCCACCTGCCAGACCTTTGACCAGCTCTCTACCCTGCCCTTCTCCTCCCTGAGTTTCCTTGTTCCTTTCTCTTTGTCCTCCCTTGCGCAGATTTGTGTCATTTGTTCAAGAGGCAGATCTTGCCCTTTATTCCTTCCCCTATGTTGCAAATGAACACATCAAAAAGGACCACGCCCAACACTGATCCCTGATGTACTCCATATGGTACTTCCTTTGTCTCTGCAAATTCCCCATTAACCACTACCCTTTGTGTTTGTCCCCTCAGCCATTTCTTCACCCAAGTCACCAATTCTTCATCCAACCCCAAGTTCCTTAGCTTCTTGACCAGCCTACTGTGTGGGACTGTATCAAAGGCTTTGTTGAAATCCTAGTATACTATCATCTTCCTGTCCCTTATTGGCTACTCTGGTCACCCAGTCAAAGAAGTAGATCAGATTCATCTGGCAAGACCTTTCCCTCACAAACCCATGTTGTCTAAGGTTCTGTAGCTCATTCCCCTCCAAAACATCCACCAGTTACTTCCTTAGTATAGACTCCATAATCTTTCCCACTATAGACGTCAAGCTGGCTGGCCTATAGTTTTCCTGTCTCATCCTTCCTTCTCTTGTGTAAAGAGACCATGTCCACTGTCCTCCAGTACCTAAGGACCACCCCTTTTGTCAGCGAGCAGTTAAATATGTCTGCAAGTGGCTCTTCTATCACCTCCATAGACTCCTTAAGCATCCTTGGGTGTAAGCCATCAGTTCCCATAGATATATCTACTTTCACCCCAGCAACATTTCCAGCACCCTTTTCCCCATTATTTTGCCCATGCTGCTTGAGCACTTGCTCTCTGCTCTTCCTCTCTTAACCCCACATTCTAGCAGTGGCCCATCCTTCTCTCTAGTAAATACTGAAGAAAAGTATTTGTGCAGTATCTCTGTTTTCACTTTGTCTCTCCCCTCCCATCCTTCCTCACACTTTAGCCTCATTATACTCCCCTTAACCTTATGCTTCTCCCAGATGTACCTGAAGAATGTCTTTTCCCCTTGCTTCATTCCCGTTACCAGCTGGAGTTCTGTCTTTGCCTTTGCCTCCCTTACCTTCCAGCTAGCTATCTTTGTTGCCTCCAGGTACGTCTCCCTATCCTCCCCACTTTGGCTTCCTTTATACTTCAAGAATTCTCTCCTTTTGCCTCTTACCAGTATCTGTACTCCGGCCGTGAACCACTTTGGAACATTTGTTCTTTTTCCCTTTCATATCTTTCCAGCTGAGCTTTCTGATGCCTCTAGAATTGTTTTTACATAGAAACATAGAAACATAGAAGTTGACGGCAGATAAGGACCACAAGGCCCATCCAGTCTGCCCATTTATGTTTCTACCTTATAAATGTGCCATTGGCCTTTGCTCTGTCAATGGCTTATCTATTCATACTCATCTTTATTGCTCCCTTATGCCTATTCCATGCCTGTTTGAAGCCCTGCACTGTATTCATATCCACCACTTCCTGAGGTAGGCCGTTCCATGCATCCACCACCCTTTCTGTGAAAAAGAACTTCCTCACATTACCCCTTAATCGACCTCCCTCTACTCTCATGCTGTGTCCTCTTGTCCTGCTATTTCTCTTATATTGAAACATGTTAGACTCTTTCACCTTGTTAATGCCCTTAAGGTGTTTGAATATTTCAATCATATCACCTCTCTCCCTCCTTTGCTTTAGGGTATACATATTTATGAGGCCAGATGGTTTCTTCTTCAATTTGTTATACAATCTTCTTTATTTTTTTCAATAATTTTTCTATAGACATATTCCATAAAAGACATCCTCCTTGGTGGAATAAGTCTATAGAAAAATTATTGGAAAAAAGGGAAGATTGTATAACAAATTGAATAAGAAACCATCTGGCCTCACAAATACTATGTATTAAACAAATAAAAATATCAATTAGGAAAGCAAAACGCAATACGGAAAGGGATATGGTAATCAAGACAAATGATAATAAAAAACAATTTTTTTATTATTTAGGAACCTTAAGAGGGAATCAAAAAAGCACAGGGCCTATAATAACAGAAAATAAGACAATAACGGATGAAACAGAAATAGCATCAGAGCTCAATAAGTACTTTCTGAGTGTGTTTGAACTGAAAGAAACATCGGTAAACAGAAATAGAACAACACAAAGAGAACAGATCCCTATCAAAGAAAGAGAAATTATAGACATAGTACAAAGTTTGAAGCTGAATACTTCTGCTGGACCCGATGGCATAAATGTTAAATTTCTGCAGGAACTGATACATGAACTAGTCGGACCGGTTACATATCTTTTTAACATTTCATTAGAAAACGGAAAGACAATATCAGAATGGGGACAAGCAAATATTACACCAATACACAAATCTGGAGCAAGGTTTAAGGCTAAAAATTACAGACCAATAAACTTGACATCAGTTTTAGGGAAAATATTCAGCACTACTGAAGGGGAAATTGGTGGAACATCTGGTTGTCAATGGACTACAGGACCCAAGGCAGCATGGTTTCACCAGGGGGAGGTCATGTCAGACGAACCTCATTGAATTTTTTGACTGGGTGACTAGGGAGGTGGATCAGGGGAGGGCAGTGGACATGGCCTATCTGGACTTCAGCAAGGCCTTTGACACTGTGCCACATAGAAGACTATTACACAAACTGGGGAATATGGTGTGGGCAGGACAGTAGTGTGGTGGTAGGTAACTGGCTGGGTGGCAGGACACAGAGGTGGTGGTAAATGGCTGTCACTCCACAGAGGGAAGAGTGACCAGTGGGGAATTCAGAGGATCAGTGCTGGGACCGGTCCTATTCAACATCTTCATCAGTGACATTCTTGGGACCTAGAAGGCAGAATTTCACTGTTCGCTGATGACACAAAGCTCTGTAACAGAGTAGACACACCAGAGGGTGTAGACAGAATGAGAAGCGACCTGCAGAAACTTGAAGAATGGTCAGGGGTTTGGCAGTTGAAATTCAATGCAAGGAAGTGCAAGATAATGCATATAGGGCACAAAACCCTGGCATAATATATCAGTTGAGGTGAGGATGCACCAAGCAGGAAAGGATCTTGGGGTTATCATCTCTGATGACCTCAAGGTAGGGAAACAGTGTGACAAGGCAGCAGGTAAAGCAAATAGGATGCTGGGATGACAGGCAGGGCATCACCAGCAGGAAAAGGAGGTCATGATTCCACTATACAAGACATTAGTGAGGCCCCACCTGGAGTACAGTGTACAGTTCTGGAAACCTTACCTATGTAAGGACATAGACAGGGTAGAGAAGGTTCAGAGGAGGCAACAAAGATGGTGCATGGATTGCATCACAAGTCCTATGAGGACAGGTTGAAGGAACTGAACATGTACTCCCTGGAGGAGAGGAGAGAGGGATATGATAGAGACATACAAGTATCTTACAGGAGGAACAGTGTGCAGGAATACACTATTTTAAGCGAAAAGATGTTCCAGGACTAGAGGGCATGGGATGAAGTTGGAGGGAGGACGATTCAGAGGAAACGTGAGGAAGAATTCTTCACAGAACGGGTGGTGGACAAATGGAACACCCTGCCAGAGGAAGTGGTGGGGGCAAAAACAATCACGGGATTTAAGAATGCATGGGATAGACATAAAGGAATTCTGGAGGTCAGGGGTAAGGGGCAATAGACTTCTAGAAAAACATAAACTGAACTTACAAGCTCAAATGGGCAGACTGGGTGGGCCATAGGCCCTTATCTGCCGACACTGTCTATGTATTGGAAAGAGTTATCTAATGTAGGATAATAGATCATTTGGAAAAAGAACAGATATTTGATATTTCACAACATGGATTCAATAGGGGCAGGTCATACTAACATACTAAAATGCCAGCAGAATAGGCCTAATGGTCTTTCATGTCTGCTCGTTTGGTCAGCCCCCACCCTGGGTGCTGACCTTGCTGTCCCCCTTACCTTCTCTGGCTTCTCCCTTCCCAGTTCCGGATATTCTTGCTGCATTGGATTTTGCTTCCTGAACCCTTCCCCTGTACCTGTCCCACCCCTCTTGAACCCCTCCACTGTCTCTGCCTCCACCAGCCCCCTAGGTAGTGCATTCCATGGCTCTACCACCCTCTCAGTAGTAGCACTCCTCCTTTCTCCCTGAATCTTCCCCTCCAGCTTCCACCCATGCCCTCTAGTGGCCCCTTCCTCCTTCCTTCAAGCACCCTCACTGTTCCTCCCTATTTACCTCTCTATGTACCTGAAGACTTCTATCATGTCCCCGGTCCCTTCTCTTCCAAAGTGTACATATTTAGCTCTTGAGCCTCTCCTCATAGGTCCTGTCCCCAAGCCCCAAATCATTTTGGTTGCCCTCCTCTGGACCCTCTCCAGGAGGTTAATGTCCCTCTTTAAGTGTGGCTTCCCAAAACTGCACGCAGTACTCCAGGTGCGGCCTCACCAAGCAGTTATACAGAGGGAGTATCACTTCCCTCCTTCTGGAGGTGATCCCCAGCGATGCATACCAGCATCCTGTTGGCCTTGGCTGCTGCCCTCCTACAAGTCTCAGAGTTGTTCATCTTGACATCCACCACCACCCCCAGGTCCTCTCAGCCATTGAGACTTGTAGTATTTCCCCAGGGTGTACACTTGGCCTGGTTCCCAGCCCCCAGGTGAGTACCTTGTATTTCCTGCATTAAACCTCAGCTTCCACTTTCTAGACCATCTTTCCAGAGCCTCCAGGTCCCCTGCAGGGCCACCCTCCCTCCTCCCATCCACCACCGCCCCCAGTTTCGGAGTCATCTGCAAAGAGACTCATCTCACTCCTGATTTCTGTCCTTATGTCAGATAATGAGGCATTTGAACAGAAGGGGCCCAAGGACTGATCCCCTGTGGGACCCCACTCAATGACCCTCCTTGGGGAAGAGATTATCCCACCAACTACGTACCCTCTGGGTCCGGTCCTGAGCCAATTGCCTATCCATCAGATCATCTGGTTTCCCACCCCATTTCTCCTAGTTTATCCAACAGGCCCACGTGAGGAACAGAGTCAAATGCCTTGCTGAAGTCTAGAAGAGGACATCCACTGGTCTACCCAGGTCCAAGGCACTTGTCACCCAGTCATAGAACTCCACCAGGTTTGTCTGACATGATAACCCCGGGATGAATCCATGCTGTCTATCGTCCAGGCACCCTGACTTATCCAGGGCCCCCCCTTGCCTCTCCTTGACAATGCCCTCCATCACCTTGCCCACCACTGATGTCAGGCTGACAGGCCTGTAGTTCCCTGCCACCTCCCTTGATCCCCCTTGTGGATAGGCACTACATGCGCCACCTTCCAGTCTTGGGGCACCCACCCTGTCCTCAGAGAGATGGTGAAAAGCTCTGCCAGGGTTTCGCCAGGACATCTGCAAGTTCCTTCAGCACTCTAGGATGTATTTATCCGGCCCGGTGCTTTCTCCGTCTTAAGGGCTGAGGGCTTCCTCACTCTCTCTGCTGTGATTTCCACTTCAGTACCTCTTCTCCTGCTTAGCCCTCCCCCACCTGCCAGTGATGCCCCCTCTCCCCAGACCTGCCAGATTGGTAGGGGCCCCTCCTCATTATCTCTGTCTCTCCATGTATGATGCAGCATCCCCATTTCCCTGGTGAAAACTGGAGGTGAAGCACTCATTTAGTACCTCAGCCTGCTCCTCTGGGTCTTGTGCCCATCTCTCCTGATTTAATCCTGCTAATCTGCCCTTCACCCTTCATCTTTCCCCAATGTATCTAAAGAACCCTTTTCCTCTCCTAATTTCTCTGGCCAGGTTCTGCTCCTTCCTTGCCTTAGCCTCCTCACCACTCTAGTGGCCCTTCTAGCCATCAGCTCATACTCCCTCGATCCCTTTCACTCCTTGAGCACTTGAATTTCTTATAGGCTGCTTTCTTTCCCCGCACCACCTCCTGGACCTCCCTGGTCCACCAACAGGGTTTTTGGGCCCTACCGCATTTTCGTCTTACTCTTGCACAGGTGCTGGTAGCATCCTGCACCCCTCTCCTGATGATTTCCCACCTACTATCAGCGTCCATGTCTGACCCAATTCCATCCAAATGCTCCTTAAGGATCCTTCCCATTTCCTTAAATCCACCCCTGAAGTCGGTTACTTCGCTCTTTGTGCAGCCTTCTACCCTCCTAGGTCCAGGCAGAACCAGACCGTGGCATGGTCCTCCCCGCCAATGGGTCCCTTACCTCCAGGCCCCAATCTGGTCACTGTCTGCCAGGACCACATCCAGTACCCGTGCCTCCCTGGTCGGTTCCCTCACCTGCTGAGTTAGGAACGCGTCTTGAAAGACATCCAACAACCTCTGTTCCCTGGTCACAGAGGATGTCATAGTCTCCCAGTCTGTTCCTGGCATGTTTAAGTCCCCCAACACCACCACCGTTCCTCTGCCCAGTCTGCAGTGTCTCCTAACATCTGCCACCAGACTGTCCTCCAGCTCCTCCGCCAGGGCAGGGGGTCTATACACCACTCCTATTTTTACTCTCTTGTGCCCCCTTGTTATCAAGGTGACCCAAATCGCCTCCACGGTTCCCTCCGCCTCCTCTACTCCCCCTATGCCAATGCAGTTTTTGACTATCATTGCTACCCCTCCTCCCCTTCCCCCCCGTCCTTCCTGAACATAGTGTAACCCTCCAGGTTCAGGTCCCAGTCATGTCTTGCAGTGGCCCAAGTCTCAGTGACCGCTGCACATCCACTGCTCCTCAGTTAACATCGCCTGGAGCTCAGGCATTTTATGCCCAAGCTCCTGGCATTTAGCAGGACTACCTTCCACCCTTTCCCTATAGTTTCATTTCCCCTGCTCGTGTTCCCTTGGGGATTCTGTGTTCTCCTGGTCTGCACTTTGCCAGTTGGTCTTTTCCTGCAATCCTCCTGGTCCCCAGTGGGGTGGAGACAGAGTCCCTCCTTTATCGGCATCCCCTTGACTGCCTTTTCTCCCATCCCACCTCCCTTCACAAGTTTAAACCCCACTTTTCACCAATGAACTCCTCTATTTTCAACTTAAGGATTCCCTTCCCCTCCAAATTGAGATGTAGTCTATCTCTAGCATACAGCTCCTTATCCTCCCAGGTCTCCCCCCAATCCCCCATCAACCCATACCCTCTGGCCTCACACCACTCCCTGAGCCACTGGTTTATCTCACTAATTTTTCTTTTGTGTTCCCCACTAGCCCTTGGCACTGGCAGGATTTCTGAGAAGGAAACTGTGCATCCTATGTCATGACAGACCCTGGTGAGCTCCCTGAATCTTGCCTGTATCTCTAGCTCGCTATTTCCCTCAATGTCATTTGTGCCCAGGTGGACCAGTATGTCTAGGGAACCCCCACAGTCCTTTGCCAGCTGATATACCTCGTGCTTAGCCCTGTGCACTGTTAGTCCAGGGAAGCATCTTGTTCTAACTGGCCAGGCTTCTCCCTCCCTATCCCATTTGATACCCCTGATCATAGAATCCCCAGCAGGAGCACTCTGACCACTTCTTTTCCTCCATTCCCCCTTCCATGTCCCTCATCCTTTCTCCGGCCCCTCCACCCAGCTGGCTCCTTGTTCCTCCCCTATCTGGTGCACATGCCACCGCTCCTATTTACCATGGCCACTCCCTCCCTCCAATCCTATGCCCTCCTCCTGAGTATCCTTCTGTACCTTGTTAATTCCCTCACTGCTCGCAACTGGTCCTTCTCCCCCATCTGCTAAACTAGCCTGGCTCATCCTCCCTTCCTTCCTGTCTCCATTTAGTTCCTCCTTGCTCGTTGTGCTCCCCTGGCCTAACCCCTCAGCTCTCTTTACTGAATCCTCCTTGTACTTCTGGTCCTTCTTTACCTTTCCTCCCAACTGGTCCTTCTCCTTGCGCTTTCCTCCCTCTTCCCCCTGCTCCGATTCACTGCTCCCCCCATTCTCCTGCATTCCAGGTCCCCCCCTGTTCTTCCCTGCTATCTGGCCCTGCCTCCTGCCCCCACTCCCACACCCTTTCCGTCTCTAACCACCTCTGTCGTGACTTCACCCCCCCATCATCCTTGAGCAGAAGAAGAGAATTGAAGTGGTTACTAAGTATAAGGTCTGATCCACCTCCTGCCTTGCTTCTTCTGTCCAGCACTGGCTATCTGCCTACTTCCCTGAGGAATGTTGTCCCTCCGTCCCCCTTTGTGAGGGTCCCCAGTTACCTGCTGCTTCCTTGGGTAGTGTCCTTTTGGCCCTCTGCCAGGGTCCCTATGTGACCCCTGAGTATTCTCCTGCACTCCTTTCCCTATACCCCGCTCCCAGTGCTTGGTGCAACCCTGTGGGAGATTTCCAGCCCCTTCCCCAACCATACCACCCCCTTCCCCAGCTTTCTCCTCATCCCACAACCTCCTCCTAAGCTGTGCTAGCTGGTAGCACACTGGGCAACCACCAAACTTCCAAGCCCAGTCCAGTATCATGGCTGCTCCACACCCTGTCACCCACCACCCTCCCAAAGATGCCGCCCTAATGATGTGTGGTTCCATCCCCTTTCAAATAGTTTTCCTTGGGTGAGCCACCAGGTTCCCCCTATTCCAAGATACCCCTACTGCCTAATCAGGTCACCCACTAATCCTAGAGACAGTCCCACTGTACACCAGTAACTCTGTTACTAGGTGCAGTACAACACATTAAACATGTAAGGAAATGAACAACTCCCTAAGCTCCTCTCTCCCGGCCTTTAAATCCAACCCCCAGTGGCTAGAACTACATGAGCTGCACCAGCAGCCTTTTCCCTCCAATTGCAGGGCAGGTCTTCCCCTATAAATTTGCAGACTTCTGGGGAGGGAGGGGTGGGGGGAGGCGGATTTGGGCAGACACCTGACAAGAGAGAGTGTATCAGCTCCTGTGTCTCCCCTCCAAGCCCTGCAGCTAAAGAACCAGGCCCAAGCAAATCCCACCAAACAGGTTTTAAATCAGAAGAAATAGGCCTCTACCAGCGCAGCCTGTTACAAAGTGAAACATCCACAAAAAGAGCCCCACTTACAGCCACTAAATCAGTTTACAAACATCCAGGATCCCCCAGAACAATACCCTGCTAGCCCCTTAGAAGCAAGAAAGAAAAGAACTAACCTACCAAGTAAAATCCACAAGAACCCTGTGAAAACAGCAGCAGCTACTGTCCTGGAACACAACTGATCCTGCCCCCTTCCAGTTCTTTCTGAGCCTTAGTCATGCCTTACTAATTTGATAAACTTTCTTGAAACTGTGAGTCAGGCCCTGGAAAAAGGAGTACCAGTGGATGTAATATACTTAGATTTCGCTAAAGCCTCCGATAAGGTATCACATAAAAAACTAATCAAACAACTATATCAAGTCAAATTAAGGGCCAATATAACAGAATGGATCACATCCTGGTTAAAGGATAGAAAACAAAGGGTGACCATGAAGGGATATCAATCTGATTGGGGGGGAGGTAACGTGTAGGGTTCCCCAGGGATCTGTCCTGGGGCCCACATTATTTAATATACTGGTTAATACACTTCAAACAACGGATAATGCATTGATATGTAAGTACGCAGATGACTGCAAACTAGGGGGTCTGGTACAAAATCATTCCGATGGCAAGAAATTACAAGATAATTTAGATGAACTCTTTGATTGGGCGAAAATAAACAAAATGAAGTTTAATATTTCTAAGTGTAAAGTGATGCACTTTGGTGCTAAGAATCTTAATTATGTATACAAATTATATGATCAAATACTGGAGACAACTACAGAGGAAAGGGACTTGGGAGTAATCATATAAAATACATTGACTACAGATGGACATATTAAAAAAAAGGTTACCCGTGAAAACGGCGACACAAATGAGCCACGGCAAATTAGCGACTAAAAAATCGCTACTGCTCTATCAGAGACCAGCACAATTGAGCGAATATACAATTTGGGCGACCGCGCATTGCAAGTTATTTGTCATAATAGCGATTACCCAAATTCAGCGACTCTGCTGACAGTTTAAAGTTCGGGAGATCACGGGAGGCATATCACTGTATTACCAGGATTCAGCGACTGACAGTTTAAAGTGCGGGAAGCATGTCATAATAGCGACTGACAAATAAAATTTAAAAAAATGTTATTCACGAAACAAACCAATTCAAAAAAGCCAAATCAAGGAAACAAACCAATTCAAAAAAGCCAATTAATGTGCCAGGTGCTCTTAGGTGCATTCACACCTGAAATTGAAAGTTGTAAGCGAGACCCCAGAGATAATCGTATAAGCTTCTTGTTCCATAAGAAGCTACTATAGCTGCAATGCGAGCATTGCTGTCCTTGTATTTTTTTTTCCCAGTCGCGGTATATGCCCCAGACACAATTTGTTCTAATCTAATTTCAGTGAGCCTCTGTTCTTCTTTAAGCGATTGAATCAACTTCCAGACGCTGGGATGATAGGCACCTAATCTGGAATTGAATCCCCTGTGCCAGCCCTCTACAGCGTTATTTGTTCATGCAATTCCCAACATTGTAGCACTGTGGCAACTCCACTGATGAGGGGGGAATGCTGCCCTCCTACGTCCAGAACGGCCCCATTGCCTTCCGACCCAAGTGGTCTCGAAATAGTCAAGTAAGGGCAACAGTAGTTCATCATGGTGTTCAAAAAATTCAAACTGCGCATATCGTCAAATGCATTAGCTACATCATCTGGTGGTACAAAAGCAAGTGATAGAAGCATGCGAATGTGTAAAGCAAAATCAGGGTCTGCACTATAACATTCATGTATATCTGGTAACTTCTAAATCTTTCTCCAGATACATTGTGCTAGATGGAAAAAAGGACCTACATGAGGTTCGCAGATGGAAAAGCATTGGCGTATCGCTTTCCATGCAGACTCTCAAAGTCAAGAATAGCTGTAAGCGGTGTTAGGTTTGGCAACAGTGATTTAAGTTGGGAATATACCCTCTCATATGTTGCAGTTCTGCATGAACACATGAGTACAAAAATAGTAGTGACAACTGTTCCTGACTTAACACCATGTATGGTGTACAGTTGGTCAAATGGCGTGGGACACGATTTGAATGTGCCATCCATCATCCAATCAGTGCACTCACTGAGAAATCTTACATTTGCACTGGTTGCAAACATTAGAATCCTGTCCTGCTCCTTGCCACTATCGAAGAGCAGGAAATTTTCACCTTCAGTGACTGTAAATTCAGGTGGAATGACCATCCCTGCACTGTGCTGGGTGTAGTGGGCAACCGCGTTCTACCTGATTTATCCTTTGCACAGTTCTTTTAATTAACTGTACATCTGGCAATCAACCAGCAACTGGAGTGAGGTGCAGCAGAAGTGCATTGCACTACAACCTGTGAAGTGCTCTCTAAACAACCTCTTGCACGCTCTCTTACAGTAGCCGTGACTTTACATACACCAACTCCCCCAGCATCCACAACATGAGTATGTTCTCTCAGTTGAGCAGTTACCTTGCCTTCTATTGTGTGGATGCATGCAAGGCAGTTGAAGCGGTGTGCATCCACACATCGCCAATACACCTTTCCTCCTTTTTATTTGTCACGACGATAAAGGAAACCAGAAAATAAGGCTAGTGGCTTTCCCTTCTGGCTTGCGATAAACTCCACGTCCATGGTAACCTCGATCTCGGTACCGACATGGTATTGGTACCTTTAAGAGTTAGGCTAATGAATTATGGGATTCACGAAACAGGAAGTAATACAAATCATAATATATCACAACTATCAGAAGAGCAGCTTACTACTGGCAAATATTAAAAGTAGGGACAGAGAGGTGATTCTCCCTCTTTATACTAATCTAGTACGTCCACATATGGAATATTGCTCACAATTCTCAGCAGCAACTAATGTATGGAGTAAAAAATTAAAAAGAAGGAGTACAGAGAAGAATAACAAAAAAAATAAGAGGTCAGCATAACATGACATATAGTGATAAATTACAGAACTTGGGGCTATATGCTATTGAATATAGGCAATTAAGAGGTGACCTATGTCTGATATTTAGAGCAACTAGAGACAATGAATTAATGGAAAGCATATGACTTATAAGAAGTGAGACACAAAACAAAATACGAGATCCCATAACTACAGATTAAAAGGTGATATACAGTAAATATGACTAAAAAAAAGTATGGACTTTTTTACCCAAAGAATAATAAACAGCTGGAATGAATTACCTAGACATGTAGTCGATAGTGAGACTATGGGAAGTTTTAAATATGAACTGGATAAATATATGGGAAATAAAAAATGTATGTACCACCGATAAGAGCAGACAGGTGGCGAGTTCATTTAAGGACAAATTGTCTTCAGAACTTGAAAATTATTTATGAACCTATGAACCTATATTGAGCTCCGTTAATCTGTCCTCATATGTTTTCTGATGCAGTCCCTGCACCATTTTGGTTGCCCTTCTCTGGACTGCCTCAATTTGGTTAATGTCCTTGTGAAGGTGTGGTCTCCAGTACTGCATGCAGTACTCCAGATGAGGCCTAACAGTCTCTTGTAAAGTGGGATTATTACCTCCCTCTTCCGACTTGTGATATCTCTACTAATACACCTCAACATCCCCCTAGCCTTACCTACTGCTTTAGTGGTCTGCTTGGATGATTTCAAGTCATCAGTGATAATGATGTCCAAGTCTCTTTCTTCCCTTGTGACTACCAGCAACTCCCCTCCCAGCCAATAGGTGGTTTCAGGGTTTCTCTTCCCTATGTGCATGACCTTGTTCTTCTTTGCATTAAACCCCAGTAGCCACTCTTCCAACCATTTCGCCAGTTTATCCAGATCTCTTCTCATTCTACCCACCCCATCTGGATCATCTACTCTGTTGCAGATCTTCGTGTCATCAGCAAACAAACAAACCTTACCCTCCGGTCCATCTGCAATGTCACTGATGGAGATGTTGAAGAGGACTGGCCCCAGGACTGATCCCTGAGGTACCCCACTTGTGACTTGCATCTCTTCTGACTGTATACCGTTTACCACCACTCTCTGGTTTCTGTCTGTCAACCAGTTTGCCATCCATTTGACCAACTCCTGACCCACCCTGAGCCTACCCAGCTTATTAATCAATCTTCTATGTAGAACGGTATCGAAAGCTTTGCTGAAGTCAAGGTAGGTGACATCAACTGCTCCCCCTTGGTCTACCACTCTGGTTACCCAGTCAAAGAAATCTATGAGATTAGTTTGACAGGACCTTCCTTTTGTAAACCCATGCTGTCTTGGATCCTGTGCTCTTATGGATTCCAGGTGTTGCACTATCCTTTCCTTAAGGAGTGCCTCCATAATCTTGCCCACTACTGAGGTAAGACTGACTGGTCTGTAGTTCCCCGCCTCGTCCCTGCTACCACTGTTGTGGAGCGGGATCACATGAGCCCTTCTCCAGTCTTCTGGGACCTCTCCTGTGCTCAGAGACTCACTAAACAGTTCTGATAATGGCTCTGCTAGTTTCACCCTTAGCTCCTTTAGTACCCTGAGATGTATGTCATCAGGTCCCATTGCCTTGTCCACCCTGAGCTTATTGAGCTCTTATAGGACCCTTTCTTTTGTGAAAGGACTAGTGCACACCTCCCTCCCCCCGTGTCCATGGTGTTGAGCTGTGAGCCCTGCCCTACCTTCTCTTCAGTAAATGCTGAGCAGAAGTATCTATTTAGGATAGATGTTTTTATGTGGTGGTCCTCCTCACACACACCCTTATCTCCTTTGATCTTAGAAATACCCCCTCTAGACTTTCTCCTTCACTAATGTATCTATAGAAAGTCTTGTCACCTTCTTTTACTGTTTGTGCTAGTGTTTCTCGGTTTGGGCCTTTGCCTGCCTTACTGCCTTCCCTGCTTCGCTTTTTTTTTATTACAAATTATTCCCATTTGTCCTCCACTCCTTCTACCTGTCTTGTTCTCCTTGTGCTTGTTTCCAACAGTCCCTCATCCTTTCAAAATCCACCTTTTTAAAGTCACACACCCTTACTCTGTTTGCTCCTTTGGTGGTCCTGCTGCTTTGCCAACCACACTGTGAAACATTAAACATCTTGGTGTGGTGCTATGTTGTTTACTATCAGAAACAGATGCTAGTGCCATCCTAATACATGCACAGTATGAATCTATTAGGAACAGTCAAAAGGCAGCCTCAAAGGAAGATATTTGTAAAACTGTGAATCTCCGCAATATTTAATGATCTGAGTCATTAATTATAACATTAACTGTTAAAGCTGTTTTACAAATATCTGAGGGAATCAAAAATACACTCATAATGAAGTCGATCGTGTCAGAAAGGAATTACATTTTTGCTAAAGAATAAAAAATTATGAAATTTCTTGCTAACAGATCCTGTTGCTTTTAATCCATCCTTCCCTGATAGTTTAGTGGTTGATGGTGAAGTGTAAAGGTCCTCTATATGTGTGCCCACACACACACACACACATATACTCACACTCATACACACCTACAGAGTACTATTTGGCTTGTTCCTGCTCTTTACACCTGTAGGAACATGCAAATCTAGGTCCTGCCACCTTTTCCACTTGCATAAGCTTCTTCAGTATCAAGCCCTATTTCTTCATGTCAAGGCTTGTCTGTAGGTGAGATCTGGTGCAGCATCCACATGCACAGCAGATAATTACACTAGAGCTGTGAAATCTTAATAATGTCACAGTCAGAACTTACCAAAGCAGGCATATTTGCTGTTGTGAAATTCTGCATTAGCCATATGGAATAACGCAAGTGTTTGCTTACTATGTCCCCCCAAACATGCATAGGGGTGGCACTTGGTCCTCAAAATGTTGCCATTTTCTAAATATTCTGTTTTTTTTTTCATTTTGTGAACATTTTACTAAAAAACTATATGATGAATTCTTTTGCCGACTAACAAGTACTGCTTTAAAGGACAAACACCAGAGTAACAACCTCATAGTAGCAGAAAGACAGTAGAGAATGGACATGGGGAAATTTTTCTTTACTGAGAGGGTGGTGGACCAGTGGAACAGGCTACCTTGTGAGATGGTAAACACTGGCTTGACAGCAGACTTAAAGACCAAATGAGATAGACCCAAAGGAGTAGTTATGGACAAGCGGGACTATGAGGTGTCAGTGAAGGGGGAGAACTACATAAACTAGACTGAATAACAAGGCAGTCTAGATGGCTGAAGGTGTTTATCTGTCCTAAACCATCCTCATAGCTATATATCAGGGGAAGGAAGGGAAACAACGGGGGGGGGGAGGGTTATTAGTGAACTTCAGGAGACAGCTGCATATACTCAATGAACATAATGGGCAAAACCCTTGTAACCCCCTTGTCACCCGGGGTTACAAGAATCCCACTTAGATCTAGTGGCAGGCAAGGAAGGCAGCTTGTGAAACACCAGTTAAATGGGTTTCACACTGTCTTACTCTGTCCTCAGTCTCAGCTGAGCTGGAGGGATGACATCACATTGAATTCTCACAGTAGCATAAGCCACATTGGAATGTTGCAGCTGGGAGTTAGGTTAGAATGTTGGGGTTTTCAAAGTCATTCTGGAGTAGTCTGTAGTGGAGGAAGGAGGTGCTCTGTAGTAGACAGTCCCTCATAGCCCTCAGCTCTGTAATAGAGCTACCTTTGTAGTGGGTGGGTGTTCTCGCTCTAGAGAAGGACACAGAAGAAACCTTCGTGAAGTGGTTGAGACCGTTCCCCAGTTGCTCCAGTGCCCCATCCCTGAGAAGGATGGGGGGAATGAAACCAGCTCTTCAGGGGCAATTCCCCTGGCCCTGCTGAAGGAAAAAAAGCTGCCTAGAAGATTTGTGCTGAGGCACCCAGAAGGCCGTTTGTGTTTTCCAGAGAGAGAAGCCTGAGGGCACCTGCAAACCTGGGTGAGTCTGCTCTGCCAGACAGCCTATGTTTCACCAAGACTGTTGTGTGAAGTGACTGCTACTGTGGGTCAGGAAAGGATGCCAAGTACAGTACTTAAGTTCGTGTGTGGCTTGAAATGAATCTGATCAGTGGGGGTCTACAGGGATAGACATAGCCATGTAAAGAAAGTTATAAGTCAGGACACTATTTACCAGAGACCGTAGATTGTTAAATGTGACATACATTTCGAGATAGCATTCTACAAACCAAGAGGTTCACAAGGAAAGGTGTTGATTCCAAATAAATGGCCGGGTATGAATTTGGGGACAAAAGGTGGGAGAATCCCCATCTGGAGAATCCAGATTTACCTGTACGGATTTAATTTGGGCATCTATAGCTTTCTTACGGGCACTTGGCCAGTGTCCGTAGAAAGTACCCAGACGTGGGACTGGTGATGAAGATTTCTCTTATGGAGCTAGGAAGTGCTCATGGGTGGTAGAGGGAGCCACCAGATAAATACAGGTTACTCACCTGTAACAGGAGTTCTAGGAATGGTATATGTTGTTCATCCACACTGTCTGGCAGGTTCCTTGCCACTTTAAATCTTGCCGGAAGGTCTTCAAACTGGCTCCTCCCACCCACCCAGGTGGTAAAACTCTCGGCTCCACCCCATGACGCCAGATCTAGCCCGCTGGAAGCCAGGTTGTGCGTCAAAGCTGGGGAGGTTGGGTCGTTCTGGATGAACAACATGTACCATTCCTAGAACTCCTGTTACAGGTGAGTAACCTGTATTTCTAGGGACATGGATATGTTGTTCATCCACACTGTCTGGCAGACCCCTAGCAGTTCTCTGGGAGGAGGGAGGCAAGGCACACACCCCTCTACTTGGGAAATAAAGACTGGAGAACCGAGGCCCCAAAACCAGCATCCCGGCGTGACTCAAGGTCGATGTGGTAGTGGGTGATGAAGGTGTGTGCTGACTTCCAGGTAGCAGCCCTGCAGATTTCCTGGATAGGGGCGTCCCTGGAAGCAGCCACCGATGCAGCGTATGGCAGTAGAATGAGCTCTTATCCCTCTGGGAGGCTCCATACCCGCAATCTATAGCAGAGAGATCTATGCAGGAGGTGACCCACCTGCCTATCGTCCTGCTTGGCTGCAGGTCTGCCAGGTGCGGCTTCAGCATAGGTGACAAACAGCTGGCGAACCTCTCCCAGAACTTCAGCCATCCGCTCCTTATAATAAGCGAGCCTTCTAGGGTCCAAAGTATGGAGCCTATATTCGGCCTCCGAGGTGTAATTGGGGTAGAACACCGGCAGAGTCAACACCTGGTTAAGGTGAAACTCCGACACCACCTTCAGAAGGAATTTCGGGTGGGGGCACAGGACAACCTTGTCCCTGTGGAAGACCAGATAAGGAGACTCAATGGAAAGCGCCTGGAGCTCTCCCATCCTTCTGGCTGACGTGATAGCCACCAAGAAGGCAGTCTTCCACGACAGGTGAGAGATGTCACACCTGTGCATTGGTTCGAATGGCTTGTCCATGAGCTTAGCCAATACCAGCAGTAGATCCCACGGAGGTGGAGGTTCTCACGACCGAGGGATATGTGATCAAGGCCTTTGAAAAGCGCCTGACCACCTCTCCTCCCTGCGCTCACCGACTGCTTCCTGGGTCTGCGCGCCTGCAAGCAGAGATGGCTGCCAGGTGCACCTTAAGGGTCGTCGACCAAAGCCCTTGCTGAGAAAGGGACCACAGGTAGTCCAGAATGCTTGCCATGGAACAGGAGGAAGGGTCCAGGCCCTTGCCCTGACACCAAATGGAGAATCTCTTCCATTTGAAGGCATAGCATTTTCTGGTCGACTCCTTACGGGACGCCTCAATGACGTTGAGGACCTTGTCTGAAAGACCCAAGGCCTGGAACTCTAGCCACTCAGAAACCAGGCCACTAGGTGCAGGGATTGAAGGTCCGGATGGAATACCTTCCCCTGATGGACTGAGACCTTGAGAAGCACCTTGTGAATCAAGGGAAATGGGGGAAAGGCGTAGAAGAGGCCCGGGGTCCACAGCCTTGAGAAGGCATCCCCCTGCAGTGAGCCCTGCTGAGGGGGGCAGGCATGAAACAGTTTCAGCTTCGCATTCTCCCTGGAGGCAAACAGGTCCATCTGAGGCATGCCCCAGAGGGAGAAGAGATCTTGTACTACCTCCGGCAAGAGAGACCACTCGTGAGACGCAGCCCCTATCTGGCTTAGGGCATCGGCCAGGGTGTTGGAGGCTTCTGCCACATGAACGGCAAGGAGATCCACCTCCAGGCTGCACATGAGAGACCAAATGTGGAGAGCTTCCCTGCACAGAGGCATGGAGTGCATCCCGCCCTGGTGGTTTAGGTAGTACATGGTCGTGGTATTGTCCGTCTGGACCTGAACCACTTGACCCCGTGGAAAAGGAGCGAAGGCGGTGAGGGCTAGATGAACCGCTCGAAGCTCCAGCAGGTTGATATGGCATCGGGACTCCCGAGGGGACCAGAGGCCGTGCACTCTGTGCTCCCCCAGATGGGCACCCCAACCCATCAGAGAGGCATCGGTCGATAGAGGGACTGTTGGCTCGGGGCAGACAAACGGGATGTCCCCCTGCAGATATGCTGGAATGGTCCACCACTGGAGAGTGTTCCACATCCCCTGGGTCACTGTCACTAGCTGATCCAATGGATTGAAGTGCTGTGACCATTGGCTGGCCAGTCCCCATTGAAGGGGACGCATGTACCAGCGGGCCCAATGGACCACGCTGGTGCAGGCCGCCATGAGGCCCAGGAGGTGCAGAAAGTCCCGGGCAGGGTGCGATTGCCCAACCTGAAATGATTGGGCAAAGGAGGAAAGAACCTCAGCCCTGTCCACCGGGAACCATGCTCTGGCTTAGAGAGTCAAGCTCTGCCCCGATGAATTGTATCACCTGCTTTGGCACGAGTCTCGACTTGGCCTCGTTGATAAGGAGGCCAACCTGAGAGCAAACCTGGAGGGCCAGGTCTCTGGACCGCCTCCACCTTCACTCTGGAGGGGCTGCAATCAGCCAGTCATCCAGGTAGAGGTACACCGACCCTTCGTGCCACAGGAATGCTGTCACCACTGCCAGGCATTTGGTGAAGACCCTGGGAGCTAGGAAAGGCCAAGAGCATGGCCCGAACTAGTAAAGGGATCCTCCGCTTGACGTGGAGGAATATCTGGTGGGACGGATGGATTGGGATGTGAAAGAACACATCCTGAAGGTCCAGGGAACAGAACCACAAGCCTCGTTCCAAGGATGGGATTATCTGAGCCAGAGTGACCATCCTGAAGGTGCGAGACCTTAGGAACCTGTTCAGGTCGTGCAGGTCGAGAATGGGGCGCCAGCCTCACGTCCGTTTTGGGACCAGGAAGTACCTGGATACAAACCCTGGGTCTGGAGGAGGATCCACCACCTTCCTGACCACCCCTTTTTCGAGGAGCAGGGCAATATCGGCTTGGTGGGCCGACAGGGAGGCTGTGGACCCCGTGGACCCCCGAGGGGCGATGGCTCGGAAGGGTGGGGCCTGCTCGAACTCCAGAGGCAGGCCCTTTCCTACCACCTCAAACACCCAGTGGTCCATGGTGATAGTGGACCAGGCGGAAAGGAAGTGGCGGAGCCGTTCCCCCATGGGGAGAACCCAGGGGGGAGTGACGAGGCTGGGGGCTACACCCCTCAACCCGTCACTGGGCAGGCTTGGAGGAGGGACCAGCCGAGGGACCTCCTGGGCCTTTACCTCCCTGCTTCCTATTGGAGGAAGCCACGGGCTTGGGTTTGGGATGCCAAGCACGAGCCTGCTGGCCCTGGTGCTGGTGCTGTTGGGCTGGACATGCCGCAGGCGCAGAAGGGTGAAAGGACTTGTGCTGCTGCTCTCGGCGGCCTTTATCCTTCTGGGCGGAGGTGACCGAGTCCAGAGTGGCACTGTACTTTTCGATCCGCTGGAGGTGACCTTCCACTCCAGGGCCAAAGAGGTCAGTCCCCAGGAAGGGGACATCCACCAATTTGTGCTGGGTATCCGCCGTGAAGGTGGATATCCTCAGCCATGCTTTGCGGCGCATGGCCACTGCAGCCACAACCTATCTGGCACAGGAGTCTCCTATGTCCAGAGCCGTTTGGAGCTGCTGCTTAGCCACTGCCCTACCCTGGTCCTGCACCTGCCGGACTGTGGTCTTCAGGTTGGCCGGGAGATGAGGGATTACCTCATCCAGGGAGCCCATGAGGGCGTGAGAGAAGTGTGCCATCAGCACGGCCGAGCTGGCCTGGTGGAGGCCAAGGGAGGATGCAGCATACACCTTGCACCCATCGTAGTCCAGCTTTTTGGACTCCTTGTTGAGGGGCTTGTCCATGTCCCTAGCGTTCCCTGAACGCCGGAAAATGCTGTTGGTGACCAACCCCTCGGCAGAGGGGTGTTCCGAAAAACCGGGCAAAGAGCCAGTAGGGACTGCATACTTCCTGGCCATCCTGGCCGAAGGCGCAGGACAGGAAGCAGGCTGCTGCCAGAGCTCCAAGGCTGGGCCAACAATGGCTTCAGCCACCGGAAAGGCCTCCGTGGGTGAATTCCCTCGGTCCAGTATCTCCATCAGGGGATACTTGGCCTACTTGGATACGGGCTCGAGCTGCATCCCGGTGGACTCCAAGATGAGCTGAAGCAAACCCATGAAGGACGATGGGTTTTCGTCCAACGACTAGCCCCCGGAGGACTCCAGGTCAACGGGCCTGGAGAACAGGGAGGAGTCTTCGTCGGACTCAGAGGAGTCCGTGAAGAGCTGCCTGGGGCCTGAGCCACCCTCCACCTGCTGAGGATGGTCGGAAGTGAGGGTGACCGACAACCTGTGGGGCAGGCCTTGACATGACCGATAGTCCTTGGTCGGTGCCCCCGATTTCGGTTGTAGAGGCGAAGGTTCCACCACAATCAGTGGGGCAGCTGGTTTCGGCCGAACAACCGGCCTAGGCTTGGGCACCTTGACTACAGCGAGGGGTTGTTTCGGCCGCTCGGGTGACAGCCACTTGATGGCCGGAGAAGGCGACGGCGTCGACTTGTTCCTGGACAGAAGTAATTGCTGCCACATCAGGTCCTCATAGCATTGACGCAATTTGCGCCGAAGCCTCTCCTCTTCCGAGGAGGAAGACGAGGATGAGCGGCGGCGCCACTTACCTCAGTGCCGAGACCGAGACCGCCAATGTCGGCCGGATCAGCTGGACCGAGATGAAGTCCGAGACTGAGACCGAGACCGAGATCCTCGGTGTTTCTGAGGATGGCTCTGGGAAGGAGCAGGGGACACCCGCTCTTCCCGCGGCTCAGAAGCCTTAACCGGGGACTGCTGCACCTGGGGCGCAGGCAGATCCTCGGTCTCCACTGGGGGAAGCGGGGAAGAAGGGTTGTCGGCCTCACCAGTCGACAGCCCGTCCGACGGGTCGAGGAAAATCTCGACCGTGTCGACGGGTGTCTCAGCCGGCTGGCCTGACAGGGATGCCGTGAAGCCAGCGGCCTTAGCCGCAACCTCGACCGAGGTTGACAGTCTGCTGTCCGGGGAAGGAGACCCTTCCCGCTCCCGCGAACGCAGATGATGGGACTTACCCTTTGAGTCCTTCTTTTTGGACCAAGAGGAATGTCCCGATGGCCCCTCTCCCTTCGTGGAAAGGGATTGGCAAAGCTCCTTGAACGAAGCTGAATACGAGGTACCCAGAGAGAGCGAGATAAATGCCGCGACCGAGGAAGAGGATGATGCGTGGGCCGCCTCCTCCTCGCGAGGACGCATCATCTGCTCGAAGTTGCCTAGCTGAGCCAGCCGATAACCGCCTAATGGGCCTCTTTCGACTTAACCGGGCGGGTAGCACTTCCTCGGGCTCCTAAGCTGTAACCGGCAGCCGCGTGTCTCCAGGACTTGGCTGAAAATGAACGGCATGACTCGCAGGCCTGCAGGTCGTGTTCTAGGCCAAGGCAGTAGACGCACTTGGAGTGCGGGTCCGTCCTGGACATCTTCTGCCCACAAGGGCACTGCCGAAATATGGGAGTCGATTTGCCCATCGCAGCCGCGAGGGAGAAAGATGACTGAAGTCTTGAAAATTTTAAAATGAGTTTCGGGTGAACCGAAGAATTAGGATCCAGTCTATCACGCAGAGCGTTAAGGAGGGAACCTGAGCTTCCAAGCGGTAAGGAAGATCTGGCGTCATGGGGCGGAGCCGAGAGTTTTACTACCTGGGTGGGTGGGAGGAGCCAGCTTGAAGACCTTCCGGCAAGATTTAAAGCAGCAAGAAACCTGCCAGACAGTGTGGATGAACAACATATCCATGTCCCTAGAAATATCCATGCCATATGAAAAATGTCCAAATGCTGTCCTGAGTGCCACACCAGGGAATCCGAGAGAGAGTGAGAGTACCAGTTGGGGCTGAGGGCCCAGTGTGCTCAAATCTGGAGGGTAGAAGTTGTGATGATGATGAAGAAAATGTGTTCTGACCTCAATAGTTCTGTACAACCAGTGAGTGTGGCCCCGTGGGGGTCCATCCTGCTTTGTATTCCTGTGTGTGCGTGAATAAAAGCCCCAATTTAGAATCCCACTCCTGGTTTGAACATTCACAGTTCTTGCTTCCTGTGTCCGGAGTTACTTGGGTGCCCCTGTCCAGAAGTACAAACCTTGCCCTGATGCTGAGTGAATGTTTTCTCCCTGAACCCAGGTTCACCAGGTAATGGGTTATAAAATGGAGGCACCATGGCACTAAATAAAATAACATTAACCCAGGACCTGGTTACACCCTGATATGTAAAAAGTTATATTTTAATATTAATATTTCAGGTATGTGTAAATACTGTATAAAATAAGGACAGCAACCTATTAAGCAAATCATGGATGCTTTAAGGTTTATTTGCATAGTTACTAAAGCCTGCATATTAAGACGCAAACACCATTTTGTTCTGTTTTGGAACATTGATAAAAAAAGTTCTAATGTTAATGAATATAAGGCCCTGTACCCACTAGGCACTGATTTTAAAATGTTTTTATAATATGATCCCTAGCATGGTTGTCAGAGCATCCACACTGCATTCCGACAACTATGCTTGCCCAAGTGTGTTCCCAGGCATGATTCCATGTTCCCAGCACAAAGCCTTGTGGGTGCCGCAATACACGATGAGACACTCGTGACTGGGTGTCATTGTCAATCACAGCAAAAAACACATGTTCAGGATCGAGAGTTCATTGTGAGCTCAGGTTTATGCTTTATGTATTTTTATTTGTTTAAATCCTCACAGGAAAGAGTTTTGCCTTTCTTTGGGTTGCCTTATCCCATGTTACAGCATGCATCATGTCCACACTGCTGTTAACACGGGTTACGGCAACTGTGTTTGTCTAAAACCATAGTAAGGACTACCTCCTTAGCAGGTTTTTACACTGGTTTTGAATACGGTTGTAGCACAGTTTTAACCGTACTACAGTGTGGATGCAAACTGCGCATGAAGAGCTTAAAATGGTTTAAGAAAGTTAAACCATTTTAAGTTCCTTAGTAAGGACAGGGCCTAAGTGTCTTACACTTTTCTCTTTATCATTCAATATGTTAACATTTTTTTGACACAGTACAAAAACAAATAAAAAAACGAGAACCTCTTCTTTCTGCATAGCATTTTTCTTGCCAGATCTGTTGCAGGGCCACCCCATGAGGACTTAAATATTTATTCACATGTCAGTACAGTGATAGAAAACACAACACATTTAACCTACCCTTCCATTGCTCTCCATGTCCTCCTCCTCTTCTAAATTCTGTGGGCTCACAGCCTGGTCTGTCTCCATGCTGGTAAAGGCCATCATTTTGGATGGTGGGGATGTCCTTCCTGTGTGGTCCACAGCGGTCCCCTCTGCAGTGACTGTTCTGTTTTTCTCACTTGGAGCCACAGTCTCAGGAGTGCCGTTCTCTGAAGGGTCAACAAGAGACACCTCAGAATAACACATATTAAGACCTCAAGATGCAGTCTCTTGTCTTCACAAATCTTCCTTAACAATGTCAGCATCCAGATAACTAACACAATAAATCTATACTATATGTTTTAAGTCTTAAAGACTTGTATTAAGGTTTTAAATTAGTTGAACAGAACCAGAAAGATTCTTTACCTTTCTTGTCCCATCATCCATAGGATTAATAGGAGGAAGGATGGAACTAAAGATCTACAGCTCTCAAAAACAAATTTCCATTTGTGTGTTGCCTTACCGGTCACATCACATCACATCACATCTCTAGTCTCCTCCAGACAAAATCTCAGTTTAACCAGTGACTGCCAGCCCACATTGTTACATTCAGGGTGCTGAGGATAGCACTGCACCATGGGTTCCAGCAAACGCAGATCTCAGGGAGCTGCTGGCTACCTCTAAATGCACGGAACTGCCAGTTAATGCCAGCATCAGGAAGCTGCTGTCTTACTCCAGCTACAGGGAGCTGCTTCTTTTCTCCCGGAATATTAAATGCAGAGGTGTCTGGGCAGGCTACCATTTGTGAAATGAATTCTTCATAAGCCAACTAACAGAACCCCAACTGGTATCAGAAGAGCAGCAAATTAACTGAGCAGATCAGGCAGCAACATCAAGCAGAATGGCATCTCTGCTACCAATAGCCATACGAACTCGGCTTAGAAATGCCACTGTCTTTTGTGCTTGCTGAGCTGGACTGCTAATACTGATAATCCTCTTAATGAGCTGAGAGTCTCAAAGTAGAGCAAACAAGTGCTGCTGAAGTCTCATTAGTGAAACAGAAATGAGCACCTGGTAACAACAAAGATTCCCTCAGATGCACTCTGCACTGGACTCATTAACTGCTAAACAAGCAGCCTCTACAATTAAAAGGTAGAGTATATACCCTGGACAACTGCTGCATAGGTTCAGGAAGCAAGAATTCATATTGACCATTTACATATGATGATTGTAACTGCACCAGTATATTAGCAAGCCTTGTATTCATATGTACTTTGCTTTTGGCATTGGCCTATTGGTCTAACCTGTTTATTATACCTGTATGTAGTAGCACTGTGACATAGTACTGTGGTGAGCGAAGGACGGGTGTACAAAAAAGTAGAAAATGAGTGAACCGGATATGATTCTGATCTACACCCTCCCACCCCAGTTGGATCATTAGGGTAAAATTTCCATTGATCAGGGCCGGAATCCAAACTAAGTCACAGCTGCCTCACACAGCACTACAAAAAATCCAAACTGTTTCAAAGCATCCTTCTAGCAGTTTTAGCCCCTTCCTCCTACCCCGTTCTCCCTCTCGGAATGTTCCTCCCCTGCCTGGTAGGTCAGATCTTACTTCAAGAGGGCTCTTACAGTAGGTATTCACATACAGGACTGACCCGCCAGCCGTCAGGACCCCACGGAAAAATTTCTAGCTAGCAGTCTCTGGCGGGGGACCGCCCCCACATCAGGGGACCAGCATCATACGATGTCAGTATAAAGGGGTGGTCCCCCACACCCACCTCCCAGTTCTTTCCCGCCAACGGCTTGTGAAAGTTCCTCTCAGTAGAACATCGCTTCATTAGTCATTTGTCAGTCCCTAAGTTTTCAAACTTTTTGACCTTTTTTGTCTGTCTTTAGATTTTGTTTTATGATTCACTGTGTATGTCATCCCCGACACCCTCTGAATCGCATAAGAATAAGTGCAACTCGTATGGTTCCCAACTTCCACACAAGGACAGCCACTCCTTTTGCCTCTTCTGTCTGGGCCCAGACCACAGCGTGGAGAAGTGCCAGCACTGCCAGAAGTTTAACTCTGCTACCCGCAAAAGAAGTCAGCAGTCCCTGGAAGCCCATATCCTAAAGAAGAAAATGGCCTCCATGGAAAAAGAGCTAAAGAAACTCAGGCAGGCATCCACTTCCCCAAAGGTCACAAGAAAAAACGCAACAAGGAGAAGCACTGGGAGCGGGAACTGGCTTCCACAGCAGCCACGACTTCGGCTGGAGTCACGGCACTAAAGGTAACGCCCCCTCTGGGGGATCGCTCCATGATGGCCGTCTTGGTGGTTACCGAGAAAGGCATCGCCCCTCACATCTGGCTCACACTCGGGCCCTTTGGGAGCCTCCAGGGCAAAGGAGGCCTCCACTCCTGTGCAGGCCGCTTCTTCCATGTGGCTTTCTGGTCAGAGTCGGTCTGGTAAGTCGGACGTCGGTCCCACTGATGCTCGCCCGGACAAGGCTGCTAAGCTGCTTGCCCCTTCGGGGGAGTGCCCAGCCAAAACTATGCCTGACAAGGCCGCATCCCCTGCGTGGCCTTCCTCCGGCAGGGAGTCCAATAAATCAGATGCTGGCTCCTCCAGTGCCTGCCCGGATTCAGCCGATAAGTCAGATACCGGTTCCACCAATGCCGGCCCGACCAAGAAGCCTGCGCTGGACCCCACAGAACAGTCCAACACCCCAGGCTCTCCGCAATGTTCCAAGTTGCATTCAGAGGTCCCTGTGTCTCCTCAGCTGACCCCCGAGGATTATAATCCTCCTTCCCCGGTCATCACGGGGGATACTGGGATGCTGCTGTCAGGGAACCTTTCCTCTGGACCTGATCCCCTGATGCCAGACCCTCAGACGCCGGCCCCGACGCCGGCCTACCCAATGCCAATGGGGCGTCCCCTTACCTGGAAATAGGCCTATCCTTCCATCAGGTTCTTTGGACCCTATTGAAGGTATATCCAAACTGGGCCCGACGCCCGCGGGGCCAGCGTTACCACCGCCTGTCCTGCCAGCTGGGCCTCTTCCAGGTCCCTCTGCTCTGTCAGAGCCCCTGGCACCAGGGTACCCGACACCGCAATATCTTGTGCAGCAATACCTGACTCCGCAGTATCCGGTGCCTCAGTACCCGACGCCACAATATCCGCCGCAGTACCCGACGCAGGGCTACCCGCCGTCAGGTTACAGATACTCCTTCTACGGATATCCTCATATCCGTATTTTCCTCCTCCTCCACCTCCGTCGCCCACTCCCCAGCTGCCGGCGGCTCTGAAGGAGACCTTGGCCTCCTGGTGGGCTGAGGCCGAGGCTTAGCTCACTCATGAGATTGAGAGTCATCTGCCGATGCCAGACCCCATACAGGATCCCCTATGTAGGAGACGGGAGACTCCCTCCCCACTTTCTGACACCAGAGGAGAGCCCTCTGGTGCCTGAGGAGGGGAGGATATGCACCCCAGGGAACTCCCCAGAGGGGCCGTCCCTCCCCCTCATAGGGAGGAGTCTTCCTCCTCATCATCAGATACGTCTGACTCGGACTCACAGACAGGACGCTTTGAACCCGAAGACGAGCCACGTACTCCGAAACGTCCTAGGCCGAGGACTCCTCCGAAGTCTCCTCCGGAGGACCCCTCCTTTTTGGAGTTATTGAGGAAAATCCAGAAGGTCCATCAGTGGCCATCAGTGGAGCCAGACCCACAGCATAAGAAACTCGCTGCTCATCTGGATCTGTCTGAGACCGCTGTTATGCTGAGTCCACCCCAGATCGAGCCTCACGCAGACCTTGTTTCCACCATTTGGAAACAACCTTCTGTGCTAGCCCCCTTCTGAGGAAGGCAGACAGGCTATATCAGGCTCCTGAGGGTGTAGACTTCCTTAGCCTCCACCCCAAGGTGGACTCGGTCATCATTAGCGCCGCTCACGGCCGCTCCACAAATCCCAAACACCTCAGCTCGTCTCCGCTTGATAAGCAATCCAGGCTTCTGGACCAATATGGGAAGAAGATCTATTCCTCTTTTACCCTTGGTATTAGGACCCTGAACTATGTGGCACATATGGGGGATTTTCAGAAGACCATCCTTAGTCAGGTGGAATCTAAATTGAACTCCCTTCCTGAGTCACAGACTAAGCAGGAAGTGGCGGATCTTGTCCGTTCTGCTCATTCGGCCAGTTGGCACATGCTTTGTGCCACTTACGATGCAGTGGACACAGCTGGAAGGAGCTCAGCCCTCGCCGTAGGCCTACGGCATCATGCCTGGCTCCACGTGTCAGGTTTGGTCCCTGAAGTGCAATCCGCTATCCAGGATGCTCCTTTCAGGGGTTCAGTGCTGTTCGGGGGTGATGTCAAGGACATCATTACTGAACTGCAGGAGAAGGGCACTGCACTCAAGTCTGTCAACTCTATGTACAGGCCTACTTGAAGGGCAGCGATGTCCTTTTCATAGACAAAACCGGCAAAGAAAAAAACCACAGGGCAAACGGGCCAACAAACGTCGGGCCCCTCCAGCAACCAAGACTCCCCCAGCAAAAAAGCCGCAGGAGCCTCGGCTGCTGCGCTGCCCCACATCTCCTGACTCCCGGCCTCTCCCACTGCCTCTGGAGGTTCCAGAGGAACCGGGAGGGGTGAGATTCTCCTCCCATCTGCCAGGTTGGGACAGGATAACGTCAGACGCCTGGGTGCTCCAGTTGATATCAGCAGGACACTCAATAGAGTTTCTGCAGAAACCACCCCAAAGACCACCCCCCCAGTCGTCTTACTCCTTGCAACATCTTCTTCTGGTCCTAGAGGAAATCATCTCCCTTCTCTTGAAGGTGGCAATAGAACCAGTTCCCAACCATCTTTGGGGGGCAGGTTACTATTCCCATTTCTTCCTAGTTCCAAAGAAGACAGGAGATCTGAGGCCTATCCTAGACCTCAGCTCCCTGAACATGTTCATGGAGTACCAATACTTCAGAATGCTCTCTTTGCAGAGCCTTCTACCACTCCTTCGGCAGGGACAGTGGCTATGCGCTCTGGACATGCAGGATGCCTACCTGCATATCCCCATATGCCCTTCCCACTGCAAAGTCCTTTGTTTTTGCTTTCAGGGGGACCACTACCAATTCAAGACCCTTCCATTTGGTCTTTCTTCGGCCCCCTGAATATTTATCAAATGCCTGTCTGTGGTAGCGGCCCACCTGCGTACCTAGGGAGTGCAGGTATTCCCGTACCTGGATGATTGGCTCCTGGCAGCCTGTCCAGGGATGGAACTCATGCACTCCCTTTCCCTTACCCTGCAGGTTTTCACCAACCTGGGTATCACCATCAACCAGGCCAAGTCCCATTTGGTCCTTTGCCAATGACTCCAATTTATAGGGGCGATTCTGGACATAACCATCGGTAAGGCCTTTTTGCCTCCGGACAGGGTAGACACCCTTCAGAATCAGGCCCGTCTTCTGTCCAGTCGCAGGAGAGTCAGAGCCAGGTCAGTCCTTCGCCTCCTCAGGCTAATGGCGGTTGCCATTCCGACAGTCCCACTCATTCAGCTCCATATGAGGATCTCTCAATGGACGCTTCGGTCACAATGGGACCAGACCATGGACAATCTAGACCAAGAGGTACTAGTTTCCGATCCCATGATCAGGGACTTGCATTGGTGGATGGTTCAGGAGAACCTATGCCTGGGAGTTCACTTCAACATCGAACCCCCCCTCCCAGACATTGATGACAGATGCATCAGGAGAACGCTGGGATGCCCATCTAGGGTCTCACAGGACTCAGAGCAGCTGGTCCAAGTTCGAACAAAATCTGCACATAAATGTGCACGAACTGTGAGCAGTCCTTCATGTCCTTCAGGCTCTTCACTCCCTCATCCTCCCTAGTCATCTCCTCATATAATCAGACAACATGTGCATAGTCTGGTATCTCAACAAGCAGGGAGGAACATGTTCCTACCCTCTGTGCCGGGAAGCGATGACAGTCTGGTACTGGGCAACCCAGCACCACCTTCACTTGACTGTGGTTCATAGTCCAGGAGTGGAAAACACACTGGCAGACCAACTCAGTTGGTTCTCAGCCAGGTCCCATGAATGAGAGTTGGATCAAGAAGTCGTAAACGACATCTTTCAGCGATGGGGAACACCTCAGATAGACCTCTTCGCTTCTCCCCAAAATGCAAAACTTTCCGCCTTCTGCTCGCTTGCTCCAGGGTGAGACATTTTGTCTCTCACTTGGAGGGACAGATTCATTTATGCCTTCCCTCCCATTCTCTTAATTACGAGGGTCCTGAACAAACTAGGGTGGTCTGTATAATTTAATTAATGTGCCCCTTGCCAGTAAGCTGGACTATACTTTTTAATAAAATACTACAATTAAAGTGCACGTTTCTTAGGAGGAACTATAATGCTGACATTTAAGCAGCGCATGTTTTTGGGAGGCTGCAAATAAGCAGCACATGTTTTTAAAAGAGGGGCTTTAATCCCTAAATGCCACATTTATTTCATGCAGTGACACTGAGGATTCTATTTGTGAACGGATCAGCACTGAAAAGACCCTTGAGTGCGCTAAGAAATTAATCATTGTCAAGGGTGGTCTGAAAGGACTCTCTCAACTAAATCAATATATTGGCCACTACTCCCTCATGAGGGAGCTTACAACAGTGGTCGGGGACTTCAACATCAACTAATTAAATGACCAACAACTTGAGTGTGCAGAACTGTTAAAGCACCTCATCCTCACCCAAATTGTCTCTTCCCCCACTCAGCTCAACTCCAAGTCCTCCAATCACTCCCTCCTTGACTGGATTCTTATGAAGTGGGAGGACAGGATCCTTAAGGCCAGAGTTCTGTCTGATTCCACCAGTGACCATTCGTCAACATTTTGTACTTGGTCCTGTAGACGTCCTCATCCCCCACCCAAGTTTTTGTTGTTTAGGCTACATGGCAAAACTGCACTTGGACATTAGGGCTGTGAACTGGTTGATACTCCACACCTACCCAAAGTGGACTCAGCCCTGGGGTTCCTTGCTGGCACCCTGTCCTCTACCCAGGGTAAACACTTCTCAACCACCACCTGGTTAATGAGAGGTGAGCACTCCAGATGGCTAACAAAAGAGCTCTGAACAAAAATGAAACAGAGGGATGCACTATGGGCTGCTCACAAATCTTCGCCATCCCCTGCCACCTGGAACAACTACCAAAGCTCCATAACTTCTGTGAGCAGGAATCTAAATCCCTTAAGGCTGCCTTCCTTCGGAATTAACAAGCTCACACCCTGGGTGACCCTCATCAGTTTTGGGCCTCAATGAACTCCCTAATTAACCAAGCAAAGCTGCATCAGTCTGTGCACTGAACCTAAAACATTAATAGAATCCCTACAGGTTGCAGAGACCCTGAACCATAAATTCACCAACCTAGCTGAGTACCTGGCTAAGCTCCCCACCTAAGGACTCCACACCAGCCCATAGTGATAGGAGTGTAGGGGAGCCAGATATCCCTATCTTCCACTTTAAGATCACATCTCCCATTCTTTGCCTCCCCATGGCCCTCCCCAACCATGGTGGTGCCGGTATTGATGGTCTCTGCCCCCAGTTCCTCAAAATGACAGCTGATCTCATTGCAAAGCTCATAGCCACCCTATATAATCTATCACTTACCTCCTTGTCTATCCCTTCGATATGGAAGCATGCTGAGCTGTCCCTATATTTAAATCAGGTGATCCTAAACTCCTTGAAAACTGTCAGTTAGTGTCCATACTCTCCCACTTAATTAAAATTCTGGAGAAAATAGTCTTCCAGCAAATCTCTGGCCACATATCAAAAAGTACAATCTGATCTCCCCCCACCAGCATGGCTTTAGAAAGGGCCACAGCACCACTGCTGCATTGGCCTGTTTTACTGACCATGTCTTCAGGAGCTAGGATGAAGGCAAGCTAACTGGTGTCATATTCATGGAGTTGTCTAAGGTAGCTCACAGCATCCTTCTTGAGAAATTGCACTCCTGTGGTTTCTCAGGAGCAACCATGGCCTGGTTTAGAAATTACTTCACTAGAAAATCTCAAGTGGTCTGTGCCGGGGGGCTTCCTCCAGCACCCTTAGCAAGGGTCCATACTGGGGCCTCTCCTGTTCTCCATCTTTGTGAACCACCTCCTCAGAGATAGTTCAGGCTGCCACATGCTAATGCATGTGAATTATCTTATTCTTTACTGGAGTGACAAGAACTCAAACGAACTATCCCTCTCCCTCACTAGGGAGTTTGGCTCTTCTTTCAAGGGGCTCAAGGCAAACAAGCTATTTTATTTTAAAACATATTTTAATGCACAAGGTAAACAGGCAGGTCATCAACCGTTTTAACATTTCAGACAAAGTATAGTGCAACAATTAATAGGAACCAACATTCAATGGACAAAGCGAGAACAAAAACAAGTAGGAATAATTTATACAAAAGCTAGAAGCACCTGAATGTATAGGCTTACCACAGCTAAAAGCTTAAAGCACTTACTTCCCCTTCAATATACCCAGTTTCTATACTGGGAAACATGTCCCAATTCCCTTTAACCCCTGTCTTTAAGACTGAAAAGGGGCAGTGACACTTAAAAGATGTTGGGTAACCAGTTAGACTGTTGAGGGCTGGTTGGAGATAGGCTAAGTCAGCCAAATACCACAGTCAATAGCTGCCAAAAGGGATTCCCATATTATTTTAAAAAGCTTCTTATGCCCACTGTCCATGAGCGGAGTCCTCTCTAACTTTAAGCAACATACCATATTGTTGGCCCAGTGAGCCACAGTAGGAGGGGCACCTGACAACCATTGCTGAGCTATGATTTTCTGTGCATTTATGAGAGCTATGGAGCACAACATGGAAGCATGGCCCAGGCTATTATACCTCGAGTCTGCCCCTAGTAACATTTCTTGGGGGGGACTGGGCAGCTTAACATGGAGGACTTCTTCCATTATTTCATGGATTGCATACCAGAATTGTGTAATTACAGGACAAGTCAGAGTCATATGTAACAATGTGCCTTCTACCTGTCATTTTCGGCATTGGGAGTTTTCTCAGGGCATCTGTTGCGCAGCCTTACAGGGATGTAGTAATTTACGCTCGATACAGATAACTGAGTTGCATCTGTCTAAGCTTATTATTTCTAGAGCATGTCAACAAAATTGACATCACTCAACTCCATATCTCATCTGTGAGTTGAGTGCCAAGATCTTCCTTCCATTTGTTCTGAATATAGAGTCGAGAGGGGGCACCACCTTTCAGAAGTCCATAATACACAGATAGAGGCTTAAGAACAGATTGAGGCTTGTAAAGTTCCTCTTACAGTGGGGGCAATTGGGCTATAGGATATAGCCCACCACCCCGTGTGTGGTATTTTTCCTCTAAGCAAGTGTCTTATTCTCAGGTATACAAAAGGACCACCTTCCAGAGGTTAAAATTCTCTTTGTATACTTTCAGAGTCACAAAGGCGTCCCCCTTTCAAATAATTGGCTGATATTGTTGGGGTCCAACCTTTCCCACTTTAGTAGGATGTAGTGCATAACAACATTACATTGTGGCAAACCTTTCAGGGCCACTCACAGTGAGGACTGCCCTGAGGCTCCCCCAGTCCAAGACAAAACCTTGTGAGTGGCTAGCCATACCCTTGCCGCTACCTTGGTAAAAGAGTTTGTTATGTGGGGGAGTACCATTTCTCTCAGAGTTGTCCTAGAGCTTGCTCCTGATCGGGTTCCCACTGAAGACCTGTGGCTGTGGCTGGCCCTCTGCAGCCACTGACCACACTTCCAGCACCCACCTAAACTCAGCCTACCATGATCGGGCTCCCACTGCAGACCTGCTGCTGTGGCTGACCCTCTGCAGCCACCAACCGCGCCTCCAACACCCACCCAAACTCAGCCTACCAAGGTATGCCACTCTGATTTCCCTCTGGAGCATAGAAACATAGAAATTGTCAGCAGATAAGGACCTCTAGGCCCATCCAGTTTGCCCGTAGGCCCTACACATTGTATATGGCCTCTGATCCTATGTGATCAATGGCTTTTCATCACTTCCTCCCCTCTCAAGCTTCCCTTGTGCCTGTCCCAGGCCCCTCCACTGTGCTTGCCCCCACTACCTCCTGTGGCAGACTATTCCAAGCATTGACTATCCTTTCTGTGTATGGAAACTTCCTCACCTTACCTTTTAATCTTCCCTCTTCCAATTTCATATTGTGCCCCCTTGTTCTAGTACTTTTTCTACATTGGAAAAGGTCCCCCACCTGCACCTTGTAGCATCCTACTACACGGCATTCCAAGCCACGATTACTTTTGGCTCCTGCATCCCAGCACTACCCTGCCATGCTGCTTCTCCTCAGCCCATTTCTGCTATTGGCAAACATGCATTGCTAAGCCTCAGACTGCTCCCATAGTCTGCTGACTTGCCGACTCTTTTCTAAGACTCTTCTCTCAACTTGAATTCTTCATACTTTAATTTATAATGCATCAATATATTAAATGTTTTACTGTACAGGTTCTGCAAGCAATAATACCCAACAGGGTGGGCGGTATTGAGAAATACCAGACTGCCAGGCGTAATGAGGCTCGGCCTTGCCGCAAGAAGAGGGCCTGGCCCTGGAAGGTCAATGTGCCCCGCCCACCCTAGGAGTATTATTGACTTAGAAAATGGGCATTATATCAAATTGATTTAAAATATATATATTTAAGTTTTATGGTGAAATTGGTATTTTATTTACTTGTCTGTTAATAAAGTAATCCTCGCATCCTGTTTTGAGAAGGTGTCCTTGGTTACACTGCACCCCAACGCTGTTGTCTTGGATTACCTTGCAACTTCCCAGCGCACGGAGAAAGAAGGACTACGCTGAATTTTAAATTTTTTAATTAATGTTTTTTGGGTTTGTTTGTTTGTTTGCGTGTAGTGCAGAGGCGGTAGCGGCAGTAGGCAGTAGTTTAGGACGACAGTCACGGAAGATGACATTCTGAAAATGAGCGAGTGAGGGTGAAAGTCGCGGGAGTCACACAGAGAAAAAAAACTGCAGGACAGAGTGAGAAGCAGAAGGCTGAAGTAGGAAACGTTTACATTCATTTTTGAAGCTGCAGACTGGCACGGCAGGTGGGGGAAGGTGGTGCATGGCATAGTATGGATTTAAGTTGTGTGTGTGACTCAGTGTCTTCCTTAAAACAGATAGACTGAAGGACATAGCCCAACCCATATTCGGCAATCCCAATTTCTATATTGCTGGTAAACCAATAAAAGCCCAGACGTTTTGGCCTCAGATAGGTGTAGAGAGGGTTGACCAGCTGGTCCTTGACCAGAGAATGATTTCTTTTCAGGAAGTCTGCTCTCTGTTTCACTGGGAGAAAAATTCAATTTTTAAATACTTGCAGCTATCACATTCATTAATGCAGCACCTTGGGGCAGGGTTATGGCATGATTCTTTTTCTAAAAAGCTAGCCCCATATTTAGAAACCATTCCTCTTTCCCATGTAATATCATTTTCTTATGATTTTATTAGATCAACAGTTGAATCAGTGGATAACCACAGTTACACCCAATGGAACAAGATTTCCCGGACCCCCGCCAGTTCTATAGACTGGACTCTTGTTTGGGCGCATCTATATAAGTATATTAAATGGGATAAATATAGATATATGCAGTTTCGCATAATTCATAACTTATATTATTCCCCCCTCAAATTACACTGATTTAGTCTCCTGCACAACAGCCATTGCCCTAGATGCCAACAAGAGGCTGCTGATATGATTCACATGTTGTGGTCTTGTGAGAAAATAATTACCTTCTGGCGAAGTATAGAGAGCAGGTTAAACCTTGCTGGCTTTTGACAGGCTTTTCTCGAATTGAAATATGTCTTATTGTGAACACACTAATACCTGGGGTAATCAGAGAGCCCATGCTCTGATATCTATAATGTGCTAAAAAATGTTATATTAAGACGTTGGAAGGACTCTGTTGCCCCCACCTACTTGGAATGGTTTCACGAAATCATGTTTGCCCTGCAAGCAGAGCATACAATTGCTAAATTGTCTAATAATAACAAGAAATATGTTAAGAGATGGGAGCCACTCTACACTCTTCTAATAAGTAACTAACAAGCTGGGGGAAATCGATTACTTGGCATAGCTGTGTCCCATTAGACCGGACAATTTCTTATATGCACGGATTGAACCTACTATTTTGGTGGCAGACTGGGGATATGGGGGGGGGGAGGTGCATGGGAGGGGGGAATTGGTAAGCTGCAGACTACGTATTGCATTATTTTGTCATATATGCAGTGTAATTGCTGTATTAATGACTTTGTAATACGCTTGTCATTTGTTACCAGCTTACACCTATTTGAAAAACATAATAAAGTACATTAAATGAAAAATTAAGTTGTGTGTGTGGTGGCTCACTCGTCTCACTAAGTGGCAAAGAAAAAATGGCGGCAGATTGAATTTTTTTTGCCCAGTTCTTTAGCCAATGACAAAGCAAGCTGGGCACATGGATACAATGTATGAGGCTGGCAGGGTTGGCATGGCTGGTACATTTTACTTACAGGGCTTTCACTGTAAGTTAATGTACCCCATGCCAGCCAATCAGATTTGTTTATTTGCAAAGCCCATTTTCTAAAGCTGGTTAAATTGTAATCTCCCTAGAGCGCTAGCTCTGACTTGATTGCTTAATTGTGTTTTTACCCTGATGCTTTTTTACTACTTTTTGCTTAAATCTGTTGTGCATCAATCTGCTAATGTAACTTTTGCAGGTTCTCGTACTGTTATACTACTGTTTTCCCCTAGATCATAAGGTTTGATGAGTTAGCACTGAGGTGTTTTTACTTGGACTGCTTTCTTGCTGCTTGATACCCTGCCCTCTTCTGAACTGTGCCCACCCTCCTGAAGACACCTCCTTCCTACCCTGCTTTCCCTGTGTAATTTTCCCTCCTCCTAACCCGGTAGCCATCCACACTCTCTCGGACTACTTTTCTGCCCTCTCCTGTACTGTGCCTGCACTTCTTAAGGCAAGCTTCCCACTTCCACCCTCTCTCTGTTATTTTTCCCTCCTCCCACCCCCCCAAGCCTTTCCCACTCTCTCTACTTAATTTTTCTCCTCCTCTGAAGCCTAAGCCTCCATACATGTCCTGGCCATGGTTCAGGCGCCAAGGTACAGACACCCACTGCTGAGACTCTCCATTGTCTTCCTCCCACCCCCACCCCACACTCTATCTCTCTTTATCCCTTGTCAGTCCTTCCCACAGATTTAGCCCATGGCCGATTACCACGGCCACAATAAATTTACAAATTCTGTCTCCTTTTCTCCCTCTAGATCTTGCACCTGATCAGGCTCCCACTGCAGACCCGTAGCTGTGGCTGGCCCTCTGCAGCTACCGACCATGTTTCCAGCACCCGTCCAAACTCAGCCTACCAAGGTATGCTGCTCTGATTTCCCTCTGGAGCATCCTACTACATGGCATTCCAAGCCGCAGATACTATTGGCTCCTGCCTCCCAATACTACCCTGCCATTGGCTACTTCTCCTCTGCCCATTTCTCCTATTGGCCAATATGCATTGCTGAGCCTCAGACTGCTCCCATAGTCTGCTGACTCACTGACTCCTTTCTGAGACTCTTCTCTCAACTTGAATTTTCTCCTGCCCACCCACCATCACCCCCGGACACTCTTTAAATCTGCTTGCTATACTCAGGGCTTCCCCCAGCAGTATAGTTTACCCACTTACTTTAGGGCATGCATCCTCCCACTCTAAAAGGGACTGCTTCCATAGGTCCAGCACCACACTCCACGTAGTGACAGCTGCAAGACTAACACTGCTAATTAAAAAGAGAAATGGTATGTGGTTGCTCACTGAGGCAGAGTGTGGCACTCTAACCAGAATACTCAGCAATGGTCAGTACTGCCTAACAAGCAGGGACATCTCAAACCTGCACTACTGGTACTCCTTGTTTTCAAGCTTGGTGTGGAAGTTGGGGAACATAGGGCAGTACCTCTAACACACCAGTTAACCATCACACACACCCTACTGCCAGAGGGTGGTACAACAAGGGGGAACAATATCAAACCTCCCCATGACACACTTCCACAAACTCCCACCACAACAATACATGCCTCCCACACTTCCAACTATACCCACTGCCACCCTGCTGCAATATTGCACCCCTGTTGTCACCTCCCACGATTATAGGCACACTAAGAACAATCATGCATACTCAATCTGGGCGTACTGGACACGCTACCTCAGGAAACTGATTATGATTCTGCTTCTACTATCTCGGAATATGCACTCTAACCCCGGACCACCAGGAATTGACAACACCAAGGGGCTTGGACACCTCAAAATTGTCTCATTGAATATAGGTAGCTTACTGCCCAAGCTGTCACAATTCCAGGCATGGGCTGCGCAACTTAAACCTGATATCATTGCACTTATAGAGACCTGGCTCTCTCCTAAGATCCCCAATGCCACTGTGACCCTAGATGGCTATACTACCTTACGCCAAGACAGACTGTGTAATTGGGGTGGTGGCTGCCTGATCTACCTGTGCAATGATATCAAGTGCCAGGTGTTACCAAACAGCCTACATGCAAGTGAGGCACAAATACTAACCATCAAACTCACCATAGGCCGTCAAAACAAGGTACTAGTGCTCGCCATGGTATACATGCCCCCAGGAAAGCACACCATAGGCATTGAGCAGTTCATTAACAACCAAAAACAACTCAAGCAAACCTGGGAACAGGTGGTAGTTGGTGACTTCAGCACAAACTGGCAATCCCAAGATACATCAGCCATAAGGGATCAAATCTCAGGCCTCTACCTCACCCAGATGGTAACCCAGGCCACCAGACTAAACTATCAAACGGGCACATGCACCCTCATTAACTGGTTACTCTCCACCTGCCCAGAACATATTACTGGGGTATCAGTCTTACTGGACTCCCACAGTGACCATTCCCATGTGATGTGCACTTGGACCAGTACGTTCATAAAGTTCTGTCCTCAGCTCACTAGAAACCGTTCTCTAAGAAATGGACAGTTGGAGCCATTCAAACAGTACCTGAGATTGGCTGATTGGACCCCACTAGATAGAGCCAAGGATGCAAATCAAGCCCTAGAATGTTTTTGCACTACCTTTACTAATGCATGCAACATTTTTACCCCCTACAAGTCCAAAAAAGTAAAGGGGACAGGTAACCCATGGCTCTCTGGCTCTCTCATCCAGATCATGCACTACAGAGACAATCTCTGGCATAAAGCTAGGGCCACTGGGAGACAAGCTGACCTCATTGCCTACAAGGCAGCCAGAAACAAATGCACAAAACTCACAAGGAATAAAGATCTCCTGGACAGGAGTTGGGGTCGCAGAAGGAACTTCTGGAACTCCATGAAATCCCTAGTGGGTAGGGCTTCCAAGGCACCCCCTGACCTGACTGTCACCACATCAGGGGACAATACAGGAGCCCAGAGATATTGCTAATACCTTCAATATAGCCTTCATAGACCTTAGTGCTGTGCTACCTAGCAACTACCTCACCCCTCAACCACCTGAACAGCCTCCTCATGAGGGCACACCCCTTCCCCACCAAAACGGTATTCCTCCATTTTACTTCAGACAAATAGCCAGAGCTGAAATCATAAAGTATGTCAAGCGGATCCTAGGTAAAACAAGGATGGGAAGTGACTTAACAGATATGAAGTTGGTAGCCCTCACCCTAGACGAGCTGGTGGCACCACTCACTAAAATCTTTAACACATCTCTAAGAATAGGAGTGTTCCCAGACAAATGGAAATCAGCACTCGTCACCCCTGTTTTTAAAAGTGGCGACAGAACCAATCTGTCAAACTACAGGCCAATATCCCTATTACCCCTTCCCCCCATCTAAAGCCCTGGAAAGAATTGTATCTGATCAATTAACAGACTATCTGGATAAATACAATCTCCCATGCACACAACAGCATGGGTTTTGAAAAAATCATAGTACCCTGACTGCCCTGGTTGACTACACTACACAACTATATGACACACATGACTCTGGAATGTCAGTGGGGTCTACTTTCATAGACCTCACTAAAGCATTCGGTACAGTCAGCCATCAACTCCTACTTAATAGCTTACTAACCATTGGCCTGTCCTCTGACACGATAGCCTGGTTTGACAGCTACCTCCCCCGCAGATAACAATGTGTGCAAATTAGTGGAAAACTCTCAGAATCAAGAGAAGTGAGCCTTTGATTCCCCCAAGGATCAATTCATGGCTCCCTGCTGTTCAACCTATTCATTAATTCACTACCATCTGCCAGCCCGGCTCGCATGGTGCTCTATGTTGATGATGCCGTCATCTCAGTATCTGGCAGGGAGTTGTCCGAAATAACAATGGAACTGCAAGCCAGTTTCCAAATACTAGAAAGGTGGCAGGTGGCTCAAGCAGAATAGACTCCTGCTCAACTACAAAATAAACAAAGACATGCTCTTCATGACGCCTCACAACAAGAAAAAGTATGGTCCACTGTTAATTCAAAGCCAAAAAGGGGAAACTCTAGAGCAAGTAAGGGCATTTAAATACCTGGGTGTACACCTAGATGACACCCTCACCTTCTCCACGCACATCGACCAAGTCGTGAAATCAGCAGATACAAAGCTTGGTGTACTCTACCGCCACAGGCATGCAATGATGCCACATGTATTGAGATTGGTCATGTGCAGCTCTGTATTGTCCACCATTGACTATGGGCTACTGATCTACAGGGCTACTTCTGACACCACACTGAAAAGGATCAAAACCCTCCTTAATAAGGCATGTAGGCTGGTACTTGAGGCAGATTACCTGACCCACACCTATGCACTTTATAAAGAGACTGGATGGCTCCCACTCTATCTCAGATTAAAATACCAGGCCTACCTGGTGGGAAAAAAATCACTCCTAGGACTGACACCTGAATCCACTGCAAATTTGTTCAAATGCACTCAAGCCACTAAAAACACTAGAATTGCAACTGGGGCTTCGTGCACTTTAGCACACTATGTTCACTCAGAGATCTCTATCATGCAAGGGACCTAAGTGGATTAATGACCTCCCTGCCTCCCTTATCGAATGCAACAAGATTGGCCCATTTAAAAGTGGGCTCTGCTCCTACCTAGCCCTTGAAAATGACTGCTGTTGCCTAGTATAGATGTAGGCTACCCAAGTATACACAAGTGCTCACTCCTTTTCCCATGTATTGTCTCACCCACCCCTCCTGACCACCCACCCCCAACCCAGCCCTCCTTCTCTCCCCACCTTCAATACTATGTCTCTCTTCTGAACCCTGACTAAGCCTCTCCGCTGAAAATTTTCCAACGTTATGTACTTAGATAATCCAGGAATCTCCTGGCCTTAAGTTGTATATTGAACCTGCTAAAACACTGTACCACACTCCTGGAGTGCTGTTGTTTTCTCACCAGCATTTCTGTAACTGTAATTGCCGTGTAACCTATCTGTATTTAACTGTCTTCAATGCCTGTAACTATCTGTAACCAATGTATTGTCCTGTATTTTATTTCTCTTTTTAGAAACATAGAAACAGAAATTGTCAGCAGATGAGGACTGCTAGGCCCATCCAGTCTGCCCATAGGCCCTACACATTGTATGTGGCCACTGACCCTATGTGATCAATGGCTTTTTATCACTCCCTCCCCTCTCAAGTTTCCCTTGTGCCTGTCCCAGGCATGCTTAAACCCCTCCACTGTGCTTGCCCCACTACCTTCTGTGGCAGACTATTCCAAGCGCCGACTACCCTTTCTGTGCAGAAAAACTTTCTCACATTACCTCTTAATCTACCCTGTACCAATTTCATATTGTGCCCCCTTATTCTAGTACTTTTCCTACATTGGAAAAGGTCCCCCACTTGCATCTTGTTTATGCCTTTGAGGTACTTGAAAGTTTCAATCATATCCCCCCACTGTCTGCTGTCCTCCAGTGAGGACATATTGAGGTCCCTTAGTCTCTCCTCATATGTTTTGTGGTACAAGCCCTGCACCATCTCTGTTGCCCTTCTCTGGATAGTCTCCACCTTATCAATGTCCTTGTGCAGGTGTGGCCTCCAGAACTGCATGCAGTACTCCAGGTGAGGCCTTACCAATATTTAATAAAATGGCATCACCACCTCCCACCTCCTGCTAGTGATACCCCTGCCCATGTACCCCAGCATGCCATTGGCCCTCCCTGCCACCTTTGTGCACTACTTTGATACCTTAAGGTCATCAGAGATGATAACCCCTAGGTCCCTTTCCTCTTTGGTGACAGTCAGCTCCCTCCCCAACTTGTAGCTCTCCCAAGGGTTCCCTCTACCCAGGTGCATTTCTTTGCACTGAACCTCAGTTGCCACATCTCTGACCATCTTTCAAGCTTCTCCAGGTCCCTCTTCATTTTCTGCACCCCTTCTGGAGTATCCACCCTGTTGCAGATCTTGGTGTAATCTGCAAACAGGCAGATCTTTCCTTCCAGCCCCTCTGCAATGTCACTAATAAAGACATTGAACAGGACTGGTCCTATTACTGATCCCTGTGGTACCCCACTGGTCACCCCCCTCTCCACAGATTATACTCCATTAACCACCACCCTCTGTCTCCTGTCTGTTAACCAGTTCCTAACCCAGTTCACCACCTTGTCTCCCATGCCCAGACTACCCAACTTGTTAATCACCCTTCTATGTGGGACGGCGTCAAAGGCTTTGCTGAAATCTAGGTAGGCGACATCTACCACCCTTCCCCAATTTATTTCCCTAGTCACCCAATCAAAAAAATCTATTAGATTCGTTTGACATGATGACCTTCCTGCTGTGAATCTGTGTTGCCTCAGATACTGAGCTCCACTGGATCCCATGTGTGCCACTATCCTTTCATTCAGCAGTGTCTCCATAATCATTCCCACTACTGAGGTGAGGCTGAGTAGCCTGTTGTTCCCTGCCTCCTCCCTACTTCCACTTTTGTGCAGTGGGACTACATGTGCCCTCCTCCAGTCCTCTGAAATGACACCCATGTTGAGTGACTCTGTGAACAGGACTGCCAGAGATGCTGCTAGTTCCCTTCACAGCTCCTTTAATAGCCTCAGGTGGACGCCGTCTGGCCCCATGGCCTTATCCACTTTCAGCTTTGTGAGTTCTTCCAGAACCCCCTACACTGTGAACAGACTGGTGTCCACTTCTCCCCCACCCCATAGCCTCTGCAACCCAACTATGGTCCTTGACCCTTCCCCCTCTTAGTGAATACTGAGAAGAAGTATTTGTTCAGTATTTCTGCTATGTCCAGATGCCCCTCCTTACACTCTCCCTTCTCCCTTTGAGGCCTCCATTCCCCCGGTTTTCTTCTTTCACTGATGTACCTATAAAATGCCTTATCCCCTTTGTTTACAGACCATGCTAAGACCTCTTCTGTCTGCACCTTCACCCTCCTAACAGCCTTCCCTGCTTCCCTTAGACATTCAAGGTACACCTCCCTGTCATCCTCCCTTTGACTACCCTTATATTTCCTGAAACTCAGCCTTTTAGCCCTGACTCTATCCCCCACCTCTTTGGAGAACCATAGTGATTTCCTTCTTCTTTTCCCTTTGGCCACTGTTCTAACACATTGGTTTGTTATATCCACTATGGCTCCTTTCAGTTTCTCCCATTGTTCTTCCACCCCCTCTATTACCTCTCCCTTTACCAGGACTGCTTGTATACATCTACCCATTTCAGTGAAATCCACCCTCCTGAAATCTAATACTCTTGCCCTTATGTGACTTAATTGAGTCAATGTCTCCATGCTAAACCACACCATGTGGTGGTCCCTGGACCGTAGCTACCTTTCCACCTTTATTTCTTCAAATCTGTTCCCACTGGTCCATACCAGGTCCAGAATTAACTTGTCCCTCGTTGGCTCATGCACCAACTGCCTAAGTCCAACCCCCTGCAGGGATTCCAGGATGGCTGTGCTTCCGGCTGAAGCAGCCACCTGGGTGGCCCAATCCACATCCGGCATATTGAAATCCTCCAGTAGCAGGATATTGCCTTTAGCTGCCATGTCGTGTATGTTCCCCACTAGTTCCTTGTCTACTTCCTCCCTCTGTGCTGGAGGTCTGTAGATCACCCTTGTGCGTATTGCTGTTCCATTCCCTGGCTCCAGGGTGACACACATTACCTTGGCCTCCCCCGTTCTTCCCTGAACTTCTGTAGCATTTATACTATCTCTGATGTTCAGGGCCACTACCCCACCCTTTTTATCCTTCCTGTCTCTCCTGAACAATGTATAGCCTGGTACAATGACTTCCCAGCCATGATTAGCAGAGTACCACGGCTCTGTTATTGCTGCTTTGTTAAGGTCTGCAACTGCCAACATAGGCTACAGGCATTTGTTAGCATAACCTTCCATGTTTTACAGTCTTTCCTCCCTCCGCACTTGTTCTCCCTCTCCAGCGTCTTCCCCTCATCCTGGTTTCCTCTCTTATGTGCTCTTGCCCCTCCTGTATCACTCGTTATACATTCTTCACCTGCCTGCTCCTCCCCGCCTGCTTTAGCTGTTCTTGTAGTCAACTTATGTTCCAGCATGTTCCCATGGAGGGTGTTCCTAAGCCTCCTGACCATCCTGGCTCTCCCCCCTTGGCCAGTTTAAATGCTCACAGCCGAAGCATTTAAACTTCTCACAAAGGACCAAGGTCCCATTCTTGGACAGATGCAGGCCGTCCTCCTTTTATAAGCTCGCATCTGCCCAGATCAGGCCTCAGTCCTCTATGAAGCCAAAATCCTCCCTTCCACACCAATCCTTCAACCAGGAGTTGAAGGTACAGATGTGGCGTGACCTAGCTTCCCGGTGCGTTGGACAGGTAGCACCTCTGAGAATGAGACAGAGCGTACTATCTGTTTCAGGTTTCTCCCCAGCTTCTTTAAATCATCCTGGACTCTGGCTAACTCCACCCTTCTCCTGGCCAGTTCATTGGTCCCCAGGTGGACAATGACATCCAGCTGCTCCTCCTAGCTATTGCCGTAGTGATCCTATGGATCCACTTCCCATCCCTCCACACAGCGCTTCCTGGGAGGCCCTTGACCTCCCTCTCTCATGGACATGGAACCTTTGTAAAGGAGCCACTCGGTTCAAAGGTATAAATCCGAAACTGAAATAAATAAATAAATAAAATAAAGTTGCCAAGAGCAAACCCCTCCTCAGATCTACCCCTAAATTTTCTTCCTCCATGTTGACCCAAGCCAGTTTCTCAGAGGAATCACCAGTTGGGAGATAGCTGCGCTGTAATACCCAACAGTATTTTTTAAAATATGGAAGTCTGCATCCTCCCTCAGGGGCCAGGAGCTGCAAAATAGTTATTTTCACCCTGGCTGACTTACCATGCCACAGAAACCTGTGTACTAGATAATTCAGCTGCAGAAGAAACTTTGAGGTATATGTGTTGGAAGTGACTGAAACAAAAAGAGACATCTGGGCACAGTACACATTTTTACTACATTCACCCTGCCAATGACAGATAGTAGTGATGCTTCCTACCTCTCATATTCAGTTCCAATACTGGCCAGCAATGGAGGCAAGTTCTATTTGAATAGCTGCGACAGGCAGGATGCAATTTGCACCCCAAGGAATTTTAATGGGTTTGCGCAACTTAGTGAGAGGTTATGCTTGTGCAACTTTGTTGATAGTCTGAAGGTATTTAAATGAATATGTTTCTGATTGTTATAGGAATACTTTGGTCATTCGCACTTTCTGTTCTACGGGGAACTACCACCCTGTGGGGGTACCATGAAAGCAAAGGAACCCTCTTGAGGAAGGTTCCACCCCTAGAGCTGCTGTGGGAACAAATTCCTTTAGGCTAAAGATACCTTAGGCAGTAACCCTGAGGAGAGAGAAGCATGCTGCTGCAGGAGGAGGGGAGGATGGTGGGGCAAAGAAACAGAGCTTCTAAGTGAGACTGGAGGGAGCTGACTTAAATAGCTCAGGCAGGTGGCGTGGCTGGTTACTCCACCCATTGAGCTACAGGCATAGCCTTTGATTTGATAGCTGAGACCACCTGTAGTCCCATAGGACTATACACCACTCTGTCTCTATTTTGTGTGCTTATAGGAAGAATTTCACTTTTGGTCCATTTAATTTTTTGACCAAAAAGCACTCCATATTCTGTTAGCAATGAATGGAAGGCTGGGTAAGCCTCTGGTGGATTCTGAAGAAACAGATCATCTGCAAAGAGAGCCACCTTATGCACTCACCCTCCCATAAGTATTTCCTTCTACTCCCTAATGGTGTCTCATTGCAGCTGCCAAGAGTTATAGGAAAAAGGCATTTAGGAGTGGAGGCAGGGGATATTCCTGTATGGTACCCCTGGATAGAGTAATTGATTCATTGAGCCCTCTGTTAACTTGGATTCTTGCAGAAGGATTGCTGTATAGAGTTTCAAGCCATCTGATAATCTGTTCCTGCATTCCAAATCTCCTGAGGGTTTCCAGCATGTATGCCCACTCCACCTGATCAAACGCCTTTTTGGTATCCAAAGCAAGGACCACCACACCATATTTATGTGAGGATTAAGCCCATTTATTGATAATACTGAGTAGAGCTGCCACCAGGGAGGCATGATCGGTGGTCCAAAATGGCGGATACGCTAGCTGAGAGAGAGGAGGCATGCTCATTTTTCTCCATCCTGGGCTCCGTATACCTCTTTCTACCACAGGCACATTCATTCGATGATAAGAAAAGCCATTAGCTTTTCCTGTGTCTTTGTTCTGCGAGTTACAAGCACCTCTGAAGAAAAATTAATAGAAGGCTCAGTGAGCGGTCAGAAAAATGCCGACAAGAAGAAAAATGGAGAGACAGGTCCTGGAGATAAGTAACAGTATACTATCGGCATAAAAAGCACCTATTTCTGTATTAATTTATATGCATTCCTCTTTTTGTAGGTGACGGAGGACTGATGAAACAAATAACTGGCAACCTAGAGGGTTTTTCTTTTCCCTGACAAACAAAATGGTAAAAAGGCACAATGTCATGCCTGTAAACCTTGACCTGCATGCTGAGACCGGTTCTTGTATGTAGTATTACTGCAATATCTGATGCAAAATCGGAAGTACGTTGCTAAAAACTTTTTTTTTCTTCCCCATAGTCTCTATCAAGGCAGGGCTGGGTTTGAAACTGCAGTTTGGGAACATTGTTCTGAAAAGGTGTGGTGATTTTTTTTTTTTTTTGGTATAAATGAATGTTGCTGCCTGAAACAAAGGGGCTGTATTAGAATTCTGAGTCCCCCCCACCCCCACCGGGATATTACCACTGGGCTGAATTGGATAAGATTTACACCTAGTTCACTGTATGAAATAGAGACTATTTAGAACAAAGGCAGGAGAACTAAAGCAAGATAACAATCGGGGGTAATATGGGAGGAAGGGAACGCTGAAAAATTTTCATTGTGTAAAAGAAGTGAGAGCTTGGAGAACAATAGAGAACACTAATTTACAAGAAGACATTCTCTTTAACTAAGAAAAAAAGGAGCTGTAGAGTAAATTTTAAACATAACTTTTCAACTCTGAATCAAAAAACATCCAAACATGTGCTGCTTAATAAAATTACTAATTATACCTTAAAGTGTTCCACAGAAGTTAACATGCTCACGAAAACAAGTGGAGAAGCCAACAATATCTTACAAAACAAAGTGGATACAATGGCAGAACAGAAGGGCACTGAAGCAAAAGCTGACACAAAAAGGCAGAATAAAAAAGAAAAGGAGGAAAAAAGTAATGTATTTCCTGCGGTAAGAGATGGTAGCAAAACTGAACATCAAGATGGGAAGGAGGAACAGATTAATACATTGTTAAAGGAAATGAGAGCAGGCTTTGATACAATGAAAAATATGTTTGGAGGCCTTTCGGAACAGGTTTCAGCTTTGGCTAAACAACTTGAAGCCCTGAATATGAGAACTACTGAGTCAGAAACCCGTTTTTAAGTAAACTGGAAGATGATTGGGCTCCTTCCCAAACTTCTATACAAGAACATACAAAAAAGCTGAAAAGACAGAGTGGAAGAAATGGAAACGAGCACGCAGGTGCAATATAAAATGAAATTCTTGAGGGTCTAGAAGGTGGAAAACCTCTGGTATATTTTGAATCTTTGTTGACGGAAGCTTTAGGAAGGGAATACCCTGTGGATAAAGTGATTCTGGATAGAGCCCACAGGGGATTTAGAAGCAATAACTATAAAGGTATTGCTCCCAGATTTGTATATGTTAAACCATTGAAATATCAGGATAAAGAGGAACTGTTAAGAAAAGCAAGAACTAATAATGGCTTGCATGTGCACATCATGATTATTCAAGTATTCCCTGACCTTCCACAACAAGTACTGTAATACAAAATCAAAAGACATTTCAAACTGCAAAATATCTAATGTGGAGAAATAACTTAAACTTCACTATGCTGCCTCCAGCTAATCTTAAAGTAACCCTCCAAGGTAGAACCTGAATTTTTACTTCACCAGCAAAAGTGGAAGCAACAATAAAAAAAGTATTGTATGAAACAGAAAAAATAGCTTTTGCGGAAATGTGAAATCAGTAATTACCCAACAGGCAAAAAGAGACTACGAAGTGGAAAACAAAATATCGGAATAGCCAGGTCCCAGTGGGAGTAGTAAAGTAATGTTAAATCCCAGTATGGAAAAAACTAATGGTGGCCTGGCAGAAAATTTAGATACTACAGAGGCCAATTTCATCAATTCAGAACTGGACAACTGGGAGAAAAATACTCATAATTCCTAAGATACTTCCTTAAATGAAAACGCATGGGATCAGGAAAAAGTAACAAACAATTTCGAATAAATATTAAGTAAGAGAAATAAGGAAGGGGAATAAATGAAGGCATACATTTTTTCTTCTATTTTTGGGACGAACAGGGATGCTTGGCATATTTATGTGCTTGTGTTGGTGAGTGGGGGAAGGGTCCAGAGTTGTCTTTTTTAGTTTTACTTAGGATGTTTTCTTTTTCCCTTTTTTTTTGCTGGAGAGATATCAGGGTTAGTTATTCTCAGACACTCAGTTGGCATGACTTGCCCAAGCCCCCATCTTGAGGGTAAGTGAGGGAGCTATGCCTCTATCTGGAGAGATTGGAAGCAGGGAGTATGATCACTTTCAGGTCAATCTCTCATATCTGGTAAAAACTTTATTTGGTTTGGCACAAGTAGGGAAGTGAAAAGCTTTTGGGTTTTAGAGGGGCAAGTTACTTTTTTATTGATTTATGGTGTCTTTTTTTGTTTTTGTTTGGAGGACTGTGGGAAAATAGAAATGTAAAATATAAATAATAAGGATAAGAGTAAATCTATTTTAAGATTACAAAAATATGGGTATAAACTATATTACAAAACTCTAAAGACGTGTCCAACAGCATTGTAATAGAAAACAGATTGAAATAATAGTACTTCAAGAAACTTATTTCATGGCACAGGACACCAAATACTGTATGAACTTATTCAAAGCAGGGGAATACTATTCTATATATGATCAGTATTCGAGAGGCTTGACCATTTTCATTAAAAAAAAAAATCATTCATACATTGTAAAAATTCCATCATATATAGATGGGTGTTATGTCATACTAAATTTACAACTTAAAAAACACAAATTAACGATTGTAGGTTTATATGTGCCTAATGAAGACTCTCCATTGTTTTTCACAAATCTTTTTCTGGTCCTTTCGCAATTTCCAGCCCCTTATATAATAGCAGGGGACTTTAACTTAAAGCAGCAGTGCAACGAAACTGGGCAAAAAATTGATGCTACCTTTCTTTCACTATAAAATATTCCAGGCATCATGTAGTTTTATTTGGTGGTAAAAGTTTCTAGTTCTATCAAAATTTGAGTATCTGATAAATGTTTTAATTCAATTTTTTTCTCAAGGAAAAAAGATGGCTGCCACGTTTTCCATAGAAATAGCACTGTAGATTTGGAAAGGGTTAGGTTTTAAAAAATCAAAAAAGACTCATGCTGTGCAGCATAAGAGGCACTGAGACAAGTACATTTGACAAGTATGCTAATATTTTACTTAATTGTAGCTGAAACTAGCTTTTTGGGAAAAACATTTTTCATTGCACTGCTGCTTTAACTTTGAATACAATAGATCACTCGCCAGTACCAAAACAAAAACATCTAGGGCTAGTACGAACATATGAACATAAGAAATTTGCCAGCAGAAAAAGGCCTAGAGGTCTATCAAGTCTGCTCGAATGTGCAGCTAGCATCCCTTATTCTGCAGCTGCCCCTCCATTCCACCCTTCCCCTTCATTGACCCTCCCCCTTGTCCTGTCCCATCCCCTTTTGAAGCAGTCCACTGTTCTACTGGATACCACTTCTGCAGGTAATGCATTCCACCCAACCACCACCATCTCTGTAAAAAAGTGTCTCCTCATCTCCCTCCTGAACCTTCCTCCCTCTAGTCTCATATCATGGCCCCTGGTGTCCCTCCCCTCCTTTACTTTGAACAGCCCCTCTGTACCTGTCTTGTTTATTCCTTTCATGTACTTAAAGGTTTCAATCATGTCCCCCCATCCCTCCTCTCCTCCAGCGAGTACATGTTCAACTCCCTCAGCCTCTTCTTGTATGATAAGTCCCCCAGCCTCTTGATCATCTTTGTTGCCCTGCTCTGCACCCCCTCCAGTAACTTAATGTCCCTCTTCAGATATGGGTGCCAGTACTGCACGAAGTACTCCAGGTGCGGTCTAACTAATGATCTATACAGTGGCAGAATCACCTCCTCCCTCCTCGAGGATATACCCCGTGCAATACAACCCAGCATTTTGTTGGCTTTTGCAGCTGCCTTCCTACACTGTGCCGAGTTGTTCATTGACCCTGTAATGAGCACCCCCAGATCCTTCTCCTCCTCTGTCTGGGCTAGCTGCACTCTCCCCAGCTGGTAACTCCTCCTTGGATTCTTCATTTCCAAAATGCAGCACCTTGCACCTTTTGGCATTAAACTTCAGTTGCCAGGTGTCTGACCAGGTTTCAAGCTTTTCTGGATCATCCTGCAACCCCTGCCATCCCCCTAGGTCATCCACCACTGCTCCTACCTTGGTATCATCAACAAACAGACTGATCTTGCTCTTGATGTCCCATGATATGTCTGCAACGAATACCCCAAACAACACTGGCCCCAACACCGAGCCCTGTGGAACACCACTCGTCACTACCCTAGGGTGTGAGAGCTCCCACCCACCACCACCCTCTGTTGCTTTCCTGCAGCCAGTTCCTACCCATCTCACCAGCTTTGCACCCACCCCGTGCCTTCTAACTTCTCCCAGCCTTCCATGTGGCACCGAGTCAAATACCTTATTGAAGTCCAGATACAGGACATCCACTGCATGGCCCCTGTCCAGTTGCCTAGTTACCCAGTCATAGAACTCCACCAGGTTGGTTTGGCAGGATCTGCCATGTATGAAGCCATGCTATCTGCTGTCCAGTAGTCCTTTGGCCTCTAGGAGGGCCACCAGACTCTCCTTCAGGATAGTCTCCATTAGCTTACCCACGATGGATGTGAGGCTCACTGTTCTGTAGTTTCCTGGTTCATCCTTGGGGCCACTCTTGTGGAGGGGCACCACATGAGCCATCCTCCAGTCCTGAGGTACACACCCCGAATGTAGTGAGGCATTAAATAGGTCTGCCAAAAGTCCCACAAGGACCTCTGCCAGCTCCTTCAGTACCCTGGGGTGTATGCCATCTGGGCTTGGTGCCTTGTCCACCCTCAATGTCTTCAAACCCTCCTGAACTCTGCCCTCTATGATTTCCCCATCTGTCACCCTCTCCCCCCCATTTCTGCCATTCTTCCCCCTTGGGTGTCACCCCCCTCTTCTCCTTAGTAAATACCGAGCAGAAGTAATCATTTACTGCTTCTGCCTTATTGCACCCTGCTTTCACCCAACCGTCCTCCTTCCTAATCCTTACTATGTGGTCCTTACAGCTCCTTTTCTCCCTGATGTACCTAAAGAAGTCCTTCTCCCCCTTCTTAATGCCTTGTGCCAACCTGAGTTCCGTAGATGCCTTGGCTCCCCTTACTACCCTTGTCACCTCCTTCAATTCCATCAAGTACTCCTCCCTGTCCTCCCCTCTCCCTGTTTTTCTCCCTGTTTTCTTGTACCTCCTAAAGGCAGCTCTTTTCCTCTTTACCTTTTCCATGACCTCCTAGATAAACCAGCTCAGTTTCCTAGCCTTAGCCTTCTTGTTCTGGGCCTTGCAGCAGGTTTTGGTTGCCTCCACTATCCCCAGCTTTATGAGCTCCCACCTCTGGTTAGTGTCCATACTAGACTGAATTCTGGCCAGATACCCTTTTACCACTTCCCCCATCCTCCCAAAGTTGGCCCTCCTGAAGTCCAGCACTCTTGTGCCAGATTCCACTCCTTCCTTGCCCATATCCAATGTGAGCCATACTGAGTGGTGGTCACTCCTGACAGTGGTTCCTCCACTATAAGTTCTCTCAAAAAGTCCCCATTTGCCAGAACAAGGTCAAGGGTATTCCCTAACCTGGTTGGTTCACTGACCATTTGCAGCAGGAAGCTGTCCTGGAAGGCATCCAGCAGTATCCGCTCCCTTCTGTTCCTGGTTGTTAGGGTACTCCAGTCCACTCCTGGCATGTTGAAGTCCCCCACAATCACCACACTACCCTTCTCACAGGTCCTCCTGGTCTGTCCCGCTAGTTCCCTGTCTAACTCCTCCGTCTGAGATGGCGGCCTGTACACCACTCCCATTCTGAGAATCCTATTCTTGGAATCCTGGATTTGCGTCCAAAGTGACTCCGTACTACCCTCCTCCCCTTCCTCCCTTACACGCTTCAGTCCTTCCTTCACATATAGTGCCACACCCCCTCCTTTCCCAATCACCCTGTCCCTATGAAACAACCTGTACTCTGGTACAGACAGGTCCCAGTCATTGTATTGGGTGGCCCATGTTTCTGTGATGGCTGCAATGTCCACCTCTCCCTCTGCCATGAGCACCTATAACTCTGCAGTTTTTCTTTCAAGGCTCCTAGCATTAATGGTAACCACCTTCCACCCTCCCCCCCATCCTGCCCTCTTTTACTAGCATCACCAATAGTACTTGCCATTTGTCCTTTGTCACTGTTATGAGGGGTAAGCTCATATCGTTTCCCAACCTGTGGTCTCTGCATGTCTCTTGCCCAATTGCCACCCCCCGCTCCTAGTTTAAATACTCAACTTCTTCTATGTACTCCTCCATCCTCTGTTTCAACACTTTCTTTTCCTCCTCACTCAAGTGTAGTCTGTCCTTGTCATAGAGACTGCTGTCCTCCCAGGTCCCTCCCCACCCCTCCAACAGCCCATACCCTTTAGCACAACACCAGGTTCTTAGCCATCCGTTAAATTCCTCTAGTCTCAGCTTTCTTGTTGTGCTTGCCTTGGGCACTGGAAGTATCTCTGAAAAAGTTACTAATCTTCCTGCCCCCTCACATAATTGTCCTAGTTCCTCAAACCTCCTCTGGACTATACCTACTGTCTTGTCAGCCAAGTCATTCATCCCAAGATGTATAATTAAATGAGGTTTGTTCCTACCCCTTCTGGCATATTTCAGAACAGATTGTCCCACCCTTTCTGCTGTCATTCCTGGCATGGCCTCCACCCAAATGTGACTATGCCTCTCTCTCTCGCCACCACACCTGACTCCTCTTAGTATTGAGTCACCCAACACTAAGATTCCACCCCTCTTACTCCCTGCTTGCTTCCATTCATCTCCCTCTCTCATTTCCTGCTCCTCTTCTTCCTCCTGCACATTATTTCCCCCTTTTGCCTCTGTTGCAATTCTCCCAGCAGAACTTCCCCCCGCTCCAGTTTGGTCCAGGCATTTATCAATTACTCCTCTAATGTCATCATTTCTCTCCTCCTCCTCCTTCTTCCTCTCTAGCAGTGCAAAACTATTTTCTGAAGACCCTTCACAAATGCACGCTCCCTCTCTCTGCATAGTAACCTGTTCTCTCCTTTCCACTCCATGACTTTTGCCACTTCTTCACCTCCCCTCACAAGTCCCTAACTCCCTTCCATTTGTCTTTTGTCTCCTGACCTGGTTTCCCCAGCAATCGTTCTTCCTGGCCTGGGCCCCTTTATCTCTGCTTTCCTTCTTCTGACCCTCTCCTCACCACTGTTGTCTCGAATCACCCTCCCTCATCTCCCCTCCTTCCTCCTTCCAGTATTGGGCTAAACCCACCCCCAGTCTGCCTTGCCTATCTTAGTTCCTCCTGCAGACCCTCAATCTCCTTTCTGAGTTTCTCTATGTAGTTGCACACTAAACATCCTCCCACACTCCAGGCAATTTTTAGAAAGACTGGTGCACCGCAGTTGTTGCAGCCTACCATCCTACCCATTGCTGTTGTTGCCCACCAGCGACCCCCCACCCTTCCAGATGCAGGATACCAAACACTCCCCCAAGTCTCCCCTCTCCCCCTCTACCAGTGCAAACATTCTTTTCTTTATTTCCCTTACCCCCTTTGTTGTACACGTTTAGATAGATTGAGCAACTGCTTTTTATATTCCTATCCTTCCTATCCACACCCAAAAAGACACTTCAAGTAGCTATTGCACAACCTTCTTCAAATTCCTACTCCTCCTTTCCACAATGCAATAGAAATGCAAAGAAGTAACAATGAAAGCTCCTTGATTTGCAGTTACTTCCCTTCCACTGAGATAGCAGTCACCTCTTCACTCGCTGCTGTTCCTTTCCTGGATTTCTACTTCTGCTATGACAGGTGCATATCCTTTGCCCATTTGAGGAAGTGATGTCAGAACCCCTGGTATAAAGGAAATAATGGACCAGGGGCAGGTGGGGTGAAGGGGTGGGACCAGCCCAAGTCTTCCAGAAACAATCAGGTAGCTGAGGCACCTGGTCAGACCATTAGCACTCTTCCCCCACTATGCACTAAACTTTGCAGCTAGTGAAGCCAGCAAAAAGGAATCACAATTCTACTCAAAGCCCCCAAAATATGAGACGACGAGACAAAATATGGAGATTAGATCAGACAGCCTTGGAGGATCAGGACTTTGTCCACTTTTTACAAGCTGAGTTAATTAATTATTTTAAAGAAAACATTGAAGAGGAAACCTCACCCTTCAATATATGATAAGCACTAAAACCTACTTTAAAGATCCATATTAACACTTTTATTTCCCATCAGAACAAAAAAAAAGAAGGAACAACTACAAAACTTGGAAGAACAAATAAGAATAGAAGAGCAGATATATATACAATCAACATCAGAATCAGATTTATAAAATCTGTTAGTTTCAAAAAATATAGAACACATTAGTGAAAATAAAATCGAGAGCTGCCTTAAACAGATCAAGAGCAAAATATTATTATCTTGGGGAAAATCCAGATAGACTATTAGCATGACAGCTTAAATGTGAAGAGACTAATAAAGTAATAGCAAACATTAAAGGAGAAGATGGAAATACAGTCACTAATCTGAAAAAATAGTGGATGTTTTAAAAGATTATTATCAAACTTTGTACCTTCTTGAATCCAGGCCCACCAAGATTCAAATAGAACAATTTCTAGATAAGATAACTCTTTCTAAAATCACAGAGGCCCAAAGTCAGAAGCTAGAACAAGAAATAACACAAATAGAAGTTACTGAAGTAATAAAAGGGTTGCCAGCAATCTCATCCCAAGTCCAGATGGGATAACAATGTTTTTTTTTTACAAAAAATACCAGGACATTTTAACCCTTAAATTAACAAAAATATTTAACATGATAAAGGCAGAACAGGTAATGCCTACCTCTTTTGATGATGCCCATATAATATTGATTCCAAAATCTAATAAACCCTTGGACTGCCCATCTTCCTATAGACCAATTTCACTGTTAAACTGTGATTATGAAATTGTCTGTAAAATCTCAGCATCACGTTTGAATAAGGTAATTCCATACTTAATATCAGCTGATCAAGTCGGATTTGTGGCAGGCAGAAGACTGTCCTATACGGTTAGAAAAACATTGGCTATAATGGAGTTGGCTGAATATCCAAATGCAGCTTTGGTTGCATTGTGCTCTAAGAAAGTCTTCGAAACGGTGGACTGGAACTTCTTGAAGTCCGCCCTGTAGAAGGCTGATATAGGTCTGAACTTACTGGCTTGGATAACAGCAATATATTCTTCACCTAAAACAAAAGTTTATGTGAATTCTATATTATCAAATGCATTTAATTTGTATAGAGGTACAAGACAGGGTTGTCCTCTGTCTCCAGTTTTGTTCACACTATACCTGGAACTGTCTGTGCAGCTTATACGCGACAATATTGGAGGAATAAAATTAGGAGGAAAAGAATACACCATATCACTGTATGCAGAGGATATACTTATATATCTAGCCAACTCTGAAGATTCCTGTAAGCCTTTGTTAAACTTAGTAGACACTTTTGCAAAAGTCTCTGGATACAAACTGAATTTGCTCAAAACAGAAGTATTGCTATTGAGTAAAACTAAACCATTAAGCTACAACTTTATAGTAGAACCTCAAGAATCTTTTAAATATTTAGGGATTACATTGACTAAAAACATTAATAATATATACAAACAGAATTATGAGCCATTAATGAACACTATCATAAATAACATGGAAAGGTAGGTATATTTGCCATTAACGCCGATGGGAAGGGCAAATATCATAAAGATGAATTTTCTCCCCAGATTGTTTTTGTTCCAGACTCTTCCCATTAGTGTCCCAAATGAATTTTTTCCAGAACCAGAAAACAAAAATTGTGGCAAAATAAACAAACATGACTGAAAATAGAACAAATGTATTCCTCAAAGGAAAAAGTAGGAACTGACCTTCTGAACTTTAAATGGTATTATATGGCAGCTCAATTAGAAGGATGTTTTGATATTTATATTAATAATACCTCAACTGTACAGTGGAAGGATATAGAATTAGGAACTACTCCTTTTACAAATTTAAAAGCAGCATTAACTATGCGACTTTACAATTATGCATATTGGAGGCTGTGCACTAATGGGCAGGAGGTGCGTGCCTGAGGTGCGTTCCCCGTCCTTGTAACCAAATGGCCCCAGACAGGTGCAGAGTGTGCGGTAGGTGCAGGGTACATGGTATGCAACTGCATGCACCCACAGGGTGCCTGTCTGTGGCCATGCCCCCCTGGTGTGCAGGGTCACGCGGGGTGGCTAGGGGAAGAGCCATGGACCCAGGTAGGCATCCAATCAGATGGCCAGCCCAGGTCCTACAGTGGATCCCTTACACAGTTGAGCATGCTGTTGGCTGCATGCCCCTGCAGATGATGAATATCCAGTGGCCATGGAGGTGTATGGTGGGCAGTGCCACCAGCCATCCCAAGACATGACACCGATGGACTATGCAGGAGGGGGGTGTCAGTGCCACAGGTGTGTGTGGGGATATCGCTGGCCAGGGATGGGTGTAGCCATGTGGGGGGGTGCTGTGCCCCTCTGTGCACCATGCCTGTGCCGTGTCAAGCTATGGGCAGCATGGGCACTATGGTGCTGCCCTGGGGTGGGGGTGCTGCATTGGTGGGCTGGGGCTTTACTGTGTTTGGGAGGTCTGCCTCCGGGGTACATGGACAGGGCTGGCCTGCTCTGTGGGGGATGCCCACCTACTGCGGGGACATTCCCTCGGTTGGTGTGCATGGAGGCAGGGCACATGGGGACTTACAGCAGTGTGCACCCTGGCATAATGGTCACCCTCCTACATGCCCTGGTGTGCTGCACTATTCGGCTTTGTGCATGCCTAGTGCGGGCACACCCCGGAACACCACCTGTGCATTGCTGTCAGTGCGGCCAGGGGATCCAGCATATTACCACTTTGTACCCCATTCATAAATGCCACGTGGGGTCTGTGGGACCACCGCTGTGTGGCATTCATGTGTATCCATGCATACATGCCCGGTTTCCATGCTCATAGGCTTAGTGCATAGGGTCCTATATGATAAAATATCAATATTTAAAAAAAAAAACTGAAAATTTGGGAAAAAGTAAATAAATGATAGGCCAAAAATATAAAATATCAAAATGTATGCCAATTTGAAACAATATTTGTTTCATCAAAACTAAACTCAAATTGGACTTCTGGTGACACAGCCGACAGGAATGGCAGCATAGCTATCAGCTCTGCAGTCCCCAGCCTTTTAATCGTATTGCATCCAGAGAGCTACTTACCTAATTCACTGCACAATAACCCTCTAGATCATCCCCCCCCCCAGCTATGGGGTGGACAAAGAAGAGAGGTCCTGTGAGCCCTAAAACAGCTGCAATGAGCGAGAAATCAAAAGCGGCCTCCGGCCTAAGCCTAGCACCCTCCCGCTCATTCATACTATCCAGCTCAGGGGAAGACGATTCTGGTTCAGACTCCAGGTCGCATAGTACCAGATTTGAAGTTAGAAAAATCCTACAATTGCTACAGTGCATTGATGGGAAAGTAACAGATATTCAGAAGGATTTTTGAAAGCTCGAATCTAGAACGACTTCCATTGAGAAGCATGATGAATCTCTGCAAAATGAACACATGGCCTATGGCCACTCTTTAGCATTTCTTCATGAGCCAAAGCAGAATATGCTGAAGCTCATTCTAGGTAGAATAACATCCACGTGATGGGCATTCCGGAGGAAGCAGAACAAGATGACAAGGCATCCTATATGGAATGTTGGTTAAGAACCGAGTTGCAACTTGGAGAGGAGCTACTGCTAGAAATAGAAAGGGCTCATTGGACACTCGGCCCTAAACCCAAGCCTGGGGCACCTCCAAGAGCCATCCTAATTAAGTTCCTCAAAATTTCCTATCAAGGAAAAAATCCTTCGTATGGTCTGGGCCAAAAAAGAGTTGAACTTTGATGGCACAAAGGTATATGTAGATCAAGATTTTCCACCTACTATGGCTGCTCACAGGAAGAAGGTGTTATGGGTGGCAAAACAACTTCAGGAAAAGGGCAAATGAGCATTTCTGAGATATCCAGCTCGTTATGGGTGGAACAACCTGATGGCCCTAAGGTGTTTGAATCACTCCTTGCTGCAGCGGACCTGCTGAAAACTGAAGGAATTCCCCTATCTGATTTAAAAGAAGAGATTGCACCTCCTGATGGCTACATACCATTCCCAGATCTGGGTGGAGAATCTGGGCAACAGTTCTCTCTCCCTCTCTGTGCTTGAGCAGCCAGGCCAGCATCTTTCCCCTTCTGTCACCATCAAAATACTGCCCAGCTCTGTTCAGCAAAATATCCCTCTCAATGACTGCACTGCTCAGAGTATTGAACTTCCATTTGAGTTTTTAGAGTAGATTAAGCAGACCAGTGGAGGCATCTGTCATGTGCAACCTCTCTACCTCTGCTATTTTCTTTTCTAATTTTTCCAGCTCATGAGTTTCACCCTGTTGCCTATACCTAATGAATACCATTGATTGCCTCTTCACATAAGCCTTTGAAGCTTCCCATCTCATTAAGTGAGGTGTGTCATTCCTTTTATTATGAATCAGGAATTCCTTTATAGTCTCACCCATAGCATCAATGTATTGCTGATATTTTAGGAGCACTGGGTCTAGCTTCCAGACCCTAGGAGAGGCTCTCAGACTCGCAATCACAATGCTGGCATGTAAGGGAGAGTGATCAGATTCAACAGCCAGGTGGTAATCCGCTGTACCTACCACAGGGAGCAAGCCCGATGTGCACAGGAACAGCTACTTGTTAATGCCAAAAGAACGAAAGCAATGGAAGTAGGCTGTTGGTTAACTAGGATCCGCAGCTTAACCAATAGGTAGGGAAATGGGCAGACTGGGTGGGCCAAGTGGTCCTTATCTGCCATTAAAGTCTATGTTTCTGTTTCTATGTAATGCTTTTTGGGCCTAAACCAAGGCTCACCAAATGGTCAGTAGGGTTAAATACCCCTTCCCCCCCCAGCATACAGGCTACAGATGGGTCCTACCTTGAACAGGTAACTGTGTTCAAATACCTAGAGGTCACCCTTGATCCCTCCCTAGCCTTTACAGATCACATTGGACAAGTTGTCAAACATGAACCAGAAACTGGGAATCTGCTTTTGGCTAAAGAATTTCATGACACTAGAAGTGTGGCTGGCCATTGTTTAAGGCACACTACTACAACTCCTGGATTACTGCTCCCCTATTTATACCCATACCTCCAATCGCAACCTTGATAGACTCAAGACTACCTGTAACAACATCTGCAGGTTTGTCTCACTGGCCCCGTACAACACTCACCATTGCTCCCTAAATTTGACACTTAACTGGACAATCCAGCAGACCCGCTATGACTACCTTATGCGTACCCTTATTGAAAAGTGCCTTCTAGCTAGGGAGAACTCCTGCCTAGTAAGCCTCCTCAGTACTAGTAGTCCAAAGTAGCTGAGCACTCATCAAGCAAAGGGTTGTGTGGTGGTTGCTACATGCTGTTACTTGATTCTGTACCACTATGGAATAAACCATTTGCATTTATGAATGTCTTATCTTGCTTAATGAGTGCTCAGCTACTTTGGACTACTTGTCATTTCAGAGTTAGCAACCCAGCTTAGCACTGAGACCCTATCCACTGAGCACATCAGCTTCTTGGACCTCCTCAGTATTGAGATTAGCATAAGGGAACTAAAGTCCTCCTCTCAACATCTCCTTGAACATCCCCAGACAGCAGCTGAGATGGGTCAGAAAGCCTTCTCCTTTGCAGCTCCCAGACTTTGGAATGGACTACCAGCCTCACTTGGGCACTTCCCCTCCTCTTTAAAACACATTGTAAAAACGCCATTTTAACCACTGCTATTTGCAAGTGACCCAGCTTACCTGGATGGGGATAATTTCCTGTACCTGGCCTCTGACCGCTGATCATGTTTTTGAAGCAATTATCCATTAATGTATACACTGTCTATTAATTTGAGGTACTATATTATTTATTAGCCAGAGTTAACCTCCTTACCTTTTCATTTATTTCACCATTTGACTGTGTTTCATACTGGGGGCCCAACTGTTATTTGTTGCTTACTGCATTCACTGTATGGCGTTTTTGTTTCTACCTGTACAAACTGTTACATCTAATCCTCGGACTGTACTGCATTTGCCATCTTTAATTGTATGTTGCTTCAGCTGTGCTCTATGTGCCATGTAAATGACCCGGGTTGAACCTGAAAACGGTCTCTCGTACCAGTGTACCTACCCGGTTATCAAGCAAACACACAAACAAACAAGTTTGAAGAGCAGTACATAGTTGTTTGGGTGGAGTTATTTAAATATATGAGAGGGGTCCTCCCCTAATAAACATTACTGAATAATTTTTTTTAAGTTAAAAAAACAAAAACATAAATATTTTTAGTTTTATAAGCTACTTTATTATTGTTTTGGTTTCAAGATGATAAAAGCAATCTACTGTTATAAATAATAGTTTAACGATGTAATGGGTGGATCACATGGGCCAGGGAAATTTTATAGAAAGAGACCTTGAGATTCAGTTGGGTGTGTCAAGATACACTTTTTTGAAGAAAACAGACTTGTCCTCTGAGTGGGACTCAGACAAGAAGATTGTTGTTGGTGTGGGCATATCCTAGTGGTTTGTGAGTAGTTGTTATTATCTTTCCTTGTCCATGCGCAAAGCAAATATCTTTGGATTATCGGACAGTGTAAGAGGCTTCCAGGATGTGTATGTCAAGCAACCAATGCTGCTGAGCTTGCAGAAGGTGTGCCTATGCACAGTCAATCTAGGCAAGGTTGTTGCTGACATTACTGAGTTGCCTAATCAGTGGAAATTTCTCACAAATGAAAGGATGAAGCCACATCAATCACAATGGCTGTATCCTTTCACAGTGCCGCCATCAGGCAGTGAAGAAGCGTCCCCCTCCCCATCCAACACAGGTTTCACCAATGGCACAACAGCCGGCACCCACCTGCTGCTGCAGATCCCTCCTGCCACCCTGCCATTCTTCATGAAAGCCCCCTCCCACTGCTACAGATCCCTCCTACCACCCTACCACTCCGGTTGCACAAAAGTCCCCTCCCAGTGCTGCAGATCCCTCCCATCTTCTATGGTTGCACAAAGCCCTCTCCTGTTGCTGCATATTCCTCCTGCTGCCCTTCCCTAGCCTCATTAAAACCCCTCTTGGTGCTGCACCATCCTACCCCCATCGCACAAAACCCCCTCCTGCTGCTGCATATGCCTCCTGCCTCCCTTCCCCTGGTTGTACAACTCCCCCCCAGTCCAGCTGCTGCACATCCATCCTGCCACCCTTCCCTAGTTACACAAACCTCCCTCCTGCTGCTGCACATCCCTCCTGCCACCCTCCCCCCAGTCACACAGCCCCCCACTCCAGCTGCTGTACATCCATCCCGCCACCCTTTTTGAGTTGCACAAACCTCCCTTCTGCTGCTGCACATCCTTCCTGCCACCCTTCCCTGGTAGCATAAACCCCCATCCCACAATTTTCTTTAAACAAATTCAGGATAAATTGTATAGAGAAGGAATTTTCAAACCAGGGAACAGAAAGAGAGGATGGATTGATAATGATTGTAAGATACTGAAAAGTCACTTAACGAAAGGAATAAGGAGTTACAGACAAAATCCTACTGTACAGACAAAAGATAACTTAAAAAAACTGGGAAAAGACTATAGGAAATTATTGTTGTTAAAGAAAAAAGAATACTATGTGTCATAGTGGGAAAAAATGTTAGTTGCGATAGACACAAAGGACAGTAAAAATCTGTGGGCCTTAGTGGCACACAGTTGTAAGGAATCAATGATAGAAATAGAAAATTATGTTTCAGCACAAGAATGGATTAATTATTTCACAAAAGTTATGCTAAATAGGCACAAAAATAGGACATGGCTCACTTTGGATAAAGTTATGATTAAGTTGAATTTTATTCAAATAACAAAAAATGAAGTCTTAGATTCTACACAACAGCTGCGACTGAATAAAGCCCCAGGCGCAGATATGATGCCAGATGAACTATTTAAAAGTAAAATGGATCAATGGGCAGAAGTGTTATGCTCTTTGTATAACAAATGTATATATGAAAACTTTATACCAGAATTTTGGAGAGGGGCAATAATTGTGCCATTTATAAGAAGGGAAATAAGTGTGATCCAAAGAATTATAGAGCTATAAGCCTTTTGTATATAACTGGAAAAATATTAGGCAGAATACTTCTGGCCAGAATAATAAAAGATATTACTAGAGCAGAAGGCCTGTCACCATTTCAGGCAGGTTTTCGGCAAACATACTCAACTATGGACAATTATTTTATTCTTGCACATTTGTGTGAAAAATACATAAAATTAAGAAAACAAAAACTATATGCAGTCTATGTTGATTTCTCTACTGCATTTGATACCATTAACAGAAGTAAGTTATGGGAAACAATGGAGAAGGCAGGGATAAATTTGGTAATGATAAATACAGTTAGGTTAGTTTACTCCAATACATTTGCTCAAGTCAGGTTGGACTTGGTGGGAAATCTGTCCCCACAGTTTCCAACTAACATGGGAGTGAGACAGGGGTGCATTATTTCACCCATACTGTTCTCACTATATATTGACCCACTGATGAAACTATTACAATGTTCCATAACAGACTCCACAAAGATCAGCAAAGATTTATGTCCAGGAATGGCATATGCGGACGATCTCATATTACTCTCATTGACAGCGAGGGGATTGCAAGAAAAATTAAAAATATTGGAATCCTTTGCGAAGTAATATGAGTTTGAAAATAAATATGACTAAGACAAATATAATGTTGTTTGGTAATAAAAAATATCAAGGGAAGTGGTATATAAATTCTAAATCAGTGGAAATAACAAAAGATTACACATATTTAGGACTTTTGTTTTCGAAAAACCTATGCTGGAAATCTCATTATATAATGACAAATAGCAAGCTGATGAATACATCATTAGCACTAAGACAATTCAATGCAAAATATGGTGGCAACTTGATAAGACCTTTAGTGGTAGCAATTGAAGCAAAATACAATGCGCAGACTTTGTATGGACCAGTATTGTGGGATCACAAATACATGGTAAAATTAGAAAAACATATAATTGAGGTTATTGAAAACAATGATAAGATTTCCTCAACAATTCCATCAACATATGTTAGAACTGAAATAGGACTTACAAATTTGAAAGCATTAGTAGAGTCACGGGTAATAGATTATTGGATTAAGTTAAATGGACAAAATGAAAATAGAATAGAATAGCTAGAAAATGTCTTGAGGAAAAAAATGTGGAAACAGAAAGGTTATTGGGAACCCCCCTAGTTATTGAAAGTAGAAAGGATCATATCTTCAATGGGTCTGGATTCTTTGTTAGAATGGACATACAAAAATGTCACGATAACATTGCAATGCAAGAAATATATTAAGAAATTACTTGTTAAAAGATATAGTAGGATTGATTTAGAAAAAATAAGGTTGTCACAATGTTCTGTATGGTACAGTAATAATGTACTACTACATAGATAAAAATATTATCTTGATACACTGGAAAAGCCAGAACAAAGGAAAATGTATGCAAGGTTCAGGGTTGAATTTTTTTAGTCTAGTGTGCTTAAGGCAAGGTTTAAAAAAAATCAAGGGACTTAACACACACACTATGTTATTATGGAGCACAGGAAATTGAAAATAGCCTACATGTTATATTGAGATGTTGTTGGTATGAAAGGGCAAGAAGAAAGTAGCTAGGAGAAATACTCTGTTCTTTACAACATTGTTCAGATGAAGTATGACTTAATATACTCTCTTATTGAATTCGCTTCCTTCCTTCACTCCTCACTGGATACTGGCTCCCTGGCGGGGGCCGTGTTCCTTGACCTATCAAAGGCCTTTGACACGGTCTCCCACCCCCTACTACTGGAAGCCCTCTGTCACGCTGGTTTTGCCTCTGGACCACTTGCTTGGTGTTCCAGCTACCTTTCCGCCCGCTCCCAACGAGTCAAAATTGGTGGGACTCTTTCTGACCTACGTTCGATCCTCTCAGGGGTTCCACAGGGCTCCATCCTGGGGCCCCTTCTCTTCTCGCTATACCTTAACACCCTGCCCAGTGCGTGCTCTTGGGAAAATTCTGCTGCACGCAGATGATACCGCCCTCTTGCCACTGACCGTAACCCCACTTCCTCCAGGTCTCCTACAAAGGGCCTATGACGCGCTGAAACTTGGCTTAAAAGAGCATAGATTGGTCATAAACCTTAAAAATCTAAAACCATGCTCTTCGCCCACCCTCAAAACAAATCAACCAACTCCCCTCCGTATCCTCTCCAGCTCTAAACTACAACTGGAGCAAGTCCAATCCTATAAGTATCTAGGATCTTATTTGACTCAGCCCCTCCTACCATACCCACATCGACGCACTCGCTTCTGTACCAATATCCCGACTCGTATCCTGTACCTACAAAAACTGTCTCCGATGCCCTCCGCTTGCAGTTACATCCTCCATACTATCCCTGGTGGACTATGGGCTACCTGTCTATGGTGCTGCCAACATGGCGGCCCTCAGCAAAATCCGCCTCCTCCTAAAATAAGGCCTGCAGGCTAATCTCTGGGGCCCCTAGGCTCTCCCATACCTGCCAACTCCTATGACCTTTGCAACAATGCTTGACCTCGATGAACGCCTGCTTTACCAAACGTGCCTCATTTAAAAACCCTACTAGGACTTTCTCCTCCCAGGCTGACTTCCTCCTCCTCCCAGCACAGCCCCTAGTCAGCACCTGACCTCCTGTAAAGCCACCTTCCTGGTTCCTCGTGCTAGGACCTCACTTGGACAGAGATCTTTCTGCCATAGAGCCCCTGCTTGGTACAACACTCTTCCTCGGGCCATCACTGAAATCCCCACCATCTCCACTTTCAAAATGCCTCAAAAGCGAGCTTATTCAGCAAGCGCTGCTGCTCCTGTGCCTAACGGATGCTCAACCCCCTCTTCACTGACAATGCCCTCTGGGCAGCCCGTCCCCTCACTTCCCTATTTCTAACAATCACTACTGCCACTGATCTCGCTGCCTACTGTATCACTACTGTCTAGAACGAACCACGCAGTATCTCTTTATGCTGCTTATGCTTACTTATTTACTACCCTGTTCCATACAGATCATACCTCCGTTCTGTACTACTCCTGTCTCAGGCCCTCGCTTCTTGTAATCTGTTATCATATGACCGGTGTGACTGCTTTATCGATTTACCTGTACTGTTCCTGTCTCATGCCTTATGTTCCTTGTAATCTGACACAGTAGACCTGTTTGGCTGTTATCACACTTCCATGACATACCGTTATGCTGCTAAACCCTGTTATTCTCCTGTTGTCAATTATACCATATTTTGCTCTGTATTACACTACCAATGTTTGCTGTAACCATGTGCCATTTATCCATGTCTGTTTATACTCATGCTCTTCTTTTGTATGTACCCTGCTTTCTGTATTATCTGTATTATCTACCATTGTTGACGAGGTACCTTTGGAAATGAGCCCCTGGCTCAAAGGTTGTAAACTGATTGCATTATAAATAAATAAATAAATAAATACTCCTAACAGCAGAGGATGGACTTATAATAACTACGATGGGCAATTGTTTAGTGCAAATACAGCAAATAAGAAAATTGAGAACACAAATAATAATTGAATTAGCTTGCTAATGAACGTACCTTAGAAATAGCTCTGTTACAGAATTTTGATCTTAATGACATTTTTAAATGTTATATGTGTGTCTATGTATATATTCCTCTTCTTTTCTGTTGTGCATATGATGTGTTATTTGTAATGATCTTATTAGATTGAACAATAAAAGAATACCATACCATTCTACTGCTGCACATCTCTGCCATTGCCCTTCCCCAGTAACACAAACCCCCATCCCACTGCTGCACATCTCTCCTGCTGCCCCTTCCCGCTCACACAAACCCCCATCCCACTGCTGACCATCCCTCCCGTCACCCTTTCCCGGTCCCAAAAAAACCCTTCTGCTGCTGCATATCCCTCCTGCAGTCCTTCCCTGGTCAAACAAAGCCCTTCCCACTGCTGCAGATCCCTCTTGCCAGCCTTTCCTTGCCACACAAGGCCTCCTCCCACTACTGCACATCCCTTCCACCACCCTTCCAGGTTTCACTGGCTGCACAACATCTACCCACTGCTACAGATCCCTCTCACTGCCCTGACACTCACAGGTCATACAAAAGTCCCTTCCAACTACTGCATATCCCTCTCTCCACCCTTCCCTGTTTGCACAAAGCATCCTGCCTCAGGCCCTTTCTGCTGCTAGAGATCCCTCTAACCAGCCTTCTCTTCCCTTCCCTGGTTGCACCAAAGCCCCCTCCCACTGCTGCAAATCCCCCCACCCTGCTGTTTCCCGGTTACACCAATGTTGCCTCTCAGTGTTGTCCAGGACATGGTTCTGCCAGTCACCGGCCTCGGGTCTGCTCATGTATTGCTATTGTTATGGGTTGGGCACAGCAAAGTTTGTGCCCAGCTGGGTCACAGGAACACAGTAATTTCACCAGGAGTTCAGGGACTGTGGAGCAAGAGGAGATGGTGTGGTGTGTGGAGAATAAATTCAACTTTTGTGGATCATTCTCTCACTTACTCAACCATGTATAAATTATATTCTTATAAATTTCTTTTTTTCTTGTTCTTCAAAACAGACCTGCAGTCAGTCTGCCTTCCATCGCCAGCTAGCCTTATTTAATATTAACCTGAAACAGGCCGGCAGCAATTGCTGACATTATGGTCACATTTGATTTAAAATAAAAGGTCAAGGTAGACTGTAGCATGCTACAAGCAGTGGCAATTTGGGTTATTTAATTTGGCAAATTATTCCTTTTCTGCAGTGCTTCCTGAGGTAAAAATAGTCTGAAGCCTGCTCTGAAACACTCTTGAATTTGGGTATGGGTGAAATCCAGACCACCAAACCGCACCCAAAATAGTAAAAACTGTACTGCCTGGACAAGCTGGATCAGATGCAAGTTGCGTGGTCTAGCTGTTCCAGACAGATCAGTTGGTCCGTTATTTATTGTTTTGGTCCATCTGGTCTGCTTTTTAGGGCTGCAGTGAGCAGAGCCCTGCAGACCTCTTGTGATTGAAAAAGGGAGATTTTTCCAAACAAACAACAGTTTGGAGCACTCCACACTCTCCATTAGTAGTCGCACTGCACTATTTCTTCTTCAGTTGACATAGTCGGACTGCACTATTTCTTCTTCATTCGGTGGGCATGGTGGAACATGACACTGTCCACTGTGTCCAAGATGGCCACCAAACTGCACATGTGCAAGTAGTCATGCATGCACGATACACGTTGACAGCCATCTTGGACACAGTGGACTGTGCCATGTTCCTCCATGACCGCAGCAGACAAGACTGTCTTGTTTTTTTGTTTTGTTTTGGTCTTTTTATATACAATTTTTTCCCACCCACCTGACTCTCCTCTCAGGACCCACCACCCACCTCTTCAAACAAAACAGTTACATTGGGGTGCCAACCCCCAGTACAGGAACTGGTCCATTTCTTTTTTTTAAATGCCATTTTGCTATATTTTGGACAAAATTTTCAACATGCATTTTTTAGGACCCTACCTCATGAACAATTGCATTGAGATTAGGCAAATATGTCTTAAAAGGTGATTTTTGTAGTCCCTGTATGAAATCACCTTTCAGTCAGGAGCTGAAAATTTTCTCTGCCCTTCTAACAACAAAGTTATGAGCCTAAGCTGAATTTTGCAAATGCAGGCTTGTAACTATGGTAATTTTCAATATTTTTACCCCAAATTTACAACATAGCCATATCTTTACAGCACCTCATGAATGTGACAGTTGTCATTTTTTAAATCCTGGCCCAAATGTATTTTTTACATCCTGAAAGGTGATTTTGCGGTCATTGCACAAAATCACCTTTTGGACAGGAGTTGAAAACTTTCTCTGCACTTGTTCATGAGGTGGGGTCATAAGAAGACTATGTTCCAAATTTGGTGTAAAAATATTAAAAAAAGAGTTTTGAGGCTACATTGAGTTTTGCAAATGCAAGGTCATACGTTTGCTAATATTCAATATTTTTACCCCAAATTGTCAACATAGCCATTTCTTTATAGCATCTCACAAATGTTACAGTTGTCATTTTTCAGCTCCTGCCCAAAATCTGTTTTTCTGTCCTGAAAGTTGATTTTGCAGTCCCTATGTGAAATCACCTTTAGGGAAGGAGTTGAACATTTTTTCTGCCCTTCTGCATGAGGCAGGGCCATAACAAGGCTATGTTAAAAATTTGGTGTGCAAATATTACAAAACAAGAAATCTATGAGCCTTCATTACATTTTACAAATGCAGGCTCGTAACTTTGGTACTTTTCAATATGTTTACCCTTAATTCCTCAACTGCAGCCCTATCGGCTCTGGCCAGAGTTTGTTAATGTTATGCTCTGTCCATTCTAGCTGGTCCAGATTTCATCTAGGATGAGGGCAAGGATGATAACTGGACCACCAGACCAGGTCACTGGAGGTGCACTAATGTGCAGTTCCGACTTCGGCTACACCACAGCAGCTTTTGTCCTGTACTTTCTTGCCCATGGGGGGTTTAAGATCACTTCTGGGTCCTGAAGTTTTTAACTCTGGTAGCTTTTCTTCCTGCCTCTCTGAGGTGTGCTGCCCACTAACAGTTGACCAGACTAACACCCTGTGGTCACCAATAGAGACTCAGCTACACGTTTTGATGTTGCAGTTAGCTTGTTTGGTGTACCATGTATCACAGATTGGGTCTCTGTCTTGGTATTGTGCCAGTAAAGCATTTATTCCTACATTGGCTGTGTCCGTTCCCTTATTCTGCCTGGCGATGTATGGTGTTCAGGCAAGGGGCCTTGGTGTGCATGCACTTGCATGTTCCTTGTATGGTAAGGTGGGCCCTGTGCCAGGCCACTGTCTGTGGACACTGTGCCATGGAAGTTGTTCTGCCAGGGGTGAGGGAGCTTGTGGCAGTCTTCAGCATGCCACACGATGGAGACATGGTTCTGTCTGGGTATCTGGGGCATGCATGGCCCATGGTCACACATGCTGCACTGTCCATTGACAACTGCGTCGTATTGTGCGGTGGCCTGGCTGTTGTCTGGGTATTCACCTCTGGAGGCAATAGCAGCTATGCACTGCACCCAGGGGTTTATAGCCATCCTACCCCTGGCATAGTCTTGAGTGTCTGGTCCTGCATGGCTTCCTGACTTGGGTGTGGTTGTGCATGTGCATCCCGAGGGAGCATGTGGTGCACTATATGGACATTTCCTTCTGCACGCTTCATGCTGCATGTCTATGCACATTCATGGTGGGTGCATGTGTGCCCCAACATGCACGGGTTGTGTATGCTGCCTATGCGGATCACACGCATGGCACAGACATCGGGTACTACATGCTCCATTGACACAGCCTGCATGGGTCAGCCCCTGCTTCATGAACAGGGCCCAAAGTGAACCAACCATAATTAGCTATAAACAAGTACATATACTTGGCAGATTTCAAAGCTTATCAAGCCATTCTACAACCTTTTGTCCTTCTGAATTAAAGTTAAAACGTTAATTAGCAGACTAGAAACTAGCTTACACAGTGCATCAGTTTGATTCCTCACTAAAAGCAATATCTACTTAGCTGAAGCAAGTTTCCCAGTTTCTTAGAACTCCTGGGCTCCTCTGACCCCTCCTGCTTCTTCTCACTAAAGTCCTGTTAATCTCCAAATGCTGGATATTTAAAGAGCTGCTGATGCCTTTGGGGAAAACTTTGAAAATATAATATTTATTAGACACAGTACATCTTATATTTCATATATCTTCTACAGACTTCTCATCCCCCTTATTTATTATTGAGGCAATTTGCATGAAAACATGATCTTTAGCCTTAAGCCACCATACTTAAGAGTTCATCTGCCACTGCAACTTATTTTCTACTAGAAGTCATAATTCTCTGTTGTGACATTACAGCCTGTTGCCATTTGAATAACTATGATACCACAAGCAGAGTATTACGATATCAGGTGGGGAATAAGCAATATTAGCTGATGAACTTTCAGAGAACAAAGATCCTGTTTTCATGCATATAGAAACATAGAATCTGATGGCAGATAAGGACCACTTGGCCCAACCAGTCTGCCCCTTTTCCCTTACCTACATTCTCACCACAGACCCTACTTGATCTACAGCTCTTTCAGCCTCCCCTTTCCTTTCCACTATGATTCCGCTGTGCCCATTCCATGCATTCTTGAACCTGATCACTGTTTTCACCCCCATCATCTCTGCTGGAAGGCTGTTCCAAAAAGCCACCACACTTTCTGTGTAGAAGTACTTCCTCACATCTCTCCTGAATCTACCCCTTCCAGTTTCATAGCATGTCCCCTTGTTCTTGAGCACCTTCTTTTCTGAAAAATACTCCCATCCTGTATCTTGTTTACCTGAGTGAGGTATTTAACTGTCTCTATCATATCCCCCCTCCCTCCTCTTTTCCAGGGTGCATATATTGAGGTCCTTTAGTCTCTCCTTGTAGGGCTTTTGATGCAGACCCTGCACCATTTTAGTTGCTCTCCTCTGGACCACCTCTACTATGTTAATGTCCTTCTGGAGCTGTGGTCTCCAGAACTGGACACAATATAAAAAGTGGGGTCCTACCAGCGATCTATATAGGGGCAACACCACCTCCCTCTTCCTGCTGGTGATGCCCCTTCCTATGCACCCCAGCATCCCACTAGCCCTCCTGACTGCCCTGTCACAGTGAATGACCACCTTTAGGTCATCCAATATAATTATCCCTGGTCTTTTTCCTGCTTGGTAGTCATTGTGACATGGACAGCCAGCTCTGAGTGCTCGAGTGCTGTATTAATTTTTTTTATTACATATAAAATATGTGATGGGAAGGTCAGTTTGAGGAAAACTTCTGTCTTACTGGAACTGACACATCAAAACCCCCCAGGGATAAGTTCAAAGGACAGGAGGTATTTTAAACTGCAGAGATCTGGGGTGCAATTACCTTGTCAATTTGCTTTCATCCCAGGAAATGAGATTAGCCATTCATAATGCCCTCAGGGAGATTCTTTGACTTGCATAGTTGCCAGGAAGGACTTGTGAGGAGGGGTGTCGGAGAGAGGCCAGAATGGACATTGAAGAAGTTTGATGTTTGGGCCAGGCAGGATCCAGATGAATTCGGAAGGTCAAATACACATTCCCCAGGAAGCCTTGGGAGGACATCAGAGAACCTGTTTATGTGTGTCAGAACAAAAAACAGTTCTGACCAGTTACCCTGAGGAGAGGAAATTGAGTATGTCACTTATTTTTTTTTTTTAATCTTGTTGGGACATCCTGTGTGGTAACATATAACTTTTAATATACCAAGGCAGAGTTTAATGATCTCAGAGAGGAGGCCAGCTCAGAACTCTTTTATCCAACTGAGCAAGCCTTAGAGACACACAAGACAATATTTCTGACTGAGAGAAGAGAGACCCTCAAAGCACTGAAAGAAAGTAAGCATTAGACAAGATTAGTCTGAAGTTATAAATTGTAGGAACTGTATATTTTTTACCTGTTTGTTTTAAGGCTGTATGTGTGGGATATATATTTGTTCTGTAATTATTGTTCTGTTTTGATATTTTTAAAGTAAAAAGATATTTTTTTACAAACAAAACTGTGTGGAGTGCCTTGACATTTCTTTTTATTTTAAGTGGAGCTTTTAAAGGTTATAAGTACACTGGGCTGGATATTCAAAAGGGTTGCACCATGCGCAATAGGGTAGCGCCAGCGCAAGTCTGAAAATGCGCTACGCTGCGATATTCATCAGGTGGCAGTTGCGCCACCGAAAACATGCTGAGCAACAGCGCAATGATAATGAAGGCATGCGCAACCTAAGGGGGAGGAACCATGCATAAATGGCGCAGTGCGATGTTCAAAGACTTGCGCAATGCGCAACAGTGGAGCAAGCGGAAGCTGCGCACTAGCGGAAATGAGCCAATATAAAAAGGAGCAAGGAAGAGGCACAAGAACGCTACAGGGAAGCCACATGAGGCAGAGGGAGAGGCAGAGACAGAGAAAGTGGCAGGAGGGCAGGCAAGGGAAATACCACGGCAGAACAGAGGCACAGGCAAGGTATGTGGTGACACACAGACAGAGGCCAGCACAGATAGGTGTACCCGTTGCAGGGGAGGTAGCAGTCAGGACAGCGGGGGTAACAAAGCAACAGCTGCTGGGGGGGGAACGCAAGCCAAGGATGTGGTCAGTGCCACATTCAACATGGATGCCGTAATGAAGGGGGTAAGAGGCATCCGGCAGGGGGACGTGGCTGTGGAAGGGCCCGTCGGTGGTATGCCCCCAACAGGCAGTACCGAGCCCACACCAGCTTTGAGCCGTATACAGATACCAAGATTGTGGGCCGGTACTGCCTGAACAGGGCAATACTGAGGCGGCTCTGTGAGCTGTGCAGTGATGTGATGCAGGCACCCACATGACGGAGTCTTTCCCTGTCAGTGGAGACAAAGGTAACTGCCTGCATGTGCTTGCTCGTCACGGGTACCTTCCAGAGACCAACAGGGGACACCACAGGCATAACACAGTCGGCCACGTCACGCATCCTCACCCAATTCCTCAACGCACTGCTGCCACATGCTGCGGAGTACATCCATTTCCCCAGCACTGCGGCGGAGCACACAGCAAACATACAGGAGTTCCACAGGGTAGCACGTATGCCTGGCATGCTAGGGGCGATAGACTGCACCCATGTGGCCATACGCACACCACCTGGTGAGGATGGGGCCACCTACATGAACCAAAAGGGCTTCTCCAGTGTCAGCTGCCAGGTGGTGTGCGATGCCAGTGGGCGCATCATCAATGTCTGTGCCACACACCTTGGGGGAGCACATGATTCATACATCTGGCACCAGTCGGCACTGTGCCACCGATTCGAGAGTGGGGACATCCCCACAGGTCATCTAGTGGGTGAGTATGTAAATAGAATTGACATATCGTGGGCATGGGGGGGTATGGCCAGAGGTGCCATGGGTGTGGGCCACAGGGCCTGGGGCAGTCTGAAGCTGAACACGACACTAACCACCACTCTCCGCACACAGGTGACAGTGGATACCCACTCCATCCCTGGCTGCTCACACCCTACCAGTGGCTCACGACCCCATCGCAGCAACGCTACAATGAGGCACACGCCACTACACGCAATGTCATCGAGCAGGTGTTCGGGATGCTGAAGGCACATTTCTGTTGCCTGGACACCTCTGGCGGTGCCCTACAGTATAGCCCCTCAAAGGCCTGTGGGATATTCCTGGCCTGTTGCATCCTGCACAACATGGCCAAAGACTGTGGGATAGCTGTACAGGTCGAAGAGGGGGACAGCAATGGGGACGATGGAGACGCCGGTGATGATGGGGATGGGAAGCCCCCCTCTTGGCCGACAGGACCCCCGACTGATCCAGCTGGCACAGCTGCACCGGGACACCATCACAGAGGAGCACGTCAGCCAACCCAGGTAAGTCATGGGGCCATGCGCAACCACCAGTGGCTAGGGCACAACCCACAAACACGCATGGAAACACACCAGGGGTGCATGCTGACAAGGGATGTGGCAGGGCACAGAAGCACACACACACAACCAGGAAGGGGTGAACAGTAACACACCACATGGACGGACACACACACACGCACACACAATAGGCACAAAATGTGCACAGGGGTCAGGTGTGAAACTGAGCCGGAACGCCAACACTAGCAACACACATGTCCACAGGCCACCACATCCACTGACTGTCCATGTGCATGTGTCAGATGCTGGGCACCATCGTACTTTGGTGTACAGCGCAATGCAGGCATCATCATGCACACGTACCTGAGGACAGCACCCGGGAGGGTGTGCAGGTGGACCGTGTGTCCACATGCAGGGCCGGGCACCCACCCGTGCACTGCCCACCGAAACACACAATGCACACAGGGCAGCACCAGACAGAGCCAGGGCTGGGAGACAGGTCAGTCCGGCGGCACAGTGCCACGTCCACCTCGGATGCATGGGCAGCCCCGCCGAGACCCACCAGCACTGGCAGGCTGACCACGGGCCTCATGGGGTGGTACTGATGGTCCACCAGGGGTTCCACTGCGTGAACGTGACCGTGCCTGCACAGGGGTCTGCAGCACACCGAATAGTCCTGCACCAGGAGTGCTCGGGATGCCCACAGCTGAACCTGGCATCGACAGGGTGAGTGTAGCACGACACCGTGAACAGGGAGTGGACAGCGCACTGCATGGTGTGAGTGATGCATGGGCACCTGACTGTGTGCCTATTGTGGCCATGACAGCAATTAACGGCTGTGCAAGCCTGTCAATGGCAGCGGTCACATCCTCCCGCAAATGGTCAATCTGAGACACGATCCTATCGGTGTCCCTGCTGCGTCACTCCTCGGCCCACTCCAGAACCACACACAGTGCCTCCACGGACGTTGCAAGCCACATCTGTTGCTGGACCGATGCCTGCAGTAGGTAGGTGTGCTCGTCAAAGAGGTCGTCTGCCTCCTCTGCATCCCGTCCCTCAGGTTGTGCAAGTGCCTGGTGTTCAGCACCCCTTGTGGGTGGGTGCTGCACACCAGGACCAGGTATGGGCATGTCCACAGGCGGTGCACAGACGCCACCGCTGAACCCTGAACCCCCAGTCCTGGTGTCTGACTGCTGCTGCCGCCCCTCTGCCTGCTGTGCCCAAGGGATCAGTTGTGCCACCGCTGTGTCCGCAACACTCCCACTGTCCTGACCAGCTACCAGTGCTGCCCCACTGGTGCTGACAGGCACAGCCTGGGACTGTGCTGACACGCTGGCACACTCGGTGCCACCAGCCACAGCCATGGGCGGGGGCTGACCTGTTGTGTGTCCATTCCATGGCACACACATGTCACTGCCCAGTATGGTTGTGTCTTCATCAGTGGTGCAGGTCTCTGCCCCAGCCACAGCCACAGCATGCTGGCATCCCTGGACGCCAGAACGCTGAGACATAGAAAGGGCTTCCCCCACACCTGTCTCAACGTCATCAGTGTGGACAGCCAGGCGGACCCACTGTTGCAATGCTCCACGTATACCTGTGGAGGTGGATGGTCCCTCCTCCAACTCCAGCTGACTGTCCGCAGTCGACAGGCCCACCACCACTGATCCATGCAGATGCACAGGATCTGTAAGGGAAAACAGAGTCACATTACTGCGTGTGACCTACCCTGCCCCCCCATAGACAGACCATGACTTACCATGCAGTGATGGGCCACCATCCGTCTGGAAGCCACCTCCCAGAACACCCTCTATGGCACTGCGGTGCATGCATGCAGCAAGCCTTTCCTCTGCTGGTGTGAGCTGCACCACCTCCGGCATGTCCCCCGCCTGTTGCAGCATGTGCCACCCTGATGGCAGCCACCTTCTCCTTCACCCTTCTCCTGTCAGTACCCATCTTCTTCTTACACTCCTGCACGGAGTGCTGGTGGCTGCCCTGCAGGTTGACGGCATGTGCCACCTCCTCCCATGCAGCAGCACGGGCCTGGGGGTGCCCCGCTGTCCACTGAGCAGTGGCTTCTGATCCAGGTAGGCCTCGAAGAGTGCCTCGGTCTTGGCCTTTGTGAAGTTGAGCCTCCTCTTCCGCCCACCATCGTTGTCCTCCTCACCCAGACCTTGCTCAGTCATTATTCAGCCTGTAAGGATGACAGTGGTTACCTGTGACTGTGCAGTACAAAGCATGTCCCTGATTCCACAGTCCAGACCCCCACACAGTATGCAACTCACCAATAAAGTGCAGTAACCGAATACGGCCACTGCAGAACATTGTCGCAGTTTTATAGCGCAATGCATGCAAATTAGGTGTGGAGCAACTTTAATGAGATGCAAATCGCGGTGCTGCACCATTGAATGGCTGATCGGATGATTAGCATATGACAGCTGAATATCACGCTCTTGCGCTTTGCACAATTGTGTTGAACGTGCTGAGCCAATGGCGCAGTTCCATGGCATGCGTAATACACCGCACTGCGCATGCCCACGTTGCTTAAGCAGTCGTATGCCGCGCTGATGACGTGCTGTGCACGGTAGGCAATGCAGGGCATGGCCACCATTGTTCCAGTGGCGCTATAGTGAAGGTCAGTACATGGCGCTGTGGCAATGGGCCTTCATAAGCGCAATGGCACAACTGCGCGATAGTGCACTGTGGCGCTGGCACACAGGCAGCCAATCGCGCTACACGCATTGTCGTCCAATGGGGCTGTGCGTGGCCTTGCACCAGGGACCCTTGACCCTGTGTCCGACCTTTGCCACCTTGGCACCATGCGTCAGGCATCGGTGCACCTCTATCGTGCTGTTCGGTAACAGCGCAATAGGGAATGGCAGCACTGTACCGTGCAGTATCTGTACGTGGGGTACCGTGCTGCATAGCTCCATATTGCCTACTATCGCATTGGCAATGGTGCAGAGAAGGGCTGCTCCCTGGTCTGCAATAGAGCTGGCAAACCTGGTGGCCACAGTGGAGCCACATCATGGGCATCTCTTTGGGGAGGCCCCTCTGGATAGGCCTAGGTCCCAGGTGTGGAGTGAGGTGGCCACAGCCCTAGAGACAGTGACTGGCAGGGGCAGGATGGTGGAGCAGTGCAGGCACCAATATTCTGACCTGATGAGGAGGGAGCCTGAGTTACTGGCCAGGCTACGGTCACGTGCCAGGAGGGGCACGGTACCATGACCAGGTAGGGGTTCCGTCAACACACTGTTGTCATCCATATGTGTCACATTGTTGTTTGTGTTCAGCACATAGGAGAGGGACTGTATTGGTTAGCCCGTGGCAGTGTTCACAGGGTGTGGGGTGGTGGGTCTGGCTGTGTGGGGGGGGCACACTCCTTGGGGCAGGGGGATTTTGGTTCAGGCCTGCACTGATGTTCTTCTCTGCTTTTTGTCCCCCAGGCCTGGAACAGTTATGCCAAGTGAGAGTGGAGCGCAGGGCAGTGGAAGACAGAGCCAGGCAGGCTGGGCGTCCACGACGGCCACCCGACCGTCCCGATGAGGGTGAGTGACAGACATCCATTCTTAATATTGCATGCTGTGTGGCAAGGCGGGCAGCGGGGCATGGCCACCATTCATTTACAACACTGCCAAGCACGCCACTTGTTACAGTCAACACTGTCCAGTGGCAATGCATGTCTGGGTGTGTGTCACTGGTGGTGCATGCGTGCACCAGGTGCATGGCTGTGCCACTGCCTTTGCACCACACAGCCATGTCACTAGATGGCCACGGTGGTGCTGTACATGACTTGGCTGGTGGGTGTGTGCAGCGTTCAGCATGGCTGTATGTGCCTGGGTCGGCAGGTCCTGTGGACGTGATCACTGCGGCTGGTCATACACCATCACAGTGGTATGTCCCATGGCCATATGCCATGCACAGTGGGTGGGCTGTCTGGGGTTGTGCATTCACACCTATTGACTGTGCTCCCTTGTCCTAGGTCTGAGACATCTCAGGGAGATGAGGGACGGCATGAGGGAGCTCCTCGATCTGGCCTGGGAGTCTGTGTGATACTGGAGGCTGGACACATCAGAGTACTGCAGTGACATAGGACAAGCGGACCCAGAGCCAGGAACAGCAGATGGCTGAATGTCCCTTGTCCCTGACTCCCCTCCCGAACCCACCACACCCCACCTATCCCATCCCATTAGTCCACCCTTCCTGCCCACCCCCACCTTGTTTGTGTCACCCAAGCTTGTAAATAGTTATTGTTATTGTACATAGTTGAGTTTTATATTTTTACAATACATTTGCATTTTATATGAATACCGTGGTGGTCTCTGATTTGTAGTGGGCTATAGGTGCTCGGCTGCAGTGGTGTGCATGGCATCATGGGTGGTCCAGTCATGGGTGTGTGTGTGTGTGTGTGTCCCTGTGGAGGTGACTGTGGTGTGGGGTAGATATCAGTCAGTGTCTGTGGTGTGTGTGTTGTTCCCGTGCACTGATGACTGTGTGCAGTGGTCCATGGTGGCGTGATCTGTCTCATGGCGTAACCCATCAGCCCATCCATGGCCTGTGCAGCCGACCACCTGCCTGTCTGTGACCACCAGTGATCTGCTGAGTATGTCGGTGGTGGCATTCCCTGCAGGCGACACTGCACCCGTCATCTTTGCTGGTTGCCCATGTCACTGGTGTGGTGCATGCTTCCACGCACCACTGTGGGTGTCTGTGCTGGCTGTTGTGGCCAGTGGCGGGCCGGGTGTGTTACTGGGACACTGTGCAGTGCGCTGCTACCACTGGGGAGGTGTCCCTTCACCGACCATGCAATCTGGGGTCACTCTTCTGCCAATGCATGGTCGGTCTCTCAGCAGTACATTGGGGGACTGTGCATGGTGGCACTTTGTCTGCCGTTGTTGCACTGCCGTGTGCTGCTACCTGCTGATGGGTGCTCATGGTGGGGCTGGCTTGCATGGTTCTGTGGTGCACAGGGTTGCATTGCCACTGTGGGGGTGGTGGTATGCATGGGGATTCCTGCAGTGCTGGTCACTGCTCATGAGGGGTTGTCTGGGGGTCACGGTGCAGAGTGTGCTGTGCACTGGGGGGGATGGTGTGGCAGAGGGTGGTCCGCCCTCCTTGCGTGCCAGTCACAGCTTGCCGGTAGGTGTGATAGGGCACCATGGCCAGGCTGTGGTTTGTTGCTTGACTCCATGGACCAGTGGTTATTCCAACCTTCCCCTGGTTGTGATGTGCTTGGGGTATGGGGGGACGATGTCTGTTCTGCTGTGTGTTCCTGTGCCCATCTGTGGCATGGGTGGTGGGCCTCTGCCTCCCTGGTTGTACAGTTACATTGCTCTGCAGCTGTGTGGCCCCCTGCTTGCGCTATGGCACCTCTGGACTGCTCAGCTGGGCATCCTTGTTAGCACTCATAAGGCGCATCATATCTGCTCAGCTTCCCCTCCCTTGTTGTGCTATGGCGCTGGTTGTGCGATATTCAGACGTTGGCTGTGGGCTCAATTTGGCTTGCTCCTGTTTTGAATATCATGTCTGTTGCGCATGGGCGCAATAGACTTGTGCTTGCTCCTGCTATTGTGCACATTTTGAGCGCAGTTTGAATATCTGGGCCATTGTGTATGCTTATTGTATACCAAACTGGGAAATGGCTAGAGTTCTCTAAAAGTTTTGCATAGAGTTCTAAGAGTTCATTTGAAAGACCTGGTTGGGTGCCCGTAGGCAAAGATTTCTGGCCCCCCAAAGACAGAATTATCTGAGCCTGATAATTGGGTACGCTAACAAGAGGTTATCAGTTTGAATCCCTCCAGATCTTGAGACTAAGGTGACTTGAACCCACGAAACAGACAAGAGGGTTACCTTGTCTGTTACACTGTACACATATCATACGCTCAGAGGTTGCCACTTTGGGAGTAGAGGGTTGACCGGCTGAGTGAGTTTGTGACAGATTGGTTGGCAGCGGTGGAATAAAAAGTTTGGTGGTGTAAGCTTCATTGTTCAGTATGTTAGCTTGAAACGTTTAGCTCACTTGGAAAAAAAGAAAGGCAGTGTTTTATTTCAGAAGGAAACAGAACTATATCCCTTGACTTACAGTTAAGTTCCCACCCATTTTATTTTTTTTTCTCTGAAGTGCCAGTCAGAATAGCATTAGTAGTGAGGGAAGAAGAAAATGGCTTCCGACTACAGTAGGCACTCTGTAGATTTCTTAAAGCAGTTGTGCAGGGACAGGGGAGTCCTGTTGGGGTGAAAGCCAGTAAGCAGAACCTCATAGAGGCCCTGATGGTAGCAGATACCCAGGTCAGTGAGTCACCAACCATGACTGAAAGGGACCAGACTTCGAGTGTGGCAGAACTAGTGGTCAGTGAGGGGTCCCGAGCTGTTGAGGCAGACAGCAGGGCCACTGTCAGTGAAGGGCAACAGCAGCAGGGGAAGGTCACCAGTATCCTGAATCCAGAGGTGCTCAAGTTGCAAATTGAGTTGCGCAGGATGGAACTGGAGGCAGAGCGACAACAGAGGGAGGTGGACCGTGAGGAACATGAGTGTCAGCGAGAGGCAGAGGAGAAGAGAGAGCGAGAATGCAGAGCTGCAGAGGAGAGGAGAGAGGAGCGCCAGTGGCAACACAAACTGGAGAAGCTACGACTCCAACCAGCAGCACCAGGGCAGGTAAATGGTTTGGGTTTAACTGGGACTGCAGGACTGGGTTACAAATTGAACTCTAAATTAATAGCTGAGTTTAAGGACGGAGAGGACATGGACACCTTTTTAAATTATTTTAAAAAAGTTTGTATTCAGGCTAAAATTCCTAGAGAGTCCTGGAGCTTCCAGCTATCCCCGCTACTTACCGGAAAAGCTTGGGATGCATTGGGTCAAATGGACAATAAAGACAGTGATGATTACAGCAAGTTAAAAGCTGCACCACTAAAAAAGTTTGAATTAACTGCTGAATCATACAGAGCTAAATTCCGTAAGCTCAGGAGAAGCCCTGATATGAACTATGAGGAGCTAGCCACGAAACAACGTCAGTTTTTAAAACGTTGGTGGGAAGGAATTGAGGCAAACACTGTTGATAAAATTGAAAATGTGATTTTACTAGAACAGTTTTATTGGGCATGCCCAGCAGAGTTAAAAACCTGGCTAGAGGATCGAGATCCAAAAACAGTGCAAGAGGCTGCTGAACTCTCAGACCGCTATGCCAAGAGCAGATCTGCTCTGAGAGCAAATGGGGAGAGTGTGGCAGCACAGAAAGAGAAAAGCGTCTTTCAGGCAGCTAAACCTCACTGCCTCCACTAAAACCAGTTAGCCCCAGGTTTCAAAGAAAGATTTCTGAAGTAAGAAATGTTTGTTGGTTATGTAAAAGAAACTGGGCATTGCTCACAGTGTCCAAGTAGGGCAAGCTATAATACGCAAAGTAGTACCAGAAAGGAAGTGGGTTGTTTGTGTGTCCCTGGAAGCATGCCAGTGAACATGAGGGAACACATGCACCCAGTCATGGTAAATGGTGTACAGATGCAGGGGTTAAGGGACACAGGGGCATCCCTGACATTGGTAAAAGGGGATCTGGTACAGCTGGTCAGCTTATACCCAATAAATACGTGATTGTACAGGACTTTGCGGCTGAAGCGAAAACATTGCCCCCGGTCAGTGTTCTCCTGGACTGGGGTGAAACAGGGAGAACTGTGCAACAGGTGGCTGTAGCTAACACATTAGCAGTGGATGTGATCCTGGGTAACAATCTCCAGCAGGGGGTGGTATGTGCAGTTACCCGTAGCCAAGTGGCAAGGGAAAATAGTAGTTCCCTGAACCCCACAGAAACCAGTGTGGAAACCACTGGGAGGCTGGTTCCCCAGCCTGTGTCTCCAGATGGGGAGACTGACAAAAAGGGGATAGAAATTTCCCCAGTAGCAAGTAACCACATAGCTACAGAGGGTTACTCCAAAAAGGGAGGGGTGACCTTTGTCAGAAGGTTGGGATTAACAGTGATCCTGAGGGCCCTGACGCTAGTGCTAGGGACCCTAGTTTAGCGACTGGAGGGGACCTGTCCCATGCCTTGGGAAGGTGTGAGGGGTTCACAGCTGTTCAGAGAAGTGACCCTAGTTTAGAGAAGCTGAGGGCTTGGGCAGACTTGGACGGTGCACAGGGAGGTGACAAAAGACATAGGGTTTATTGGGAAAATGAACTTATGTATACACAGGCAGTACAGACAGAGGGAGGGATGCTAGGCAGGCAGCTTGTCATTCCCCAGGGATATCGTGAGCAGTTGCTCAAGGTTGCCCATGATATTCCCTTGTCTGGTCATCTGGGAATCATGCGCACAATGCAGCAGTTGGCCCAGAATTTCTACTGGCCTAACTTCACCCAGCAGGTGAAGGAGTATTGCAGGTCTTGTCACCGGTGCCAAGAAATAGGGAAGGCGGGCAAGAAGACCCAAGCCACCCTGATCCCCTTGCCCATAGTGGAGGAGCCATTCCAGAGGGTGGGAATGGATATTGTGGGGCCTTTAAATACCCCCAGCTCCTCAGGGAAAAGGTTCATCCTGACTGTGGTGGATTATGCCACCCGGTACCCAGAGGCAGTCGCCTATCCTCACTGAGGACAGACAAAGTGGCAGATGCCTTACTTGGGATTTTCTCCCATGTTGGGTTTCTGCAGGAGGTTATCACCGATCGAGGGGGTTCCTTCATGTTGGACCTAATGAAAAGTCTATGGAAGAAGTGTGGGGTGGTGCAGAGATGCATGACACCATATCACTCACAAGCCAATGGGCTTGTGGAACGCTTCAATGGTACCCTAAAGTCAATGCTCCGGGCGTTTGCTGAACAGCATGGGAGGGATTGGGAGAACTACCTTTCCCACCTGTTGTTCGCATACGGGGAGGTGCCCCAAGAGTCAACAGGATTTTCCCTTCGAACTCTTGTATGGACGCTGGGTACGTGGGCCCTAGACTTGATCTGGGAGGACTGGGAGGCAAACACACCACAAGGAAAAGTACAGTTATATAAGAACTTACTGTAACAGTAGATCTTCAAGAGAGGCTCTTGCAGTAGGTAATTACATATAGGACTGACGCCGGCAGGCGGCAGGACCCCACGGGAAAATTTCTAGCTAGCAGTCCCTGGCGAGGGACCGCCCCCACATCAGGTGACCAGCGTCAGGAGATGTCGGTATAAAGGGGCGGTCCCGGATGCCCGCCTTCCAGTTCTTTCCCGCCACAGGCCAAAAGAGGCCGGATGAGAAAGAAGTGGATATTTCCCTCAATGGAAAAGGAGCTGAAAAAGCCTAGGGGGATGGAGGGCAGGAAAGAATTACCTACTGCAAGAGCCTCTCTCGAAGATCTACTGTTACGGTAAGTTCTTACGTAACTGTACTATCTTACTTTGAGAGGGCTCTTGCAGTAGGTAATTACATATAGGACTGAATCCCAAGCAGTCTGGAACAAAGAGAGGCACCGGGAGGAGGAAAACTACTCCAAAAGGTAATTCTGGTTGTGCAAGTCTCAAGATAGGAGGCCGTGCAAAACAGCCAGCCTGAAGCCTGCTCTACGGCGAGAGGCAACATCCAAACTGTAGTGTTTAGTAAAGGTATGGACGGAAGTCTAGGTGGCGGCAGCGCAGATGTCTGCCGCAGACACATTCTTGAAACAAGCCGCTGAGGCAGCTACTCCTCTTGTGGAGTGACCTCTGACTTGACCCAGGAGGGTCTTGTTGTATTTGTCATAACAGAAAGTGATGCAATGAGCCAACCACTTAGGCATTGCTTGGAAACAGCATTGCCTTCCCGTTTGTGAGCAAAAGAGACAAACAATTCATCAGTCTTTCTGAGATCCTTCATCCTGTTGGTGTAGTATCTCAGAATCCGTGGAACATCCATAGTATGGAGTAAATATCTCCTTGATTAGAGTACATTAGAAAAAGGCAGGTAACTCTATGGACTGATTTAGAGTAGACTCAGCTACTACTTTAGGGAGAAACTTAGGATTCGCATGGAAGAGCAACACGTCCTTGTGAAAATCAAGTACGGATTTTACACATCAGGCCTGAGCTCGGAGATTCTCCGAGCAGAAGTAATGGCCACCAAGAAGAGAGTCTTCCATGAAAGAAACTTCAAATTGGCAGAAGCTGCAGGTTCGAAGGGAGGGAGAGTAAGTTTCTCGAGAACAAAATTCAAGTCCCAAGGGGGAGCAGGAGTACAGATGGGGGGCCTCAGGTGGAGGACCCCTCTGAGAAAGGTCTTGGAGACCTCCAGTTGAGCGAAAGCCTTATCTGTGAAGGGAACATGATAGACCGAAATGGCCGCCATGTGTACCTTCAGAGAGGAATGACTGAGACCCAGGTCAAACTGATGACATAAATACTCCAGCTGAACAGGAGAAAGGTTCCACGTTCTTGGAAGCGGCCCAAATAGTGAATCTTTTCCACTTCATGGCATAAGTGGATCTGGTGGAGGGTTTTCTGGCCTCCACTAAAATCTCCGCCACTTTGGGAGACACTCCAAAACGGGATTGGGCTAAGTCTGCAGGAGCCATGCATGCAGTTGAAGGGATTTGAGGCCTGGATGGACCAGGGTCCCCTAATCCTGGGTCAACAAACCTTGAGATAGAGGAAGAGAAAGAAGAGGATCCTCTGAATATTGTTGTAGAAGAGAGAACCAGACTTGCCTGGGCCAGAAAGGAGTGATCAGAATCATTCGTGCTCCTTCTGAAGCTAGTTTCTGCAAGACTCGTGGGATAAGTGGAATTGGGGGAAAGGCATAGACGAATCTGTCCTTCCAGTCTAGAGACAGAGCGTCGCTCCAAAAAGTGCCACGCTCTGGAACGAGCGAGCAGAAGACGGGAAGTTTTGCGTTTAGGGGGGATGCGAACAGGTCGACCTGTGGTGCTCCCCAAAGTTGGTAGATATTGTCTAGGACCCCTTGGTCCAGTTCCCACTCATGAGTCAGAGCAGAAGAGTGACTTAGATTGTCTGCCAGGGTGTTTTCGACTCCCAGAATGTGAATTGCCGTGAGGTGAAAGCCATGTTGTGTTTCCCAATCCCAAACCCTCATTGCCTTCCTGCATAGAGGGTAGGACCGAGTCCCTCCCTGTTTGTTGATGTACCACACCACGCACATGTTGTCCGTCTGGACGGCTAGGTGGCCGGGTAGGATGTATTGGTGAAGGGCTTGGAGAGCGTACAACACTGCCTGAAGCTTGAGCACACTGATGTGGAGAGCTTGTTCTAGCTTGGACCAGGAGCCCTGGGTCCGATGAGGGCCTAGATGGGCTCCCCAACCTTCGCCTGAGGCAGAGTTAAAGTCTGTGGTTAGAGTGTGGGAGGGGGGGAGGATGAAAGAAAGGAACTCCCCGAAACAGGTTCTCTCAAACCATCCACCATTGCAAGTCTCGAGTCATCGGCAAGGAAATCAGAACTGGGTGCTCTAGGTCGTCCACTAGCTGATCCCATTGAGAGCTTAGAGTCCACTGAGAGATCCTCATGTGGAGTCGAGCGTGAGGCATCGTCGGGATAGCAGCCACCATGAGCCCGAGAAGGCAAAGGACCGATCTCGCAGAGACCATCCTGCAGTCAGACAACAGACTTATTTGGGTCTGAAGGGTGGACGCCCTGTCCGGAGGCAGGAAGGCCTTGCCCCATAGTCATATCAAGAATCGCCCCAATAAACTGTAGCCTCTGGGATGGGTCCAGATGAGACTTGGAATGGTTGATGGTAATACCCAGGCAGGCAAAAACCTGCTGGGTAAGGGAGAGGAAACACAGGAGTTCCTCCCTGGACGAGGCCGCCAGGAGCTAGTCGTCCAGGTACGGGAAAACCTGCACTCCCCTGGTACGCAGGTGGGCCACCACCACTGCCAGGCATTTGGTAAATACTCGGGGAGCCGAGGATAGACCAAACAGGAGTGCCTTGAACTGATAGTGGTCCCCCTGGAACGCAAAACGAAGGTATTTGTGATGAGATGGGTGAATGGGAATGTGCAGATAAGCATCCTGCATATCCAGAGCACAAAGCCATTGACCCGGCCGGAGGAGGAGCAGAAGGCTCTGCAAAGAGAGCATCCTAAACCTTTTGTATTCTACGTAAAGATTCAGGGAACTGAGATCCAAAATTGGTCTGAGAAAGCCTGTCTTCTTTGGGACCTGGAAGAAATGGGAATAGTAACCCGTCCCTTGCAGATGAAGGGGGACAGTCTCTATTGCTTGCTTCAGCAGAACAGCCGAAATTTCCTCCTGGACCAAGAGAAGATGTTCCCGTGAATATGACGACTTCAGAGGGGGGTGGCGGGGTGGTTTCTGAAGAAACTCTATGGAGTATCCTTCTGCTATGAGCTGGAGCACCCAAGAATCTGTGGTTATCCTCTTCCATCCCGGAAGGTGGAGGGAAAACCTCCCTCTTACCGGTTCCTCCGAGGAGTCCAGAGGCAGTGGGAGAGGAAAGGAGTCAGGTGGTGTGGGGCAGCGCCGCAGCTGAAGCACCCACTGCTTTTTGGGTGGGGGGGCTTGGCAGCTGTGGGGGCCCAGCTTTTTGTGGCACACCTTCCCTGGGGTTTCGCCTTTGGCCAATTCCGTCTGCGAAAGGGACCGTGCTGCTGCTGATAGGGATGGTACATGGAATCAACTGACTTCAGTGCCGTCCCCTTCTCTTGCAAATTGGTGATGATGTCCTTGACATCACCCCCGAAAAGCACCGACCCCCAGAAGGGTGCTTCCTGGATAGCAGATTGCACCTCCAAGACCAACCCTGACACACGGAGCCAAGCATGACGCCATAGGCCTACAGCGAAAGCTGAGCTCCGCCCAGCAGTGTCCACTGCATCGTATGTCACACGTAGCATGTGTCGACTGGCCGAACGAGTAGAGCAGATGAGATCAGCCAACTCCTGCTTGACTTGGGAGTCAGGCAAGGAGTCCAGTTTGGCTTCTCCTGAGTCAGGATGGCCTTCTGGTAGTCCTCCATATGGCTGACATAGTTCAGGGTCCTGATCCCCAGCATGGAGGAAGCATAAATCTTTCTCCCATACTGGTCCAGAAGGCATGATTCTTTATCAGGTGGTGACGAGCTAAGATGTTTGGGGTTCGCCGACCGGCCGTGAGCGGCGCTAATCACAACCGAGTCGGCACGAGGGTGAGAATCCAGAAAATCAACAGCCTCTGGAGCCTGATATAGCCTGTTCAACTTCCTAGGAAGTGGGGCTAAGGCCGACGGCTGTTTCCATATTGTGGTAACGAGGTCGGCGTGAGGCTCTATCCAGGGTGGCACCAAGGTAGGAGCTGTCACAGGCAGATCCAGATGTTCAGCGAGTTTCAGACGATGAGGATCTGGTTCAAGGGAGTGCCACTGATGAACCTCCTGGATTTTCCTAAGCAACTCCGTAAAAGAAGGATCCTCCGGAGGAGACTTCAGAGGAGTACTTGGCCTGGGCTTCGACGGAGATCGTGGCTCGTCGTCTCTCTCAGAGCAACTGTCGGAAGGGTCTGAGGGTGAAGAGGAGGATGAAGAGGAGAAAGACTCCCTTTCCTGACCTGGGGGAGGAATGGACCCCTTGGGAAGTCCCAGGGGAAGCGTGTCCTGCCCTTCTCTGGATCCATACAGAAGAAACCTGGAGTCCAGAGGTGGTGAGGGAGTGTGCCGCCTCGGACATACGGGAACCTGGGACAGCACCGTCGCCGGAAGGCGGCTCTCAACCTCTTTGGTGAGCTAAGCCTTGGCCTCATACCAGGAGGCTAGAGTCTCCTGCAGGTCCACCTGCAGCCGCGAGGGCGGTGGAGGAGGAGGAGGCAGGGGATAAGGATACGAGTTGTAACCGTATGGAGCATATCTAAAACCCGGCTGCGGGTAGCCCAGCATCGGGTATTGTGGCGTCGAGTACTGCAGCATCGGGAAGTCCAGTGTCAGGTACTGTGGTGCCAGATACTGTGGTCCCGGGTACACCGGTGTCGAATAGGACGGAGGATACCCGGGAGCCGGAGGGGCTGCTGGAGCAGATGGCCCGGCCGGTGGCCTCACGGGTTGGTCCATAGTGGAGAGCCCGGAGGACGGAGGGCCCAATGGGAGTGGAATGTCTCCCGGAGTCGGTAAGGCCGATGTCAGGGCCGACAGCGGAGGCCCTGACTTCGGAGGTACCAATGTTAGAGGGGCCGGCGTCCGGGGAGCTGACGTCAGGTCCAGCGCACCAGGTGGAGGAAGGACTGACAGAGGCAAAAGATCCCCAGCTTCGCCCGGGGACAGAGGGGAAAAGTCCCCGGGGTCGAGTTGAGGAGACTCTGGTTCCCCAGACGGCAGCGAAGGCTGCGGGGAACCAGGTACGACGGACGTGGGGGGGTCCGTCGTCGGTTCCTTCACCAGCTGGACGTCGGACGAGCCAACGTGAGGCTTTGGGGCAATCTCTCAGCGGGCGCCTGAGGAGTCAGCGTCCGACTTATGAGAGCCATCACCGGAGGTGGGCTGATTAGAGTGATCGGCCTGGTCCAGTGGAGTGGAGGCCGTGCATCGCCCCGGAGGGTCGGACGTCTTACTGGCCCTCTTCGGGCGGACGTCAGGGGAGCCAAAGCCTGGCTTACCAGAGTCACCCACAGTGGTAGGCCACGAGCCTGCTGCCGAACCAGGGGTGGAGGCCTCCAACTGCCCAGAGGCGCCCACAAGGCCCAAGCGTGAGCCAGACGGGCAGGCTGACGCCCCCTCGGAAACCTCCGAGGCGGCCGCCGAGGAGCGATCCCCCAGAGGGGATGTTACCTGCATCCCAGTGACTCCTGAGGGAGATGCGGTGGAGGAGCCCTTGTCCCGGTGCCTCTCCTTCTTCTTCTGATGGCCTTCAGGGGAAGTGGATGCCTGCCTCTGTTTTTTGAGCTCCTTCTCCATAGAACTCATTTTCTTCTTCAGAATGTGGGCTTCCAGGGATTGCTGCCACCTTTTCCTGGTAGCCGCATTGAAACTGAGGCAGTGCTGGCACTTCTCGACCAGGTGATCGGGGCCCTGGGCAGAACAGGCACAGGGAGTGGCCATCCTTGTGCGGTAGTTGGGCGCCTCACGAATCTCACTTATTCTTGTGCTCGGAGGGTGTAGGGGACGACATACACCGACGATAGTACTGACGTTAGTCGAAAAAACAATTATTTTCAGTAAAAAACGACGGGTAGGGCTGACGGCGACGAACTTTTCGCGAGGGCGCCAAGAGTTAACGGCGGAAAGAACTGGAAGGCGGTGTCCAGAACCGCCTTTATACCGATGTCTCCTGATGCCAGTCACCTGATTGAGGCAGTCCTTGCCAGGGACCGTTAGCTACAAATTTTTTCAGGGTCCCAGCTCGCCGGCATCAGCCCTATATGTAATTACCTACTGCAAGAGCCCTCTCGAAGTAAGATCTCCCATTGTGGATTGCGTCCTAAGGTTTAGGGAAAGGCTGAAGGAGCTTATGGGGACAGCCCAGAGCAACCTGGCAGCTGCCCAGCAGAAACAAAAAGTATGGTACGACCGCAGAGCCAGAGCTCGCTCGTACATGGTGGGTCAGGAAGTCATGGTCCTTATTCCAGTCTGGAAAGACAAGCTGCAAGCTGAGTGGGCAGGACCGTACAGAGTGGTTAGGAAGGTAAATGACCTAAACTACATTGTGGAGTTACCTGACTGTAGACAGACAGCAAGGATGTACCATGTCAACATGATGAAGCCATATGCAAATACGGCTGAAATGGTGTTCGCAGTGTGTAGTCATGGGGAGGGGATGAACGAAGGAGACCCCCTTCTGGATTTGCTGGAAGAGAGTAAGCGGGAGTCCTCTGTGGAGGCAGTAAAATTGTCTCCCCAGCTGACCCCGGACCAGATCCAGAAAGTGAGGGAGGTTTTAGCAGACTTTGCCCCCTTGTTTAGCGCCAAGCCTGGACTAACCCCTTTAGCAACACACGATGTGGAGACAGGGACACAGATGCCCATACGGCGGACAGCATATCGGGTGTCGGAGGCTGTCCAAAAGGACATTAGGAGGGAAGTGGAGAAGATGCTGGATTTAGAGGTAATCCAGAGATCCCATAGTCCCTGGGCCTCACCCGTAGTCCGTGTACCCAAGCCAGATGGCTCAACTCATTTCTGTGTAGACTATCGTGGACTGAATGCAGTCACGAAGTCAGACGCTCACCCGATGCCCCGGATGGACGAACTCCTGGACAAGTTGGGGGGGTGACCTACCTTATGACCATTGACCTGACAAAGGGGTATTGGCAGGTAGAGTTGATGGACAGAGCTAGGGAGAGGTCAGCCTTCATCACTCCAATAGGCTTATTTGAGTTCAAAGTAATGCCTTCCGGAATGAAGAATGCCCCGTCCACTTTCCAAAGGTTGGTGAACCAGGTGTTAAATGGTGCTGAGGAGTACGCCGTGGCATACCTGGATGACATTGCCATCTTCAGTACCAGCTGGGAGGAACACCTGTCACACCTTAGGGAAGTGCTGGGCAGAATACAGAGGGCCGGGCTCACTGTCAAAGCCGAGAAGTGCCAGGTGGCCATGGGAGAAGTGGCATACCTCGGGCATGTGATAGGCCAGGGACAGCTTCGTCCTAACCAGATAAAAATAGAGGTCAATCAATCAATCAAATGTTATTTATAATGTGTTTTTCAGCATATAAAAGTGCAAGTACAAAACAGCATCTTACATAATAAATAATGACATAAAACAATAAAAAGCAGCAATAAACCTATCCAAATGCTAATTCGAATAAATAACTCTTCAGGGACACCTTAAATGATTCCGTGGACAGGCACTCTCTAATCTGCCGAGGTAGAGAATTCCACAGGGTTGGGGCCATGAAAGAAAAAGCTCTGGCCCCAGATGACTGAAGGCGAACCCTGGGAATCTCTAGCAATCCCTCGTCAGCGAAGCGGAGTGGGCGGAGAGGGCGGTAAGGTCGAAGGAGATCTTCCAAGTAGCCTGGTCCCTGACCATGTAGGGTCTTATAGGTCAGCAACGTGACCTTGAAGGTGATTCTCCACCACACCGGCAGCCAGTGCAGTTCGTGCAGCACAGGAGTGATACGGCAAGTTCTCAGTAGCCCAGTCAACAACCTGGCTGCAGCATTCTGCACCAGCTGCAGGTGACGGAGATCCACCCCCAGTAACCCTAGATATAGAGCATTACAGTAATCAAGATGTGAGGAAACAAAGGCGTGGACCAACACAGGAAGGTCATCATATGGAACAAGGTGTTTTATCCGGGCGATATTCCTCAGATGGTAAAAGGAAGACTTGACAGTGGTAGATACCTGTGCCTTCAATGTTAACTTGCTGTCAAGAATTACACCCAGATTCTGCACCTGTTCAGAAGGTCTCAGCTGGTTACCTCCTAACACAAGGCCAGAGAGGACCCAGGAGTCAACTTCTCTACATGATGACCCGGGTCCACAACCAACACCTCAGTCTTATCCAGATTTAATTTCAACCAGTTTGCACTCATCCAGTCCTGAATCTCAGTGAGGCAGTTATTAAAGACCGATAAGGCGTCATTCTGTTCAGGTACAAAGGACATATAGAGCTGAGTGTCATCTGCATAGCAGTGAAAACTCAGCCCATAACACCTTATAATGTCTCCCAACGGCAGCATATACACCGTGAACAACATGGGGGAAAGCACAGAACCCTGTGGCACCCCACAGGACAGAGCAAAGGGAGCAGAGGAAAAAATTCCTGAGACTACCCTCTGACTTCTGCCTGTGAGGAAAGAGCAGAACCAAAAAGGACTGTCCCCAACAGTCCACAGCACAGCCACAGGTGATCCAGCAACATCCCATGGTCCACGCAAGGAGGACCAAGATCGAACGGTTCCTCCGATCTCTCGCTATTAGGAGATCATTAAGTACCCGAACCAACGCCATCTCGGTACTATGCCTCTTCCTGAAACCGGACTGCAAAGGATCATAGACCTCATGGGTGGTAAGAAAATCATCGAGCTGCAACGCGGCTACTTTCTCAATAACCTTGCCCAAAAAGGGCAGGTTAGAGATCGGTCCATAGTTAGCGAGACAGTCTGGGTCAAGGGAAGGCTTCTTTAACAGGGGTGTCATGCTAGCCTCTTTCAAAGACTCCGGAAACACCCCTTGGTCCAAAGAGCACCAGACTATCTCGGCAAGGACTGGTCTGATCACATCCATGCACCCTACAAGGAGGCAAGTAGGATCAGGATCCAAACTACAGCAAGTCGGTCGCAAGCCCTGGACAATCTTCATGATATCCATGATCGCTGGCTGGTCAAAATCTGTCCAGGCAGACCGAGGGCCTGCAACCCCACATCAATCACTGCCACGCTCATTAGAACGCATACCGCAGATCTCCGACCTGATCGATGACACCTTATCCTCAAAGAACTGAGCAAACTCATCACACTTTATTTGTGAAAAGACTCTCCGACCCTGCAGACAGGCTGGATTTCACAGTCTGTCCATGGTCCGGAAGAGTTGAGCTGGTCGATTTCTTGAAGCAGCTATCTCCCGAGACAGGAATTCTGCCTTCTTATGGGAGATTTCTGATTGATAGTCCACATAATAGGCCATCAATCTAAGTCTGTCACCGTCCAGGCTGGATTTCCGCCAACAGCGCTCCAATCTTCGCCCCTTTCTCCTCAACTCCCTCAATGTCCCATCTAACCATGGGCACCGAGGGCAAAGGGAGAGGGGGTGAACACGGACAGGCACAATGGAATTCAGTGCCCTCAGCACCATATTATTATAGTGCACTACTAAGGCATCTGGTTCCATGCACTCCATAGGCCAATTCGATAGGTCCAGCACCGCCATCAGACCCTCAGGGGTAACTCCCCTCAAAGGGCGGTACTGGACCATCTCCAAAGGGGTAGGTCTCACAAGGGGGGTCACGAAATTGAATCTTATGGAGTGATGGTCAGACCACCCAACTGGTTCCACCACCAGTTCTGTGATCTCCATCCCCAGGGTGAACACCAGATCCAGAGATTGACCCTGAACATGGGTAGCAGTGGTAACAACCTGTGTGAAGCCCAACAAAATCATTAATTGGAGAAAGTTTTGACCAAAATGCGAGAGTTCATCGTCGACCCATGCATTGAAGTCCCCCAGGACCAACCACCTGGAGGGCTCCAACACCAGGTCGACAATGAAGTCTGTAACTTCCTGCAGAAAGACTTTTTCATCACCGGGTGGACGGTAGACAAGTAAGATTCTGCTGCCCACACCTGCTCCCATGATACACTCAAAGGATCTAGGGGCCACCACTGGGAGGTAATACAGGCATGGCCCAGATCAGAAACTCAGAAGCAGGTCAGGAGTTTTCTCGGGACAGCAGGGTACTACAGAAAGTTTGTACCAAATTACAGTGCCCTGGCTGCTCCCCTATCTGACCTGACAAAAAAAACGATGCCCAAGAAAATTACCTGGGGTCCAGCCTGTGAGGAAGCCTTTACCAAACTGAAGGAGGCACTGTGCAGTGCTCCTATTTTGACAAGTCCGGACTATAGCAAAACTTTTGTAGTTCAGATGGACGCCTCAGACATGGGTATTGGGGCAGTACTAAGCCAGACATCCAGTGAAGGGAGGGACCACCTGATAGCCTACCTGAGCCAAAAGCTGCTCCCCAGGGAACAAGCATACTCCACGGTGGAAAAGGAGTGTCTTGCCCTAGTGTGGGCCCTAAAGAAATTGGAGCCATATTTGTATGGGCAGCCTTTTGTGGTGCAGACTGACCACAACCCCCTGGTTTGGTTGTCACAGAGGGGGAAAAACAATGGCAGACTGCTCAGATGGAGTCTTGCTTTACAAGGGTATAATTTGAAAATCGTACATAGGGTCAGAGCCAAAAATAAGAACTCAGATGGACTGTCTATGAGGGGTGAACTGAATTGGGAAGCTCATCCCATGTAGGGGATGGATCCCCCAAATTCAGTCTAGGTGGGGAGGAGTGTGACGTAGACAGACAGCTCTGAGTGCTCAAGTGCTGTATTAATTTTTTTTTTATTACATATAAAATATATGATGGGAAGGTCAGTTTGAGGAAAACTTCTGTCTCACTGGAACTGACACATCAAAACCCCCCAGGGATAAGTTCAAAGGACAGGAGGTATTTTAAACTGCAGAGTTCTGGGGTGCAATTACCTTGTCAATTTGCTTTCATCCCAGGAAACAAGATTAGCCATTCATAATGCCCTCAGGGAGATCCTTTGACTTGCATAGTTGCCAGGAAGGACTTGTGGGGAGGGGTGTCGGAGAGAGGCCAGAATGGACATTGAAGAGGTTTGATGTCTGGGCCAGGGAGGATCCAGACGAATTTGGAAGGTCAAATACACATTCCCCAGGAAGTCTTGGGAGGACTTCACAGAACCGGTTTGTGTGTGTGTGTGTGTATGGCAGAACAAAAACCAGTTCTGATCAGTTACCCTGAGGAGAGGAAATTGAGTATGTCACTTATTTTTTTTTTAATCTTGTTGGGACATCCTGTGTGGTAACATATAACTTTTAATACACCAAGGCGGAGTTTAATGATCTCAGAGAGGCGGCCAGCTCAGAACTCTTTTATGCAACTGAGCAAGCCTTAGAGACACACAAGACAATATTTCTGACTGAGAGAAGAACGACCCTCAAAGCACTGAAAGAAAGTCAGCATTAGACAAGATTAGTCTGAAGTTATAAATTGTACGAACTGTATTTTTTTTTACCCGTTTGTTTTAAGGCTGTATGTGTTGGGATATATATTTGTTCTGTAATTATTGTTCTGTTTTGATATTTTTAAAGTAAAGATATTTTTTTACAAACAAAACTGCATGGAGTGCCTTGACATTTCTTTTTATTTTAAGTGGAGCTTTTAAAGGTTATAAGTACACTGTGTATGGGCTTATTGTATACCAAACTGGGAAATGGATAGAGTTCTCTAAAAGTCTTGTATAGAGTTCTAAGGGATCATTTGAAAGACCAGGTTGGGTGCCTGTAGGCAAAGATATCTGGCCCCCCGAAGACAGAATTATCTGAGCCTGATAATTGGGTGTGCTAACAAGAGTTTATCAGTTTGAATCCCTCCAGAGCTTGAGACTAAGGTGACTTGAACCCACGAAACAGACAAGAGGGTTACCTTGTCTGTTACACTGTACACAAATCATACGCTCAGAGGTTGGCACTTTGGGAGTAGAGGGTTGACCGGCTAAGTGAGTTTGTAACAGTCATCAATACCACTCCACCCATTTTTGTACCCTTCCTCTGGGTTTCTGCACCCCAAGTGCATTATTTTCCACTTTTTTGCATTGAAACCCAGCTGCCATACCTTTGACCACTCCTTGAATCTTCTCAGGTCTCTGCTAGTGTCCACCCTGTTGCAGATCTTGATGTCATCCACAAAGAGACAGACCTTCCCTTCCAACGCCTCTAAAATGTTACTCACAGAGACATTTAAAGAGGACTGGTCTCAGCACTGACCCCTGAGGTACCTGGCTGGTCACTCTCCCTTCCTCTGAGCGAACTCTGTTTACCGCCACCCTCTGTCACCTATCCCCTAACCAATTTCTTACCCAGTTTACCACCTTTTTACCCACCCTTAAGCTACCCAGCTTGCTTACTAATCTCCAATGTGGAATGGTGTTGAAAACCTTACTGAAATCTAGGTAGGCCGTGTCCACCGCTCCTCCCTGGTCAAATTCCTTGGTCACCCAGTCAAAGAAATCTATCATATTTGTATTGTTTGACATGACCTCCCCCCCGTGACTCCATGCTGCCTCAGGTCTTGTAACCCATTGGATTCATGATATTTCATGATCCTTTCCTTTACTAGTATCTCAATTAACTTCTGCCCCACTGATGTCACGCTTACTTGCCTATAATTGCCCACCTCTTCCTTGCTACTTTTGTGAAGTGGGACCATATCTGCCCTACTCCAGGCCTCTGAAACCACTCCGATATCTAGTGATCTGTTAAACAGGACTGTCAGAAGTGCAGCCAGTACCTCCCTGAGCTCCCTCAACATCCTTGGATGCACCCCATCTGGCCCCATTGCTTTGTCCACTTTCAGATTAGCGTCAGCTTTTAGGACTCTCTCCACTTCAAAGCTCCTGTTACTTTTTTGTGATCATTCCCCTTCCCTTTCCTCTGTGAACACTGAACAGAAGTATTTGTTCAAGATGTCTGCATTTTCCTGGTCCCCCTCTGTACAGTGCCCTCTTCCCTTTTTAACCCTACAATACCTCCCTTGGCCTACTCTTTTCACTTAGATCCCTGAAAAATGTCTTGTCCCCTATTGATACTGCCTGGGCTAGTCTCTCTTCAGTTTGCATCTTTGTGCTCCTTACTGCTTTCCCTGCTTCCCTCTGTTTTCCCTGATACACCTCCCTATCCTCCTCCCTCTATGTCTCCTCATGTCTTCTAAATGCTACCCTTCTAACCTTTACCTTTTCCGCCACCTCTTTCAAGAACCATAGCAGTCTCTTTTTCCTCTTGCTTTTGCTCACTTGCTTGACATCAAGGTTTGTTGCCTTCACTATGCCCCCTTTTAGCTTGGCCCACTATTTCTCCACCCCCCCCCCATCATCTCCCCTCCACCAGGTCATCCCTGAAGCATTCACCCATCTTTATAAAATCTGCCCTTCTTAAATCCTGGACCCTCACCTGTGTGTGGCTCAATTCCGCAGCCATCATTATATTAACCACACTGTACAGTGATCACTGGTCACCAAGTGGCCTCCTACCTTGACATCTGCAACACTGTCCCAGTAATGCCCCATAATGAGTGGGCTAATTGACTAGTTGTCTGAGGAATGCCCACTGCAGGAAATCCAGGATGTCCCTGCATCTAGCTGAAGCCACAGGTGGGAGGCTCCAATCTACATCCGGCAGCTTGAAGTCCCCCACCAGCAGCACTTCTGCTTTTTCTGCCATTTTGCCAATAGCTTCCTACAGTAGACTTGGTAGGATAGGACAAAAGGAAGCTTGATGCCCATCGAGATTGTCCCCCACATTTTGTGGGTCATTAAACTTGGGGTACATTCTCTTTTAACCAATTATCTAGACCTTTTTAAAAGTATTAAAGTTGCTACTGTCAACTAACTCCTGGGGCAGGGTGTTCCCAATCCTTGCAGCTCTTATTGGAAAAAAAGTTTTCCGTTTGTTTGTGTTCACTCGCATGATTTCAAGCTGTTTGTCGTGAAGCCTAGGAACACTTCGCCTGTGAGAATAAGTAATTTTACACTGATGCATAAGTTCTGGGAATTTTACAATTTTATACAGAAGTAAAATGTCTCCCCTGCATCTTCTAACCTGTAACAAGTGAAGGCCTGTTTCCTGAAGTCTGTAGAGGTAATCCTTAGACGCTAGACGTGGAACCATTTTTGTGGCCCGCCTCTGTATCTGTTCTAGTTGTGTGATATCACCCTTAAGGTACGGGTTCCAAAAGGGGAGCTGTAATCTACATATGGTCTAATATATGCTCTATATAAGGGAATTGGGCATAGTTCAGTCTTGGTTACAAAGGTATATTGGATTAGTTTAAGTAGTCCATTTGCTGTACAAGCGATTTTTGCACAGTGATCAGTCAAGGACACTTTATTATTAACTAGAATGCCCAAGTCTTGCTCGCTGTTTGATACTTTAAGTGGGATGTTGTTAAGTTGGTAAATATGATTGGGGTTCTTTCTACCAAAGAGCAAAACAACACACTCATCAACATAAAAGAATGTGTTGTTTGATTCTGCCCAATATTCAACAGCTTTTAAGTTAGAGGTTAGTGTTGTAATGCTCTCTGGGGTATCTACCCTTTCTCCTAACTTGGTGCCGTCAGCAAATTTGGAGAGTACATTGTGTGATTCTATCTGCATATCACCAATAAAAATACTGAACAGTGTGGGTCCCAGAACAGAGCCCTGGGGCACCCCACTAGTGACCAAACCTAAGTTAGAGAGTGAACCATTGATTCTTACCCTCTGTGATCTATTTGTGAGCCATGTCTTAACCCAGTTAGTTAGGCAGTTGGAAAATCCTAATGATCTTTAATTTCTCAATTAGTTTAACATGGGAGACTTTGTCAAATGCATGGCTATAATTCAACAGAATAACATCTATGGGAGTGTTATTATCTAAACTTTGACTTATATGGTTATAAAAAGCAATGAGGTTAGTTGTACAGGAATAGTCTGGTCTGAATCCATGCTGCGTGGTGTCACAGATATTTAGTGCTTCCATTTCTGATTCTAAGTATGTTTTAGTAATTCTCTCCATTAACTTACAAATAATGGAAGTTACGCTGATTGAACAATAATTTTGGACATTAGATCTGTTGCCCTTTTTAAATATGGGTATGACCATTGCTTGAATCCAATCCGAGGGAACTGTGTTATCGTTTAGGGATTTATTAAAGATTATTGATAAGGGAATGGCTATTGCTTCAGATGTTTCAGTTAGGAACCTGGAGTTGATTTCATCTGGGACAGTACTTGTAGTTTGTTTTAAGAGTTTTTATGGCAGATACTACATCAGCTGGTGAAATAAAGTATGGGTTGGGGGGGGGTGTTACCAAGGGATTTTACAGGGCTACAGGAATCTTTTTTTAGAGAAGACCGAACAAAAGTATTCATTAAAGCTATTTGTTATGTCCCCATCTGTGTTTATGTTGATGCCATTGTGTGATATAGGACTAATGTGACCCTATGATTACCCTTTTTGTTATTTAAATAAGATGATAGGGATTTATGACAGTCTTTGACGTGTGTTAGCCTAAACTCCAACTTACTTTTTGATTGTTTAATCGTGTGTTTCAGTGTTGTAACTGCTGCTTTGTATTTAGCATAAATTACATTTTTGTCTTTAGTACTGCTGGATTTAAGCTTTGTATATTGTTTTTTTTCCTTTTTTCTTCATTTGAGTTATAATAGATTTATTTAGCCAGATGGGGATCTTACCCTTTTTGTTGTATTTCTTTTTTATCGGTACATATGTGTCTTCAAGTTTATAGATAGTTGTTTTGAAGAGATTTCAAGCCTCTTCCATAATAGGATGGGAGAAAGTATTTTCCCAGTGAATCTCTGACAAGGAAGCTATTATTTCCTTGAAATTTGCTTTATCATAAATTTTGTATAATGAATGGTTTATCTGGGGTTTCTGATCATAGGTTATATTAAACAAAATTAAACAGTACTTTATCTAACTCCTCCCCTTGTGCAGGAGGTCGGTAAATCATGCTAGTGTAGATAGTGACTCCGTTCTGTATCTCAGTCATGTTTATGCTTTCCTTCATATAAAGCACCAAAACCCCTTCTTTGTTTCCCGCCTTGTCCTTCCTGAACAGAGTGTAGCCTGGTATGGCCATGTCCCAGTCATGGTTTTCAGTGCATCATGACTCAGTAATGGACACAGTATCCAGGCTGGTCTCTGCCATAACAGCCTCTAGGTCTGGAATCTTATTTCCTAGACTTCTAGCATTAGCACACGTGGCCTTCCAGATTTTGTTAGCACTGTGCTTGTTACCCCCTTTTTCTTTTTTGCCCCCCTCCTTCCCCCCCTTTTTAATGTTTCTGTTCCCCCTCTCTCTGTTACTATCACCCTGCTTCCTTTATTAATTTGCACCGTGGGAGGGGAGGTTCCTCTCCCTCAGATCTCCCTACTTCAGCCTGTGGGGGGGGGGGCACTTTCTGTCTTTTCAATTCCTTGTTCCACCCCCCCCAGCTAGTTTAAATGTTAGCTGAAGTAACATTTAAACTGTCCACTGAGGACTGCAGTTCCCCTTATGGATGGATGCAGGCCATCACCCCTATATAGGCCCTCATCCTGCCAGATGGGTCCCCTGTCCCCAGTGTAGCCAAACCCCTCCTCTCTACACCACTCCTTCAGCCATTAGTTGAAGGTCCTGGTGTGGAGAACCCTCTTATCCCCCGTCATAGAGAGACAGCACATCAGTGAAAGCTACTGAGCATGCCACCTGTCTAAGGCCACTCCACAGTTTCCTAAACTCCCCCTGTACTATCCCAGTCCCATCACCCCAGTTAGGTCATTTGTCCCCAGGTGGACAATGACATCCAGCTCCCCCTTCCTTCTTGCTGCCCCAGTGATCCCTAGTGTATATTCCCATTGTGAGGATGTGGGATAAAGGAGGTCACCAAACAATAGCAAGTTTCAAATAAAGCAAAATAATTTATTCCTTTGCAGGCACACAGAAAAATAAACAAGGCGTACTGTACGGCAAATAAATAAAACAGAAGAGAATATAAAGGCATAACCAACATTCAACAACACTAGAAAACAGCTAGTGTTACTGCTGATAGGACAGCGTATGACTAGTCCCTACAGCAACTGTCTAAACAATGAAGCAGCTCTCCTTTTATACCTTGACTGAACATGTGATGAGGGTTGCTCCACCCCTTTTACATTGAAACATAGAAACATAGAAACATAGACTTTGACGGCAGATAAGGACCGCTAGGCCCATCTAGTCTGCCCATTTCCCTACCTACAGGATAGGCCGCAGATCCTAGTTATCCAACAGCCTATTTCTTCCTACCCCCCACAAGAATTGCCTTATGTCTGTCCCATGCATTCTTGAATTCTCCCACAGTTTTAGACCCCACAACCTCCCAAGAAGGCTGTTCCATGCATCCACTACCCTCTCTGTGAAATAATACTTCTCATTGCCCCTGAACCGCCCTCCTTCTATCTTTAAATTGTCCCTTGTTCTTGCAAGTCTCTTTTCTGAAAGATGCTACCCTCTTGGACTTTGTTGATTCCACTGAGGTACTTAAAGTTTCTATCATGTCCCCCTCCCTTCTTTCCTCAAGGGTATACATATTAAGCTTCTTTAGTCTCTCCTCATACGGCTTCTCTTGCAGACCCTGCACCATTTTAGTTGCCCTCCTCTGGACTGCTTCTATCCTGTCTATGTCCTTGTGGAGATGGGGTCTCCAGAACTGGACACAGTACTCCAGATGGGGTCCTCACCAACTGTCTGTACAGAGGGATAACAACTTCCTGTTTTCTGCTGATGATGCCTCTCCCTATACATCCCAGTATACCTCCAGCCCTCCCTACTGCCTTCTCACATTGCTTGCTAACCTTAAGGTCATCTGATATGATTACCCCCAGGTCCCTTTCCTTTTTTGTTGTTGTTACTACCTCCCCACCCATTGTGTATTCTTTCCTGGTTCTTGTTTCCCAGGTGCATTATTTCACTTCTTTGCATTGAATCCTAGCTGCCATACTTCTGACCATTTCTCCAACCTTGCCAAGTCCCTTTCATCCTTTCCACGCCTCCTTGTGTATCAACCCTGTTGCAGATCTTTGTGTCATCTGCAAAAGGCATATTTTCTTCCAGTCCCTCTGCAATGTCACTGATGAAGACACAAAAGGACTGGACCCAATACTGAACCCCTCGGTACCCCACTAGTAACCCCCTTTCTTCAGAGTGGACTCCATTTACAATTACCTTCTGTGTCCTGTTGTCCAGCCAATGTTTTACTCAGGCTACCACCTGGGTCCCACTCCCAGGCTGGTTAATTTGACTATTAATCTTTTGTGTGGGACTGTGTCAAATGCCTTGCTAAAGCCTAGGTAGGCCATGTCCACAGCCCCTCCCTGGTCTACTACTTTGGTCACCCAGTCAAAGAAATCTATTAGATTGCCTGACATGACCTTCCGCTGTGAACCCATGCTGCCTTGGGTCCTGTGCTCCACTGGCCTCTAGGTACTCAACTATTCTTTTCCTTCAGAAGTGACTCCATCACTTTGCCTACCACAGAGGTCAGACTGACAGGTCTGAGTTTCTGCCTCTGTCTTGGTCCCACTTTTGTGAAGGGGAATCACATCCGCCTTCCTCCAGTCCTCGGTACCACACCATCCTCCCATGATTTATTAAAAAGAGTAGCCAGTGGTTTCACTAGTTCCTCCCTTAATTCTTTTGAATTCTGGGGTGAATTCCATCATGACCCATTGCTTTGTCCACCTTCAGTTTTAGGAGTTCTTGCAGAACCCTTTCTTCTGTGAAAGGACTGGGATCGACCCCCTATCAAGAGTGCTTCTGTTAATTGGATTAGGCACTTCCCCCTCCTCTTTTGTGAATACTGAGCAGAAATATTCGTTCAGTATTCCTGCTTTTTCACTGTCCCCTCTGCCCACCCACCGTTCATTCTATTCAGCTCAGTATCCCTCCTTTGTCTTTCTCCGCTGCTGATGTACCTATAAAGGTTTTATCCCCTTCTTAACCGAGTTGGCTATCTTTTCCTCAGTTTGGACCTTTGCTATTCTGACTTCCCTCCCTGCTTCCTTCTGCCTTAACTGGTACAGCTCTGTCCTGCTCCTTCTGTGTTTCCTTATACTCCGGAATGCTATCTTTTCTTCCTGACTTTCACAGCCACCTCTTTTGAGAACCATAGTGGCTTTTTCTTTCGTTTTGATTTGTTTATTTGCTTCACACAAAGGCCTGTTGCCTCTGTGATGGCAGTTTTGATAATTCCCCATTGTTGCTCCACACCTCCTTCTAGCCTGTTTGCTAGTGCTTTTTGAGGCACTCTCTATCTTGCCAAAGTCAGCCTCCCAAAGTCCAGTACCCTCAATTTTGTATGGCTTGACTCTGTAGCTGAGTTTAACGTGAACCACACTGCTTGATGGTCACTTGTCCCCAGATGGCAACCCACTTCTAGATCTGAGATCCTCTCACTGCCCCCGTTTGAGAGTATGAGGTCTAAGATTGCTCCCTCATGAGTGGGTTCCAAAACTAGCTGTCTAATGCCTGCCACCTGTAGGGCATCAAGAATGGCCCGGCTCTTGGATGTGGCTGCAGCAAATGTGCTCCAGTTAACATTTGGCATATTCAGGTCTCCCATCAACAGTATCTCCCCTTTCTCTGCCATTCTAAGAATGCCTTCTATCATATCCTTGTCCATTCCTTCCCCCTGACATGGGGGTCTGTACACAACCCCTGTGCAGATTGTGGTGCCCTTTCCAGTCTCCAAGGTGACCCACGGTGCCTCCTCTCCTCCCTGTTTACTCTTTTGTTCAGTTGCTTTTATCCCTTCCTTTACATAGAGAGCTACTCCTCCCCCTCTTCTCCCCTGCCTGTCTTTCCTGCAGGTTATGTACCCTGGTATGTTAACATCCCAGTCATGGTTCTCTGTGTACCATGTTTCTGTGACTGCTATGCTATCCAGGCATCCCTCTTCCATTAAGGCCATCAGCTTAGGGAGCTTGTTGCCCAGACTACGGGCATTGGTACTCATTACCCTCCATTTCCTGATGGCCTTACTCCCTTTTGCCCCATCCCTGTCCTTCTTGCCTTTGTCACTTTCTCCATTTACCCCTGCCCTTCTCCCTATTGACACCTCTATGTTGACCTTTTCACTTCCAAAAGACAAAAGAACATATTATACAATGATTTATTACATAGAAGGGTGATAATACCTATTTTGACACTATTTCTATCCATATGGCATTAAAAGAACCTACAAATATGGTTCCTATCCAAAAATAAGAATAAGTCCCCTTGAAGGCTCCGCCCTCTCTAATACCTGGTCTATAAGTAAGAAGAAAACTAGGCCAGCCGGCTCTATAGAGCAAGGCAATAGAGTCAGCCAACAGCTTATCTCGAGACCTGGAATGCTGCAGAGAAAGGTCCTGTTCATCATACAGGTAACAAATAAAACACCTCTAAGCAGGCTAAAAAAATTGAAAGAAACTTACAGGCATAACAGCATAACAGCAAAAGACTGTCTTATTTGATTTAGTGCAGCCTAAAGCATACCGCTGCAGTCCCATGCAGCCATTTTACCATCTTAACTCCACTGAGGCAGCAGCGTACCAAACCTTTTTGTGTAAACCCCTCAACTCACATTACACTTGTTTCTTATATATAGAAATATTAGGAAGCGAGGAGGAGATTTGCAAGGTGCAATGAAGGTCGCAAAAGAAATAGCATCCCATGTTGTAAAAGTGACCCATATCCTTTGTTGGGTGCCGTTTGTCAAACCGCCGGCTTGTCAATATTCAAGCAGACAGGCTCTCACTGCACACATTCGAGCAGCAAGAGTCTTCTAAAAGAAGCGAGACTGACCACATGAATAGAGCACCAAAGAAAGGGGGATTACAAAAGCATACCCTATTCATACCACAAAGACCTACAATAGATTGCTCTCTATCACCCCACTTCCCCTTTTAAGGCATCACTTAAACTTGATCCTTTTGGCTACAAAAAAGCCTCCCAATTCCATTCATTACCGTGAATGGCACTTACACCAGGACAGTTGTTTCATAGTGCTTATGCCGTGACTAAGCCGGGTAGCTAATTACTATGGGCTTACGGCAAAGCACTCGGCAACCAAAGATAAAGGGTCCTGCTTAATTTTATTCTGAAAACACAAGCTAGAGAGGGGGCAACAAAGGGAAGCTCACATACAGGGAAGGAAATACAGGGGGATAGAAGGAGGACCATATACAGGTGGTCTACCTGTATATGGGCTAAAAGCACAGGAAAAGCATAAAAGAGAGATAAAAAAATGAATGCTGTTACAACAGACTTTCAGAAAAAGAGATAGAAACCGAGATACTCCCGTATGTGGATCCTATGTCACACTCTTCCCTGCCTATGAAGAAAACAGTGAGAGAATTACACTCACTGTTTACTCAACCTAATACACCAGACATCAAAATAAACAATGACTCAGATCTCTCGAAAGAAGAGATGGAGCTTTAGCCCACCCACTCCCAAAGCTCCACCCTGGGGTCCCTTAACAAAATACTGTTACAAGCCTTATGTAGCAAGGCAGAAAACCTTTTGGTTCTTTTCTTCTTTTTCATTCATTTACCCTGGGGTCTGATGACATCCGCGCAGTGGAATCAGTTCCAAAGCGGGTCATGTAATCAGCATTACAATTTCTACTTCCAGATCAATGTAGTACTGTAAAGCGATAGGGTTGAAAAGCTAGAGCGAGATACCACCGCATTATGCGGGTGTTCTTGTCTTTCATAACATTGATCCAGCACAAAGGATTATGGTCAGTCATAATCTCAAATTCCCTTCCCCATAAATAAAATTTCAAAGCTTCCACCACCCATTCTTTCTCAATGGTTGAATATCTAGTTTCCCTTTCGTGTAACTTACGACTGATGAATATGACTGGGTGTTCATCCTCCCCATCCATTTCAGATAGTACGGCCCCAATCCCATGATTAGATGCATCAGTCTGCGCCAGCAAAGGACGTTTAAAATCTGGGCTATGCAGTATGGGGTATGAACATAGTTTGGCCGTCAGAGTACAAAATACCTCTTCACAACTAGATGTCCATTGTACCTTCTCAGCTTTCGATTTCTTGGTCAACTCAGTTAAAGGGCTAGCAATCTCTGAAAAAAATTAAACCTTCTATAGTAGCCTACAAGGCCCAGAAAAGCCCTAACATGCTTTTTCGTCTGGAGCCATTCGCTACGAGCTACAGCATCAATTTTACTAACTTTATATTTCACCCTTCCATTTCCTATCAAGAACTTTAAATATCTCATTTCCTGCACAGCAAGAGAGCATTTAGCAGAATTTATGGTTAAACCAGCTGTAGTTTTGGCAGTAAGTACTTCCTGTAGGTGTACTAGATAGTCAATCCAGGAGGGGCTGAAGATGACGACATCATCTAAATATGCAGCAGTGTATGCTGTATGAGGTCTTAGATAATGGGTAAACTCAAACTCGCTTCCTCATTGGCTGAAACAGCCTGCCACCTGGGCTGTTGTTTCCTAACAAAGACCAGCTGAATAACAAGTTCCCACTGCAGTACCAATCACCTCCTGATATCCCTGACCCACACACTGATAGCCGATATGTTTTACTATCAACATCCACACACAGCCAAGCTTGAAACCACTCGCTATTAACATACTGAAAAAAGTAAAAAATAATTATTTTTCTTGTTCTTTTGCTGTTACTAAGCCGCTCCTCAGTCCGGCGCTGACAAGGCCAAAAACCTTGCACCCTCTCACAACTGCCGCTACCCAGCACCACTAATCGATCACTAGCAACAACTTGAATAAAACTCCCGCTCCTCCATTTCATTTTTAAACAAAAACAAAGTACCTTCTTTGTTTCTGTCTCCGCAGGTCATCGTCTGACTTCCATATCACTGAATCCTGTGTCAGAGAAGACACTGCCATTCCTGCTCTACACTGCAGCCTCTCACTCCTGACTATCTTGCAAATGAAACCATATGTAGCCACATAATTCAAACAGATAAACGGGGATTAAGTGTTCTCTAGTGGCACTACATGGACTATTTTACATAACCAGGCATTTCTCTGCATTTTCCACTTTTTTAAAATTAAATCATTATTTTATAAAAACTTCTAATAAAATCCCATTATCTAAGTGTAATAATACCCTCCAGGGTGGGCGTTATAGAATATTACGGACCTTCCAGGGGCAATAAGGCCCTCCACCTGCAGCGTCGAGCCTCATTACGCCCCTGGGTGGTCCGTTATACCCCAATAACACCCACCCTGTCGGGTATTATTACTTATGTAAAATCTGGTCCATACATCTTTGAAAAGTGGCTGGAGCCCCATGAAGGCCAAAAGGCATCATAGTGAATTGAAAAAGATCAAGAGGGGTACTGAAAGCAGTCTTTTTCTGTGATTCCAAATCCAATGGAATCTGCCAATATCCTTTAGATTAATCTAGGGTACTGATATACTGTGCATTTCCCAGCCGATCAATTATATCGTCTATATAAGGCATGGGGTACCCATCAAATTTAGATATAGCATTCAATTTGTGAAAATCAAGATATACTCGTACACCCACGTCTTTTTTATTGACCACTACCATGGGAAAGCTCCAGGCACTTTTAGAAGGTTGTATCACTCCCAACTGCATCATTTTTTAATTTTGTCCACTACCCCTTCTTGCACACTTTCCAGCAACTGGTATGGCTTCTGTCTGATAGGAGTTACCTGAGTAACCGCAGTATGATGTTCTACACCCAAAACCCTACCAGGGGTTGCAGTAAAGGAATGAAGAAAAGAGGCTATTACTTCGTCTAACTTCCTTTACTGATCGGGGTGCAAATCAGGGTTGATATTGACATCTTCATAAAAACATAGAAGTTGACAGCAGATAAGGACCTCAAGGCCCATCCAGTCTGTCCATTTCTTTTTCTACCTTATAAATGTGCCATCGGCCTTTGCTCTGTCAGTGGCCTATCTATTCATACTCATCTGTATTGCTCCCTTATGCCTATCCCATGCCTGTTTGAAACCCTGCACTGTATTCATAGCCACCACTTCCTGAGGTAGGCCATTCCATGCATCCACCACCCTTTCTGTGAAAAGAATTTCCTCATTCCCCTTAATCGGCCTCCCTCTAATCTCATGCTGTGTCCTCTTGTCCTGCTATTTTTCTTATATTTAAACATGTTAGACTCTTTCACCTTGTTAATGCCCTTAAGGTGTTTGAATGTCTCGATCATATCACCGTTCTCCCTCCTTTGCTCAAGGGTGTACATATTGAGCTCCGTTAATCTGTCCTCATATGTCTTCTGATGCAGTCTCTGCACCATTTTGGTTGCCCTTCTCTGGACTGCCTCAATTTGGTTAATGTTCCAGTGAAGGTGTGGCCTCCAGTACTGCACGCAGTACTCCAGATGGGGCCTAACCAGTGTCTTGTAAAGAGGGATTATTACCTCCCTCTTACGACTTGTGATACCCCTACTAATACACCTAACATCCCCCTAGCCTTATCTACTGCTTTAGAGGTCTGCTTGGATGATTTCAGGTCATCAGTGATGATGATGCCCAAGTCTATTTCTTCCTTTGTGACTGCCAGTAACTCCCCTCCCAGCCTTCAGGGTTTCTCTTCCCTATGTGCATGATCTTGCACTTCTTTGCATTAAATCCCAGTTGCCACTCTTCTGACCATTTTGCTAGTTTATTCAGATCTCTTCTCATTCTGCCCACCCCATCTGGATCATCTACTCTGTTGCAGATCTTGGTGTCATCTGCAAACAGACAAGCCTTACCCTCTAGTCCATCTGCAATGTCAAAATGAAGATATTGAAGACAACTGGCCCTAGAACTGATCCCTGAGGTACCCCACTTGTGACTTGCATCTCTTCTGACTGTATACCATTTACCACCACTCTCTATTTTCTGCTCCATCAACCAGTTTGCCACCCAGTTGACCAACCTCTGACCCACCCTGAGCCTACCCAGCTTATTTATCAATCTTCTACATGAAACAGTGTCAATATATATTCACCCTTACTGTCTAACCTGTCATAAGCACCCTCCATCTCATTGCTCTCTGCTTCAGGGTGGACATACAAGGAGTGCTGGAATCTATCATGCCATTTCTTTAACAAAATTGCATGATAGATCCTTTGTTTACTTTGTCAGGAAGTGCAGTTTCATAGTTGACTGACCCTACCCTTCTGGTTATTGTATAAGGACCTTGCCATTTCATTAGAAGTTTATTTTCGGAACAAGGCAACAAAAGCAAAACTCTTTCCCCTGGCTGAAATTATTTGATCCCAACTCCCTGATCATAGGTTTCTTTTGGGTACTGCTGTTGTTTCAACCCATGCTGGTGCACTTTGTTAATAGACTGTATTAACTTCTTCCGTAAATTAGTAACATACTCCAGAGATGACACAGGTACAGTAGTATGTTTCCCATCCTCCCATTTCTCTTTTAACATATCCAGCAAACCTCTGGGATTTTTACCAAAGAGCATCTTGAAAGGGGAAAACCCTGTGGATGCTTGGGGCACTTCTCTATATGCGAACATATGGTAAGGGAGATACTGTCCCAATGTTTACCTTAATCCTGGGTGAATTTTTGCAACACCCATTTTAAAGTCTGGTTGAATCGCTCAACCAGCCCATCCATTTGCGTATGATAAGGTGAGGTATGGATTGCATGTATACCCAGGGACTGATACGGATGTTGTAACAATTGAGAACAAAAGTTGCTACCGCGGTCCGTAAGTATCTTCCTTGGAATTCCCATCCTACTAAAGATTTTGATGAGTTCATCAGCTATTTTCACAGTTGTAGTGGTTTGCAAGGGGATTGCTTCAGGATATTTCATTGTATAATCACATACAACTAAAATAAAGCACTTTTGGGAAGCGGACCAATCACACCAATTGTGATACGCTGGAAAGGTGCGGAAACCAGGGGCAGAGGCTGTAAGGGCACATTATCTTTTCTGGATATGGGTGCTACCTTCTGACAATATACACAGGTTTTGCAATACTCAGTTACCTGTTTGTGTATCCCTGGCCAATAAAAGCAGTACAACAATCTGTTCAAGGTGCGTTCCACCCCATGGTGACCAGCTAAAGGGACATCATGGGCTATATATAGGAGATGGTCCCTATAAGACTCTGGAACCATCAGTTGTGCTACCACCTCCCCAGTAGTTGGTTTAACACACTCCCTATATAATAGCCCCTTTTGCAGTACATATTTAGGCCCGGTCTTCTCGTCAATCCTCACCTGCAAGAAAAAAGGTTTTAATGATACATCCTTTAATTGTTCTTCCCCAAAATCCCCTTCAGGTTTGTCCTTTATAACACTAATGTCCTCATTCCCTTGTTCATGCGTGTCCATATGGGCCTGTTTCCATTTTTCTTTGTCCAGTAACTTATCACATCTGCATTTTTTGTGATCTACCTGGTGGTCCACAGATATCATCCTCGAAAGGTAATAACTGTTGTAACTCCACATTCTGTCTTTGTTGTGTCCTATTGGTAACAGCTCCCACATGAGTGGCTTCAGCTAATAAAGTTGCAAAGTCTGGATGATCACGTCCAATTATTACAGGCACAGGAAGGTATGGAACCAGTCCTACTGGCATTTGTTGATCAGTCCCCTGTACTTGTATGTCCAGAGTTTGCGATGGGTAATAGTGGGTATCTCCATGTATACAGGTGACCCCCGTGGCTGCCTTACTATCCACAGCATTGGGGCCCAGACTGGACTTCACTAATGTTTGACGACTTCTGGAGTCGAGTAGGCCAGCCATCTCTTTTTCATTCACTATAACAGAGGTAATATATTGCCCCCAATTGGCAAGAGCCAATGCGTAGGTACTGTCTTTTTCTTGGGGCAGAAATTGGTAATATGACCTTTTTCTTGACAGATATGGCAAATAATATCTGAGTTATATGGCCAGTCAGTTCTCATCATTTTCACACCTCCAACAATAGCATTATTTGAAGGAGCAGAGGTTCTTACCATGGGAAAGGCTGCACTGGAACCTGTGTGTTCTTTTTGTCGATGAGGCTTTGCTGCTAGGTAGTCCTCCTCTAGGCTGACAGCTTTCACGGTTGTCTCTGGGCAATGTCCCTTAACCCACACTTGGACATCTTCGGGTAGGATTCTTACAAATTGTTCCAGAACAATGGCCTCCATCATTTGTACCTTAGTACTAGTCCCTGGTTGGAGCCATTTTCCACATAAGTCCTTCAATCTTGTATACGCTTCTTGGGGTGTGTCCGTTATCTGAAACTTCAGTGTCCTGAACCACTGACGGTATGTTTCCAAACAAATGTCATAGTATTTTAAGATGGCTTCTTTTACAGCATCATAATTGTCACTCAAACCATTGTCAATGTGTTCATAAGCCAACTGGGCTTTACCAGTAAGATATGGGGCAAGTTGAATAACCCATTGACTTCTGGGCCAATTACAAGCCCGGGCATTGCATTCAAAGGTTGTAATCATCAGTCTCACATAATCTAGTCAATTTAATGTCCTTTGGGCCATCAACAGCAGCAGGGGGGTGACCTATACCCAGGGCCTGGATAGCTTTCAAAGTGTCTGCCCACCCGGCTTCATTCCTCTGATGATCCCATTCCCTCTGTTTCTCCAGGGCAACCTGCTGCATACAGAGCCATTGCAGCAATTCTTGTGTGTCTCCTGCTGGAGGGTTTATCACTTTCTCCTCCTCTTCCCCCATGTAACCTCCAGCAATGCCTTCCTCTTCTATCTTCACCGTCTTCCGCCTTACAGCTCCCATTCCGGGCAGTAATGTCTCCCCAGTCTTCGCAGCCATCATCCTGGTGTGCACACTGCTAGGCTGATCCCCTTCCAACATTAGACACCTCCACAGATACCTGGATGGTATCAAAAAGCCTGCAGTTCCAGACCTAATCCCACCACTGCCACCGCGTGTGAGGATGTGGGATAAAGGAGGTCACCAAACAATAGCAAGTTTCAAATAAAGCAAAATAATTTATTCCTTTGCAGGCACGAAGAAAAATAAACAAGGCATACTGTACTGAAAATAAATAAAACAGAAGAGAATATAAAAGCATAACCAACATTCAACAACACTAGAAAATAGCTAGTGTTACTGCTGGTAGGACAGCATATGACTAGTCCCTACAGCAACTGTCCAAACAATGAAGCAGCTCTCCTTTTATACCTTGACTGAACATGTGATGAGGATTGCTCCACCTCTTTTCACTTCCAAAAGACAAAAGAACATACTATTCAATGATTTATTACATAGAAGAATGATAATACCCATTTGCCACTATTTCTATCCATATGGCAATAAAAGAACCTAAAAATATTGTTCCTATCCAAAAATAAGAGTACGTCCCATTGTAAACTCTGCCCTCTCTAATACTTGGTCTATAAGTAAGAAGAAAACTGAGCTGACCAGCTCTATAGAGTAAGGCATTAGAGTCAGGCAACAGCTTACCTCGAGACCTGGAATGCTGCAATGAAAGGTCCTGTTCATCATACAGGTAACAAATAAAACACCTCTAAGCAGGCTAAAAAAATTGAAAGAAACTTACAGGCATAACAGGCATAATGGTAAAAGACTGTCTTATTTGTTTTAGTGCAGCCTAAAGCATACTGCTGTGGTCCTATGCAGCTGTTTTACCATCTTAACTCCACTGAGGCAGTTGTGTACCAAACCTTTTTGTGTAAACCCCTCAACTCACATTACACTTGTTTCTTATCTATAGAAATATTAGGAAGCAAGGAGGAGATTTGCAAGATGCAACGAAGGTCACAAAAGAAGTAGCATCCCATGTTGTAAAAGTGACCCATATCCTTTGTTGGGAGCCGTTTGTCAAACCGCCGGCTTGTCAATATTCGAGCGGACAGGCGCTCGCTGTGCTCATTCGAGCAGCAAGAGTCTTCTAAAGGAAGCAAGACTGACCGCACGAATAGAGCACCAATGAAGGTGGTGGGGGAGTTTACAAAAACATACCCTATTCAGACCACAAGGACCTACAGTAGATTTATTTATTTTATTTATTTAGTTTTTGTTGACCGGGTAAGTGCACTAGACAAATCCTGCCTAGTTTCAGGCACGACCCGGGGAAGGGGGATACAGATGAATGCCAACTGACCTCGAACCAGATTAAGCTGTTGGTGATATTTTTAGTGAATGAGAGAAATTTGGCCAGGATCCCTACTCTTTTCGATAAGTGCTATGGGATCTTTAACATCCACCTGAACTACCACTAATCCAGGCAGATGGGACCTCGGTTTAACGTCTCATCCGAAAGACAGCACCTCAGAAGTGCAGCACCCCTCTCATGCTGCACTACGGTGTCAGTACTGGGATATTAACCCAAGTGCCAGATGTGGGAACTGAACCCACAGCCCTCTGATCTCCCGGCCTTAAATGAGAGTGTGCTACCTACTGAGCCACTGACACTAGATTGCTCTCTATCACCCTGCTTCCCCTTTTAAGGCATCACTTAAACCTGATCCTTTTGACTACGAAAAAGACCTCCCAATTCCATTCATTATCATGAATGGCACTTACACCAGGACGGTTGTTTCATAGTGCTTATGCCGCAACTAAGCTGGTTAGCTAATCACTACGGGCTTGCAGCAAAGCACTTAGCATCCAAAGATAAAGGGTCCTGCTTAATTTTATTCCAAAAACACAAGCTAGAGAGGGGGCAACAAAGGGAAGCTCACATATAGGAAAGGAAATACAGGGGGATAGAAGAAGGACCATATGCAGGTGGCCTACCTGTATCTGGGCTAAAAGCATAGGAAAATCATAAGAGAGAGAGATAAAAACAAGCATTTGTCAATGCCGAATGTTTTCTTGCTGATATTAGCATCGGACGTGCAGGAGTTAGACACATGCGGAATAGGAGTGGCAGTGAAGTATTGAACTCACGCCAATCCCACCTCCACCCTGCAGAGATGGACAGGCATTGGGGTGTGCTTGTGGGTTGTTGCCCATAATGCTCATGGCATTTCACCTCACCCTATCCTGTAGACACTGACAAGTGTTGAGGTGTGCCTTGAGGTGTTCGGCTTCACAGTCAGCCCATTTCATAAGGACATACACTGAAATGGGTGCAGTACAGGAGAATGGGGTGAAGTCTGGGGCTGAAGAGTGCAAGGCACACCTCGATGCCTGTCACTGGCTTCAGGGTGGGGGGTGGGATGGCATGAGCATTACAGCCGGTGATCCAAAGTTACACCTCTGATGCCTGTCAGTCTGTACAGGGTGGTATGTTATGGTTAGGAACCTTAACGCCTCGGGAGTGTGTTGGTATTCACACTATAAATTTTCAACATGGCCTTTTTGTGATTCCCACCTCATGAAAGCATTTGGGACCTCTTCTCATGAACTGTGGCAGTGTGATTTTGTTAATGTGTCCTGAACTTTGAGTTCCCACAGCGACCGTGCCATTCTGTGCCAGATGTGCGAAAACACAGATCAGGCAGGATGTGAAGAATGACAGCTGTACCATTCCATAGGGAGGTGTGAAGAGATGGCAATGTTTTTTTTTCAGTTAATCTTTTTCTCCTACCTCCCCTACGGCGCTCCCTCCTGCCAGTTCACCCAGCCTCGTCTCCCACTCGCAGCTTACCTCTCTACTTTCCTCCACGGCTTACCCCCCGTGGCGGGACGGTGGGGATCATTCAACCTGCCAGAATGGATCCAATGCGGGGGTTACTGCCAACTACGGGAGCAGGGCCTGTGGCGACTGCCATTCATCATGCAGAGGAGCCATTTTTCCAATTTTCTCCCCTTTCCCGAGTGCGGCAGGGCAACGTGCAATGACACCAGTGGCCGAGCTGCGCACTCTCCCATACGTGACATGCTGGGTGTCTGCCCCATAACTGCCCCCTACGTACAAGCCACTGGAGCTGGTCCCCAGCCTCCGCTGGGGTCAGGCATGCAGTGGACTCCATCCCATCCCTCCCCAGGAGAGAAGAGCTGTCCTCAGGAAGCTCGATCCTCTCCTCCGCCGACCCTTCGCGCGCCCGCCGCATGGCTTAACACGGGTCGCCGGCATGGCAGGAGGTATGGCATGATGCCTCAGCCCTCCACGCCACTGGGTTGGCAAGAGATGGCAATGTTGAAAATCTGCAGTGAAAATATTAAAAATGCTCGAAGTTCCAAGCGTATGTGGAAACTACTCAATACATGCTTGTACCACAGTCATTCAGTGGAATTATTTCACCAAATTTTCAACATAGGCATTTTGTGACCTCTGCTCATGAACACTGTCACTATGATTTTCTTAATCTGTCCGAAACATTAATTTTCCCCAGCGACTGCGCCATTGTGCACCAGATGTGTAAATGCATATTTCGGGCAGGATATGAAGAATGACAGCTGTACTGTTCATAATGAGATGTGGCAAAATGCTAATGTTGAAAATCTGGAGTGAAAATATTACAAATTTGCGCACTTTCGAGCATACGTGGAAATACACGCTTGTAATACAGTCATTTTGTGCACTTTTGTCACCAAATTTTCAACACAGGATTTTAGGTCCTCTGCTCATGAACAGGGTCACTATGATTTTCTTAATGTGTCCCGAACACTGATTTCCCACAGTGACCACGCTATTCTGCGCCGGAACTGCGAAAACACATTTCGGTCAGGATGTGAAAATTGATAGCTGTATTGTTCATAAGGAGGTATGGAAAATGTCAATGTTGAAAATCTGGAGTGAAAATATTATAAATTCGTGAAGGTACGTGCATGCGTAGAAACTGCACAACGCACGCTCATAAAACAGTCATTTTTTTTATCTTTTCCACCAAATTTGCAACATAGGCTTTTTGAGAGCCCACCTCATGAACACTGGTACTGTCATTTCGTTAATCGGTCCCGAAAGGTGGTTCCACATAGTGACCACGAAATCACCTTTCAGGTCCGAATAATGCCATGACAGTGGCTGAATTCATGAGGAAGGGTCCCAATAACCCCATGTTGAAAATTTGGTGCCAAAATTCCTAAACATGCCTGAGATATGCACCCGTGGGCACATACTGGGGGGGGAGAGCCGAGGGGGATTGGGCACCCCCCTTGGCACACAACAAATTGGGGGGAGCATTATGCCGACAGGGAGTGGGCTCCCCATTGGCAAATTGAACTGGGAAGGCGGAACTGAAGCCAATGGGGATTGGGCCCCCCATTGGAAAAGAAAGACTGTTGGGGGGGTGCATGATGCCGAGTGGGATTGGGCACCCCCTTGGCACACAACAAAAGCGGGAGGGGGTTACAGTATGCCGACAGGGAGTGGGCTCCCCCGTCAGCAACTGAACTGGGTCGGTATGCGGATGGCAAGGTATCACCCTGCAATGACGGGTCGCTCCCTCATTGCAGCAGCGGAATCCTTTCAAGAGGGTGGAACGCTGGCTGAACTAGTGTCAGCAGCAGCATGCCGCCGGATTGGGGAAAGCGGGCCAAGCCTCAAAAGGCACTGGGGGCATTGGCCCCCACAGTACCGCACCTCCAAAACCCTGCTTCTCTCCTAAGCTGTGCCGAAATGTTTCTTGCGCATGCACGCAAGCAAACATAAAAAATGAATGTTGTTGCAACAGACTTTCAGAAAAAGAGACAGAAACTGAGATACCCCGTATGTGGATCCTATGTCACACCCACCTCTCTGGGCTGTGGTGCCACACAGGCAACTGACCTCCCTCTCCATTCCCTTCCTATTCCCAAATCTATCCTTCTGACAATTGAGTCCCCCACCAGAAGTTGCTTCCTCTTCCTCTGGGGTTCTCTCCTACCGTCCTTGGAGTCTCAGCTACGAAGGACCGCCACATTCTCCCTGGCCACTACCATAGGTGCCTCCTCCTGGCAGTCCCATCTCACCAAAGTGGCAAAGGAATTTTGTAGTGGTACCAGTTGGGGAATTGGACTCTGACCCCCTCCACCTTCCAAAGCCCACCACTCCCACCCTTCCAGAGCCCACCATAGTCCAGCCACTCCTCCTTCCTTGCATCCTCTAAGGTAACGGTGACAGATCTGGTAGCCCTTGGGTGGGGCAGAAGCTCCCCTGAATCCTAGCCCACTCATCCTGGAGCCTAGTAATCTCCTCCCTCAACTCAGAGAGGTGCATGCAGATGGGGCAGCACCGCAGTCTCCAGAAGGTCTTTCTGAAAATTGCCACCTCACAGCCACTATACTGCACCACTCCCAGCATTCCCAGTTCCTACTCTCCCTGTGTTACTTGAAATCTCTTCCCCTTATGTTGTTTGTTACACCCCTTTGTACACCTATCCTAGCTAGGGTGTTGCTCCTATTCCTAGTTTTGGCTTATCCCTTTTGTTTCACTCATCCCTTATATGCCCTTTACCCCTAATAGGGTGTTATTAGTTTTACCCACTTTTATTGTTTGTTATTCTCCTTGAACACCTGCCTTAGATAGGGTGTTATTCCTATTTCCAGTTTATTTATTTAAAAGCTGGTAACTGGGAAACGCACACTGAGCCAAGGCTTGTTTCCAGGTGCAACTGGGGGGATGGGAGTACAAAAGGAGTAACTTACAAAACACAGTGCGAATACAAAGGCAACAAATAACGACTGTAGCAGCACATGGAGTGACCAAATATATTAGCAGCATGGAATAAAGCAAAGAAAAGTGGAAAATTGTGAGAGAGTACAATAAAGTGTGCAGTGCCGGTTGGGGTAGGAGAATTGTGCTAGAAAACCTCGATTAAAGGGGGGCAGAGCAGTAGGGGGTCAAGGGAGAAGGCAGGAGGTAGAAAGGGGATGGACAGGAAAAGGAAGGTGCAAGAAGATGCCTTAGTTCACATCTAAAGGCAGGTAGTGAGGGGGAGAGGTGAAGGGGGAGAAGAAAAGATTCCACAGGGAAGGGAGGCGGTAGGAGAAAGCAGCTTGTCCAGCAGAGGAGTGTGGGCGAGGAATGGATAAGGTGAGGGAATCCCTGGAACAGAAAGCATAAGCATAAGCAACTTTATTTATAAATAGTGCTATTCACCATAAAGGACCATAGCGCTAGTACAGTAAATAATAAAATCATAAAATCACAGCTAAAAACTCCATTCATCACTATTCAGTATCAAACTCACACAACATCAGAGAAAGCAAGATGAAACAGATGAGTTTTCAACACATATTTAAAACTCCCCACCATCAGGCACTCTCTTATCCGATGAGGTAGAGAATTCCACAGGGTAGGGGCCACAAATTCAAATGCTCAGGCCCCAGAGGTCTTCAAACAAACCCTGGGAAGATCTAGCAATCCCTCATCGGCAGAGTGGAGTGGGTGGGGGAGCAGTAGGGGTGAAGAAGTTCTTGCAGATAACTTGGCCCCTGTCTGTGTAGAGCCTTATAGGTCAGCAAGCCAACCTTGAAGGTGATCCGCCACTGAACAGGCATCCAGTGCAGGTCACACATCACAGGCGTGACATAGCAACCTCGAGGTAGCCCAGTCAACAGCCTAGCTGCCACGTTCTGCACCAACTGAAAGTGGCATATGTCAACCCCCGGTAGCTCTAGGTAGAGGGGATTACAGTAATCAAGGCGAGAGTTCACAAAGATGTGGACCAGAGTTGGCAGGTCATCAGGCGGAACTAGGTGTTTGATCCAAGCAATGTTCCTCAAATGGTAAAACGCAATCTTAACAATGGAGGACATCGGAGATTTAAGTGTCAGTCCCTCATCAAGAATCACGCCCAGATCTCGCACCTGTTCAGAGGTCATCAGTTGGCAGCCCCCAAGCCAAAGCCCAGATGGTTGCCCCACCGATGACCCCTCTACCCGATGACCTGGGTCCACCACCACCAGAACCTCTGTCTTTTCGGGTTCAACCTCAGCCAGTTAGCACTCATCCAGTCTTGAATCTCAGAAATAGTTGGGCAAGGTGGGAACAGGGGAGATGAGTGAGGAAAGGTAGGAGGGAAGGGATGCAAACCAATATTTGGCAATGAAGGCGGCACAGTGGGAATGGCGACGTGACAACAGAGGGAGGATGGAGAGGGAGGAATAGAGGGAGCAGTGGTGAGTACAGAAGGGAGAATTGGTGGTGAAACTGCAGAAGGCATTGCAGAGGGTGTGCAGTCTGGAAAGGAAAGAGGGAGGGGCAGTGCCATAGATCACATCAGCATAGTCAAAGACAGGGAGAACCATTTTGGCTACCAGTTCCCGGTGGACCTGGAGGGAGAGGCAGTCTTTACTGTGGTACAAGGCACCGAGTTTTGGGTGGAGTTTGGTATGGATGGCATCAATGTGGGCAGAGAAGTTAAGTTTGCTGTCAAGCCACACTCCAAGGTATTTGAAGGTGGTATTCCAAAATGAGTGTGCACTGGGACGCAGTGCTCTAGAACCAACCATGGAATAAAAAAGAAAAGGTTCTGGCACACGCTAACTCATGAGAGGGACGCAGTTATATATCTCAAATCCACTTTATTACAATTAAGACACATTGTCCTGTTTGATATAGTTCGGACTGTCTGCAATCCTTCTTCAAAGATTGCAGACAGTCCGAAACGCGTTAGCGTGTGCCAGAACCTTTCCTTTTTTATGTATTTGAAGGTGAGGAGATACTCCAGAGGGGTGTCATCTAGTGTGGAGGAAATGGGGGGCCAGTTTCTGGCTGGTACCACAGGTCATAGAGACAGTCTTCTTGGTGTTGGCCTGAATTGGTTGGCATGGAACCAGTGCACGATGTTGAGAAAGTCCTGCTAGAGTCAACCTACCAAGGCTGAGGTCAAAGGGCCAGAGGTGTAAATGATCGTGTCATCATCAAGTGATCATGACAGTTCATGATATAGTAGTCCAGGCTCACGTTTTACCTTCCACACTTCCCAGCAGTGAATGAAACAATAGGAGTGAACAGGTACCTTACCTTAGTCGACTGGCAGAGTCCCCCACTTCTCTGTGTCCTTATGCTGACACCTGCTGACGCCTAAGACGCCAGTAACCTCAGTAATTATAATGGGGAGAAGAAATACATAGCTAAAGTGAAATGTAAGCTGAACTCTGTCCAAATAGTATGTACTGTATTTCTAAGTTCTCCTGGTGGTGTCAGCTGCACTTTAACATTCCCTGCCCCACCCCACTGCTGATGTCACTCATGCAGGTTACATATTAACTCTTTGCTGCAGTACATCAAAGCTTATCAAGCCACTCTGCAATCTTCTGCCCTTCTGAATTAAGGTTAAAAAATTAGATCAACAGATTAGAAACTGGATTACACAGTCTGTTAATCTGAATCATGCTTAAAAGCAGTAACTACTTAGCTGAAGCACATTTTCTGGCTTCTGCAACTCCTGGACTGCTCTGACTCCTCCTGCTTCTTCTCACCAAGGTCCTTTAAATCACCAAATGCTGGGTACTTAACACTCACTCCCCCACCACACTGCTGATTTCACTCAAGCAGGTTACAAATCAACCCTCTGTTTCTGTACTTTATTTTAGTCAGTTTTAAAGTTCATTAAGCCAGTCTGCAATCTTTTGCCCTCCTGAATTAAAGTTAAAATGTTAATTCAGTAGACTGTGAACTAGCTTACACAGTCTAGCGATCCAATTCCCGACTATAAGCTGCAACTACTAGCTGAAGCAAATTCTCTGACTTCTGGAACTCCTGGGCTGCTTTGACCCCTCCTTCCTCTCATTAAAGTCTTATTAATCACCAAAGGCAGGGTATGTAACACTCCCTCACCCACCACACTGCTGATGTTGCAGATAACCATTTGTTTCTGTACTTCAGTTCAGCAGATTTCACAAGGCATCAGATATATGAAGCAGGTCCTTGCTCTGTGCTGCTACAGCTAACTGGAATCAAGAGCTGGGTGCAAGTGGCACAGCAATCACTGCAGCACTTACAGTGGTATGCAGCAGTGAGACATGAAGCCAGCAGTCTCAGTCTCACTTATCTTGTTTCATGTGGGGATCAGATTTTTACTTTCACCCTTTTGAAAGGGACTTCTCCTCCTATTCTGCCACACATGGAGACTTCTCCAGCAATGGCTAAATGCTGGGTTAGTCTGAACTCACACAGGCTCTCCTTTCACTCTGGTTTTAGACTCTGATTTGTGTAAGGAAGTTAATTAGCATATCTGATTTGTGCATGCTTTACTAATGCGCATGCATCAACATGTATATATAAACCCTTGCTTGGTGGGCAGAAGCCTGCAGTTTCTGCAGTTGTTTCAAGTGTGTGTTTCATACAGCACACTTACCTGCTCACTCCACATTGGTGTCTGCATAATTATTACATGGTGTCAGAATGGACCACCTGCAGTCTCCCACAGCTCTCAATTTACATGGCAATGCATCTGAAAACTGGAGAAGATTTAAGCAGAAATTTGAAATTTTCTCAGTTGCCAGTGGACTCACTAAAAAATCCAAAAATCCAGGCTATGATCTTCTTGCACGTGGCAGGCCCTGATGCGTTAGAGTTATTCAATATTTTCGTTTGGGAAAACGAGGAAAAGAAGGGGCAGCTGAATAAAATAATGGGACAATTTGAAAGGTATTGTAACCCAAGAAAGAATGTAACTTATGAAAGACATTTGTTCAATTCAAGGAACCAGAATCTGGGTGAGTCCATTGATTCATATGTAACTGAACTTGATTCATACGTAACTGGCTAAAGGCTAAATCTTGTGAATTTGGAGATTTAACTGAATCGTTGATCAGAGATAGAATTGTATGTGGCATACAGAGTGAGTATGTGGGATGCAGACTGTTGAGAAAAGCGGACTTAACATTATCCCAGTCAGGATGAGAAGAGGGACAGGGAACTGAGCTCACAAATATCAGAAGCTGCACTGCGGGGAAAGGAGAGGTGGTAATTGTGGGGGACTTCAACCTGCCCAAGGTGGACTGGAGCATACCATCCATGACATGTGTTAGGAGTCAGGTGAACCTGGAAGGACTGCAGAGTGGGTTCCTGACTCAGGGTGTCACTGAACCAACAAGAGCTGAGGCAATTCTTGATCTGGTGCTCACAAATGGGGAGCATGTACAGGAAATAATTGTCAGGGAGTCACTGGGTGGAAGTGACCATTGCACAATGTGGTTCCATTTGGATATGGGCAGGGAAAGCATCCCAGCTAAGACCAAAATTTTGGATATCTGGAGGTGGATTTCAGGAAAATGTGTGAAGTGCTAAGGAGCCATCTGGTGGGAGTCAGAGCAGATATGGGGGTGGACCAAAGGTAGACCAAAGGTGGTCCATCATTAAGGAAGGAATACTGGTTGCCACAGATGAGTGCTTTAGGCACAGGAATAAGAACACAAGGGCCAAAGCAGCTGGTTCAGTTCTGGGGTTGCCCAGGAAGTAAGGGAAAAGAGGTTGGCCTATAGAAAATTCAGGAAGACCAAGAGAGAGGTGGATAGAGAAAATTACCTAAGTCTGGTTAGTCAGGCAAGTAAGAAAGTCAGGCAAGCAAAGGCACAGAAGGAGATGCAGATAGCTGAAGGAATTAAGAAGGGGGAGAAGGCTTTCTTTTGCTATACAAGTGAGAAAAGGGACAAGAAGGAAGGGATTGTTAGGCTTAAGAAAGGGGTGGAGTGGGTGGAGGATAATAGGGGAAAATCAGAGATACTAAATGAATACTTCTGTTCTGTCTTAACCAATGAGAAGGACGGACCAGTGCCTTCAGGAGGGAAAAGAGGAGCGGGGAGGAGGGGAACACAGATGTAGTGATAGAGGAGGATAGAGTGAGGGACAGACTGCTGGCATTGAAGAGGTGGACAAATCACCAGGCCCAGAAGGAGTACATCCAAGGGTACTAAAGGAACTGGCTAAGGAGCTGGCAGGGCCACTGGCAAACCTATTTAATAGTTCACTAGAGACAGGCATAGTTCTGCAGGACTAGAGAACAGCACATGTAGTACCGCTCCACAAAAGTGGTCCCAAGGATGACCCGGGGAATTACAGACTAGTCAGTCTGACCTCCATTGTGGGCAAGCTCATGGAGGCCATACTAAATGAAAGGTTGTTGGAATATCTAGAGGAGCATGATCTCCAGGATGTGAGGCAGCATGGGTTCATGGCAGGGGGGGAGATTGTGTCAAACAAATCTGATTGACTTCTTTGACTGTGTCACTAAGACAGTAGACAGGGGCCAAGTGGTAGACATCCTCTATCTTGATTTCAGCAAGGCCTTTGACTCTGTGCCCCACAAAAGGTTGATCAGGAAGTTGGTGGATCTCAGGGTTGGGGAAAAGATGGCCAGATGGGTGGAAAACTGGCTGAAGGACAGAATCCAGAGGGTGGTTGTGAGGGAAGAGTTATCTGGCACAAGACAGGTAACTAGTGGGGTTCCCCAGGGCTCAGTGCCAGGGCCAGTGTTGTTCAATGTCTTCATCAATGACATTGGAGATGGCACTAAGGGCAAAATGTGCCTATTCGTGGATGACATCAAGCTCTGTGGGAGAGTGGACACAGCTGAAGGGATACAGGACCTACAGGAAGATCTGGAAAAACTAGGGAGGTGGTCCAGGATCTGGCAGCTTGGCTTCAATGCCAAGAAATGCAAAGTTATGCATATTGGAACCCAGAATCCTAGGACAGAATACTACCTGGGTGGAGTCTGAGTATCTGCATCAGAGGAGGAGAAGGACCAGGGAGTGATGATCACTAGTGACCTGAAGCACTCCATGTAGTGCAAGAAAGCAGCAGCAAAGGCAAACAAGATGCTAGGATGCATATCTAGGGGGATCAGTAGTAGGAGAGAGGAGGTTATACTGCCCTTGTACAGGTCACTGGTAAGGCTGCATCTAGAGTATGGAGTTCAGTACTGGTGACCAGACCTCAAAAAGGACATTAACTTGCTGGAGCAGGTCCAGAGGAGGGCTAAAAAGATGATAGCTGGTCAGCAGGGTAAGGCATATGAGGAGAGGTTTATTTATTTATTAGCTTTTGGTAACCGTGTAAGTGCATTAGGCATTAGTCCTACCTATTTTCAAGCACAACCTGGGTTTTCAAGCATGACCCGGGCACTGAACATGTACTCCCTGGAAGACAGGAAAGAGAGAAGGGACATGACTGGGACCTTCAAGTAATTGAAAGGGACAAATAAGATTGATAAGGTGAGTTTCTTTAAGCTGAGTGGCAGCCATAACACAAAGGGGCACAGTGTTAAGCTGGAGGGTGGGAGGTTTAGGAGGGAGGTCAGGAAGCACGTCTTCACAGAGAGGGTGGTGAACACTTGGAATGTGCTGCCAGAAGAGGTAATCTCATTGAAGACAGTGGACAGCTTTAAGAGAGGCTGTGACATGTATAGGGGGAGGGTAAGGGTCATGGATAGGAAGGATGGGAGAGGGGGCAGGGACAGTAGCTCAAGCTGTGAACCCTGCAACATAAGCAGACTTGATAGACCAAATGGTCTTCTTCTTCTGGCTTCTTCATATGTTCGTATGTATTAGATGATGCCATAGATATGTGCAGGGCCGAGTGAAATGCAGATAAAACGCTTAAGTGGGAATGCTCAGGATGAAAGTGCAGTGCAAGTAGCAGTTGTCCAGGAAGAAAGAGTCAATGCGAGTGCCAATGTGAGCAAGGTGAATTATGCACCTCAAGCAAATAAATTCAAATGTGAAAAGTGTGGTCATGAGCATGAGATAAATAAATGCCCAGTATACGGACAGTTTTGTAGATTGTGCCACAGGAAAGATCACTTTGCTAGGGTATGTCATGTGGGCAAACGCAGTGAGATCCATGTTGTTATAGAAGATGCTCAGGAGAATGAAAGTACTTTCAGCATTGAAACTGTGACTACCTATAAACCAGAGACTGATATGTTGCATATTATACAATGGGGTCTGTAAATCTGGTAACCTGATTGGTCTGCTGGGGTCTTTACCCATGGATAAAACCCAGCATAACCCACGAGTAAAGTTCCAGCCATTGCAGGTGACTGCTGCACAGCACAAAAAAAAATCACCACCTCATCGCAGTGTCAGCTTTGTCCCCATGATCTCCAAAGCTGTCAAAAAGCAATTCCAAAAAAAGAAGCTCCAAGGTCAGCGCCATCTCGTGATCTCCACAGTTCACTGACTCCCCAATAAGCCACATGTGTTCCCCCATCACTAAACCATAACTTTGAACATGGACTACAGTTGTTTTACATAAAAGAAAAACAATTTTTACTTGCATGACTGCTCACACCTGGCTCATCCAGCGTTGCCAAAGAGATCACTAGCTGCCACCCAGAGTATACAGATTCTCCCTTTATTAATCTCAGAACTGCACTTTTTAAGTAAGAGACCCCAATAGTCCACAAACCCAAAAAACACACAAAACAAAACAGTTTTGTAATCTATCATCCTTGACAACTCCCACAGAGCACCCAGCTCCCTCTCTAGTCTCCACACCATTCTCGCTGTCAGCGCCCTTTCCCACTGTCCACCACATGCACTCTAATTGAGCCCTGATGGTGCCATGCCTCAAACTAACTGCCATCACATTTTTTTAGTGATGGAAAGCTAAGTCAAAGTTTAAAATAATGTTAACAGGCGTTACTTAGCTGAAGCCGAAAGTGCTGGTGATACTGCTCCGCAGCCAGTCACACGCTGCTAAAAATGTCTCTCTTCGATTGCCAGCAACCGCTCGCCCACTTGCCTTTTTCAGGAGCCATTGTGTGCCATATTAAATAATTCCACCTGGTTTTCAGAAGACCTACTGTGTTACAAAATGTGAAGATTTTTTTTAATATAGAAAAGTGTATCATACATTTGACTAGGTGCAACTGGGGATGGAGCCAGAGCAGAGGAGTTCGAGAGAGAAAGGCAGAGAGAAGTGAGCTCGCTGCACTTAAAAAGCTGCAGCAGTCGGGATAAAGCAGTGGGAAGCAAGGGATGGGTCTAATGAGAAGAAGCACTTCTAGAGGGTAGGAGGGCACCTGCTGCTCACATCTTCCTCCTATGTTGGAAATATGGACAGGGGGACCTATATGGTCCATAGGAGAACAATAATATACAGACCTTACACAGTAGTACAACTGGGGACCTAAAGTAGACTGCCAATATGACCACAGTCAGGAAGCTGAGATCCTGGTCCATCAGCTCCTTGAGGACTAGGGATGATTTTTGGTAATGCAGTCTGCTGTTTAAAGTGTCATTTATTTATTTATGGTGCTAAACAGCAATAAATGCAAGTCTGAACTGCTATGTGGGAGCATAAGTCTACCTACCAACAGGGAACTATTTTTTTGGCGCACCAATAAATTCAATAAAAATGATTTAAAGTGGCAAAAAAATTTATTTTTCTATAACGTTTTGTTACAAAAAGTGAAGGAGTACATTGTATAATCGCAATAAACCACACCGTTGTGGTTTATTTCTTAAATATGCCATGCAATGTTGCGTTTGAATTATTGTTATTTTTATGTATACTTGTCCAGGTACATCTTGACCATAAGTTTACCTCAAAGATGTTCTGTCTGGTAAAATATTGATTGGTTGATTGACTGATTGAAATCTAAGTATAAATGGGAAAATGGTGACGTTCAAGTTAGACACAGGAGCACAGTGTAATGTGATACCTTTTCAGATGTATAAAGACACTGTCTGGAGAAACTATTCAAAGGTCATCAGCTAGATTGGTTTCCTATTCATGGCATAAATGTGACGTAAAAGGCAAAGTGATATTGCCATCATGTTTCAAAAGTATTACCTGCTGACATTCAAGTGGTTAATGCAAACGTGACACCAGTGTTGGGCCTGTCTACTTGCTTGGAGATGAAGCTTATAAAGAAACTACTTTCAGTAGTTGCTGCAAATGGAAGTGCAGGGGAAACCACAGAAGGAATACTGGCTGAATGTGCTGATATATTTGAGGAATTGGGATGCTTAGAAGGTGAATACAATATTAAAACAGATAAAAGAGTCAGCCCTGTGATCCACCCCCAGGAAAATACCTTTCGCATTACAAGATAAAGTGAAAACTGAGCTAGAGAACATTAAAAGATTGGGGGTTATTGAGACAGTGGAGAAACCCACAAGCTGGGTCAACTCGATGGTGGTTGTAGAAAAACCAAAGTACGAATTTGTATAGATCCCAGAGATATTAATAGAGCAATTAAAAGGGGACATCACCTAATGCAAACGGTTGAAGAAGTTGCAGCCAAGCTAGCAGGGGTCAAAGTATTCACAGTGTTAGATGCTGGGCATGTCTTCTGGCAGATTAAACTGGATGGGCATAGCTCTGATCTAGTGACTTTTAATACACCTTTTGTGAGGTACAAGTTCAATCGTCTCCCCTTTGGGATTTGCTCAGCACCAGAAGTCTTCCAAAAGAAACTTTCACACATTTTTGAAGGGCTCGAGGGCACAGATGTCATTACGGATGACATCCTAATACGGGGAACTAATGTACAAGAGCACAATGAGAGGTTACAGCATGTTCTACAAAGAGCCAGAGATAAGCATTTGTCTAAATCTAAAGAAATCCTAAATCAAAAGGTTAGAGGTCCAATATATCAAACACAAGTTAAGTAAAAGTGGGTTGTTGTCAGATCCTGAGAAAATTAAAGCAATTACCCAGATGCCTGTTCCCCAAAATAAGACTGTCTTACAAAGACTTATGAGCATGGTAAACTAGCTGGCAAAATTTATTCCAAACCTATCAACTGTAAATAAGCCGTTGAGAGAGTTACTAGAGAAAGAAACAGCATGGCACTGGGAGGAGCGCCACCAACAGGCCTTTCAAGAACTGAAAACAGTTGTTACTAACACCCCCGGTGCTGGTCTACTATGATCTAGGGAAACCTGTTGAATTATCTGTTGATGCATCCTCTGAAAGGCTGGGTGCCTGTCTGCTTCAGGAAGGCAGGCCTGTTGCTTTTGCTTCCAGATCACTTAATAAAGCTGAGAGAAATTATGCACAAATTTAGAAGGAAATGCTAGCTATTGTGTTTGGTTGTTCAAAGTTCCACCAATATATATATATATGGCAGACCCTGGGTCCATGTTGAATTGGACCACAAGCCCCTAGAAAGCCTTTTCAAAAAGACACTGGCCACAGCCCCACCAAGAATTCAACGCACAATGCTAAAACTGGAAAGGTATGATTTGCGGGTACAGTACAAAGCAAGTAAAGAACTTAATATAGCAGATGCCCTGAGTAGGGCTGTGGGAGAAAATTCAGTGCCAGAAACTGAATTAGACAAATGTGAGGTTCACACGGTAGACTGTATGCCAATCAGTGATGAAAAATTGAAATTGTTTCACCGAGAGATGGATAATGATTCAGCACTGGTCAATTTGAGAGACACTGTTTTGAATGGGTGGCCCCAGGAGAAAACATCAGTGCTCCCTGAGATAAGGCAGTACTGGCAGTTCAGAGATGAAATCTCAATAGAAAAAGGACTTTTGCTGAAGGGGGAAGAGACTAATAGTCCCCACATCACTGAGATCAGACATGTTAACCAAATTACACAGCAGTCACTTGGGCATTGAAAAATGCAAGCGCAGAGCCAGAGATCTTTTATTCTGGCCAGGGATGAACAGTCAGATGAGTGACACGGTGGCCATGTGTGGCATTTGCCATCAATTCAGGATACCTAGAGAACTGATGCAGCCACATGAAATACCAGACAGACCTTGGCAAAATGTTGTGGCTGACCTATCTGAATTTGAAAGGGAAAATTATCTGGCAATGGTTGATTACTACTCCAAATAAATTGAGATACCTAAGTTACAAAATACAACAAGCAAAACGGTGATTGACCATATTAAATCACAATGTGCAAGACACAGTATTCCAGAAAAACTTGTAACAGATAACGGACACAATTTGCCTGTATTGAGTTCAGAGACTTTCAATGAAGGTATGAGTTTAAACACATAACATCTTCACCAAGATACCCCCAGAGTAATGGCACGATAGAATGGGACATTCAAACAATAAAGAGACTATTAAAGAAAGCACAAGTGGACCATCAAGACCCTTACTTAGCACTTTTGGAATTGAGAAATAACCCACTGGAGGGTCTAAGATCTCCAGCACTGCTGCTTATGGGCTGCAGAACCAGAACTTTAATGCCTACCAGATCTGAGCTACTCAAACCAAAAGTACCAGAAGCTGAGGAGTGAGCTAGAAGGAAACGCTAGCTATTGTGTTTGGTTGTTCAAAGTTCCACCAATATATATATATCACAATGAAGGGCTCAAGAAAAATATTGATAACATTGTTTATGCTCTTGTTTTTCCAGAACATTCAACATGATTGAAAGCAAAGCAACTGGCCTGTAGTTTGACAAAATAGTGTTATTCCCTCCCTTAAATATGGGAACTATTTTCCCCACCTTCCAAATCTCAGGGAAGCTGGAACTACATAGACTCCTATTGAAACAAGTTCTAGCAAGAGCCGATAGGGCTGTGAAGAGCTACCAAATGACCAAAGTTTTTTCTTGTTGGTTCCTTATAGTGCTGTTTAGTCACAATCAGCAAAAACTGACATGCTGCTAATTCAGTCCTCGTAAATTTATTTAGTCAGAGTAAATGCTGGTGTGCGCATGTGCGCGCACTCCCACAGGGGCACCAGAAGATTGTAAAAGATGGGGGTGCCAAAGATAAAAAGGGCAGCCGGCCTGCCAGCACAGCGGTTGGATTTCTGTCTGTGATTCCGGAGACCCGGGTTTGGGAGTCAGCCCTGGTCGTCGGCGGGCTGGCCAGGGGGAGAAGGCTGCAGTGTCCCATGACAGCTCACCTTCTCCGGGGGGGAGGGTGAGGGATGCAGCTTAGCGTCTGCTGACCCCTGGCGGAGGCCTGGGGTTCAGCAGGACGTTAAGCACATGAAGCATTAGGCTGGTCTCAGATGAAGATCTGAAGCTATGCCGGCACCGAGGGTCTTGGCAGCAAGGGGTAGGATGTCACAGATGTCAGCGGTAGCGCTATGATGTCAGGGGACACTTGACACCCACAGAACACCAGGGAAAAAGCCTGCCAGCCCCGGAGAGATGGAGGTTCAGGGAGCTAGCCCTCACATGCAGCCACCTGCCTGGCCACCCAGGGTCCAACAAAATGCAAGAGTTCGGGGTCCCATCCCGTCCCCGCCTGGGGGGGCAAACCGAGGCTCCATGGGGATCCAGTGATGGACCGAGTAAGGTGGCCTGCAGGGGTAGACTCCATGATCCTCCCGAAGATGCGGGGTTGATAGGGGAGTAGGAGGAAAAACAGAGATTTAAAAAAAAAAAGATAAAAAAAAAACTTGTTGCATTATAAAGGGCACTTTTTCCAAACCACGTTTTTATATACAGTAAATGCATATTTATGATGACGATAGAAATTTTAAAAATACCTTTATACCATATCAAAATATGTATTATAACATGGGTTGCTAAAATACTGTCCTCTGATTCATCCAAACAGGTCACCTGACTGTTGATTAATCTCTGATATATCCCCAGTTGCATGTTCACATGGCTTTATGTCACTATTAATTTTGGTAAAACTCTAACAAAACATTGCCCATGTTATAAGAGAATTAACCCACTGCAAGGTCTGGGTTTACTGAGCATTAATCCACGCCTGGGTGGTTGAAATCACTCGGCTTCGTCTCATGATTCCAATCCCCCCGGCATGGATTAATGCTCAGTAAACCCATACCCTGTTGTGGGTTAATCCCTCCATATTAAGGGTTCAGCTCATGTATAACATAAGTTGTTTTTCAGAGTTAAAAAAGTGAGCCACAAAGATAAGTTATCCTATTAGACAGCAATGAAACACCATCCAATTGTACAGAAAACAGCACTGCAATTAAAAAAAAGAGATAAAACTGTACCATATTGACAATGTTACCTGTAAAATATGCAAACAATGGTTTACGAATTGTATATGATAGCGTAAGCAAGATAGTTTTGCTTAATTTTTTACTGTAATCATGTATTTGCAATATCCATCAGTTAAAAATGCTCCGTGGTGTTACAGAAAATGTCCAGGATGTAGTTCCTTACCATTTAGATAAAATACCTGACATTCCTTATACTCTTAGTTAAAGGAGAACTGTACTGAACCTGTGAGTAATGTTTCCTGTAGAAGCTTTTTTACATATAGTGGGTCCTCTTCTGTTTCTGCCCCATTTTTGCTGGCCTTTTAGTTAACCAATTGGATATTTATGGGTTATACACTGTTGCAAAGTGCCATCTGATAATTGTATGATGTTGTTTATGTCCCCATGAACTTAAGAATTCTAAATTAGAACACAAATGCATTGTACCAACAATGTAAGTTCTTAACAAGATCATACTGTTCTAAAATGGTCAGTGCCAGCAGTGTGTGAATCAGAAACACTCACTGAATTTACCAAAAGGCCAGTTAAGATTTAGCAGTAACAAAATGAAAACTGGTATTTTAAAAAATAATATCTACTTCTACAAAAATGCATGTTTGGCCATTCAAGGCAGTTCTCCTTTGATATATTAACAGCCCGGTCTAAATTGTTCACTATTTATGGGGCCGGCAGTATAGCCTAGAGGTTAGAATAAAGAGCTGTAAATGAGCTTTGTACAGCCAGCATTCAGACATAGGTTCGATTCCCACAACTTCCATGTCCATACTGTGTGGCTCTGATTAAGTCACTTAATCTCACCAGTGTTTCTGGATTGTCCCTAGAAACAAGCATCTGTGCCTAGTTAGCCTTACCTGGTTACCAAAGGAAAATATATATATTTATGCAATAGGAGTGGGCTCAGAAACTCATTGAATAAATAAGAGATATGCAGCGGTTCAGTGTGTGATAATGCATTTATCTTGTACAGTTTCCAGTGACCTCAAGTAACCTCACGAGTGCCGAAGGCACAAGTGAGGTTACGAGGGGTCACTGGAAACTGTACAAAATAAATGCATTATCACACACTGAACCGCTGCATATTCCATTTATGCAATAGGTTTAGATGTTGTGTGAACATTTTGATTTTGGTAGGTGTAAATAATTTGTCAAAAAAGGGAAAAGAAAATTGAATTTTAAGCTGTTTTTTGCTAATTATAAAAAAACTAAATGGTATCTATAAATGAAACACCACTCATTTTGTAGATATTTTTGAGCTGAACATTTTTAGTGCTCACAGTACCATGCTATCATTTTTTGTTTTAAAGTTATTCATATGTGTTTGTCAAAAAAGTGAACAAAAAATTACATTTTCTTCTGTTTTCTTGCTAATTATATACAATATACAAGGTTTATATAAACTAAACATTAATAATTTTGCAGATAATTTTGTGCTGAACAATTTACGTGCTCACAGCACCATGTTATCTTTTTACGTTTTTAAGCTATTCACATTTAAATATGGTTAGTACTGCTTCTGAGGCCGAACATTCTAAATGAATTCTGAAGAGAACTGTGTAGATAAATGAGCTACTGATGTAGTTACTGTGTAGATAAATGGGTGATGATGTAGTTACTATGTGGATAAATAAATTTATCCACATAGTAGCACAGATAAATGGATTTATCAGTGCAGATTTATTCAGACACCTGTTGCATAAATCCAGTTATCTTCTCAGCCATTGAATAAATAAAATTTATCCATATAGTAGCTATGTCACAATCACTCTGGAACTCATTTAGAATGATCAGCCAAAGTAGCAGTACTAATCATATTCAAATGTGAATAACTTTAAAACGAAAAAAGATAGCATGGTAATGTGAGCATAAACGTTGTTCAGCACAAAATTATCTACAAAATGAGTGGTTCTTCATTTATAGATACCTTATAGATTTTTTTATAATTAGCAAAAAAGAGCAGAAAATGTAATTTTTTGTTCACTTTTTTGACAAATATATGCAAAAAAAAAAGATAAACAATCAAAAGCAAATGTCCCTGCACTGATAGGAAGCATCCCTATTTCATAAATGAAATATACGATGATGAGCTGTGAAATAATGATTTATCTACACTTGTACTGTTTGGCCTCAGACATCTCACTCATGGCTTACGCCACTCATGAGTTTACCTGAGGTCAAACAGCACTTGTGTAGATAAATCATTTATCTGACTGCTCACCATTGTATATCCCTTATTTATTAAATTGCATTTATAAACTGTAAACAAACATTAAACTCCAGTACATAGATTCCAGATCCATGCACTAACCAAGGAATACACCAGCCAAGTCTGGGGCTGTCAATATAGCCTTAGAAGTTAAAGTAAAGAGCTTGGTACATCCAGCACACAGACCTGAGTTTGATTCTCACAACCTCCACTTGCACACTGTGTGACTCTGAGCAAGTCAGTTAACCTCCTCAGTGTTCCCAGGTAGCCCCAGAAAACAGGCACCTGTGCCTAGTGGGCCATACCCGGTTACCAAAGAATAATGAAAATAAGTATTTAAATGCTTATGTTCTTTTATCGCTAAAAGGCCACAGTTTAAATATTAGAGTTTGGTGTACGCTGCTTACCGCTCAAATCAGGAACAGACATAAATCAAATACTGCTGCTTTAAGCAACAAACTTAAACCAGATGTGACCCAGAGCCAATAGGCTATAAAGAGCTACCAAATGACCAAAGTTATTTTCTTGTTGGTGCCTTATAATGCTGTTTAGTCACACATGTGCATGTGTGTGTGTGTGTGTGTGTGTGTGTGTGCGCGCGCTAATGGGCCTGCGTGTAACCTGTCCTGCCCATAGGAATACGATATCTAACAACTGCACTTGCAAAGTCTGTAATCTGACACTGCAGTCTGACTTTCAGTTTCAGCAACTGCAATATAATGAGTTAATCCCTGGGATGCAGAAAGAAATAGAATAAATTAGACTGAGCTGGACGGATGATAGAAACAACAGTTTAAAAAGTGTTTTTTGTTAATATCCTGAGAAGTTCGCAGGTACAGTACAGTAGCATTCCCCCCCCCCTTCAATTGCCTTTAACATAGAGCAGCAAATAGCAAAAATCAGAGAGGGAGTGCACTATTTTGCAGCTGTGGAGGAATACTTCCAAATGTCCAAAGAAGGAGTTCCAAGATCAGCCATTTTAGAGCTACAATCTGATCGATGACAGAAGGGCTGTAGGCTCCACCCACAGCCCTAAAAATAGGTTATCATAGGTGCTAAAATGTCTGCTCCCAGTGTTAAGAATCTTGCCTTATTACCGTCCAAACCCCCAGCCTTATTCATCTTCGATTTACTTAGTTCTTTTTCCACATCTTTAATTAACAACTTCTTAAACCTAAAACAAGGTCTGAGTATTTCACCAAAAGAACTCCCTTTTTCTTGATTTACTTCATTTATTATTTCTTGTAAAGAGCTTTCAGACACTTTAATTACAGGATCTTGTGTCTTTAAATCTGGTAGATCAGTAAAATATGTATTCAATATGGCAACTATTTTTATTTGTTCCCCTACCAAAATGTTATTTTCTGTCAACTGTATTGGTGCTCCTGTTTTTATTGGATTTTGAAGATTTTTAACACAGTTCCAAAATGTTTTGGGATCTTTTACTTGATTTATATTTTTCATGTAATATTGTTTTTCATCAGTTTTTTTCATTTATACATTTATTACACCAGTTTTTAAACTTAATCCAATCATCCTCTTGTTTTTTTTTTTCCATAAATGGTTATTTATTCTTATATGAGTTTTGAATTTATCTGTTAACCATAAGACATCTCTCTTGTATACTGTTTTTAAAGTCTTTGGTGTATGATGATTAATTATGACCACTATGGTATCGGTGAAATCCTGGACTGCCAAATTCAAATCTGGGATTAATAGTAGCCTATCCCATCTAATATTCAATAGGCTATTCCTAAAAGCTTCAAGATTAAATCTTTTTAAATTAGTAACCCAATATGTTTCTGTTTTTTGAGGGGGGGATCTGTAAATCTATACTACATTTTATTGGGTAGTGATCTCCTAAATTCAGAGATATCACTTCCCAATACCCAACTTTAATGGCTTATGAAACAAAAAATAAATCAAGAATGGAACCCTGATTTATGTTTTTAGTACATCTTGTTGGACTCTGGATTACTTATTTCATTCCCAAAACCTCCAAACTGTCTCTTAATTTCTGTCCTCTCTCTTGGGTACAGTCTGCATTGAAGCCCCCTGCCAATATCATATTTGTTCCTTTCACTGAGTCCATTAATCCATTTGCCAATATATCAAAGTGTTGTACTTTGGTTCTGGGAAGGGCATATATTACTCTTACTATTAGTTTGACAAATATTAAATCTGCTAGCAAACAGTCCATTCCCTCTAGATGTTCTGACAGACTTATTCTAAATGGACCCATACTGTCTTTAATATAAAACATCCCCCCAATACACACGCGCACACACACACACTATTTTCCTGTCTGCTCTCTGCAACCCATACCCATTTATTTGTACTTCACTATTTTTAATTCCTTGATGTAACCAGGACTCAGATATTGCTAATATATCTGTCTTTTCATCTTCAACCCAGATCCTAAGCTTGGCACTTTTATACACCAGGCTACATACAATCTGACATCAGCTTCCTTATATAGCCAGGCACTTTGATTCTCCCAATCAATTTAAATCATTATTACTATCCTACTGCTCACGTAAATCAGCCTGTACCTGCTTTTAGTTTCTTCCTGCTTCTCTGACCTAGGCATATCATGTTATCTTTTAGGCCTCCTTATGCATGGATCTCTGCCTTGTATTAAAAAAGAATGTACAGTACTCTGTACTCCTGGTTGCATCAGATATGTTCATTGATGCTTTTCATGTGGAGTGCACTCTGGATTTTCTCGACTGTACCTCATTATTGTTATGCTATTGTTATGTTCCACTTGTACTGTGTATTATCCAGGTAATTCCTGAAAATAAACATTTATTGCCTACTGTACTTACTGGTTACCTACCCCAAAACAAAATAAATAAATTGCCTTAGCTTAGATTCCTGGATTCATATGGTGAAGAATTACTTGATAACATTAATGCAAAGAAAAATACGCACCCACTGGCTGCAAGCTGTTCTCATTTGATTCACTTTCTGGTGATGACCTAAAACAAAAGGAGCAAGGTTTAGTAATGAAATTGCTATGATTAGTAACTGACCATTGGGAATGTATGCCCTTGCTAGTCATTAAATATTTATTTCTGATTTTGGGTTGTTTCCTGAGTGTTTGGTGTTAAGTTTTCTGGCCATGTTTCTGAGGAACAACTGTGCTTATGCTAATTAGGTAACTGATTTGCATGTACATTCTAGTCTGATCATACACAGATTCCTGGTTCCTGCCTGCATGTTCGTGTTACTCTTTACAGGCAGTGTTGTGAAATGCAGTACGAATGCCAGATAATATATATCCTAGTTGTAACCCTGGGATCCCTGTGGATCCAAGAAAAGGTATCTCAGTTGCTTCAGCACCTAAGGGTTAACTCCCCTGTCAGTCAAGGGAATGTGCACCATGGTTGGAGGTGCTTTCTGTAGCAGCGCGTGTGCTGAGCTGCAGTGCAGCAAGAGTGCTCTCTTTGAAGAGAGCCCCAGAGAGAGGCACTCCCTGCATCCCTCTTGGCCCTGAAAACCAACTGTTATTCTAGAAGAAGGAGAACTGTTACCCACTAGTGAAGTGGTGGAGACAGTTTCTACTCTGGTCCCAGATGGGGGATGAAGTGAACTACCAATAGATACTCCCGTAGGTACACTACTTGTGAGTACTCAGGAAAATCAGTTGTTCAGAACATCAGAATGAAATCCTAAATGATCTGAGCCAGTGGACATTTTAGACATTAAGTAACATATATTATGATATACTTTCTCATTGCTGACACTTAGATTTTGGAAATTCCAAATATTCTTCCATGGGTTTGTTTGGTGGGTGGGCCCAGCAGACTCTCTGTTCCAGGTCCAATACATATAGAAGACACAGGCTCAACTGAAGTAATATGTTGACTATTTTGGGATCTATGGAGTGTGGATACTTGGATGGATGGATGGATGGATGGATGGATGGATATCTCCTAGCACCCCATAAATAGACACTCAACCATTTTTTACATCATATTATTTTTAGTTGAAAACCCACATTTTAGGATTGCTTCCCCTCTCTTACATTTTTTGATGTTGGTGGTTGTTTTACCTGCTTCCTTTCTTAGTAAAACTGAAATGCATAATAATGGTGTAGTTTTACCCAACCTTGTTTTGTTTCAAAACCTTGATCTACTCTTATTGCATACTTCCTGAACATTAGGAACACCACCAAGCAGTGCAGCCTCTCATGATGCAATAGTATCCTCTCCTCCCACTGCATCATAAGTGGCTAGAGGGTGTTGGGAGTGTTCCCAAGTCCAGGAAAGATGCACTGGGAGTTGATCAAGGACTGTAAACAAACATATTTTTGTGTAGTAACACCAGTATAGAGGACCGCCTATTTTCCACTTTTACAAAGGGAAAAATTAATCAAAATCAAACTGACAGTGCATCAACAAATTCTAGAACATGACAGCAATCATCAAATGTGTTTTTTAACCTAGGGACACTTTGAGTCCTAAAGGTGGTTGGCAGTGTCCCTTCAACTGAGAGTGTGACTCCCCTGGGGAGTCCATCCCGAATGCAGGGCCCCTCCTTTGCCAGAGCAGATGCTTAGCATTTCAGTAATTATAACTGGGAATACCAGATGTGAAGTTACCTAGCTATGCTGAAAGGCACCTCACAGAGTGTCTGATCTTCTTGTTGGAGCTCACTCTACCTGGGAGATGGGTGGAGGTTTTGGGCAACTCCATCTACTTGCCCAAGTGATTGTACCCCTGGAACTTTTCTTTGTGGAGGCTGGGAAAGTGAAAGGGGGTAGTCAGAGACCTGTCTGTGCTGCAGTCCCCTGGGAGGAACTAGACACCCTGTAAGCCCAGAGATGAGATCTATGGCTAAAGGTTACAAGTATGAGTATGCGTTATTGTGCATTTTACAACGGGGTCCAATTTTCCTGCATTTTTATTGGCAAATCATTATATTTACCCATGGGTAAATCCCACAGTGACCCACATGTAAAGATCCAGGAACAAGAACAATCTGATCACAAAAAAGCAAAACAACAAAAATCACTGCCTTCAAGTTTTTCAGCTCAACATCACCACCATCTTGAAATACTGGCACCATGAAAATGAGTGATCTGAAGTTAACTGTTTATCACATTACACTAAGATCCCAAGGCAACTTTGTTTACTGTACAAAACACTTCCCAAACCAACTTTCTATACCATTAAAACTTTTTTAGTACGTCCTCAAAATTCACTATCACTGCTCACACCTGTATTGCTCGCTCACTAGTGGCTCCATCCCAGCGCTCTGCACATTATCATCACCTGTCTACTGCATCTCATGGCAAACATATCAGCACTTACTTTTATTTACAACAGCTTCAAATTGAGCTTATCCTTTCAGAAGCTTCTCACACCATGCACCATGGTGGAATTCGGGAGCCAGTTGCACTATGCTGAACAACAGGACCTGATCTGTTAGCAGCTCATACCAGGCTATATTACATTTTATTTTTTATTCTTTTGATAACCGGGTAAGGCCCACTAGGCACACGTGCCCATTTTCAGGGGCAACCAGGGAGCACTGGGGTGGTTAAGTGACTTGCTCAGAGTCACACAGTATGCAAATGGAGGTTGTGGGAATTAAACCCAGGACTGCTGGGTGTACCAAGCTCACTCACAGCTCATTACTCTAATCTCTAGGCTATACTGCCAGGCCAACACAGACAATACAGAGTTAAAAAAACAGTCTAAAATAAGATGCCTGCATGACCAGAACACCGAAAAGGGGACAAAAAATAAATAGGCCAGCATCTGGCCAGCAACAAGGCACTTGTTAAGATCAGAGGAAGGATATTACAATGAAAAATCAATACAAACTGCTTAAAAGTAAAAATGAAACCTTTTTTAAAAAACTTTATTTTAAATATATATGCAAAGGAGAGCCACTGTACATAATCTGATCACAACAGATCAAGACATTTCCTGTATATTTTAGTCTTCAGATAGTTTTTAGAGTCCTCAGCATGTTATATAGAACATAAATTCACTCAGATAACCAAAAACATTTTAACCGCTGGGCTAAAAAACAGTAACTGGGGCTATTTATTTCCAGATTTTATCACAGTTAACACTATCTTATACTTGTTACTGTGGAATGTGAAGAAAGACTATTCTAAGGGGATTGGCTCTTTTATTTTTACACTTTCCCTTTTTCTCCCTCTCCCCTTTTTCTTCCCACCCCCTACACAGCTTCTCAGGGTTAGAGTCCCATAACTGCTGTGTCTGGATATAATACCTTGTCTGCCATATCTCAAGAAATTTTGGAAGTCAGAGCTGCAAGGAGGCAGTAATCCTTTCCATGGTTTCTAATTCAGGTACTTTGGCTTTCCACATCTCCAATGTGGGAGGGTTCAGAGGCAACCATTTCAGGTTAATGCCTTTAAGGGCAGCTATCCTTAACAATTAAATCAATCTTCATCTGTGTCTGGGACCTTTTGTGAATGTTGGGAGGCCAAGAATCATATTCTGGTACGTATCTGGAAATTCTGTAGACCCCAATGAACTTTTTTATTACTTTTTTAAAATTTGTTTGTAATAGATCATTGTATAATCACACTAGTCCACTCCAGGGTGTGGGTTATGGTGGGATTTATCCACTTCTGGTGTGGTTTAGTCACTTGGCTTGTGGCTTCATGACCAAACCATACCCTGTTGTGGGTTATTGCTTCGTTATATGAAGAGGACCACTGCATTTCCAGCTGGGGCATCCATTACATTATTGCTATAAAAACTTAAAGACACTGAATAAAGGCTAGCCTTTCACTCTACCAGTGTTTGTGGACATTACTGTGTGTTTCATCTGGGTTTCGTGATGATTCACGCCTTTGTACTATGTGGATACTACATCCCCAGATCTGGAGTAAATATAAATGTTTGTGATGGGCACTGTATCTTAAGACCATACAAGCTGCAAACTCCTAACAAGTGAGGGGCCACAGAGGTATACAATGTTTCAGAATGTCCCCCTTCTCCCACCATGTATATCTTAGCTTCTGCACCCACAAGTCAAGAATGGATTGTGTCACTTAGGTATTATCAGGTGCTGATGTGGTCTCATATACATAAGCTACTTCTCTCTCACCCTTTGCCCCCCCAACTAACTTAGGCTGTTAATACACAGGCATTAATGAATGAAATTATTAAACTGTTTCTGGCCGAGCAGAAAAGATGCTCATAGATTCTTTGGCAGAGACCTCAAGGCAAATGCTAAGCAGCGGTAAATGTTCCTGTAGGTCACAGAGCAAACAGCGACTGAAGCAACTGCAGTCAATCCGCAGCCATGAGCAGATACTTTCAGTATAACCTTTTTCCAAAGAAGAAAAAAGGACTTTACCAGGTACAAGGAAAAACAGTGTGAGAAAGAATGGGGAGAGTGCCGAATGAGAATAAGGAAAACCAAAACAGTGATCAGGGAAGCAAAAACAGACACAGAGCTGTGTATTACAGGGGAAGTTAAGGGTGGGGGAAAAATACATTAGGGGAAAAAAGAAAGAAGGGAGGGAGAACTGTTAGGCTATCTGAGGGAGGCAGGGTACTAGAGAAGGATGGACATGAAGCAACTGTCCTTAACAATTACTTCTGCTATGCATTTACAAGAGAAGATAGTGGTCCTCCTTCAGAGACTGGCATTAAGGCGGCTGGAGGGGAATCCTGGAAATGAATCAGCAGGTATATACCAGTGAAAGGGTCCAGAAAGGGCTAGCAGCCCTAGAGATAAATAAGGCCAGAGGACCAGATGGGCTGTATCTGAGGGTGCTCAAGGAATTAGCATGAGAACTAGTTGAACCCCTGGTAGGGCTATTCAGTAACTCACTTCAGACAGAGGTAGTTCCAAAAGACTGAAGGGTAATGGATGTAGTCCTGCTCCATGGGGGGGGGGACAAGGAGCAACCAGGTAACTGCAGACCTGTCAGTCTTACCTCTGTTGTGGGTAAACCAATGGAGGCACTAGTCAAAGAGGACCCCGTGGACTATCTGGAGAGCAATGGACTCCAGGACAGTTAGCATGGGTTCATGGCAGGAGGCCTTTTTAGATCAGCCTGATAGTATTCTTTGACTGGGTAACAAGGGTAGTGGAAAGGGCCACACTGTGGATTTACTCTACTTCAATTTCAGTAAGGCTTTCGACTCAGTGCCTTAAAGAAAACTACTGAAGAAGCTAGAAAATCTGGGTGCAGCAAATGACACAAATGGATGGTTGGTTTGAAGTGAGACAGCAGAGTGTTCTAGTTAACAGAGTCAAATCAGAAGAGAGGAAGGTCACAATTGGGGCGCCACTGGGATCGGTCCTGCATCTTGTCCTTTTCAATATGTTCATCAATGACATAAGAGAAGAAATCCAGGGCAGCATGTGTCTCTTCCCAGAGGACATGAAGCTCTGTGGTACGGTAGACAGTGAGGAGGGGATTAGGGAGATGGAGAGGGATCTGTACAGGCTGGAGAGGTGGTCCAAAGTTTGGTTGTTGAAGCTCAACACTAAAAAGTGTAAGGTGATGCGCACAGAGAACAAGAACCCCAAGAAAGAGTAGTGGATGGGAGGGGTAGAGCTGGGCACTACCTCTGAGGAAAGAGACCTAGGAGTCACAGTTAGTCACTCTCTAAAACAATCAAGCCAGTGTAGCTAGGCATACAGTAAGGCAATCAGGATGCTGAGGTATATAGGAAGGAAAACTGACAGTAGAAGAAAAGAGGTGTTACTACCTCTGTATAGATTACTGGTGCGGCCTCACCTGGAGTACTGCACCCAGTTCTGGAGTCCTCGCCTGAGAAAAGATAAGGACAGGCTGGAGACAGGGCAATGTAGGGTGACCAAAATGATTCAGAGCCAGCAAGGCAGGACTTATGGGGATTGGCTCAAGGCACTGAACATGTACTCACTGTAGGCTAGGCGAGAGGGGAGATATGATAGATACATTCAAGTTCCAGAAAGGAATAAACAAGGTAAACTGTGAGGATCTATGTAGCAGGAGTATAGGATCAAGAACACAGGGGCATGAGTGGAAACTGTTGGGGTGGAGGTTCAAGAGGGTCATAAGAAAATTCTTGTTTTACAGAAAGTGTGGTTGAGTCATGGAACAGTCTACCAGCTGATGTGGTGGGCACCAAAACCATTAATGGTTTCAAGCACGGCTAGAACAGAGGGTTCTATGTGATAACGGTGACTACAAAAGAGCACCAACAAGGTTAGTGAATGAAAAATAGCAGCAAGCAATACAGCAAAGAGCACTATAGTATGCTCCGAACTCAGTCCACAGCTGTACTTGCTTTTTCTAAGGGGGGGCTCTGTCCCCACACCCCAATAATTAAGTTAACTACCTTCGGGAGGGATGAAATTTAGGGACAGAGACAAATTTGGGAGGGGGATACAGTAAAGGGGGACACAAGTCAGGGAGGGAAGAAGGTTGGGGGGGTGCAATCAAAGCGCCCCCCCCCCCAGGGCTGAAGGGGAACAAAGTTGGGAGGGAGGACGGAAGAGGAACTAAACAAAACTAGACAAAAAAAAATCATCACAGCCCGTATCGAACCCAGGTCTGCCAGATACAGAGGCAGTGACTGTAACATCTACACTACATGCCCAGTTCAGAACTGGCCTGACAAACAACAACCTACATGCTTCATACACAAAGTACCTGTATGGCTCCCTGCCAAAATGAAAGCATTGACTGTAACATGGGCTGCTAAAACACTGCAGCCAGTTTCACATTCACTGTTTTAACCTCACCCAAATTGACTCACTATAATTCACTCTCTCTCAAATCACGGGATACTGGAACAGAGTGAAGGGCTTAGTGGTTGCTCAGGGTGGTAGCAATAAGACAGGGAGCATAGGATGGATAGCGTGGGCTAGAACCCTGTTTGGAAAATAGGTGTTACTGGCAGACTGGATGGACCATTGGTCGTTTCCTGCCTTCATTGTCTATGTTTTCAAATATAATTCTTCTGAGTGTTTTTTTCTTCGTCATTATCTTCTGTCATGAAAACCAGCTGAGCCTGGGGGGCAGTGCTCTTGAAAATAAACAGTCTGCATTCACTTAGTCCCAATTCGCCAACAGATCTCATTTCTCTAAAACAGAATTGTGGTCAAAAATTGTAGGTATCATTTGGTTAACATAGAAACATAGACTTTGACAGCAGATAAGGACCACTTGGCCCACCTAGCCTGCCCATTTCCCTACCTATTGGATAAGCTGCAGATCCTAGTTAACCAACAGCCTACTTCCTCCTATCCCCCACTAGAATTGCCTTATGTCTGTCCCATGCATTCTTGAATTCCCTCACTGTTTTTGACCCCACAACCTCCTCAGGAAGGTCATTCCATGCATTCACAACCCTCTCCGTGAAAACTACTTCCTCATGTTGCCCCTGAGCTGTCCCCTCTATCTTCAAATTGTGCCCCTTGTTCTTGCACATCTCTTTTCTGAAAGATACTACCCTCTTGGACTTTGCTGATTCCCTTGACGTACTTGAAAGTTTCTATCATGTCCCCTCTCTCCCTCCTTTGCTCGAGGGTGTACATATTATGCTCCTTTAGTCTCTCTTCGTATGGCTTCTGATGCAGACCCTGCACCATTTTAGTTGCCCTCCTCTGGACTGCCTCCATCCTGTCTATGTCCTTGCAGAGATGGGTTCTCCAGAATTGCAAGCAGTACCCCAGATGGGGTCTCACCAACTGCCTGTATAGAGGGATAACAACTTCCTGTTTTCCACTGGTGATGCCTCTCCTCATGCATCCCAGTATCCCCCCCCCAGCCCTCCTTACTGTCTTCTCACATTGCTTGCCTACCTTTAAGTCATCTGGTATGACTACCCCCCAGGTCCCTTTCCATTTTGTTGTTACTAGTAACCCCCCATTGTGTACTCTTCCCTGGGTTTTGTTTCCAGATGAATTACTTTGCACTTCTTTGTGCTGAATCTAAGCTACCATACTTTTGACCATTCTTCCAACCCTGCCAAGTCCCTTCTCATCCTTTCCATCCCCCACCCTTGTGTATGCACCCTGTTGCAGATCATTATGTTGTCTGCAAAGTGGCATTATTTTCCTTCCAGTTCCACTTCTTTTTAAAAAGTAATATTGACTTTACTGTGAGAAGGTTTGCGATCAGTGCATTAAATTATGATGTACTGTATACACCAAGGCATTTTTATTCTGAACCCGTATGTTCCTGCTTCTTGTCTGCGTCCATGTCTTTTTTACTAGGCAGCATTGCAAAATTCCCTGGCATCTGTTTAAGGCAGCTAGACAGACTGCAAATGCTTCACTCCCTGCTTGTTTGATGAAGTCCTGGAAAACTTACTACTGCTTTGCTTTTGCCTCAGGGTCCCTGCCACAGTCTCTGAACATCTTTTCTGACTGGCAAGGACAGTTTTAAAGTTAAATGCACTCTTATACTGGTAAAAAAGTCACCAAACAAACAATATTTCAGTTGTCAAATACTCTATTGCAATCGCATATGGCGATAGCAAAATCGAAAGTGCAAATGGCTACAAAAGTACAAGTGCAAAAATAAAACAGCACATCTAAACAGTGGCCACTTACACCACCCAGTGTGGCCCTAATGGCCCAGTGCTTTTCTCATAAGGAGCTTTGTCGGGAGTCCCTTTTTGATTTTACTACCAGTAAGAGGCAATAAAGTGTTTGGCAACTGAAGTACTTTTTGTCCAGTGACCCATTTTTCCTCCTGTAAAAGAATCTGTTTAGCTTTGTGTTGTTTGGGATTTCTTCATGGTGCGTCGCTCCTATATTTGCTGTGCCCAGCACCATCTGCACAATTTCTGAGCTGGGAATTGGGCAGGAAAGTTTTACTAATCTCATGCATTCATACTTGCATGGCAACAGTCTAGCTTTGTGGGACAGGTGTGAGTGGGCAGGGGAAGGGAGAACAAATGGTGGGTGATAAGTAACTTATGTACGTGCTAACAAGTGAGAACACATCAACACCTGATAATACCTAGAAGACACAATCTATCCACTGACTGACTGACTGACTGATAGGGGTTGGGGCATCCATTCCGGCAGGTCAGGGAGCTGTTCCAGTTGGTTGAGGGCATTCTGGGGAACAAGACATCCATCCAGTATATCAAGAGGCCATTCCAGTGATCAGGTGGTATTCTATATAGATGCAGATTCTGGTTCTGAAGGTAATTTGGCATTACAGTTTTCATCCACACCCTATTCAGAACAGCTCACTGTGAGCATTTGGCAGACAAAAAAGCTGCCCAGCACAGTACGAATGAGAGGGAGGAAAAAAAAGTGCACTGTTGAATAGTGAGGTATAAAAAAATACTATTAGCATAACAAGGATTAGGGAAAAACTTATGACTTACCAACAGGAATGGAGCATTTTGTGAAATAACAATTGCAAAAGCAGTGTTGTTTACATTTGAACTGACAGAACGTCTGGTTTTACTACTTGTCAGTTGGTCTGTACCTAACAAATGTCTGAAGCTTTGGTTGTATTAGTTTCTGTACTGTAATGTTTTGTTCACACACTCTGTGTAAGCCTTGATGCACTGTATACTCTGTCTGCATTGGTTTTTCCTTCCCTCTAGGTACTTGTGACTAACCCCGGGTCGCCCCTGAAAAAGGGACCGCAAGGTTCCAGTGGGCCTACCCGGTTACCAAAATTTAAATAAATAAATAAATCTGGTGACCATGTTGAGAGTGCGGCATGCTCCCTCCCCAATTATAATATGATCAGGCTGGACTGCCCTAGCCCTAAACTTAGGGGAGGACTCCCTCTTAAACTACATTTTTCTCAGGTCTCTGCACATTCTTTCCACCCCTCTCTGGAGTGTCCACCCTATTATTGCAGATTCTGGTGTCAACCGCAAAGAATCAGACCTTCCCTTCCAGCTCATCTGCAATGTCACTTATAGACATTAAAGAGCACTGGTCTCAGTACAGAGCCCTGTGGCACCCTGCTGGTCACCCTCTTTCTCCGGTGACCTCGTATACCACCACCCTCTGTCACCTATCCCTTAACCGTGTTTACCACCTTTGGACCCACCCTGAGCAGCCCAGTTTGCTCATGGGCCTCCTATGTAAAGCAATGTCGAAAGCCTTACTAAAATCTAAGCAGGCACGTCCACCACCCCACCCTGATCTATTTCCTGGTCACCCTGTCAAAAAAAACCTACTAGATTCATCTGATATGACTTCCACCCCTGCCTCCCCTCCCTGCCCTTTGTGAATCCATGTTGCCTTGGGTCTTGTAACCGCTGGATTCGAGATACTCCACAATCTTTTCCTTTAGAAGTGACTCCATTAGCTTCCGCACCATCAATGTCAGGCTTACTGGCCTATAGTTGCCAGCTTCCTCTCTGCTACCACTTTTGTGAAGCGTGACTACATGTGCCCTCTTCCAGTCTTCTGGAACCATCCCTGCTTGCAGAGAGTTGTTAAAAAGAACTGTCATAGGTGCAGCCAGTGCCTCCCTGAGATCCCTCAGTACTCTTAGAAGTACCACATCTGGGCCCATAGCTTTGTCTACTTACAGATTTGCAAGTCCCTTCTGGACTCTCTCCTCTGTATAGGGACTTGTTCTACCTCCCCCTCTCCAGTGCCCCTATTTATTTTATGTGGCCCATCTCCTTTCTTTTCCTCTGTGAAGACTGAACAAAAGTATTTGTTCAGGATATCTGCTTCTTCCTGATCTTCCTCTGCACAGTCCCTACCTGTCTTTCTTTTTTTTTTTTGGTGCCGCTAGCCCCCGACCCTCAGTCCTAAACTCCAGACATCTAGCACCCCATCGTGTTTATCCTCCATTCCAGTCTGGCTTACCTCGCAAGGCGGGCCACTGAGATGACCCCTCTCCAGCAGAGACACATCCAGGTTATTGGCTATATCACCATGACTGACAGGACTCCCTAGGGTTACCCCCCCCCGGGTGGGCCGTGGGGGTGGCCATCCAATGAAGCACAGTCCTGGTGGGGGTTGGGCACATCGGGGGTCAGGTGACACCGGGAGGCAGGCATCATCAGGGGGACAAGCAGCATTTTTTGTAATGTTTGTGAACCCCTGAGAGGTGTGATGTGCAATGATACAAGGTGAGTCTGTCACTCCTCTCAACAACTCAGCACTGGTAGTGGTGGTTCCCCCAGCCTCTGCTAGGGGTCCGTAGTATGCTGGACACCCCCCTAGAGAAGGCGAGCTGTTCCTAGATGCTTCAGCCTTCTGCCCCTGTCCGGCCCGCCGACTCCTGGGTCTGTGCCCAAACACGGAATATCAATGCCACACAGACGCCTTACCAGCTGCGGTGAGCGGACCAACTATGTCTTTTCTTAACCTCACAATCCCTCCCTACTTTTTCTCATTTCACTTATGTACCTAAAAACGCTCTGTCCCCTTTCGTTATGCCCTGGACTGCTCTTTCCTCAGTTTGCATCTTTGTATTCTTCGTCACTTTCCCTGTCTCCCTCTGCTTCTCCTGATACACCTCCCTGTCCTCCTTCCTCTTAATCTCTTTATACCTCCTGAAAGATACCCTTTTAGACTTTATAATTTCAGCCACTTCCTTCTAGAACCATAGCAGTCTCTTTTCACTCATATTTTTGCTCACTCCCATTGAACAGAGGTTTGCTGACTTCCCCTTCCTCTATGAAGGCCAAACAAAAATATTTGTTTAGGTTATCTTTTTTTCCTCATCCTCCTCCTCTGCATAGCCCTACCCCCCCCCACTCTCCTTAACCTCGCAATCCCCTCAGTCTTTGCCTTTGCACTCCTCACTGCTTTCCCTGCCTCCCTCTGCTTCTCCTGATACATCTAAATGTCCTCCTTCCTCTGCATCTTTTTTTACCTCTTGAAAGATACCGTTTTAGCCTTTACCTTTTCGGCCACTTCCTTCAAGAACCATAGTGGTCTCTTTTTCCTCTTGTTTTGCTCACTCCTTTTGTGCAGAGGTTTGTTGCCTTCACTATCCCTTCCCTTAGCTCAGCCCATTGTTCTTCCACCCCACCCAGGTTATACCCCCCTGCTAGGCCATCTCTGAGATATTCGCCCATTTTTTTTTATCTACCCTCCTGAAGTCCAGGATCCTGATCCTTGTGTAGTTTGCTTCCACTGCCATCTGTATCCTTATGTTGAATCACATTCTGTGGTGATTGCTGGTACCCAGGTGTCCTCCCACCTTGATTTCTGAAATACTGTCCCTGTTAGTGAGCACCAGGTCCAGTAGAGCCCCATCACAAGTGGAATCCCAGACTAGTTGCCTGAGAAAAAGTTATGACTGGGAGGCTCCAATGTACATCTGGTAGAATGAAGTCTCCCACCAGCAGCATCTCCCCTTTCTCTGCCATTGTGCCAGTGGCTTCCATCAGTCCCGTATCTAAAATCTCCCCCTGTGTTGGAGGTCTGTAGATCATGCCAGTGCGAATAGTGGTTCAGTTTCCCATCTCCAGGGTGACCCACAGTAACTCCAACCCCTCCATTCCCCCCAAGTCACTGTGCCTCCATAAGGGCCCATGTGGTCCATCCAATCTGCCCTTTTTGTTGCATTGCTTAAACTGTAGACTCCTCCAGGTCTATGACACTTTCTCTGCCGTCCCCTTATCTATCCCTTATGACCCCATTGTGATTATCCCAGGCTTTTTTGAATCCCACCACTATTTTTACTCCCACAACCTCCGCTGAAAGACTGTTCCAGGCATCCACCACCCTTTCTGTGAAGAATTATTTCCTCACATCTCTCCTAAACCTACCCCCTCCAGCTTCATATTGTGGCCCCTTGTTCTGGAGCACCCTTCCCTCTGGAAAATACCTCACACTTGTACCTTATTCACCCCCATGAGGTATTAAAAGGTCTCAATCATATCTCCTCTCCCTCCTCTCTGCCAGGGTGCACATGTTTAATTCCTTTAGCCTTTACTCATATGGCATTTGATGTAGACCCTGTATCACCTTGGTAGTCCTCCTTTGGATGGCCTCCATCCTGTCTATGTCCTTCTTGAGATGTGGCCTCCAAAAATGGACACAGTACTCCAGGTTTGGATCTTACTAAAGATCTATATAGTGGCAACACCACTTCCCTCTTCCTACTGATAATACCCTTACCTATACATCCTAGCATCCCACTAGCTCTCCTGATTGCTTTGTCGCACTGCCTGGCCACCTTCAGGTCATCTGATATGATTACCTCAGGTCTTTTTCCTGCTTGGTCGCTGCTAGTATCTTGCCTCCCATTTTGTACTGCACCCCCGGGTTTCTGTGACCCAAGTGCATTATTTTGCACTTTTTTGCATTAAACCTTAGCTGCCAAACCTCTGACCACTCCTCTAGTCATTTCAAGTCTCTCTCTCTCCATCCTTTGCACCCCCTCCAGAGTGTCCACCCTGTTGCAGATCTTGGTGTCATCCACAAAGAGGCAGACCTTCCCTTCCAGTTCCTCTGCTATGTCACTAATGAAGACATTAAAGAGGACTGGCCCCAGTACTGATCCCTGTGCTACCACTGGTCACTCTCACCTCCCAAGAGCAAACTCCATTAACAACCACCCTCTGCCTCCTATCCCCCAACCAGTTTCTTACCCAGCTTACCTCCTTATTGCCCACCCCCATATTACCCAACTTGTTTACCAGCCTTCTATGTGGAATAGTGTCAAGGGCCTTGCTGAAGTCCAAGTAGGCCACATCCACCTCCCCCTCCCAATTTAACACTTTGGTTACCCAGTCAAAAAAATCTATCTGATTTGTTTGGCATGATCTCCCCTCTGTAAAGACATGCTGCCTCAGGTCCTGCAGTGCACTGGATTCCAGGTGTTCCACAATTCTTTCCTTTAATAGTGTTTCCACCAGTTTCCCTACTACAGATGTCAGGCTGACAGGCCTGTAATTTCCCAACTCCTCCTTGTTACCACTTTTGTGAAGTGGGACTACATCCGCCCTTCTCCAGTCCTCCGAGACCACTCCGGCCTCCAGTGAACTGTTAAACAAGTCTGTCATGGGTGCAGCTAGCAACTCCCTGAGTTCCTTTAACACTCATGGATGCACCCTGTCTGGCCCCATGGCTTTGTCCACCCTCAGAATAGCAAGTGCTTCTCTGACCCTCTCCTCAGAAAAGGGAATGGTGTCCATTTCCCTCCACCCCAATCTCTTGGTGCTTATTTGTGGTCCTTCCCCTTTCCCCCTCAGCTGTGAAAACTGATATTTGCCTTTACTTGATCCTCCTCAGTATAGCCCCCTGCCTCCTTTATTAACTGTGCAATCCCCCCTTGGTCTTCCTTTTCTTGCTGATATACCTGAAAAATGTCTTGTACCCCTTTGATACTGTCTGGGCTATTCTTTCTTCAGCTTGCACTTTTGCACTCCTTACTGCCTTCCTCCATTTCCCCAGATACACTTCTCTATCCTCTTGTCTCTAGGTCTCCTTATACCTTCTGAATGCCACAGTTTTTGCCCTCACCTTTTCTGCCACTTCCTTTGAGAACCATAATGGTCTCCTACTCCTTCTGCTTTTGCTTATTTGCCTGATGAACAAGTTTGTAGCTTTTACTATGCTCTCTTTTATTCTGAGCCATCCTCCCCCAACAACTCCCCCGCCAGGTCTTCTCGGATGCATTCCAGTATCTTTGTAAAGTCAGCCTTTCTGAAATCCAGGACCCTCACCCTTGTGCAGCTGAATTCCGCTGTTCTTATATTAAGCTATACTGTGCGACGGTCACTGGTCCCCAGATGACTCCTGACTCTGATGTCTGCTATACTGTCCCCATTCATAAGTACCAGGTCCAGTATTGCCCCACCCAAGTGGGTTCACTGACCAGCTGCCTGTGGAATGCCCTCTGCAGGGAGCCCAAGATGTCTCTGCTCCTAGCTGATACTGCAGCAGGTAGGCTCCACTCAACATCTGACAGATTAAATTCCCCTTCCAGGACCACCTCCCCCTTCTTAGCCATTTTGCCTATGTCTTCCAAAATCCCTTTGTCTATGTCCTCTCCCTGTATCAGAGGCTTGTATACCACCCCCACACGAATAGTGGCTTCATTTCCAGACTCGAAGTTGACCCACAACATCTCGACCCCCCCCACACTCCCTGTGCCTCCGATGCTTTGATGTTTTCCTTAACATAAAGCACCACTCCCCCACCTTTTCTTTCTATCCTGTCTGTTCTAAACATTACGCAGCCAGTTATGAGCATTTCCCAATCGTGGTTGTTTGTGCACCATGTTTCAGTGATGGCCACAATATCCAGGTCTGCCTCAGCCATGGTGGCCTCCAGGTCTGGTATCTTATTTCCCAGACTTCTAGCATTAGCTCACATGGCTGTCCAGATTTTGCTAATCCTACTCTTGTCCCTTCTCATGTTGTCAAGTCATTCCCCCTTCTTCTCCTTTGTACACTGCCTGCTTATCTTTCCCCTTTCCTCCCATGCTGATCCCTTGTACCCTTGATTGTCCTTTATATTGGTGGGAATCTTTTCCCCCAGAAATTCTCTGCCCTCATCACAGCCTGAGGGGGACAGTTTCTGTCACCTCTTTGCCATCTGCCACCCCCCTTTGGCTGTCTTTCCTGAACTGAGTGTAGCCTGGTATGGCCATGTCCCAGTCATGGTTTCCTGTGCACCATGACTCAGTAATGGTCACAGTATCCAGATCTGCCTCCGTCATGATGGTCTCTAGATCTGGAAGTTTATTTCCTAGACTCCTTATGTTTGCACATATGGCCTTTCACATTTTGTTGCCACTCTGCCTGCTACCCCCTTGTTTTCTTTTTGCCCTGTCTCCTTTTCCCCTCTTTTTTACAGCTCGTGTTCCCATCCCTTTTCGTTTCAACCATACTGCTTTTTTCTTTGTTTTGCACCCTGGGGGATTTACTTCCCCTCAAGTCCTCCCTTCCCTCTGCTTGAGTGTGTTGGGGGGGCAGTTTATGCCCCCTGATTTCTTCCACCGCCCCCTCAGCTAGTTTAAATATTTATCAAAGAAACAGATCATCCATTGAGGACTGTGATTCCCTTCCCAGATGGATGCAGACTATCATCCCTGTATAGGCCCTTATCCCTCTGGGATGGACCCCAGTCCCCAATGTAGCTGAACCCCTCCTCTCTACACCATTCATACAACTACAAGGTGAAGCTCCTGGTGCAGAGATCCCTATTTTCCCCCATGCCACAGACAGGTAGCACCTCAGTGAAAGCCACTAAATGCACTACTTGCCTAAGACCCTTCCCCAACTCCCTAAGATCTCCCTGCAAAATCCCAGCCCCATACCTAGCAGGGTCATTTGTCCCCTGGTAGACAATGCCATCCAGCTCCCTCTCTTGCCCCACCACCCTAAAGATCCCTGGGATCCACTTTCAATGCCTTCAAGCAGAAGTGCCACGTAGGCACCTCACCTCCCTCTTTCCCTCCCTTTTTGTTCCCAGATCTACCCCCGATAATCAAGTCCCCAACCAGAAGTTGCTTCCTCCTCTGCTGGGGTCCTCTCCCTCCTACCTTGGGGTCTCCTCTAGGGAGAACCCCCACATTCTCCCTGGCCACTATCATGGGTGCCTCCTCCTCCCAGCAGTCCTATCCCACAAGAGCAACAAATGAGTGCCATAGTGGCGCTGGCTGAGGAATGTGTTCCTGACCCAGCACCCCACCCTCTCAGAGCCCACCACAGTCCAGCCAGCCATCATCCTTGACATCCTATGGGGCAGTGGTGGTAGACTCGGTGGCCCCTGGGTGTGGGAAGAGGTCTCCCAAATCCTAGCCAAGTTGGCCTAGAATCTAGCAACCTCCTCCCTCAGCCCTGAGAGGTGCTTGCAGATGGGAAGAAATAAGTGCCTTAGCTAGGACATAGCTTAGTACATCTGTCTAAAAGAAAAGAAAAAAAATCCAGTTCATTGCTGACTGTTCCACTATTAAAAAAATACTGATACTTTAGCAGTGATTAGGGGTACATAAAACAAAAATGTGGCATTTTGCAGCACAAACAAATTTTGCAAAAATAATACTGTTTACATCTGAACTGACTGAGCACTGGGTAAACACAATGAATAAAAGACAGGCTGTAAAACAGAGACCTGCAGGTAAACAACTAACAGAAACATTAATATATCTCCACAAAAACATGCCAGTCATAACTGTATCGTACTCGTATGTGTTGTAGAAGACAGAATAATTTTTACCGAGAAATGCAAGATTGCTGTACTTTTCTAGTGACATGTTTCCTCTTTTGGAATATTGAAGCATGCTGAAAATCTGATCCATTCTGGATTCTGATTGTGATGAAAGAAAACACAGAAATATACCACTTTTTAACACCTTATTAGAATTTATGGAATGACTAGGAAAAAAGAAATAGAAAAATGCTGTTTGTGACTTTTGTAAACAAATGGGTAGAAGAGAGAAATATTTGCACTGGAACTAAGTGGCAAAAGTTATTTTTTGATACTATTTCATCTAAGTCAGGTTGCACGTAGTAATAAACATTTGTATGGGCTACATGTTATTGAAAAAACAATGCTAGCTGCTGAATCCTGACTCTCTGTGTGTGACAGGGTAGAATAAGGCCCTGCCCCTTTTGTTATGCAGAATGAGTTTAAATGTAAGGATCTGTTTTGTCCTTTCCTTTTCTGTCTCTTCTCTGGTGGCGCAACCAAATTTTCTTGTGAGACCTAGGAACTGATCACTCCAACGGTTTCACAATTCTCCGCCTCCCGCTATCTCTCTACCTTCCCTTTGCTATTTCTGTCTTTTCTCCCCCTTTGCATATCTGCAGGTATAAAAATATATGTGAATCTTTATATAGAAATGTCACTGATACTGGAATCCCTTTGTTTGAAACTGTATATTGTTATACTGTTGTATTGGTTGCAAAAAGCTATTTGGAGCTCAAGGGTTTAACTTAATATGCAGTTTTTAAGCCCTTTGCAGAGTTGTAAACTAGAGGTCAGTTCTGGGTTACTATGTTCTTTTTGCTGCACCTGCATCAAAACTGACAAGAACATTCTGTAAACTTACAAAAACATTCTCTGAGCAGGAGGCTCTCTTAACAAGCTCCAAGACAAAGACTTATGAAAGCAACAGCAGTGCTTTTGCTAGAGAGACAAAGAGAGTGAGAGACTGAGAAACTAATATTTGGAATTAAGAGATACCCTCAGAAGAAGGACATAGTTTTCTCTGTTTGTACTGCCTTTAAAAATAGTTATACTGAATAATTTTTAATTTTTATTTTGCTGTTATTGAGAAAAATAAATCGCTATTTGTGAATTTTGAAACTCCTCCTGGTTTTCCTATGCTTCCTGACATATGCCTCATAGAAACATAGAAACATAGAAGTTGATGGCAGATAAGGACCGAAAGGCCCATCCAGTCTGCCCATTTCTTTTTCTACCTTATGAATGTGCCACCAGCCTTTCGCTCTGTCAATGGCCTATCTATTCATACTCATCTGAATTGCTCCCTTATGCCTATCCCATGCCTGTTTGAAGCCCTGCACTGTATTCATATCCACCACTTACTGAGGTAGGCTGTTCCATGCATCCACCACCCTTTCTGTGAAAAATAACTTCCTCATATTACCCCTTAATTGGACTCCCTCTAATCTCATGCTGTGTCCTCTTGTCCTGCTATTTTTCTTATATTGAAACATGCTAGACTCTTTCACCTTGTTAATACCCTTAAAGTGTTTGAATGTTTCGATCATATCACCTCTCTCCCTCCTTTGCTCTAGGGTATACATATTGAGCTCTGTTAATCTGTCCTCATATGTTTTCTGATACAGTCCTTGCACCACTTTGGTCACCCTTCTCTGGACTGCCTCAATTTGGTTAATGTCCTTGTGAAGGTGTGGCCTCCAGTACTGCACGCAGTACTCCAGATGGGCCCTAACCAGTGTCTTGTAAAGAGGGATTATTACCTCCCTCTTCCGACTTGTGATACCCCTACTAATACAACCCAACATCCCCCTAGCCTTACCTACTGCTTTAGTGGTCTGCTTGGATGATTTCTGGTCATCGGTGATGATGATGCCCAAGTCTCTTTCTTCCCTTGTGACTGCCAGCAACTCCCCTCCCAGCCTATAGGTGGCTTCAGGGTTTCTCTTCCCTATATGCATGATCTTGCACTTCTTTGCATTAAACCCCAGTTGCCACTCTTCCAACCATTCCGCCAGTTTATCCAAATCTCTTCTCATTCTGCCCACCCCATCTGGATCATCTACTCTGTTGCAGATCTTTGTGTCATCTGCAAACAGACACACCTTACCCTCCAGTCCATCTGCAATGTCACTGATGAAGATATTGAAGAGGACTGGCCCCAGGACTAATCCCTGAGGTACCCCACTTGTGACTTGCATCTCTTCTGACTGTATACTGTTTACCACCACTCTCTGTTTTCTGCCCGTCAGCCAGTTTGCCACCTAGTTGACCAACTTCTGACCCACCCTGAGCCTACCCAGCTTATTGATCAATCTTCTGTGTGGAACAGTATCGAAAGCTTTGCTGAAGTCAAGGTAGGTGACATCAACTGCTCCCCCTTGGTCCACCACTCTGGTTACCTAGTCAAAGAAATCTATGTGATTAGTTTGACAGGACCTTCATTTTGTAAACACATGCTGTCTTGGATCTTGTACTCCTATGGATTCCAGGTGTTACACTATCCTTTCCTTAAGAAGTGCCTCCATAATCTTGCCCACTACTGAGGTAAGACTGACTGGTCTGTAGTTCCCTGCCTCCTCCCTGCTACCACTCTTGTGGTGTGGGATCACATGAGCCCTTCTGCAGTCTTCTGGGACCTGTCCTGTGCTCAGAGACTCACTACACAGTTCTGATAATGGCTCTGCTAGTTCCACCCCTAGCTCTTTTAGTACCCTGGGATGTAAGCCATCAGGTCTCATTGCCTTGTCCACCCTGAGCTTATCGAGCTCTTGTAGGACCCTTTCTTTTGCGAAGGGACTAGTGCACACCTCCCTCCCCCCTGTGTCCATGGTACTGAGGTGTGGGTCATGCCCTACCTTCTCTTTAGTAAATACTGAGCAGAAGTATCTATTTAGGATAGATGTTTTTACATGGTCCTCCTCCTCACATACCCCCTTATCCCCTTTGATCTTAGCAATACCACCTCTGGACTTTCTCCTTTCACTAATGTATCTACAGAAAGACTTGTCACCTTCTTTTACTGTTTGTGCTAGTGTTTCCTCGGTTTGGGCCTTTGCCTGCCTTACTGCCTTCCCTGCTTCCCTTAGGGAAGTTTGGTATGCCTCCCTATCTTCATCTTGCTGCATTCCCTTATATTACCTGAAGGCCAGCCTTTTGGCTTTGATCGTTTCTGCTACTGTTTTTTGAGAACCAAAGTGGTTTCCTTCTTCTTTTGCACTTCCTTTTCTCTCTAACACAATGGGATGTTGCTTCAAGTATCGCATCCTTAATGCTTGCCCACTTTGCCTGTAGCCCCTCACCTGTATTTCTTTTTTCCAGAGCTAACTTAACTCTGTTGGCCATCTTATCAAAGTCAGCTCCTCTGAAATCCCATATTTTGGCCTTAGATTGGGATGGTTTAGTTCTAGTGACCAAAGTGAACCATACCATGTGATGGTCACTGGCCCCCCAGGTGACCTTCTACCTGGAGATCTGTGATCCTTTCCCACGTTAGTCAGTACTAGATCTAGGATAACCCTGTCTCTTGTGGGTTGTTGTACCAGTTGTTTGAGGCCCTCCCCCTGCAGGGAATCCACCATGTGTGTAGTTCTGGCAGATGTTCCTGCTGGTATTGACCAATCTGTATCTGGCATGTTGACATCTCCCATTATCAGAACCTCCCCTTTAGCTGTCATGTTTTGTAATATCTTCTGACAGTAATGTGTCTATGTCCTCCCCCTGGTCTGGAGACCCGTAGACAACCCCAGATCATATGGCTGTCCCAGTTCCTGTTTCCAGGGTGACCCACAGTTATTCTGGCTCCTTATGTGTATTCTGAATTTCTGTAGCTTTGATATTTTCATTGACGCAGAGGGCCACTCCACCCCCCCTTTTTGCACCTCGGTCTCTTCTGAACAGTACATAGCCAGGTACTGAAGTCTCCCAAGTGTGGTTACTGGTATACCACGTCTCACTAATTACTACTATGTCCAGTTTAGCCTCTGTCATTACTGCTTGCAGGTGTGGGATCTTGTTTCCCAGACTGCGAGCATTTGTGTACATGATTTTGCATTGGCCAGATTTCGGTGTGTTAGTTGTTGGTCGAAGTCTGGCGTTACCCCTATGTGTCGTATAGGGAGCTGGACCTTTTTCCTTACTGGTGAAGCAAATGAACTACAAACATGCTGAACTCCTGTTTGACAACTAGCTGAGGGGGGTGGGGTGTTCTTCCCATTCGATGTATGGGGTGCTGCACCCCCTCCCCATTTGCTAGTTTAAATATTCTGCAAAGATGTCAAACTTCTGTCCCAATGCAGTGACTCCCTCCTTAGTCAGATGCAGTCCATCAAATTTAAAGAACTACTCCCAAAACTGTTGCCAGTTCCCTACAAATTTGTGTCCTTTTTCCTGGCACCAGCCCTTGAGCCACTTGTTTAGCTCTCCTATCTCCCCTTTTCTCACCTTCCATCCATCTGCCCCCCTCTCCCAGACTGGCAGGATCTCAGAGAAGGAGATGCTGGACAAAATGGATGATAGTTTGTCACCCAGCCTGGTCAGGTGTTTCTTGGTCTCCACAACTGACTGGCTGGTGAGATCATTAGTCCCTACGTGTACCAGGATGTCAATGTTTTCTCCTGCTTCCTGAACAACTTTAGTAATGTGGTCAGTGTCTCTCCATGCTGATGTACCTGGGAGACACCTGACCATTACCCCAGCTGGAGATAGGTAGCAACTCCTCGAATCATGGAGTCTCCTATGATCAGAAGTTTTTGGGATTTCCTTTTTGCTTTTTTTTTGTTTTGGTTCCTGTTTTGGGTGAGTTTTGTTGTGCTAGTTCCTGTGCTGCAGTGTCCTTCTCTGCAGTGTCCTCTGCCCCTTTGTTTGATTTCAGAGATAGAGGCAGATACCTGTTTGTAGTTTTTATATGCTTTGTGGAGGTAATATGTTGGAGAGCAGTGAGTGATGGGGCACCCGATTTGCTCCTCCTAACCACATGCCAACCTCCCAGACCAACTACCCTTTGCGGTCGAGGTGCTTCTGTTGGATGTTGGGGATATGGCAGAAGGTTCTTATAATATATTTCCTCTTGAATATGCAATTTGAGGCACACAATCTCTGCCCATGTTGCATGGAGCTGAGCCTTTAGATCTCCAATGTCCCAGCAAGTAGGACAATGCCCTAAATCCTGTAAAACTGCCCTTCTGAAAAGTGTTCCGCAGTACCTGCAGTTAATGATATACATTCCAGATAAAGTAGCTGGGTTTATAACTTGGTCAGAGTAATCAGAAGAAAGAAAATGAAAGCAAAAGTTTGATTTAGTGTTTTGTTTGTTTTCGTATAACTTGTTATAACAAGTTAAATTATTAGTGCCCCTGTAAATGAGGTCACTGTGTGGATACCCCTCTGATCCGCCCCTTCCTGCTTTGCCACAAATGTCACAACTGTGCTACCCTATAAAAGGAGTGTGGTGTGTGGTTGGGGATGGGGGTGGGTGCCCTTCTTCTGCCAAAAAAGAAGAACCACAGACAAAAGAGACAAGGAGGTAAGAGCAGAAACAATCAACCAGCAACAAATGCAGTAGCCCTGAAAGCTTATCTTAATGACAGATAAAACTGTAAAACATGTAAAGCACCACCTGTAATAATTTCACAGAAAATATACCCTGTAAGAAACACTTTGCTACAGAGAAAAATAAAGCAGTAACAGAAGATATACCTTGCAAAAGACAATTTGAACCAGAAGATTACAGCAGTAATCCCCAGTAACAACAATTTGAATCAGAGAAAAATAAAGCAATAAAATGTTAGCAACAAACAGTAACAATCCCTGTGAGTACAAAATAAAAATAACAACACACAGTAAATCTACCTAGACAAAAGAAGCCTTAATCCTTTCCCCTGCTCTGGTAAGGTTCTTTGCTCTGTTCTTTCAAGCAACCTGGAAGAAAAGAGCTCATGTGAAGCTAGGTGCCTTGGCCAGCAAACCTAGTCTTCCACCTCGATGACAGATAGTTTTTGAAGTGAGATTTACACCGTGCATACTCTAAGCCAGGAGTTTTGTGCATGGGCACTAGACCTGGTACCAAGTAAGCATAGAAGAAAGGTATGGATTCTGCAGCAGCAAGTCCAGGAGTGATTACCAGAAGAATGGCAGCCAAACTAGCAGAGACAGAAGTCCAAGCTGAGACTGTATAGCCAGTACCAGCAATGGAAAAAACAAGAACAGGCAGTAACAGAACCTGAAAGCCTGACTGCCTTTCTCAAATGGTGGGCTATACAACAGAGACAGAGAAACAGAGAAGAGAGGAGATGCAGCAGAGTGAAAAAGAGATTCAACATTTAGAGGCACAGAGAAAAGAAGAGATGTAGCGACAAGAGCAACAAAGAAGAGAAGGGATGCAGCGATGGATGGATGCCTTGCAAGTTATCAAAGCTGGAGGATCTGGCACTGGTCTAGCAGAGCAACAAGACACAAACAACTTAAAATACATTAAACTTACAAAGCTGTGTCCCTCAGATGATACTGAAGCATACCTGACAACTTGTGAAAGGGTTGCCACAGCCTGCCAGTGGCTAAAGCAGCAATGGGCAATCAGACTGGTACCTTACCTGACAGGTAATGCCCAACTTGCTTACAGCAGTATGGCCACTGTACAGTCCAAAAACTATGACCTGGTGAAAAGCAAAATCCTGAAAAGGTATGACATCTTAGGAGAGATGTACAGACAAAGATTCTGGTCAGTTGACAATCTTCAAGAAGCCTTCACCTGTCTCAGAGAATTCCTTATTAAATGGCTCCAACCAGAGGACAAAACAGTCCCACAGATCATAGACACATTTGCAGTGGAGCAATTCATCAACATCCTGCCTATAGATGTACAGCTTTGGGTAAAAGAACACTGACCAGAAAGTGGGGTAATGGTTGTTTCTTTGGCTGGAGACTACCAAATGGCCAGACAGATGCCATACAAGTGAGGAAACAGCCAAGCACCGGTAAGACAGTCTTTCTCCCATTTAAACTCCAAGTCTGACCAGAACTCTAGTGGGGTAACAAATCAGTACCCTATGGCCCGGATATTCAGACTGCACGTGGCAGTGGCACACGTGTGGGTGTAGTGCAACTGGGATGCACTGGGGCCAGGACCAGGTGATATTCAACGGTGATGCGCCATGGCACAGCACCGTTGAATATGGCATGGACCACGCATGGTGCAGTGGGACTGCACCAGCGCAAGCCACAGCTAGGGAGCACGGGGATGTGCCAGTGCAAACACAGTTGTGTTGGGCATATCACCCACGATATTCAGCTGAGGGCAGGCAAATGAGGCCATAATATATGCAAGGTGCAAATGGGGCCATTTGCATGTCATTGTGGCCCCATTTGCATGCCTTACACAGGGCAGCCCAGCGAATTGTGCCTGGCGCCCTGCATAGCATGACATGTGCACAGTGGGGGTCCCGGGGCATCCCCCTCCCCATAGCCGCGACCCTCGGTAAATCCCTGTAAATGAATTCCCTGGTTGTCTAGTGGTACCCCTTCCCTCCAGTGTCCCCAATCACAGTAAAGTGCCCCTCATATAAATCCTTTGTAGTCTAGTGGTACCTCCCCTCCCGTGTGTCCCCGATCACTGGTAAAGCCTTGTAAATGAAAGCCCTGGTGGAAGAGTGGTACCCTCCCTGCCCATTACCACGATCATGGTAGAACTTCATAAGCTAATTCCCTGGTGATCCAGTGGCACCCACCCTCCCACACAGAACCCCTTGCCCACCCTGCCCGCCATCATCGGCGGGTGGCTGCAACCTGCCCGCATACCACCCGGCCGCCCACTGAATGACAGGTACAGTATGAGCTGTAAGCCCATTGGTCCACAGTGTGGACCAATGGGCTTGCAGTACATACTGTACTAGACAGTCCCAAATATGTGAATGAAGTCATTCACATAACTGGGACTGCCTAGTACAGTATGCCCTGCAAGCCCATACTGTACCTGTCATTTGGTGGGTGGCTGAGTGGTATGCAGGTGGGTTGCAGACGCCCACCAATGACAGGGTGGAGTGGGGTGGGCAAGGGGTTCAGTGTGGGTGGAAGGGGTGAGGGTGCCACTGGATCACTAAGGAATTATCCTATGGAGTCCTACCGTGATCGCGGCAATGGGCGAGGGTGTTCCACTAGTCCACCAGGGCTTTAATTTACAGGGATTTACCGCCGATCGGGGACACGAGAGTGAGGGGGGTACCACTAGACTACCAGGGATTTAATTGACGGGCTCTTTACCATGATCAGGGAATCGGGAGGGAGGGGGGTACCACTAGACTACCAGGGAGCCATGGGTGCTTGTGGATGGTGTTCTGCATCAGCAGGTGGCCACCCATGGCTGGCAGCTGCTGTGTTGCACCCTGCAATACAGCAGCCTGCCTGTGGGTGGTCAGGATTTATTCCCACTTTTCATGGGCTCAACTTTGAGCCCCCCATGCGGCTCAATGCAGGATTGTGTCAGCATATGCGCCGCACATCCTGGGCTGAATATCGGGATGTGCCACATATGCATGGGCACGCCCCCTACAGCTGTGCCGCATACAATTACATTGTGCCCCGGTGCATCGGGATTTGAGCTGCACCTGGCAGCCTTTCCAATATCCCACTGGGGTGCAATGCGGGGTTGCGCTGGTGCAACTCTATTGCGCCATGCGCAACCCCTTTGAATATCCGGGCCAAAGACTTTATCTGTTATAATTGTAATAAGCTAAGTCATATTGCAAGAAATTGCCGTAGTAAGAAGAGTGACACTGGAGCAGATTTGTCCTTAGCAAATTGGGGCAAGTACTTAACAGATGTGAAGTTTGGAGATAAGACTGTGAAGGGACTTATAGATTCGGGAAGCAAACAGACCCTAGCGCATACTGAAGTGCTGGGAAAACAATATCCAAATGGACCAGGTACTGGTGTCCTCTGCATCCATGGGGACACTCAATACTATCTCACCAGCCAAGTGACTGACTATTAATAGGATGTCGCACCAAATGAAAGTGGGGGTAGTACCTAAGTTACCTTTACCTGTGATTATTGGAAATGACTTTACAGGATTTACTGAGTTAATCAAAGAGGAAGTAAATCCTGATGTTTCAGCAGTTGTGGTGACAAGAGCTCAGGCAAAGAAAATCTCAGATGGTGGGGACTCTTTTCCTTTCGATGATTTTGATTCAGACTTGTTTGAGCAGTGCTCCAAGATCCAGAAGTCCAGAAAAGAAAGACAACGTCTGAAGAAACAGTGGCAGCAAAAGACTGATAGTCATAAGGGGCTAACATATGAAAATGCTGAAACTAAACTGATCACTGATTGTGATTTTCTTTGAGAACAAGCTAACAATGTGTCTCTCCAGGGTTATTTTAAGCAGCTGGGGGTGAAACTAAAACAGGGTGAACCTATGTTTAAAAAATGTAATGGGTTACTATACAGAGTTTGGTTTAAACCTCAGACACAGGACAAGATAGAACAATTGGTTATATCACAAAAGTATAGATCTGAGTTGTTGCACATCACACATAATAGTCCTATAGCTGGTCACTCGGGGAGGGACTACACCCTAGCTGCATTGCTGTACAGATTTGACTGGCCTGAAATTCATGAAGATGTTGCTACCAATTACAGTTCTTGTACAGAGTGTCAGAAAGTAGCCCCAGTGACTAAAAAATACAAGGTGCCCCTGATACTCCTACCCTTGGTAGATGTGCCTTTTGAGAGAATTGCAATGGATGTGGTTGGCCCCTTAGACAAAAGTAAAAAGGGTAATCGATTCATTTTGGTAGTATGTGACTATGCCACTCGATACCCAGAGGCAGTTCCAATGCATACTGTCACAACCCCAAAAGTGGCAGCAGAGCTTCTCAAAATTTTCAGTAGGGTGGGCATACCTAAAGAGATTATTACTGATCAGGGTAGTAATTTTGGTGCTGCATTACTGAAGGAGCTGTACCGACTACTAGGTATCACTGCCATAAGAACCTCCCCTTATCACCTTCAGACAGACGGTCTTGTTGAGCATTTTAATCAAACCCAAAATGCATGTAAAAAGGGTTTGTAAAATGGGAAGGGAAAGACTGGGACCAATACTTACCTTACCTGCTTTTTGCTTACAGAGAAGTGCCACAAGGCTCAACAGGTTTTTCACCATTTGAAATGCTGTATGGTAGACAACCTAGAGGTCCACTAGATGTAATAAAAGAAACATGGGATGATAACCCCCACCAGAAACAATCTATTACATCTTATATGTGTGCCCTGAGAAGGTAGCTGGCAAAATATGTTGAAATTGCCCATAGTAATCAGGAAAAGGCCCAAAACCAGCAGCAGGTGTATTACGACCATGGGGTAAAAGAAAAAGTCTTTGAGTCAGGTGAAAAGGTCTTGCTACTGTTACCCACTACAGACAATAAACTGTTAATGAAGTGGCAATTGCCTTATAAAGTTGTTAGACATACTGGCACAGTTAACTACAGTATGAGATTGAGACCCCTAATAGGAAAAATCCTACTAAGATATACCACCCTAACCTCAAGAAATGGGTTGAAAAAGCACCAAAAACTGCTTTGCTAGTTTTATCAGAAACTGATAAAGAAGATATTGATGTAATTTATGACAAACTGGAACAAACTGTAACTGCTGATGCTGCAAAGGTGAATGTTTCCTTAACCTCCAAAAAAAAATGCAGAAATCTGTAACTTGCTAAAGACCTTAACAGTTCTTTTACCACAGTACCAGGCAGAGCAAAAGGGGTCAAGCACATAATAGTGACAAGAAATGCTCGCCCTATTAGTCAAAAGACATACAGATTACCAGAACAGTTAAAAGCAGATGATGTTAAGGAAATGCAAAAAATGAAATAACTGGGTATCATAGAAGAGTCGAGAAGTGCTTGGTCATCACCAATGGTGAATGTAAAAAACAAATGATGGGGGTGTAAGAATATGCCTTGATTTTAGGAAACTTAGTCAAGTGTCAGAATCTGACAGTTATCCTGTGCCAAGAATAGATGATTTGGTGGGCAGACTGGAGAGTGCCAAGTATATCAGTACCCTCAATCTCATCAAGGGTTACTGGCAAATCCCCCTAACTAAAGAATACAGAGACAAAACTGCATTTGCCATTTCTATAGGATTCTATCAGTTCACCACCATGCCATTTGGTTTACATGGTGCACCCGCTACATTCTAGCGGTACATGGATGTAGTTTTATCCCCTCATACTGGTTATTGTGCTGCATACCTGGATAATGTCGTGGTATACAGTCCAGACTGGAAAAGCCACCTGGAACCCCTAAGAGCAGTTATCCAGTCGATCAAAAAGTTAGGTCTTATAAACAATCCTATCATGTGTGAATTGAACATGTAGGAAACCAGATATTTGGGCTATGTTTTGGGAAATGGAGAAGTCAAGCCAGAGGTTTCCAAGATAGAAGCTGTAGCTAACAGCCCTGTCCCCACAACCAAGAAACATGTTAGATCATTTTTAGGGCTGGCTGGTTATTATCAGAGATTTGTTCCCAGCTTTGCTGAGTTAGCTACTCCCCTTACTGAACTCACAAATAAATGGTTCCCAAATAATATGAACTGGACCCCAGAGTGTGATGAAGCTTTTTGGGCCATTAAGGCTGCATTATGTTCAGACCCTGTTTTAAGAAGCCCAGACTTTGAGAAGCAATTTCTGTTGTGGACAGATGCATTAGAGGTATGCCTAGGTGCAGTCTTGAGTCAGCATATAGATGGGAAAGAACATCCTATTTTATACATCAGTAGGAAATTGCATGACAGAGAGAAAAGGTACTCAACCATTCAAAAGGAATGCCTTGTGACAAAATGGGCCTTTGAGTCCCTTAAGTTTTACTTACTAGAAGCTGACTTTGTACTTGTAACAGATCACAATCCTCTCTGTTGGCTTACCCAAATGAAGGATACAAATTCTAGAATAACGTGGTGGTACCTGGCACTACAGCCATTTAAATTTAAAGTGGTGCATAAATCTGGGAAAGAGAATGTCAATGCTGATTTTCTCTCAAGATATGGAGACAGGAATTGAGAATTCCAAAGGTTGAAAAAATGTGAGTTGAAACTTCTCTGCTTGCTGTGCTGCAAATGCATTGACCTGTAAAGGTTATAAGCTAATGTTAGATGGAAATGTAATAGAACGTTTTTGAAACCTGTTTTTGTAAAACAGGTTCCTTCTTAAGGGGGGGGGGGTATGTGACAGGGTTGAATAAGGCCCTACCCCTTTTGTTATGCAGAATGAGTTTAAATGCAAGGATCTGTTCTGTCCTCTCCTTTTCTGTCTCTTCTCTGTCTGGTTGCGTAACCAAATTTTCTTGTGAGACCTAGGAACTGATCACTCGGATGGTTTTGCAATTCTCTGCCTCTTGCTATCTCTCTGCCTTCCCTTGTTATTTCTGTCTTTTCTCCCCCCTTGCACATCTGTGGGTATAAAAATATATGTGAATCTTTATGTGGAAATGTCACTGATACTGGGATCCCTTTGTTTGAAACTGTATATAGTTATACTGTTGAAATGGTTGCAAAAAGCTATTTGGAACTCAAGGGGTTAACCTGAAATGCATTTTTAAGCCCTTTGCAGAGCTGTAAACAAGAGGTCAGTTCTGGGTCACTATGTACTTTTTGCAGCACCTGCATCAAAACTGACAAGAACATTCTGTAAACTTACAATAACAAGTGAGAAGCAGGCTCTCTTAATGAGTTCCCAGACAAAGACTTATAAAAACAGCAGCAATGCTTTTGCTAGAGAGATGAGGACTGTGAGAGAGTGAGAGAATGAGAGACTGAAACTTGGAATTAAGAGATAGAAAATACATAAGCGTGGCTTCTCCCACATCTTGAGAAAGCGTTAGTGTGACGTGAAAATGTTTGGGGGTTTTTTGATGTTGGGGTGCTGCTGTTTTATGTATCTTATATCTTGTCATTTGTAATAGATGAATTTTTGTAAGTAAGCCAAGCTTAAGGGCTTTCTTTCACTAACTTGATGTAGCCATGCTTATGTATTTTCTGACGATTGGTTTACACGGAGGCTCCGAGTATGCATTTTTAGTAGCCACCTTTCTGTTACAAAGAATTAAGAGAAACCTTCAGAAGAAGGACTTTGTTTTCTCTGTTTGTACTGCCTTTGTAAATAGTTATACTGAACAATTTTTTCTTTTTTCTTTTTCTGTTATTGAGAAAAATAAAATGCTATTCGTGAATTTTGAAACTGCTCCTGGTTTTCCTATGCTTCCTGACCTGTGCCTCGATGACACTGAGGTACAAATGATCAAACAGTTTTCTCTGCAAAAATTTAACAGGTATACGTATTTGTTTTGTAACCTTTAAAAAAATGACATGCTTGAAGCTGTGTGAAAATGGGTTTGTTGCATTCAGGAGGGTGTTTTGTGTGTGCATGTAAACAAAACTAACAACCTTGATAAACTGCTAATTTGCAGTAACTGTATTAACTAAGTGCAAATGCACCTCAGATGTAGGGCTTATGGCTGAGGGGAATAAAAAACCCTGTGCTGCAGAGCAGCTACTTTGTAAAGCACCAGCCTAGTACTGATCGTGAATGCTGTGCTGGAAGGCTGCAAGGCTCGTACAGTGATATTTACTGTTGCTATTGCATGACCTTAGTGACACCCCCAACAACCAGTCAGCAGGAACAGGAAAAAACTGGTGGGTGGCAACAACGATGATTCTGCCATGTGATAGGCAACAACTACTGTAGGTGCACAGAACAATCACATACAGTATGTGCATGCAAAGCAACCCATAGGTCCACAGAACCATTGGCTGGCAAGAGGTAGATGTTTATTTTTACACCCTTCTCTGGCTACCACCCTAACACACCAATAAAGCACATTACCATCCCAACATATTTGCTTTGCAATTTGTAAGTGTAACTCGGCTCTCATACCTCTTGTAGAAGCACACTGTAGCACAAAATGTTGGTGTTGTTTCTGTTCACCTTCCTTGGTTGACTGCTCATGGGTTTGTTGTTTTTTGGTTGTTTTATGAATTATGTAAAATTAATACTGGAAGACCTGCTCTCATCCCTGTCTGTTCAAGCTTGATTAGTGAATAGTTACTGTTCCAAATGCCCTTACAGCCAAGACATGCCAAACTTCCTTCCTGTAAACAGAACTAGACTGCTGAGTCACTGCACATGCCCAGTGCCTGTGCTCAGTGGCTGATGCCTGTTTGGCTGTAGCCTGCCCCTCCTATCCCTAATTAAAAGACGGTAGGGCCAGGCACACTTTGTTGTTTCTAGGCTAAACTTGACTGTTCTGCTCAGAGGAGTGCAGAAGCTGGTCTGAGGTAAGAGAGTAGGTCAGCAGCTTCTACCCCCACTGAGGGATGGGAGATGTGTGTTTAAAGAACAACTCCACACTTCAGCAGGTACTGTCGTTAATATGATGTTTTAGCTATTACAGTCCACTAGAAAATGCAATTCATTTTCAATGTTCCTTTCCAGGTTTAACACATAGCTTGGTAGTCATTCTAAAATGACTGACTAAAAACACTTGTCTCTTCCAAGTAAACCTCACAGTGCCTTTGTTTATGACACCATAGTGCTCACTATGACAACAGACTATGATGTTACAAACCACAATTTTGAGGTCAACGGGAAGAGTTAGCATCAATATTTAGTGGACCAACAGGAAAAAGTAAAAACAAACTAGAAAACACTGAAGTTAAAACATAATTGGTGTAAATGTAGCTGCTCTTTAAGCTAGCAGCTGCAAGGATGAGAACGTACCTGAGATGGAAAGATTTTAACAGAGGCACCATTGCTGAGGTCTGAGACCTGAAGAAAAGGGAGGCATGAGAAGAGAGCAAGAGAAAGAAAGCTGAGCATCACAGGAGTTCCCCCAAGGTCTTGAGAGATGGAGTAGTGGGGTCTCCCTTCAAGGGAGTCGGCTTGTGTTCTTGCAAGCCCACCCTATGCTTTGAGAGATGAAGAAATGCAGCAATGGGCCATACAAACAAAGCTGGGGGGGGGAGGTCAAAGAAAAGGCATCTGCCACTCCTGTTCATGTTGTAAGCTCCAGGAAGAGGCCACACATGTGTGTCAAGTATGGACAGATTGGTATGTGTCTCTGCCTCTTCAGGTCTCCTAGAAATTGTGCCCCACAGTGTACTGGAGTGGAGGGTAGTGAAGCCAGGGGAGTGTTACCAAATGAATGTCAGGTGTCCCCATGAAGGTAGACTGTTGAACCCCCTAGCACCTATGGGCTGGGTCACTGCACCCCTGCAGCACAATGCCTGGCCCTGGGTGCAGCAGTCAGAGATAGCTAGAGTGACTGCATGTATATAATGTGTAGATAAGGGTAAATGTTATGTGTCAGGGTTAGTAATTATGCAAGAAGCTCTTGGTAACCCAGCAAACCCACAGGAAAGCCCTCTGTGTATAGTGTCCCCTTGTATTGATGTGTGTCCCTCCAGGAACTGAGGCACATGTGCATGAAACCAATAAATGTTATTTGTGCGGACTCTGCCTCAGTGGTGTTGACAGTGGCCTTATTAATTTGTTGTCCTGTATTTTAGTTAGGCATGGACCCTCCGGCTAGCCCCAATGCCCAGACATAAATAGGACCCCTAGCCAGTACCCCATCTAGTGGGTGGAATACATAGTAACCAATCTCTGGAGACCAACTACACAAGCAAACATGAAAAAGTAACAACTAGGAAATGAAGGTCCATCAGATATACACAGAAAGACAAATTCCGTAAAGCTATAAAATTTCCATCAAAATTAACAGAAAAGCAAGGAACATTAACAGTGCTGGGAAACAGATTTTATACATTCCAATGCCCTCCTGTTTTCCATTTAGTGTCTATCCTATATTCTGATATGTTTTGACCTTTTTTGTTAAGATAAATATTCATATTTGTTAGTGCTTTGTTAGTGAGTTTATATAACTGCTTTGAACAACTCTCTACTAAGCAGATACCGCTTTCTCTCTTCTTACTACAGCACTTCGTTTCGCCCACCTAATCTACAGTATATCCCTGCTCCCCTTCCTCTACTTGCCTCTCCCCTATTTTTTTTCTGCTTACTCAAATCTCTCCTTTATACCTCTCCCTTCCTAATGAATACTTCCTAATGTCCAACCTCTTTGCCTTCTGTTTCTGCTCTTTCCTCTTTACTCTGGATTGTTAACTACCATTGGTACGTGTTTCCAAACCTCTGCAGCACTTTAACTCTCTGCACTTTCCTCATTTCCAGTACAAGCATCCTCCACCTCAGGTGTTATTATCTTGCTATGTAATTGCTTTTGTGCACTGATTTGTATTCTCTGTAACTTGTGTTATAATGCTTTGTATGCTGCATTGACACTGGCATTCTATTGTACTGTACTTTAATCTGTGCCATTTGTTGTGGCCTGGGTCATGCCTGAAAACGATCTTTGGATCAGTGCACTTACCCAGTTATCAAAGACTTAAATAAATAAATACTACCTGAATATTCTATGACATCAGTTACACAATTTGGGGTCATTCGGAAGAATAGCACAGAGTGGGGTAATTGCCATTGAACATCTGGGAAATATGAAATGAAATAGAAGTAGCTGCTGCAGAAAGGGGAGCAGAATGTAGATCTGACAGCATGGCAAATCTAAGTCATTAATTTATCAAAAATGGCCAAAGCAGCAGGTCTACTGGCACAGTAGCCACGTTACAGCTTGTAGTCATGGGAGGATCTCTTCACAGACTGCAACTGGTGCAGAATGCAGCTGCCAGGTTACTTACAGGGCACCCTAAATACTGCCATATTACACCGGTACTGCGTGAGCTACACTGGCTGCCGGTCAGGTGGAGGATCCTCTTTAAGGTAGGTCTTCTTACCTATAAGGCCCTAAATGGCCAGGGCCCTGGTTACCTGATGAACCTTCTTGCACCTGCTGTCTCGGTCCGTCCCCTTCGCTCCTCCACTAGGGGCCTCCTGGTGATTCCCAGGACGAGGTTAAAAACGGCCAGTGACAGGGCTTTTAGTGTCGCCGGCCCCATCCTGTGAAGTTCACTACCCTTCGGGGTTAGGGAGACCCCGTCTTTGGAGGTATTCAAAGCCACTTTAAGGCCCTCCTGTTCACCCAGGCTTTCCCCGACCTAGCAGTCTAAGTGAGATCTGTACACAATGGTTTCTAATTTTCTGATCTCAGTTCCCAACCACCTGTGTTTTTAAATTTCTTAGGAAATCTTATTTTTATTGCAAAATTTATTGTTTGATGTTTATTGTTATTTATTTTGATTTGCTGTGTTTCTCATTTGTCTATTTACTTTGTACGGCACCCAGAGCCTCTGGGATTGGGCAGTCTTTTAAATAAAAATTGCCTTGCCTTGCCTTGCCTAATGCTTGCAACCTGTGCTTGGGAACAAGCCTGGAAAGCTTGAGGACAGGTGGAGGGAGAGAGTGAAAGCATCTTTTCTCCTCCAAGGAGGGAGGCTGTCCAACTCCGCTATATGAGCGCCACATGGGTGAACACAGGTGGTGCTTTAGGCCGCATTGCTGGGGAGGATGGATGTCAGCTGTCTCTGCACAAGCATGCTTCTGTGTTTACATCCTGGAACCCTTGCTGAGAATGTCCCAGAGGAGAGAGAAAATGTGAATTCCCCAAGCATGCAGGTGACACTAGAAGGATTCTCTGGCTCCATACTGCTACATGCACTAAAACGAGCCCTTGATTTCATCTTCAAAGTGGCTTAAGGGGCCTCAGTAACCCCATCTTGGGGTACAATTGGGAGGTAAGATCCATGGGTAGGTGCTGCTGACAGAGTTGGAAGGTAGCCAAGTGCTGGGAGTGTCTGGGCCAAAAGAAGTGCAACCTCCCTGCAAGGGCTTTACCTCTTCTTGGCCTCTCAGCTCTGCTCTGGTGCTCTGTTCTCCCCATGTCCCCCCACCTCCTGGCTCAGGTCCCCTTTGGTTCTTGAGTCTCCATCCAGCCCCTGCTGTAGTTTTAGTCCAGACTGGAGCCGGAGGAGTAAAGCGCGGAGCCGGTGTGATGGTTTTGCACTGCAGTGCATTTGGGCAGTAGCGCATTTGTGTTTTGCAGCCATTCCTGCAGCCAAACAGATGCCTCTCCAGTGGTCCCAGTCCCAAAATCTAGCTAATCAGGGACCAGAGACCCAGAGGAGGTTCTTGAGGAGCAGCCTAAGGGCTAGATATTTAAAGGGGTTGCACCTGGCGCAACTGAGATGCACCAGCACAATCCCAGAACTGTGCCCTGGGGCATATATTCAAAAGGGGGAATTGTGCGGCGCAATTCCCAATGTGCCGGGGCACAAAGGTAATGTATGCGGCCCAACTCCGGGGGCGTGTCTACGACATGTATACATCCCGATATTCAGCCTGGGATGTGTGGCGCTTGCAGGCACAACCCAGAGATGTGCCACATACCTGGGCTCAAAGTTGAGCCCATAAAAAAAGGCTCAAGTGCAGTCCACCCACCGTCGGGCCTCTGTATTGCAGTGCACAACACAGCAGCTGCTAGCTGTGGGTGGCAACACCCCCCCCCAACATTGTGCACAAGCACACACAATAGTCCCTAGTGGTCCGATGGTTCCCCCCTTCCCATCCTGACCCACAGATCGTCGAAAAACATAAGTCACAGATCCCTGGTAGTCTAGTGGAACCCCCTTCCCCTCCCACAGCAGCAATCACTGAAAATAAAAATATTTGCCATCCCCGGTGGTCCAGTGGAACCTCCTCCCCACCCCTACCATAACAGCGATTGCCATGCTAATATTTAAATTAATATCTGTGGTGGTCCAGTGGTGCCCCCCCACCCACACAGGATTCCCAGCTCACCTTGGCTCTCCCCATTATCGACGAGACAGCATATCCACCTGCATACCACCCGGCTGCTATCGAATGATAGCTTACAGTAGTTACTGCAGGCTCATTGGTCCACACTGTGGACCAATGGACTTGCAGTGCATATTGTACTAATTCACAACTTTGTGAGTGAATGACTTCATTCACAAAGTTGTGAATTATTACAGTATGTACTGCAAGCCCATTGGTTCACAGTGTGGACCAATGAGCTGCAGCAACTACTGTAAGCTGTCATCTCGACGGGCAGCCGTGGTGGAATGCAAGCGGTCATGCTGCCACCGATGATGGGGGAGATGGGTGGATGGGGATCCTGTGTGGTGGGGGGGTACCACTGGACCACCATGGATATTAATTTAACTATTTGCATGGTGATGGCTGCTACGGGAGGGGTGGAGGGTCCCACTGGACCACCACGGATATTAATTTAACTCTTAGCACGGCAATTGCTGCTACAGGAGGTGAGGGGAGTTCCTCTAGACTATCAGGGATCCGTAAAATATATTTTTTGGCGATCGTGGGTGGGATTGGGGAGGGAGGAACCACTGGACCACCAGGGAGATATATGTTACTTTTATGATGGCGATCGGGGATTCTGGTGGGTTGGGGGGTACCTCTGGACCACCAGAGAAATGCTTGATATTTATATACAGCGATTGAAGGGTCATGATGGGGAGGGGGTGCCACCAGACCACCAGAGCATTGCTTTTATCCACGTTACAGGCGATTGGGGCTACAGGTGGGCAGGGGGCTACCACTGGACCACCAGGGAATTGAGATGGGTTTTTCATGCGGCAATAGGATGTACGGGATAGGTGGAGTGTACTGCTGCATGCTGTGCAGGGTGCCAGGTGCATTTTGCTGGCCAGCCCTGCACAACACATGCAAATGGGGCCATAATGCCATGCAAATGGCCCCATTTGCACCTTGCATGCATTATGGTCCCATTTGTATATTGCTGTCTGAATATCAGGAATTTGTGCACGGCGTACCTCTGATGCACTGGTGCATTTCCCATTCCTGGTATTCAGCCCTGCCTGGGGGGTTGAGCCAGCGCATTGTATTTGTGCGGCACACATTCTTAGATATATTCAGAAGTGATGCGCCATGGTGCATCTCTTTTGAATATCTCCCTTTGTTGCTCCAGCACACCTCAGTTGCGCTGCACACCCACTTACACCACTGCCAGGCACAATTTTGAATATTGGGCCCTCAGTGTTTATTTGAAGAGTGCCAATGAACACTTCAGGATCATGGGGGAAGCTTGAATATTAATGAAGGGGCACATTAATATGTATGAGGGAGCCTGTCTAGTGCCTGGGGACTATGCAAATTGGCACCAGCAACAGGCTGAGAACAAGCTAAATGTTTAAATGGGGGCAGTGAGTCAAAAGGGCAAAGGGACTGCTACAAGACTGTTGGGGCATATAAAAATAAAAGTGTTCTGTTTGGCTGCACAAGGACACTAAAGTGGGACATTGTATGGACTGCAGTGGGACTGTTTTGCTTAGCAGTCATGTTAGCAGCCTTTAACCCCTAAGGACAGCCAATCAGCTACTTAGGTGCCCAGAAGCTTGATGAAATGACTTGTGGGAGGGGTGTGAACTAAATCTAGGCACCAAAGATCCCTTTCCAAACAATAATCGGAGGAGGCTAATGACTATTAATATTTTTGAGGGACAGCATGAATCAACCAATTGGAAGCGGGGATTTTCAAGTAAAACCCCAGGGAGTTTGGGCTGTGTGTTCTGGGCTCTGCTTGAGTCAAGAGGGGCTTAGTTCTGTGAGTTGGAGATACAGGAGGTCTTTTACAGGACTCGAATGGACGAATGGTGAATGGGTTATGGATTGGAAAAAGGGATTCGCTTGCAGAAAAGGACGGTGGTGTTTTTTTTATTTATTTATTTATTTGTGAAATCAGTTTACAACCTTTGAGCCAGAGGCTCGTTTCCAAAGGTACCTCGTCACATTAAAGACATACATAGAGTTTTAGGTTACATAGCATAGGTTTTGCTAAAAATAGGCGTTCATCAGAGGCGCCACGTCACACTGAGGTCAGACAAAATACATTTAGGTTACAGGGTACAAGTAATTGAGAACAGGTGTTGCAAGTTGGTATCAAAAATTGAGCAATCTAATAGGCATACACAAAACAGCTGGCACTGGCCAGGTTAGACATAGGTACGTGTACCAGGAAGAGGTGGTGGGGAGGGTTAGGTGGAGAGCCGCCTGGTGGGCATTGTCATGGAGAAGTCGAGGTGGAGGCTGCCTTCAGAGACAGGAGCAGCCATGAGTAAGTGAAGAGTTGGTTTAGAAGGGTGGTTTTGAACTTGAGATGGTGGTGGCATTGGTGATGGGAGCAGGAGAGAGTTAAACCAGGATGGGGCTCTGTAGCAGAAGGACCTCTGGCCACGGCTGGTTCTTGATCTGGGGACCATTAGAGTGGTCTTGTTGGATGACTGTGTTGCAATAGTGGGTGGGATCCTGTGGATGGATGCCATCACCCCAGGAGAGGAGAGCCCGAGTAGGGTTTTTTTTGTGAGGAGGCAGGTTTAATATCGGAGCCGTTCATCCAGGGTAAGGAGTTTAGCCTCGTCATACAGCTGACAGGTGTGTGTGAGCCTGGGGGCACCAGTAATCAATCTGCAGGCTTTATTCAGGGTTAAGTGAATTTTTTTGAGTGCAGTCTTGTCGGCAGCACCATAGACTGGTAGACCATAGTCTACAAGGGACAATACGGAAGACGAACAGCGAGCCGGAGCGCATTTGGGGAAGGCAGGTTCTAATGGAAGAGGATGCTGCCAAGCTTACAGAGTGGTGCAGATGTTAGTGCATCAATGTGGTTGTGAAATGTGAGGGCTGAGTCGAAGGTAACCCCAAGGTATTTGTAGGAGCAGACTTGTTCCAGTGGCTGTTTGGTACTAGGAAGGATATAGAGTAGGTGGTTGCTAGCTTTGTTTTGGGGGTGGGAAAAGAGCATAGCTTTGTTTTTTTTAAGATTGATGACGAGTCTGCGCTCCTTAAACCAGGCTTCGGCATTATTGAAAGACTGCTGTAGGGTGTCCTGAAGGGAGACGGGATTGCGGTGGGTGGCAAAAAGGACAGCGGCCATCTGCATACAGGAGAATTTTGCCAGGGCATGCACTGGGCAGGGTGTTCAGATAGAGGAGAAGAGAAGGGGCCCAGGATGGAGCCTTGGGGACCCCTAGAGTGAATGGGATGGGTATCAGAGAGTATCCCATTGATTTTAACACACTGTGATCGGGCTAGATAGCTTGTGCACCATGCTAGGGGCCAGCCGAGAGACCAGTGTGCAGAGAGCATTCAGCAGAAGAGGGTGGGAGATGGTGTCGAAAGCCTTTGAGAGGTCAATGAACACTGCACCAGCTAGGGAGCTGGTATCCAGGGAGGAGTGTAGGAAGTTGGAGAATTCAATTAGTGCAGTGCTGGTACTGTGACCAGCAAGGAAGCCATGTTGCTCTGGGCATAAGATGTTATGCTTAGCCAGATAATCAGTGATTTGAATGGCCACCACTTTTTGCAGGGCTTTAGAGGGGGAAGGGAGGATGGAGATTGGCCGGTAGTTGTTGGCCGACGACCTGTCGCCCCCTTTATGAATGGGTGTGATTATGGCTGTTTTCCAAGCCATGAGAAATTGTCCCAGGCAGAGCGATCAGTTAATTAGGTTGGTGAGTGGGGCAAGGACTTCATACAAGTAACTGGGCAAGGTACTTTGTGAAAGCTCCTGGTGTTACTGGAGACTGAGTGTTGCAGTGAGCCTGCATCAGTTTGGAAGCACAAAAACCCTGAGCCAGCGAATAGGGTGGCTTAGAACTGTGTTGTACCAGAATCTGAGGACTTTAGAAAGAAAAAGGTTGCAGGAATCCAACGTTCAGGAGCCTGTTGTTGTTGCTGACAGCCAGCTGTGGAAAGGTAGAGGTCTAATCCAAAGACTGCAAGTCACTAGCCAAAGGCCACTGGAAAGGTGGTGATTCAGAGAGAACTTCTTTGTTGCATACCAGAGCTGTTTGTTCCTGCCCAGGAGGAAAGTGAAAGCAGAAAGTCATTCACAGCTGCAACTGGGAGACAGATAGGGAACCTGCAACCCCCCCCCCAACTGAGTGAGGCAGACTTGGCTGCAGGGGCCACATGCGCGTGCCTGAGTGCTAGGGCACTCTGGATCCATTAGGGGAGCCAGACTGTGGAGTCATTCCCGGGTCTGGGTTCCTTGTGGCCTGGTAGGCCTTGCATTTGGGCTCTGTGATCTGGCCTGTGGAACAGGCTGAAGATCACAAGCTGCAAGACTCTTCAAGCAAGTCGGAAGGTGACAAACTGCAAGAGTCTTCAAGCAAGTCCAAGGCTGACCAGCATTCTGCTGCCCCATCTGCTTGCTGCCCTCAGTGTGATTAATAGATCCCTGGACTGCCAGAACCTACCATGCCAGTAGCCGAACCCCAGTGCTGCAGGACCATGAGTAACCCAGGGCTTGCCCTGCCAAAAAGGGTGAGTAAAAGGTTTAAGAGCGCTAGCTTCCTAGGAAAGTTTACTTAAGGGCCCCAGTGCCGGCCAACCCACGGCATCTAGCAGTCCTGTGTTAAGTCTGGGTACCCAGCTAGAACTTTCAGGACATAGGGGGTTTGCACTGGTACCAGTGGGGTGGGTACTGTGTGTTTTTGGCCCATGAGCCCCATTAACTCAAATAACCAAATTCTCTTCTTCATAGCAATCCCATTCCCGGTACCCCTTTTCCTAGCCCTCCCTCTTAAAATAATGCTGTGGTTTGTTTGTTGTAATTCCTGTGTCGTGGGCATTTTTTTGGTATTAGCTGTTAAGTATATGTGTTTTACAGTATTGGTGTACAACGTGGTATCCAGTGTGTGGGGTGACTGGAAGGGGAGATGGGTAGGTACAGCATGCCAGGGGGTTGTACCAATTAGACACCTGGCCCACTGTTACTTTACTCTGGGTGAAGGCACCGTGCTACTTTCTTTCCATTCTGGGATAGAACCCCCCCCCCCAAACACCATCGCAACAGAACCCAGGCCCCTTAACCTGTGTGGTAGTCAACAGGCAGGGGTAGCAGCCCACTGGCACATGGTGCCTGGGCTACAGAAGTATAAACAATATATTTTTAAAAATGGTAAAAGCATATCAGAATACATGACTGATAATGGAAGGAAAGAAGGAGGGCATTTAGCAGCACAAAAATTATTTCCTATCACCTTTAAGGAATTACTTAGAGCAGTAGCAGAAAACCTCTTTGATGGTTAAATTACATATAAATACATTCCAGCATAATGTAATATTGGGGGGTGCTGATGAGCAGCTAGCCGAACAGTCACGTTTCCTGGTCGCTCCACTTGTGCAGCCGTTAATTAATAGTAAAATAAACTTAAAATACCTTTGAGCAGACAAACGACGGTAATTCTCGGTGCAGGAAACCAGTATGGATGAGTACTTAACCCCTAATCCAGCTAAGAATCAACGAGCTGCAGGAAAAGCTGGGAAGAAGTGTGCGCCCGTCCCCACGGGAGAAAACTCAGGCCTGATGTCTCTCTCTGCAGCGGAGGTCACCTCGTTGGGAAAGGAGTTGACTGGCAATGTAATTGCGGCGCTCGAGCCACGATTAATAAAGGTCGAAGATAAACTAGACAGCCGGCTACAAGAAGTGCTAGAGCAACAGACCCAGAAGAGTTCCAGGTTGGCAGAAGTGGAGGAAAGGTTATTGTGGCTGGAGGACGAAGTACTAACAGTGCCTGGGTAGGTCACATGGCACTCCAAAAGGAGCTGGAGGAGTTCAAGGAAGCCTATGACTACCAAGAAAATTACCATAGGCGTTTAAACCTTCGGCTGAGAGGACTACCGCAGGGGCAAGAAGGGGGTGATGCTCTGGATTTCTGCAGCAGAGTTTTGCTGGAGCTGTTGGGCCTACATACTAAGCATGGCAAGGTAAAATTGGAACGGGCCCATCGTGCTGTGCTCCCACATCCGCCCGCAGATCAACCGCCTCGCCAAATCATTATGAGGTTCCACAACTTCCAGGATCGGGAGGCAACCTTGAAGGCCTATAGAGCGAAGGGCACACTGAGCTATGAGGGAAGTCGGTTGTTTATCTCACAGGATTATTCTGCAAGATTGCTGAAGAAGAGGAAAGCATTTAATGGACTTATGGCCCAGCTGACAGGCATGAAGATCAAGAATTTTTTGGTATACCCCGCCGCATTAAAAATCAAGCATGAGGGGGCGAACTTCTCATTTTGGGAATTGGAGAAAGCTGAGGAGTTCATGAAGGCCCTGAAAAGGAAAGTGGGATGAGAGACACGAGGGAAGAGCACCCCTGGGAAATGGCGAGTAGGCCATGAGGAGATCTCTCATTATTCTACTTCTCTCTCTTTTTTTTTTTGCTCTGTTGGGACATATTAATTAAAAGTAATGCTCACTTCATTTACTCGCCCTCACATGGAGCTGGAAAGGAAAATTGGGTAATTGCTGAATTTGGGGATGTTGGACTTAATCGGACTGGGACTCGCCCCTCTGTTGTAACTGGATATACTAGCCTAATATACTCCCTCTTTGTTTTTATTTGTTCAGGGAGTCCCCACTGATGATGGCACCATGGAGTGGCGGGCCTTGAGCCCTGACACTAGACTCCTGGAAGGTAGGGGCGAGAGTGGGCTTAGCGCGTGTGTTAAGAAGGCGCGGCCTAGCTCTTGCAATCCTCATGCTCTTTCTTCTTATTTCTCTTGGTTATGACGAGGTACCAATACTGTGTATCCAGAGGGGGGAGATGTGTAAATGAGAGGGATGGTAGGGAGGGCGAGGGGTCTGATCATGAGTCAGCTTTGTAGGAAATAGTAAAAGGGGAGGGGGGAAGCCATGAGGAGATTTTTTATTATTATCTTGCTGCCTTTTTCTAGGCTGGAACAAATTAATTAAAATTAATGATCCCCTAAAAGGGACGAAGTCAATGGGTATGACATTCTAGGGCTTTTTTCATTTGCTCGCCCTCACACAGAAGTGGGAAGGAATGAGGGGTAGTTGTTTGATTTGCAGATGGAGAGCTCGATCGCAATGGGACTCGCCCCCTTTGTTGTGAATGGGTCTTGTGGTCTGCCACATCCTCGTTGTTTATTTGGGGAGCCCCAGTTGGTGGCGACTTGGCGGAGTGGCGGGCCTTGAGCCTTGGCGCCGGACTCGTGGAGAGCAGGGCTGAGAGCAAGCTTGGTGCGGATGTTGGAAGGCGCGGCCTGGCTCTTGCGCCCATCGTACTCTTTCTCTTGTTTCTTTTGGCTGGGGCGGGGTGCCGATTTTGTTGGTCTGGGGGGAAAGTTTGCAGGGGAGAGGGATTGTAGGAAGGGTGAGGGGTCTGAGCATACATCAGCTCTGTAGTGAATGGTAAAAGGGGAAGGGGAGAATTGAGTGAAGGCGGGAAGAAGAGGCGGACAAGAAAGATACGAGGTCACATGGGCATAGTCTATTTCTGATCTCAGCAGAAGTATAGCTGCTGAGGTGACGAATTGATATGGGGGGGGTCTAGTGGGATGGGATCACTATTAGCTGCCCGGGCTAAGCCAGAAAGAGGGGGGTAAGAGGAGCTCCGGGCACAAGGAGAAGTGACTCACGATTAGGGGCAGGTTGTGGGGCTGAGCAGTCGTGTAAGGATGTGCACTCGGGGGAGAGATAGAGGTGAATGGAGATCTGCATCGGGATAGGCTTTAATGATTTTGAGCTGCTCATAAAGGCTAATACCAAAGGGGGGGGGAGTGGCTATGGAGTGGAGTGGCGGGACGCACATTTCAGTTGAGGAGGGGTTTTTGCCTTTTTTCTTAGGACACTTGTGCTATATTAGCAATTAGTGTCGGTGGAGGATTAGAGGAGGGGGTTTGTGGGAAGATGGACTGAGATTTTTTGGGGTGGGAAGACTAAAGCAGAAGAGTAAGGGGAGGGGGAATAAGGTGGGTATGAATTTGGGAAATAAGGGTTGTTGGGAAAGCATGCTAAGTGTAGGGGAAGTGGGAGAAATTCGGGGGTGGGGGGGTAGGGGAGAGTTCACAAAGTTAAAAATGTTTCTTCTGTTAGAACTGTTAATGTTGTTAAGGTAGTTGTGTTAATCATAGATGCAGTCGATGATGTGAAATGTAATGTTACTTTGCGAGACTGCTTAAAATGTTGTCGTTTAAAAGGGAAAAGAAAGGGGAAATGGGCCAAGAGAAGCAGGCCAGATCTGAAAAGGTTATATTATGACACATGGCTGACGTCACAAATTTAAATGTAATTTCATGGAATGTAAAGGGTATAGCAAGCCCAGTAAAGAGGATAACACTTTTGACTTCATTAAAAAGGTGGGGGGCTCAGGTGGCCCTGTTGCAGGAAACCCACCTGACAGATTTGGAGCACTGCAAAGTTGGAGCGGAATTGGATGGGGAAATGTTATGTGGCCTCCTTTTCCTCTCATAAGAGAGGTGTCGCGATACTCTTACATGAGAACCTTCGCTTTGAGGTTAAGAAGGTGGTGCGGGATCCGAGAGAAGGCAGGTATATTTTTGTTACGGGTTTGTTACAGGGAGAGAAACTTACATTTGGATGTATTTACGCCCAGGCGGTGTATGAGCCGCAATTTTATTCCTCTTTGCTGGGCTTGTTAATCAGGGAGCCGTTCCCTGGGCTTTTCATGGAAGGGGATTTTAATTGGACTATGGATGCACGCATGGACCATTCTGAAGGGAAGGGACGTATCTCGGAGGTTATGAAACAGTGGCAGATTGGGGTAGCAGACCTGGACTTAGTGGACGGATGGTGGTCGGTCAACCCAGGGGTGAGGGAATATACATTTTATTCTAACCCTCACAAGACCTGGTCTCATCTAGATTATATCTATCTTCCCAGAAGCTGGGTGGGCAAGATAAGGGAGATATCCCATAGTCCTATCTTCGTCTCAGACCTTGCCATGATGAAGTTGAAGCTACTGGGTAAGGTGCCTGGAGGGACATCCCCAGCTTGGAAATTCCCCACGTACCTGATTAAAGATCAGGCTTTAAGGGAATACCTAATAGAATAGTGGAAACTGTATGAGGAAACAAACTCCACACAGGAGGTCTCCAGTGCTATTTTTTGGGAGGCTGGTAAAGCTTTTATGAGGGGGGCTATCATAGCCTATGCAGCAAAATTAAAAAGCAAAATAAATGTAAGCGAGAGGAACTGGAGAGACAAGTGAAGGAGCTGGAGAAGAAGGTTGGGGGAGAAGAAGGTGGGGGGAGAAGAAAGGGGGGAACCCCTAGGTTACTACTAACTGCCAGGGAGGCTCTTAATACACTGCTGAGAGACCAGGCGGGGAAATCATGGTTTTATTGCCAGAGAAGGATTTTTGAACGGGGTAATAAGCCAGGGCCTTTGTTGGTGAAACTGATGAAAGGAGGTAGGCACCCAACACGTATATTAAGAGTGTGGAATGGGGAAGGAAGGATCTGTACCAGCTATGGGGAAATAGCAGAATGTTTTAGGAAATTTTATGAGTCGCTGTACAAAGCTGAATACACAGGAAAAGAAGCTCACATAGGGATTTCTGAAGGGGGTAAATTTGCAGATGGTTATGGAGGGGCAGAGGAAATTGTTGGGGCAGCCTATTTCAAGAGTGGAAATTTTAAGGGCCATCCAAAAAATGCAGCAAGGAAAGGCTAGTGGCCCAGACGGGTTCCCTATTGAATATTACAGAATCCTGGGTGGTCAACTAGGTGGGGTGTTGTGTGAGGTGTTCAAGGTAGAGGGAGAGGCAGAGATCCCAGTGTTACCAGATTCTTGCTATGATGCCAATATCTGCCTGATACCTAAGTCAGGGCAAGATGGGCTCGATTGTGCAGCCTACCGACCCATCTCATTGCTTAATGTAGATTTGAAAATGTTAGCTAAGGTTCTAGCTACCAGATTGGAGAATATTCTCCCAGACCTGATTCACCCAGACCAGACCGGGTTCATTAAAGGCTGACAGTCATATCATAATGTGTGGAGATTACTTAATGTAATATGGAGAGCAGGCCGAACACAAGAGAAAATGGGGGTGGTCTCTTTGGACGCTGAAAAAGTGTTCAATAGGGTAGAATGGGACTACCTATTTGAGGTTATGGCCCGGTTTGGTCTGGGTGACTCTTTCATAGGTTGGGTAAGAGCTATGTACCTTAAGCCGAATGCACGAGTTATGGTGAACGGATGCCTGTCGGAACAATTCGGGTTAGGGAGAGGCACGAGGCAGGGATGCCCATTGTCTCCCCTCCTGTTCACCTTGGCTATCAAACCACTGGCAGTGGCGATACAACAGCATAAAGGGTTGGAAGGGATCAGTGGGGCAAAGGGGATGGAACATAAGTGTGCGTATGCGGATGATATGCTATTGTTTCTGGAAAATCCGCAAAGGTCCATGGGGCACCTGATGTCCATTATTGAGGAGTTTGCAAGTTTCTCTGGGTACAAGATTAATGTTGGGAAATCTGAAATGATGGGGTTTCTGGATGCCAGCATGGAATTCCAGAAAATGGGATTTAAAGTGGTTCAGATGGATTTTAAGTATCTAGGGGTAAAGATAGATCGGAGGTGGGGGGATTTATATAAGTTGAATTATCCTCCCATGATTAAGATGATTCTGGCAGATCTTAAAAGGTGGATGCAACTCCCTATCTCGTGGTTAGGGAGGATCAACCTGATAAAAATGAACATCCTGCCCCGAATCCTGTACCATATGCAGATGTTGCAGTTGAGACTAACTATGGGGGATGTAAAAAGAATAGAGAAGGGGTTCTCAGAATTTATTTGGCAGGGCAAGAAGCCTCGAATTAGTCTAAAGCGGCTTAAGGCGGATAGGACTAAAGGGACACTTAATTTTCCGGATCTGGGTATGTACTATATGGTGGTGCAGCTCAGAGGGATAGCTGACTGGGTACATCGACCATCGGCAGCAAGCTGGGTGGAGTTAGAACAGTGGGGGACCCCAGGGAGACTTACTGCATATTTGCATAGTAGGGGACTTCGAGTATATAGGAAGCTGGGGAGTGGCAACCCCTTGGTGAGGGAGACACTTGAGGCATGGGAACACCTTTGGAGGCAGAAAGGACTGGGGCAAGGGGAGACTATACTGTTACCGATAGTGAGGAACCCCTTTTTTCTGCCGGGGATGGAGGATGGAGGCTTTCAAGAATGGGAAAGGAGAGGGGTAGATAATGTGGGTAATTTGCTAGTGAAAGGAGAGCTCAGTGCATTTGAAAAGGTTAGGCAAAACTTGAGGCTGGGGACATCCCACTTATATAGATACCTGCAATTAAAAGCCTTTGTGGGGAAGTTGGTTAAGAGTGGTAGGGAAGGGATGCAACCGAACATGGCTGAACAGCTGGTGTATTATGCCAAGAAAGATCCAAAGGGCTTTATAGGGAAGGTTGCTAAGCAGGGTAAACAAAGACTACCAGATTTGACTGGGAGCACAAAGGCTTTATGGAAAAGAGATTTGGGTCAACGAATCTCTGAGGAGAACTGGAAAGTGGCCTTAGGTATGCCGGAGGGCATAATGGTATGTACTAAATTCAAAGAGGCCTTTTTTAAGTTTCTACACAGAATGTATTGGCCCCCGGCAGTGGTGCACAGGGCACACCCCGCGATATCCTCGCAGTGTCAGAGGTGCAATAGAGACGTAGGTACTTATATCCACTGCATCTGGTCTTGCCCTGTATTGGTCAAATTCTGGGGGATGTAGTGAAAGAGGTGAATTGGATAGCTGGAAGACAACTGCCACGAGACCCTCTGATATGTTTGTTTGGAGTTGAGGTAACAGGAGGAGAAGAGGAGTGGTTGCCACTTCCTAGATGGATAAGGGTTCTGTTTGTATTGGCCCATCACTGTATCCAAAATACCTGGGTCTCAGGGTCTAGGCCTACAGTGCTAGAGGGTCGTCGGGTAATCCTTCGCTCCCTCGCATTGGAAAGGCTGACACAGGTGGTCAGGAATAGGGAGGAGGCATTTGTGAGAGAATGGTCGCCTTCCCTAGCCTCTTTGAATGTTTCTGAAAATATGATGCTCAGAATGGGGCTGAATACATGAATTGGAATGGTACTTAAATATGTAGAATGGATTGGAAATATGATTCTTTTCTTTCTCTTAATGTTAATCATGGATTACACACACGATTGCATCTATTTGTTTTTGTTATTTGTGTGTTTTTTAAATGTCCAAGTTTGTCTGTAAGCAAAAAACTGTTAATAGATATTCAAAAAAAAAATAATGTAGTATTGTGATGTACCCCCATGGCACTGTCTCTCCAGGTTGTTCACGTAACACTGCCACAACCTTTTATAAACTGGAAAGGTCCGGTATGAGCTGGCATTAAGGTGAGTGTAGGAGGTACTCCAATAGGTCATGTCACAGGGTCTCAACTCTTGATGGGTTCAGCAAGGAAACCACTCAAGAATGCACTGCACACAGTGATTAACATGCAAATTACAATGAGTTTCTGGGGGACAAGAATCAGGGGTCTGAGGAAGGAAAAAGGTTGATGCAGGTAACTTTACTTCAGCTTCACAGTGACTGTCACCAGTTGTATGACTGCTGTTCCAGTGCCCGTCTAGGTACAGCCCAAATGACAATAATGCAGCCTTCCCCCAACCAACAGAGTGCTCGGACCAACTGTAGTGTTGGGCCACTTCCCCATTCCCTAATGATACCAATTAGTTACCCCTAGGTTTTTTCTCCTGTGAAGCATGAGTACCCAAGTGTTGGATTGTAGTAGGCACAATAACAATGCACATGAGTCAGCCAGGTTGGTGCTCTTAAAGGAAACAAACCCAGTATATGTAATCCTGGCTTGATAGCCTAATCCATGAATCATGGAACTTACTAGGGGCTTTGTAAACGACATACAGATTTGCGCTGCAGGGCAAATAGGTCCCATTTGGTTACTCATGTTTACTCTGAGGCTGGCAGACCCCCCTCTCTGGCCCTAGTCCTAGCTGGATGTACCTTCTCCCTTGATTGGATGTACTGTACCTTCTCCCTTCTGCAGTCCAATGTTGCATCTCTGACAGCTCCATCAGCTCTCCTCTGCCAGTCACTCTTTCTGGCACCTCACACAGTTTTAACTGGCCTTTCACACCATTAGTCCTGGCTGTTGTCGTCAGCATGGTGGCTTTAGGTCCCACCTGCTATGATGCAGATTCAGACCCCTCAGATCTAACCAGGAAAACAAAGTCTCACAGTGTGCATTGAAGTCCATCTTCAGGTAGGCTTACTGTGCAGCTGAATCCTTCAGCTACAGATGGCACTGTATTTCTTTCTCTCTGCTGCTGCTTGCAGTCTCACCCTCCTAAGCTGCAGAAACACCAACCTCTCTTTCCAAATGCATGCACAGGCCTCACACAGCCAGTGAAAATTGTTGGTCTGTCCTCTAACTCTGCCTCATGCAGACTGACTGGCTTCAGTTCAGTTCCTGGGGCTCCACACCAATAGACAGCCTTCCAATTGATGAGTTAAGGTGTCAACCACAGAATGATGGGCCCTTTGCCACTCAACAGGTGATTGGCCATCACACTATCAAGAAAATTAATGAAGTCCTCCAGAATCCTTTTAAACACTCCTGGATATGTACCAGACTTCTGGAGTCTGACTGGTCCTTGCTCAGCCTCTGACTCCAGCATCCATGTTGAAAGGGGTCAAAGGTAGCAAAGATGGCTACACTTTGGTTCTTTTGCGCACTGGCCCACGTATTCTACTTGGGCACTATGTCAGTAGTAGCAGAGTCACATTTACTGTGGGGGAAGAGGTGGTTTATTAATATATGTTTCTATCATAAGTAATACAAACCTTATAGTTTGACCAACTACCTAGAGTTATTATGTTTAGTACAGAACAATAGATACAGAAGGGTTCTGTCTGCTTGCTTTCAGACCAATCTCTTTAGCTCTGCCTCTTTCATCATTGCCACAAGACTTTTTTTAAAATCCTGGATCGACCACTGCCTAAAAGTTTCTTAAAGAGCATGGACATTTTGCAATGATTGTGAGAATTAATACATTTGTTCAAGCACCAGATGATTTAAGGGTGAACCATGAACCTCACTACTCATCACCTTGGATGCTTTTTAATTAAAAACATTTCCTAGCCAGAGTAGCTCTAGCTTCAAACTTTGTGGTTATTTTTGATCCTGATCTCGTTCTGTGCTACAAGAGGACAACGTAATTACTTACCTATTGCCATAAACAAATTTCTGGACCATGGGTAAGAGACTCAAGAAAAAATGTCTAAACCAAACTTAGAATCAAGCAATTTTTGTTTTATTAAAAATATCTAATCTCATAAAACATAGCAAATATATTGTGAAAGAGCTGAATAAACACATTTACAGTTTCAGGACCAGCCAGTGTCATAATTAGGCACTTGTACTTCCAGTGTTACTATATGTTATGAATAAATGAATGAGTTTAATTCAAAATAGTTAAGAAAAGTATGCATACCTCCCTCCAGATACATAGTCTTTAAACACAGACTTTAGAGTTATTTGCCACCATGCTAGTATGATCTCCCTCCCCCAACCAAGCTTGCATCATCATACCCTTTCAGAGTCCAGCTTATGTCAAGTAGGAATATTTGAGGTCATTTCCGTCATTTTTGTTAGCTTGGAATACGCAACTGTTTTCATGCTTCTGGTTACTAAGCAGGTACCCCCTGCTGACTGAAGAAATGGGGTTTAAAGCTCCTTGAAGAATCTGCACCCACCTCAAAAGCATCGCCCATACAGTACTAGTCCACTCTGTCATCTCTTATGGCCAGTAAGACTGCACTGCAGTCAGGCTTCAGGGTGTACTCAAGATTTGGGAACAGAGGTTTTCCACAGAAAAAATCTCATTATTTAGTCACGAAGCACAAAACACTTTATTTTATGAAAACATTATGGAAGCAAGATGGGAGAAGGGTTTCTGGGCACCCTGGAAACATGAGCTTCTTGCTGCTGTAGGCTGCACTTTCTGTCAGGCATGGTTGTCTTCTATTGTGTTTTCATCACAGCTTCAGCTCAAGAAACAGTAAAAATGTGAAGTTTTTTACTTGTTCCAGTTAAGTGGTACAATGAGTATGTTGGCATTGGTTGGTTAGTCTTTCAGACTGCATTGCTAGTACTGAACTTGTGCTGTTATTGCAATAGGCTTTATGGATGAACAGCTTCTGCTTCTCAGAATAGCCTTGTGCTACAGCTAACAAATTCCCCAATACAGTTTATAACATCCCCTTTTCACTCTGTTGATCACCTTTGTTGTCATTCTTTGAAACCTTTCTCATCCATCACTAATGCACAGCTTCTGGACTGCATCTTTCTGAACGCAGCTCCATTCTTCAGGTAATTTCAGTCCATTTTTCCATCCATTTACATTCTGGTTGAGCCACTCTGACTGCAACCAGTCTCTCCATGTTGTAACTTCAATCTCTCTCTCTCTCTCTCTCTCTCCTTATCTTCTTCTGTCTGCTTTACTTCTTGCTCAGGATGTTTACTTCAACAAACATGCCTGGTCTACTATGTCAGACCCATCTCCCAGAAGCATTTGGAAAACAAGCTCTGTATCCAGGCAGATCTGTGTTCCAGCAGGAATACAAGAGGATTCCATGTCAAAACAGTGATTTTACAAGGGCGACGCATGAACAGGGCACAACTCCCACAGCGCGATGTATTACAACAAAGACTTTCTTGCAGAAGGCTTTGTCACCCGCACCCCCCACACAGCCATTTATTTATTAACTATTTCAAGGGGGGCATACCTCGGGGATGGGGAGAATCACTGGTCGCCTGAAAGTGTCAGTGCTGTGGTTCCCTCACCCTCTTCACGGGTCGCCCTTGTAAAATCACCGTTTTGATGTGATACCATACAAGAGCAATCTCTTAAGTGTTTCTAGCCCAGGAATATAGGAATTTATGATCCCTGCTGCTGTAGTACTAAGTTTCAAAAGAAATCTTTCAGTTACAGTTGCAGCAATTGACATGGTCAGATATTTCCTGAAATTTCTGTGATATCTTCAGAGAAAGTCTCTGTCTGTCTGCAGTAACATAATAGGACCACAAGAGAGACTCTCTTTAGAAATACAGTATCCCAAAATATCTGGAAATATCTGACCATGTCTTTTGCTGAAACTGTATTTTTTTTTTCCCCCTCAGGCTGAAGGCTATCCCTTATAATGTTTCTATGCTAATATTGTCAGCTTCTAGAAAAATTCACAGTAATTTATGGAAAATGGGGACTTATAAAAAGTTGGGTTGCCCCTCAATGGAGCTTACACATATCTTGTTTGAAGCATTCATAATTCTCGCCATGCATCTTCACATACAGTATTATTCCCTTGGTTCAAAAATGTAATCAATATGAATAATCCTGAGATATACATATGCATAGTTCAATATTTTTCATTCAAATGGTGTGGTTTTTGTTCTCAGTTATTATTGATAATGTTTTTTGTTGCTTTATTCACACTTGCTGGGTCATACCTTCTACTGTACTCCACCTGCTCCCACCTGGGAATTCTGATTGCTGGGGCCAGGCACCACCTGACTTGACACCCTATTGTGGCTTGCCACTCCCCACCAGGGTAGGGTCCCTTTTTACAGACTGGCTGTGCCATACTTTGGGGACAAGGATCACTGCATTGCTGTAGTATTCCAGTGAGGAGGCCATCCAGCTGACATGCCCACTGGACATGGTTAGTGGGTGACACCATGTCATGCTACTACAATGGGGTCATTTCTCCCCTGTAAGTCCCTGCTACCTCCTTCTGTTGTGTACATGCTCGCAACTACCCCAGTGGATGCTGGCACGAAGAGGTCATCCATGTTGTTAACAGCACTACCACCATGTCTCCACCAGGGGTCTTTAAAGTGTGATAGAGAACTGCCACCCTCCCTGGTAGTTGAATATTCATGTGCATGCTCTGTGCTCTCTCTCTTGCCAGCCTCCCCGCCTGATGTCCAAGGCTCAGAGCATGAACCCAGGTGGCCAGCATGTTAGAGCTGATCTCTACCACTTGGCACTATGGAAATGGTGATATGTTCGATTTTTATTAATATTTATGGATATGGCTGACTGTGTTTTCATTTAAAAATCATTTTTACCAAAACACAATAGTTTTCTAAGTAATATACCTACAGTTAAGTTCTGTAACCAAAGTAATGTACTTCAAAATCAGTATTTGTCATTCTTTTCTCATGTAAGGCCCCTGTTGCGTTGGTGTCCTTGCAGATGTCTTAGAAGCAAGGGTGCCACTATGTTACACCACCACTCGGTCATCGTAGATGCTGTGAGTGGAAAGACCTGGTTCTAGTTACTCAAACCCAAACCTGGAAATCCAATGCGTGGGAGACAACCTGATTTACTTTCTACTAGCCCAGGAGCAAATCTTCATCCCAGTGTAGTGGACCTCACATAAATCCCACAATGGTATGAGTGTTACAGGACAGGCAAATAACAAGACAGTACTATACCACTCAATAGATTTTTATTTTAAGCAACAGATTTAAAAAGATAACATTTAAGCAATTAGCAAGTCATTAAGCAACAGTCTTTTTCAAATACATTTGCACCAGTGCACTCTCACTTGAAGAACTTAATATTGCTGGTCGTCTTTCGTAGCCCATGGAAAGGGGGAGTTCCTGGAAGGGTGTATTCTTTGAACAGTTTCTTTTTAACTGATGTCCCCAGCACAACAGTCCCTGTTTCAGCTTGGCATACTGTATAACAAGTCTCAATGTTCTTAGCAAAACATGCACACACAGAAGCCACTCGATGAACCAGCAGCCCCCCAGGTAAAATCTCACTTCCAGCCCTTTCAGTCTCTTGCCAAAGATGAGACATTAGCTAGAGAGTTTATCTGGCAAGGGTGTACAGTCATTGACAAACACTTGTTTTACCTACTCCATGGAGGGGGAAGTGATGCTTGCCGGCAGTCTCTCCCGCGATGGTCCAATTCGGTGTAGATGTCTGGAGCTTGTGGGAGTTTTCTTCCTGAACATACGAACATATAAAATTTGCCAGCAGATAAAGGCCCAGAGGTCTATCAAGTCTGCTCGAATGTGCAGCTAGCACCCCTTATTCTGCAGCTGCCCTTCCCTTCCACCCTTCCCCTCCATTGACCCTCCCCCTTGTCCTATCCCATCCCCTTTTGAAGCAGTCCACTGTTCTACTGGATACCACTTCTGCAGGTAACACATTCCACCCAGCTACCACCCTCTCTGTAAAATAGTGTCTCCTCATCTCCCTCCTGAACCTTCCTCCCTCCAGTCTCATATCATGGCTCCTGGTGTCCCTCCCCTCCCTTACTTTGAACAGCCCCTCTGTACCAGTAGAAACAAAAAAGAATGTGCACACAGGCAAAGGTGGTGCTTAAGGAACTATACTATAGTAAACAAAATCAAAAGTTCCAAGCACACAACCAAGCCTTATAGAAGGACGCCGGACAGAAATAAAGTTTTAAAACTTACATTTTATTGGGTACAGAAAAACACCACGCCTTACTTTGAACAGCCCCTCTGTACCAGTCTTGTTTATTCCTTTCATGTACTTACAGGTTTCAATCATGTCCCCCCTGTCCACCCTCTTCTCCAGCAAGTACATGTTCAACTCCCTCAGCCTTCTCTCATATGATAAGTCCCCCAGCCCCTTGATCATCTTTGTTGCCCTGTGCTGCACCCCCTCCAGTAACTTAATGTCCCTTTTCAGATACGGGCACCAGTACTGCATGCATTACTCCAGGTGCAGGCTAACTAATGACCTATACAGTGGCAGAATCACCTCCTCCCTCCTCGAGGATATACCCCTTGCAATGCAACCCAGCATTTTGTTGGCCTTTGCAGCTGCCTTCCTACATTGTGCCGAGTTGTTCATTGACCCTGTAATGAGCACCCCCATATCCTTCTCCTTCTCCTCCTCCTCCTCTGTCTGGGGTAGCTGCACTCCCCCCAGCTGGTAACTCCTTGGGTTCTGCACCCCAAAATGCAGCACCTTGCACTTTTTGGCATTAAACCCCAGTTGTCAGGTGTCTGACCAGGTTTCAAGCTTTGCCAGATCATCCTGCAACACCTGCCATCCCCCTAGGTCGTCCACCACCACTCCCATCTTGGTATCATCAGCAAACAGACTGATCTTGCTCTTGATGTCCAATGATACATCTACAATGAATATCCCAACCAATACTGGTCCCAACAGCGAGCACTACGGAACACTGCTCGTCACTACCCTTGGGTGTGAGAGCTCCCCTCCCACCACCCTCTGTTGCCTTCCCTGAAGCCAGTTCCCTACCCATCTCACCAGCTTTGCACCCACCCCTGTGCCTTCTAACTTACTTCCCAGCCTCCCATGTGGCACTGAGTCGAATGCCTTACTGAAGTCCAGATACAGGACATCCACTGCATGGCCCCTGTCCAGTTGCCTAGTTACCCAGTCATATAACTCCACCAGGTTGGTTTGGCAAGATCTGCCATGTATGAAGCCATGCTGTCTGCTGTTCTGTAGTCCTTTGGCCTCTAGGAGGGCCACCAGCCTCTCCTTCAGGATAGTCTCCATCAGCTTACCCACGATGGATGTAGGCTCACCAGTCTGTAGTTCCCTGGTTCATCCTTGGGCCACGCTTGTGCAGGGCACCACATGATCCATCCTCCAGTCCTGAGGTACACACCCTGAGTGTAGTGAGGCATTAAAGAATCTGCAAAGGTCCCGCAAGGACCTCTGCCAGCTCCTTCAGTACCCTGGGGTGGATGCCATCTGGGCCTGGCGCCTTGTCCATCCTCAGTGCCTTCAAACCCTCCTGAACTCTGCCCTCCATGATTTCCCCATCTGTCACCCCCTGTTTCTGCTGTTCCTCCCCCTTGGGTATCACCCCTCTCTTCTCCTTAGTAAATACCGAGCAGAAGTAATCATTTAGTGCTTCTTCCTTATCGCACCCTGCTTCCACCCAACCCCATTCCTTCCTAATCCTTACTATGTGGTCCTTACAGCTCCTTTTCTCCCTGATGTACCTAAAGAAGTCCTTCTCCCCCTTCTTAATGCCTTGTGCCAGCCTGAGCTCCATAGATGCCTTGGCTCCCCTTACTGCCCGTGTCACCTCCTTTGATTCCATCAGGTGCTCCTCCCTGTCCTCCCCCATCCTTGTTTTCTTGTACCTCCTAAAGGCAGGTCTTTTCCTCCTTACCTTTTCCATGACCTCCTTGCTCAACCAGCTTGGTTTCTTAGCCCTAGCCTTCTTGCTCTGGGCCTTGCAGTGGGTTTTGGCTGCCTCCACTATCCCCAGCTTTATGAGCTCCCACCTCTGGTTAGTGCCCATACTAGGTTGAATTCTGGCCAAGTACCCTTTTACCACTTCCCCCATCCTCCCAAAGTCAGCCCTCCTGAAGTCCAGCACTCTTGTGCCAGATTCCACTCCTTCCTTGCCCGTATCCAATGTGAGCCATACTGAGTGGTGGTCACTCCCTGACAGCGGTTCTTCCACTGTAAGTTCTCTCACAAAGTCCCCATTTGCCAGCACAAGGTCAAGGGTATTCCATAACCTGGTTGGTTCACTGACCATTTGCAGCAGGAAGCAGTCCTGGAAGGCATCCAGCTGTACCTGCTCCCTTCTATTCCTGGTTGTTGGGGTACTCCAGTCCACTCCTGGCATGTTGGAATCCCCCACAATCACCACACTACCCTTCTCGCAGGTCCTCCTGATCTGTCCCGCTAGTTCCTTGTCTAACTCCTCTGCCTCCGTCTGAACAATTTATTACATTGTGATTTTGAGGCATGGTAGATGGCACAGGATTCTACATGTTGCATCCTCTTCCTGAAGTCCTGCAACTTTGAGTTGCTGCAGAAAAACTTGTTGCTCACAGATGACGTGATGATGGTATCAGATATTAAAAATATCATCTTGATGGTGTTATATGTTGAAAACACCATAGCTGGTGGCATTGTTTGTGAGAAATGCCAAATCGCTTGATGGAATGAGATGGTCACAACACCATCTTGATGATTCTGTTGTTCAGACATGCCACATCATTTGATGGCATGAGATTTTCGGAATACAATAATCTCTCTCCAGAAATGGTTGTATTTGTATACAGTGCATTTTACATAGCAAACATTTTTTGTCTGACATCATCAGACATTAAAACGGTTAAACTGAATGTTGCTTACATTTCAGCTAGGAACATTTGATAAGCATTTTTTGCCTAAGTCAACAAAAATGGAGTTTGAACTCCACCCTAATTCATTAAACTTTAACACACATGGGTTTTATAACAAGAAACGCTAGTGGGCACTAGTGTTTCAAGAACCTCTACTGAGCAAAGTTGATAGTACCTATGGCACACTTGTTATGCATATTCAGTGCCACTTATCTCATCTTTTCCTAACAAAATTCAAAATGACACTATATTCTTACACTAGATTTAGGAAAAATAAGCATATCTCTATGTACTGTATATTTGAGTAATAGAAATTATATGAAAAAGCTTGCAGAAAAAACTAAACAGGCATTTCCAACCTACACAAATGACAGGCTGGCTTTTAGCAGAAATAGTGAAGCAGGGCCATAATTCACATTCAAACTTGACCTGAAAATATTTGACCCTATATTGCTCACAAGGTTTATGATGGCTCCTGGGCTCTTCTGTCTCTTACTAGTGAGGGGGATTCATATCCAAAAGAAGAAATAATCTGGTGCCTTGACCCACAGAAAGATTTTAAGTGGGTTTGGTGACTAGCCAGTACAACCCCCAGGATGCTGCACTCCCCCTTACAGTGGTCACCCCCTCCTGCAAACCCCAAGCAAATACAGCAATTCTCCTAAATTAGTATGCACTGTAATACTTTGGAGTCAATTACAAGACATGGCTTTCAACAACAGGACACAACTTTTTTTAAGACGCACAGCCCTAAAAGGGCAAAAGGGTTAGCACAATATACCCAACAATATGGTTAGTCTTCCAGTGCCTTACGCAGGCTTGGTCTTAACTGTTACCACCCTTAGGTGTCCTATGGCATGGGGTCATAATGTTGCCGACCAAAACAGTGCAGTAATAAATGCTGCAGGCAACACAGAGTTCCCCGAAATAAGGTAGGAAAAAAGACTGACCGAAAGAAAACAATGCACCCCATAAAAATTAATGGGACTGACTTTTTTTTTTTTTCAGGGGGCTTTGCCCCCTGCACCCCCTGACATGGGGTGTTGACTTCAGGGATGGGCCGAAACATATGGAGGGGAAAAATTAACTTAAAAAAAAAAGCTGCAACACCAGGAGACCTGGAGGGAACCAAACCGTGGTCCCAGGTCTCCAACCCTTAGCCACTCCACCACGGGAGTGGCTTGACCAGGCACCACACATGGCAGCTTGATCCCTTAGTAGTAAGAGTACAGAGTGACAGGGGTAGTGGTAATTTCCTACCACTATTATACCACTGTCACTCTCAATGCTTTAGCGTGTTACACAGCAGTTATTGCTGTGCTGCTTTTGTAGCACGGTATTGACCTGGTACCGTGCCCTATACAGGCAAGGCTAACTAAACAGTGTCTGTGGGCTGCCACCACTCACTAGCCCACTAAGGTGCAGCCCTGCACTGTGTGCTCACCCTTGTACTGCTTGTCACAGTACAGATACTATAGGAGGGCCTACTGGGCTGGAGACTGCTACCTTACCTCATACAGTACCAGGATTTTGACCTATAACCTAAGGGAGCTTCCTTTATTACAGTTCCTGGGTACCCAGGCTAGACTGACACAGTCCCATTGATGTTGCTGCAGGTTGGCCAGTGGTGGTGCTCTTTAAATTAAATGGTAGCAGCTTGCTGAACTATAAACCCCACAACTGAAAGGCCATGCAGTTGTTAATATGGCAAACAGAAACCTTATGCCTGTGCTGTTTGTAAGATTCTGACCCAAAGGAAAGATGCAAAGAACAAAAACGCAGATTAGTAGTTCACTTCAACTAGAGTAGGGCAAAACCTGTTGCTACTCATGGTTCCCAATCAAAAGACTCCTCCCTCGCTCTGCAGGGCCTCAGGACCTCCAGTCTCCACAGTCTGTCTGGATGAGCTGGGCCGCTTCTCCGGTCTCACTTCACTCACTCTCTAGCACTGGCTTCTCTGGGTCCTCCTGGAGGTTCATCTGGCTCTCTCACTCCCTGACCACCGTGTGTCTGTACGAATCCATGTGTCAAGGGTTTCAATCCTTTTGGGTGCTTGGAGCCCAACACCTGGCTGCGGTGCCTTCTAACGAACCCTGCTGCAACTTTATTGCAGTTTCTTCTTGCTCTCACATTGCAATGGGCTGGCACTTCCAGCACTGTCTTTCAAACTGGCTAGCACATGAATCCTACCTTTCACACTTCAACAGGAAAATGGTTCATCTATCACAGAGGCATAGGCTGTTATGGTGCAGCTCTCCCTGTGGGCAGTCTTCTGCCTCTACAAGATCTCAACCAGATCTGACAAAAGTCATCCCAGCTCCTGCTTATCCTTCTGAGAATGTCTAGCTCCCACTGACTCATCTGACTGTCTATCCAGTTTAAGGAGTCCTGGAGGGCTCACCCATAACAGTCACTTGGCCCCCTGAAGGGTGTCTGAATTAATCAGTCCTCCAGCATCCCATAGACCTCTGTAGCTCACTTTCAATCCAGCTCCCCTGATTGGCTGGCAGCAGGGTCTGGGACCTTCAAGATGTCTGTGTCCATGCTGTCCAGAAGCACTGGGCCCAAAGTTCTTTTTCTAGAGGACCACTGCCCTCATACACATAACTGTGCCCTCAGTTTGTGTTGCACTGGTGCACTTAACTATACATTGCCACTGAAACAGCTTTTGATGTGTGGTTGGAGCCACACTGTTAACTGATGCAGAAGGTGCCAAATAAATCAATTGTCCTAACTATTCCTCAGCTAGTTCCCTGCAGCATAGTCCAAGTCCTGGGGGCCAGAAGGAGCAAGATCTACTCAGTAGCTGTCCAGGTATCCTGGGGAACTCATGATAAACCCAACACTTTTAGGGGTTATACTTACTTTCTATTTTCATTTAAAAAAAGTTTACTTTTTTTTTAATTAAAAGAAGGCAGTCAAAAATACATCAACACAATAAAATATTAATATGCTTTTAATATATCCATATCTTTTTTATTTTATTTATTAGAGTCTAGGATTACAATTACCTTTGAGCCAAGGCTCTTTTGCAAAGGTTCCACATCAGAATGAGAACAAACAAGCAGGACATTAATTATTACAGGATAACAGGTTACAGTTGTTTATCATCACATGAGTACATACAGATTAGGCGGTACTAGGGACATGCACAGAACAGGGATAACACTGATAATGAGAACTTGGTGAGACACGAGAAGAAGAAGTTGCCAGAGGCAATTGTCAAAACACACAGGAAATGCAAGTGGAAAGTGCAAGTAAGAGGAGGAGAAGGGAGGAAGGTAGAGGAGGAGAGTAGGGGGGTGGATGAGAAGGGACAAGTGCCAAAACCGTCTACAAACTGTATAGGCAGGACGTATTTATGTCAGCCTGATTCCAAGCTTTTATTTTTGAAAAACAATTAAGTTCCTAGCCATACTGGTTCTAGCTAGGAAAAATTATCATGATACAATCAATGTTCTTTTTACAAGACATTTATAAAAATGACTGAATTACCATCATGAAAACAAAAAGTAGAACAGTAGTATTAGGAGTGAACATCCACGAGTTAACTGTCTTAGAATAGAGATTTATATAAGAACAGCTGTGGAGAAGGTGTTGGGTGTGTAATGATCTTCTTCTAGTGAGCATCAAGGAGATTGTGATCCTGCTCAATTTCTCTTCAACCTTAGTCTCTGCATGAATCATGGGGTTTTTGTCGACAGACTTATTTATTTATTTAAAATTTTGGTAACCGGGAAAGACACACTGAGCCGGAGCCCATTTCCTGGTGCGACCCGGGGAGGGGGAAGCAGAGAAAATGCAACAAAAGTACAGAGGTGACTGCATAGCAATAGGTACAACAAAATACAGGATGTTTTTTCAAAGTATATACAATAAAGTACAAGAATATTGCAAATGTATACCATATATACAATAAATACAAATGAGAATGTACAATGTGTTACGATCAGGCAACAGTATAAGAGGCAAAGTGCAAGAAGCCGCAATGAATCACTAGAGAGTTAAGGGGAGGGTTAAGAAATCAGGGGAGAAGAGGGGGAGGTGAGGAAGGTATTGGGGGATGAGGAGGGAAGCAGGGGTTGGGGAGGGGTTTCAGGTGCTTTTTGAGGGATGCAGCAGCAGCAGTGGGCAGGAGGTAGACTGAGTGGGGGAGATGGTTCCAGAGGGTGGGGAAATTCAAACTCGCATGCCAGTAAAGTTTCAAGCAAACACCAACCTTCTTTTTCTTTTCCACAATACTGTGAACTTTTATTATATGGTGTCTGGATTCACAAATGACACTTTCTGCTCCATAAAATTCAGTGTACAGCCAAAATAGGTGCATCCAACACAAACACTGAATCCCAGCGCTTCAACTATGTGTGTGGTCTTCCTCAGGGGATGAATAATGCTATGAGGTATTTCCTTTTATAGCCAATCTGCCCTATAATTAACTACCCCTATTGGTTAATTGGCAGAACTACCTTCAAGATTTTTTAAAGTGGCTCTTGTGAGATCTGAACCCTGAATTTCAAAATTAAATTTTAGTGGATTTTAAAGTTTTTATACCTTCTTTGACATTCAATCAACCTTTCTTTAATTAAATATCAGGTACAAAAAAACTATTTAAACCATTTTTCTACAATATCTAACTCTATGCAAATCCTCAATTTTTTTTAAGTGGCTCTGGTGGGATCTGTACCTTAAATTCCAAAATTCATTTTTAATGGATTTTTAAGTTTTTTAACCTTTCTTAGCATTCAATAAGACATTCTTTATCTAAATATCAAATACAAAAAACAATTTTAAGCCATTTTACACAATATTTAGCTCTATACAAATCTATAGAATTTACATAAAGATAAATACAAAATCAGTTAAAAAAACTTATTCTCAAGAAATACAATATTAAAGCTTGTTCATAAGGCTTTTTGACATATCTTTTGTTTAGATTAGTTTTCATCAATGATAAAAATCAAAGTTCAGCATTCAGCATACTGGGAAATGTAAACAGTCTTACTTTTTTTGTAGTTCAAATCATAATCATTTCTCCGTTCATACTGTAACCTGGAGTCTCCAAATTTAGTGATCACACCTTATCTCTTTCTATTTCCATTTTTATTAGGTGGATCCACCATCAAGGGATTCCAGCACAGGAACTGGAAAAAAGGGGGAAAAAATAAAAAGATGTTATTTATATCAATAGCCTTTACTTTTTTACTTTTTTAAGAATGGTTTTAAGTCCCATTCTTTGTTCAAACCATGTGGCTGTATGCTGTTTAAGGTGAAAATCCCAAAACTCTCCCTTTGCAAAAGTTTATTTAATCTATCCCCACCACATGGGTTTCTCTGAATCTGTTCAATGGCCATAAATTTGGTCCCATCTGGTCTACTGTCATGTAATTCCATATAGTGGCTAACCAATGGCTTGCCATAAGCTTCTGCTCTAATATTTCCAATGTGTTCCTGTATTCGCTGCTTTACAGGTCAAATAGTTCTTCCAATATACAGCAACCCACAGGTACACCATAGTAAATAAACAACATATGTGCTGTTGCAATTAAGGAAAGAGCGTATCTCAACCTTGCCATTGTAACCCTCTATTTCCAAGATTTTTTTCTGGCAACAATAATTGCAAATGTTGCACCTACTACATTTGTACATGTCAATAGGTGGAGGGGGAAGCCACATTCTATGTTCAGATACAATAGGTGAGGTGTATCTACTCTTCACTAATTTGTCTTTTAAATTCTCTGCTTTTGAAAAGGTGATTCTTGGATTTCCATCTAATTCTTTAGATAAAGTTGGATCATTTAGAAGCACTGGCCAGAATTTTTTCACAATGGCCCCTATTTGACCAGCTTGATTGCTGTATTGTGTCACAAATGTGACAGGAATATTTACCCCTTTCTCCACAACCTTTTAATTTTTTGGTGTGAGCAAATTATCCCTAGGCTGTAACCTGGCCTTTTCTTTTGCACCCAACAAAATCCCCTTTTTATAGCCTCTTACTTCAAATCTTTTCATCATCTCATCTGTTTGTTTTTCAAAATCTTCATTCAAGTCCAATAATCACTTTTTCAAAAGCAGAGAATTTAAAAGATAAATTAGTGAAGAGTAGATACACCTCACCTACTGTATCTGAACATAGAATGTGGCTTCCCCCTCCACCTATTGGCACGTACAAATGTGGTAGGTGTAACATTTGCAATTATTGTTGCCAGAAAAAAATCTTGGAAATAGAAGGTTACAATGGCAAGGTTGAGATACGCTCTTTCCTTAATTGCAACAGCACGTATGTTGTTTATTTACTATGGTGTCCCTGTGGGTTGCTGTATATTGGAAGAACTATTTGACCTGTAAAGCAGCGAATACAGGAACACATTAGAAATATTAGAGCAGAAGCTTATGGCAAGCCATTGGTTAGCCACTATATGGAATTACATGACAGTAGACCAGATGGGACTAAATTTATGGCCATTGAACAGATTCAGAGCAACCCACGTGGTGGGGATAGATTAAATAAACTTTTGCAAAGGGAGAATTTTTGAATTTTCACCTTAAACAACATACAGCCATATGGTTTGAACAAAGAATGGGACTTAAAACCATTCTTAAAAAAGTAAAAAAGTAAAAGCTATTGATATAAATAACATCTTTTTATTTTTTCCCCCTTTTTTCCAGTTCATGTGCTGGAATCCCTCGATGGTGGATCCACCTAATAAAAATGGAAATAGAAAGAGATAAGGTGTTATCACTAAATTTGGAGACTCCAGGTTACAGTATGAACGGAGAAATGATTATGATTTGAACTACAAAAAAAGTAAGACTGTTTACATTTCCCAGTATGCTGAGTGCTGAACTTTGATTTTTATCATTGATGAAAACTAATCTAAACAAAAGATATGTCAAAATGCCTTATGAACAAGCTTTAATATTGTATTTCTTGAGAATAAGTTTTTTTAACTGATGTATTTATCTTTACGTAAATTCTGTAGATTTGTATAGAGCTAAATATTGTGTAAATGACTAAAAATTGTTTTTTGTATTTGATATTTAGATAAAGAATGTCTTATTGAATGCTAAGAAAGGTTAAAAAACTTAAAAATCCATTAAAAATGAATTTGGAATTTAAGGTACAGATCCCACCAGAGCCACTTAAAAAAACTTGAGGATTTGCATAGAGTTAGATATTGTAGAAAAATGGTTTAAATAGTTTTTTGTACCTGATATTTAATTAAAGAAAGGTTGATTGAATGTCAAAGAAGGTATAAAAACTTTAAAATCCACTAAAATTTAATTTTGAAATTCAGGGTTCAGATCTCACCAGAGCCACTTTAAAAAATCTTGACGGTAGTTCGGCCAATTAACCAATAGGGGTAGTTAATTATAGGGCAGATTGGCTATAAAAGGAAATACCTCATAGCATTATTCATCCCCTGAGGAAGACCACACATGTGGTTGAAGCGCTGAGATTCAGTGTTTGTGTTGCATGCACCTATTTTGGCTGTAAACTGAATTTTATGGAGCAGAAAGTGTCATTTGTGAATCCAGACATCATATAATGAAAGTTCACAGTATTGTGGAAAAGAAAAAGAAGGTTGGTGTTTGCTTGAAACTTTACTGGCACGCAAGTACAGAGTGCATTTGGATTTCGGTTCGTTGTTGGTAGGGGCTAGCAACCCCATACTCTGCACCAAGGTTTATTTGAGCACATGTCTGAGGAGTGTTTTGGACTACCAGAGGGTGGGGAGCCTGAAGGCGAAGAATAACTTGCCCGATTGCGAATGTGGTACAGAGAGGGCAAAGGAGCGAGGGTCTCAGGCATAAAGTGAGTAACCCAGGTTGGTGGAGGGGGACAGGAGATTGGTGAGGTAGGAGGGAAGAGCACTAAACCAATACTTTACGATGAAGGTAGCACCGTGAACAAGGCGACAACTAGCAAGTGAGGTGAGGGAAAGATTTAGGGAATTTGTGAGGATGGGTGGTCTGTTTTGTCATGAGTCTGATCATTCCCTTCAAGATTATGAGCCATCAGTGGCCATGGGCCCATATATTTCTAGGCCAGTGGCCACAGACTGCAGAGTGCCCGAAGGCTCTGTCCTCTCTCCTGTGCTCTTTGTGGTATAGATTCTAGATTCAAGAAGATTCAAGATTTTTATGAAAACAGGAAAGATGATGCAAACCAATTTGAGCTCACACTCATTTACAATGGTTTCTTGAGATAAATTGATACAAAAAAATTGTTACCATTACACTAACAATTGTACATGAGACCACTTATGGAGATCATTAGAAAATACAGTGTGATGTGTCACTGCTACACCAATGGTACCCAACCCTTCCTCTCCTTCACCTTTGGTCAGAGCCAGGTTAATCACTATGTGCATATTCCTGAGCAATGTCTAGAGGACATCAGGGTTTGGTGGCCTCCAACTGGCTGGCCTTCAATCCCAATAAGAGTAAAATGCTACTAGTAGAACCAAAAAAAAAAACAGGTATCTGCCCTGCAAGGTTGCCTCAAATGTCCATTCCTTGATGGAGTTCAGTTTAACATGGGTAGGGTTGTTTGCAATCCGGGAGTGGTTCTGGACGAACAGCTGACAATGGAATTCCAAGAGCCCATTCTCATCACCAGCTGCTTTTTTTCCTCAGTATCTCCTAATTGCACCCCTTCCCAGACCCTGTACATCAGAGAACAATAGTACAGGTGTTCATCTTGTTTAGTCTCATTTGAATAAGGGACACAGAGGAAGGAAGAAGGAGGTGTATAATGTAAAACAGAAAGAAGCAGGAAAGGCAGTGAGGGAACCAAAGGTGCAGACAGAGGAAAGGACAGCCAAAGGGGTAGCTAATGGGGATAGTACTTTCTTCAGGTTTATACATGAGAAGCAGAAGCCAAGGAGAGGGATAGTGAAGATAAGAAGGACAGCAAGGGGAGACTGTGCAGAAGAGGACCAGAAAAAAGTAGATATCACAAACAGGTACTTTTGCTCAGTCTTCATAGTTGGGGGGGGGGGGGAGACCACCAGGGAGCAGCAGAAATAAAGTGGAAGAACATACGAACATACGAAATTTGCCAGCAGATAAAGGCCTAGAGGTCTATCAAGTCTGCCCGAATGTGCAGCTAGCACCCCTTATTATGCAGCTGCCCCTCCCTTCCACCTTCCCCTTCATTAACCCTCTCCCTTGTCCTGTACCATCCCCTTTTGAAGCAGTCCACTGTTCTACTGCATACCACTTCAGCAGGTAACGCATTCCACCCAGCCACCACCCTCTCTGTAAAAAGTGTCTCCTCATCTCTCTCCTGAACCTTCCTCGCTCCAGTCTCATATCATGGCCCCTGGTGGCCCTCCCCTCCCTTACTTTGAAAAGCCCCTCTGTACCCATCTTGTTTATTCCTTTCATGTATTTAAAGGTTTCAATCATGTCACCCCTGTCCCTCCTCTCCTCCAGTGAGTACATGTTCAACTCCTTCAACCTCCTCTCGTATGATAAGTCCCCCAGCCCCTTGATCATCTTTGTCGCCCTGCGCTGCACCCTCTCCAGTAACTTAATGTCCCTCTTCAGATACGGGCGCCAGTACTGCACGCAGTACTCCAGGTGTGGTCTAACTAATGACCTATACAGTGGCAGAATCACCTCCTCCCTCCTCGAGGATATACCCCATGCAATACAACCCAGCATTTTGTTGGCCTTTGCAGCTGCCTTCCTACATTGTGCCGAGTTGTTCATTGACCCTGTAATGAGCACACCCAGATCCTTCTCCTCCTCTGTCTGGGCTAGCTGCACTCCCCCCAGCTGGTAACTCCTCCTTGGGTTCTTCATCCCAAAATGCAGCACCTTGCACTTTTTGGCATTAAACCATGGAAATGGAATTCTCTACAGAAGACCCTAAAGTTGACCAACTTTATACCTCTAGCATCCTTTAAAAAGCTCTACGTAAGTCTCTTCCCAGAGAAATGCAATTGCTACCACAAGGCCTAGTCCAGTCACATTCACAACCCTCCCCCTTTCAGTCAGCAATTATTATTGACAGCTCTTCCATAAATCTTCCCCTTAGTTTTTCCCCTCCTCGCAGCCCCTTTTTTTTATCTCAGCCCCCTTTCATACCTTTTTACAGCTTAGCTTCACCTGACTAAGACCTCCACACCAACTCCTGGCACTTACTTCTACCCCAACCACTCCTCCATACCTCCTACTACTAGTAGCCTTAGCCCCTCTCTGAATCTCCCACCAGCCCCTCCATGTCATTCGTCAGAGGCTGTTTATCATCATTTTTGCAGTCATAAATCATTACATCTGTTTGTCTGCGTTAGTTTGCCCTGGAGCCTGTAACCACCTGTTACCATGTATTGTGCTAGCTTTGGCTCCTCTATTAGATCTTGGACATTCTGGTTTCTTCTAGGGTACTTCTACTGTATCCTACCTTGTTCTGTTAGGTTGAATCATCCTTATCCTTCATTTGTATATATGTTTATATTACTGTATCTGTTTAAATATAAGTGTTCTGTATATGTCTGCTATTGTACCTTCAATTTGATCCTTGACCTATCAGGTCCATCTTGTAAATGAGCTTTGCTCAATGATGTCCGCCTGAATAAATAAAGATTTGATTGATTGATTAAACCCCAGTTGCCAGGTGTCTGACCAGGTTTCAAGCTTTGCCAGATCATCCTGCAACCCCTGCCATCCCCCTAGGTCATCCACCACCGCCCCAACCTTGGTATCATCAGCAAACAGACTGATCTTGCTCTTGATGTCCCATGATATGTCTGCAATGAATATCCCAAACAATACTGGTCCCAACACTGAGCCCTGTGGAACACCGCTCGTCACTGCCCTTGGGTGTGAGAGCTCCCACCCACCACCACCCTCTGTTGCCTTCCCTGAAGCCAGTTTCCTACCCATCTCACCAGCTTTGCACCCGCCCTGTGCCTACTAACTTCCTTCCCAGCCTTCCATGTGGCACTGAGTCGAATGCCTTACTGAAGTCCAGATACAGGACATCCACTGCATGGCCCTGTCCAGTTGCCTAGTTACCCAGTCATAGAACTCCACCAGGTTGGTTTGGCAGGATCTGCCACGTGTGAAACCATGCTGTCTGCTGTCCTGTAGTCCTTTGGCCTCTAGGAGGGCCACCAGCCTCTCCTTCAGGATAGTCTCCATTAGCTTACCCACGATGGATGTGAGGTTCACTGGTCTGTAGTTTCCCGGTTCATCCTTGGGGCCACTCTTGTGGAGGGCACCACATGAGCCATCCTCCAGTCTAGGGTACACACCTGTGAATGTAGTGAGGCATTAAATGGGTCTGCCAAAGGTCCTGCAGGGACCTCTGCCAGCTCCTTCAGTACCTGGGGTGGATGCCATCTGGGCCTGGTGCCTTGTCCACCCTCAGTGCCTTCAAACCCCGTTGAACTCTGCCCTCCATGATTTCCCCATCTGTCACCACCCCCGCTTCTGCCATTTCTCCCACCTTGGGTGTCACCCCCTCTTCTCTTTAGTAAATAGTGAGCAGAAGTACTCATTTAGTGCTTCTGCCTTATCGCACCCTGCTTGCACCCAACCCCCCTCCTTCCTACTCCTTACTATGTGGTCCTTACAGCTCCTTTTCTCCCTGATGTACTTAAAGAAGTCCTTCTCCCCCTTCTTAATGCCTTGTGCCAGCCTGAGTTCCGTAGATGCTTTGGCTCCCCTTACTGCCCTTGTCACCTCCTTCGATTCTGTCAAGTACTCCTCCCTGTCTTCTTGTACTTCCTAAAGGCAACTCTTTTCCTCCTTACCTTTTCCATGACCTCCTTGCTCAACCAGCTCGGTTTCTTAGCCCTAGCCTTCTTGCTCTGGGCTTTGCAGCAGGTTTTGGTTGCCTCCACTATCCCCAGCTTTATGAGCTCCCACCTCTGGTCAGTGTCCATACTAGATTGAATTCTGGCCAGGTACCCTTTTACCACTTCCCCCATCCTCCCAAAGTCAGCCCTCCTGAAGTCCAGCACTCTTGTGCCAGATTCCACTCCTTCCTTGCCCATATCCAATGTGAGCCATACTGAGTGGTGGTCACTCCCTGACAGCGGTTCCTCCACTGTAAGTTCTCTCACAAAGTCCCCATTTGCCAGCACAAGGTCAAGGGTATTCCCTAACCTGGTTGGCTCACTGACCATTGCAGCAGGAAGCTGTCCTGGAAGGCATCCAGCAGTACCTGCTCCCTTCTGTTCATGGTTGTTGGGGTGCTCCAGTCCACTCCTGGCATGTTGAAGTCCCCCACAATCACCACACTACCCTTCTCGCAGGTCCTCCTGATCTGTCCCGCTAGTTCCCTGTCTAACTCCTCCGTCTGAGATGGTGGCCTGTACACCACTCCCATTCTAAGAATCCTATTCTTGGAATCCTGGATTTGCATCCAAAGTGACTCTGTACTACCCTCCTCCCCTTCCTCCCTTACACACTTCAGTCCTTCCTTCACATATAGTGCCACCCCCCCTCCTTTCCCAATCACCCTGTCCCTACGAAATAACCTGTACCCTGGTACAGACAGGTCCCAGTCATTGTATTGGGTGGCCCATATTTCTGTGATGGCTGCAATGTCCACCTCTCCCTCTACCATGAGAACCTGTAACTCTGCAGTTTCCCTCCCAAGGCTCCTAGCATTAAGGGTAACCACCTTCCACCCTTCCCCCCCATCCTGCCCTCCTTTCCTAGCATCACTAATAGTCCATTTTCAAAGGAAAAAGTCCTGATGGAACTTGCAGCTCTGAAATTGGACAAGGCTATAGGACCAGACGGGATACACCCAAGGATAGTAAAGAAACTCAGTGACATGCTAGCTGCCCTGCTGACAGCATTATTCAACACCTCACTGCAATCAGCTTTGGTTCTGGAGGCCTGAAGGAGAGCAGACGTGGTCCCTCTACATACAAACAGTAGCAGGGAAGAGGCTATCAAATATAGGCCGGTCACGCTCATCTCAGTGGTGGGGAAACTAATGGAAACACTGCTAAAGGAAAGGTTGGTACAGTGTCTTGAATCAAATGGACTGGAAGACCAAAGGCAGTGTGGGTTAAGGGGGTGGAAGGTTAGGCCAGACAAATCTGATTGATTTCCTCAACTGGGTGATCAAGGAACTAGGATCAGGGTAGAGCAGTGGATGTGGCCTATCTAGACTTTAGTAAGGCCTTCAACACTGTGCCACACAGGAGACTGATAAAGAAATTGAGCAGCCTAGGGATGGAATCCAAAGTGTTGAAATGGGTTAGAAACTGCTTAAAGGACATGCTGGAGGCCCAGCATGGGTTCAGTGTGCAACACAATACTGAAACTGCCCTCATCAAGTTTACCCATGCCATAGAGAAAGCCAAGAATAAGGGCCTCTACACCGGTGCTGTGTTCGTGGACATCATCAAAACTTTCGACCTTGTAGATCATGAAGTCCTCCTCCGTACCCTGGCTGGCCTCCATTTTTCACCTGAGGTTTGCCTCTGGTTCAAGGATTACCTAAGAGGTAGATCCCACTACACCATTATTAGCGGGGTCCTCTCCGAATCCTGCCCCAACAAATACGGCGTTTCCCAAGGGTCCATCTTGGGCCCCCTTCTTTTCTCTCTGATCATCAACTCCCTGCCTGACATCTGCACCTCTTCTGAAATCATTCTCTGTGCTGATGATGCTGCCCTTTTCTGTCATGACAAAGACCCCACCACTCTCATTAACAAACTCCAATTCCATTTCAGCAGACTTCACGCCAGGTTCACATCCAAAGGTCTTGTGCTTAACTCCAGAAAAACCAAGTTTATGGTCTTCTCCAGCCCCTGCAAACCACTAGACCTGGACCACTCCCTTTATGACAACCTTGGTAACTACACTGAAAGAGTCAACAGGACTAAGCAGTACCTGAACAGGGAATCCAAAACTCTCCTAGTATCCAGCTTCCTCCTTCTGTCTTTGACTATGGTTCACTTGTCTCCCTCCCCCACTTCTCCATCAAAAATGTCTCCAGACTTAGAAGCTCCTACCACAATGCTATCCACTTTGCCTCTGGTCTACTTAAATTCACACACCACTGTAACGTTTATAAGCACACCGGCTGGCCCTCCCTTGAGGCCTGCCTCAACTGCAAGATGGCCACCTTCTTCTTCTTCAGACTCTCCCGAGGGTTGCTCCCTGATTGCCTCACCTCCCTTTTCCAGACAGCCACCACCACCAGGACCACTAGATTGTCCTCCACTCTCTCACAAGGCAAGGCACATTTTATTTAAAAGAAGCCCAACCCAGAGGCTCTGGGTGCTGCACATGTTAAAATTCCATATACATACAAATTACTATGAATAAATAAATAACACACTTATAAACATCCATACACATAATTACTAAAATTGAAATAATACCCTCAATAGCAGCAATAGAGTCAAAGGAAACCAGAAATTATTTTAAACACAAGATTCTGAAGTCAAGTTAACGATGCAAAACACAGTCTGGGAAGGCCTGATTATATAAGAAGGCCTTGAGGCAGGCCTTGAATACCTCAACAAATAGGGCCGCCCTAACAGCTGGAGAAAGCGAATTCCACAGGATGGGGGTGGCAACACTAAATGCTCTGTCGCCAGTTGTTATTAACCTCGTCCTGGGAATCTCAAGGAGGCCCCTAAAGGAGGAGCGGAGGGGGCAGACTGAGACAGCAGGTGTGAGAAGGTCCTTCAGGTAACCAGGGCCCAGACTGTGTAGGGCCTTAAAGGTGAGCAAACCCACCTTAAAGAGGACCCTCCACCTAACTGGCAGCCAGTGCAGATGACGCAGCACTGGAGTGATATGACAGTACTTAGACTTCCTGTGAATAACCTAGCTGCCGCGTTCTGCACCAGCTGCAGTCAGCGCAGGGTACCCCCAGAGACACCGAAATAGAGCTCATTACAGTAGTCGAGCCTGGACATCACAAAGGCATGTACCAAGGTGGGGAGGTCCAGTGGTGGAACTAGGGGCTTAATCCTGGTGATATTCCTCAGATGGTAAAAAGTGGAATGGACAACGGACGCCACCTGAAACTCAAATGATAATCTGCTGTCAAGAATAACGCCAAGATCACACACCCTAGAGGAGGCCTTCAATGGCACAGAGCCAAGAAAAATCCCTGTCTCTACACCAGAAGCCAGCCTATAATGCCCTCTGTTCGACTCCACCACCAGTACCTCCATCTTATCGGGGTTCAGTCACAACCAGCTGGAGGCCATCCAGTCATTGATCTCAGCGAAGCAGCTGTTAAGCACTTCCACTGCGCAACATGTTCCAGGGCCAAATGAAAAATACAGCTGGGTATCATCAGTGAAGCAATGAAAACCCAAACTGTACTTTCTAATGATCTCTCCCAGGGGCAGTATATACACAGCGAACAACATCAGCGACAAGACTGAGCCCTGGGGAACTCCGCACGACAGGAGAACAGAGGAGGAGGAGGAGAAATTCCCCATCACAACCCTCTGCCTCCTGTTAGATAGAAAAGACTCAAACCAGTAGATGACAGTGCTGGCAAGTCCACAGAAATCCCTTAGGCGGTTAAGTAACACTCGATGGTCCACCATATCAAATGCCGAAGAAAGATCAATGAGAACAAGAATTGTTCCCTCCCCTCTATCTTTAGCCCTAAAGAGGTCATTGCGCACCTGAACTAATGCAGTTTCAGTGCTATGCCTCGTACAAAACCCAGACTGGAGCAGATCATATAAATCATGGGCCACGAGAGGCTCCTCAAGCTGAAGCGCCACCACCTTCTCCATGATCTTACCCAAAAACGGAAGATTGGAGATGGGACAGTAAATTGCCTTGACATCAGGGTCCAAAGATGTTTTTTTCAGAAGGGGTCTTACCAATGCTTCCTTCAAGACATCAGGAAAGATCCCCCTGACAAAATCAAGGCAAACACCAAGTCAACGGAGTCATCACATCCCATTAAGAAACGAGTTGGCACTAGGTTCAGTTCACAAAAGGTGTGCCGAAGCTCGGAAACAATCTCAATGACCCCAGCAGCCTCCACCAGTCTAAACTCACCCCAACCAGGCAGAGTGCTCTCCAGATGCCCATGGCAACCACTGTCGGCCAAACTCTGGCCCACTGGCAGAACCCCCGACACCCTGTCCAAGAAGAACCGAGCAAACTCTTCACACAATACATCTGAAAAGGCTATATTCAGCTGTAGACAGGAAAGTTGAAGAAGCCTGTCCACAGTCGGAAAGAGCACAGTTGGTCGATTCTTCCCCGGCAGCAATCTCCCTGGACAGGAACTCTGCCTTCTTATGGTTGATTGCCCCCGGTATGCACCATAGTGCACATGCAGGGCCAGTTTGTCCACCTCCAGGCCAGACTTCAACCAGCAGTGCTCTAATCTCTGACCCAAGGTCTTCATCACCTTGAGCTCCCCATCAAACCAAGGGGACCTCAAGTGAGAAGACCTGGGTCATACACGGACTGGTGTGAAGGAGTCGAGCACACCAGACAATGCCTTATTATAGGCATCAACTGCCATGCCCACACCCCCAACGCATGCACTGTCCATGCTAGATAGATCAGCCATCGCCAATAAAACCTCCTGGGTCAACCCCCTTAAAGGGTGGTAGCTGACCCTCTCAGCAGGGGGAGGGCTCTCAGGGGGTGCCCCAAACAAAAAACTTCACCATGCAATGATCGGACCAAATGACCCAATCAATCCTGAGACTATTAATCTCAAGCCCCAGTGAGAACACCAGGTCCAACATGTGGCCGTCGTGATGGGTCACAGAGAAAACTCCTTGTGCAAGGCCCAGAGATGACATCATCTCGAGGAAGTTGTAACCAAGCCGAGAAGATTCATCATCGGCCCAAACATTGAAGTCCCCCAGCACTAAACATCTGGGGGCCCCCAATGTTTCACTGACGACGAAATTGGCCAACTCCTGCAGGAAATCTCCTGTTGCTCCAGCAGAGCAGTAAATAAGGAGAATCCGGCAACCTGCACCCAGACCCCATGGACAGCCACACATTCAAATGAATGTGGTGTTCTCACTGGGTGCAGGGTGAAGCCAAGCTCGGATCTAAAGCAGATGGCTACCCTCCCCCACCCCTGCATTCCACTCTGGGGCAGTGCACTACGATATACCCAGGCGGGATGGCGGCCTCTAAAACTGGGCCAGCATCATCACCAATCTAGGTCTCTGTGATGCAAGCCAGATCGGCTGAAGAAACCAAGTCCAATATAATTGCGATCTTGTTTCTGACCGATCTGGCATTGCAAAGCACCACCCTCAGGGGACTGGTGGACAGTGCAGCCGCTCTAGTTACCTGCCCACTCAGTCTGGTGGGAACTCTGGTGACAGGAACTAAACAACGTCTGGCCTCTCCCTAGAACCCGTCTAACACCAGGGTGCCGTCTACATCCCTCTACATCGATCCTGCCACCCCCCACTATGCATGGAGCACTTCAGCCTGATCAAATCATCCAGTTTCTCCCTATTCCAACCTCCCTACAGCAGCTAGCTGTAGTAGCAGGCACTGAGAGGCTAAGAAAGAGCCATGGATCGAGCAGCCTGGATGCCCCATACACTATCCTGGCCCACCCCAGGCCTCTCCTTCACTGTTCCTTTCTGCCGGACCATGCAAGGCCAGAAAACACTCTCCTATATGGGTCCCAAGTTCTTCAACTCTCTCCCTCCAGAACTAAAACACTGTCCCCCCACAAATGCCTTCAAACACAATATCAGGAGACATTTGTCCCTCACCTACTCCTGCACCTTTACCTGCTCACAGCCCTGAGCTGCCCCCCCCCCACACTCTTTTCCCCTCACCCTCTGTTATCAACCCTGGCACTTACCCTCCCTCTTGTTCTAGCACTCGTAGTATTTTATCCTATGCTAGTTTAGTCTGCACTTAAATTTTTGTTCCCCACTGTTATATTATATCTTAGTTTAACCCTCACTGAATGTTTATTGTCACCAACTGTGTTTGTTATTTCACCCAAGTTAGTTCATGGTCTGCCCTTTAATCTATATTGTCCTAAGTTTATTGTACCATTGTGTTAACCCTCGCTGAAAGTCAAATTTTTTTTGCATATACTGTCTTATGTCTCATGATTGTTGCATGTGACTGGACGCTTGTGTAAACGGGCAGCAATGCTCACTTGCCTTTCCAGTATAACCAATAAAAATGAAAAATGAAATGACAACAGAGGGTGGTAGTTAATGGCTTTCACTCTAATGATGGGAGACTGACCAGTGGGGAGCAGCATGGCTCAGTACTGGGACCGGTCCTCTTCAGTGTCTTCATAGGTGACACTGCAGGACAGCAGGAAGGGAAGGGAATGTATGCCCTTTGCAGATGTCACCAAAATCTGTAATAGGGTGGATGATCAGGAGGGGGTGGAAAGAATGCATAGGGATCTTGGGAAACTTGAGGAATGGTTAAGAGCATCCCAGTTGCTGTCCAGAGCCAACAAAGTATAAAATCATGCACCTATAGCATAGTAACCCAGGAGCTGAGACAAGATGGGGGGGGGAGGTACTGACAGTCATAATTAGGAAAGAGACCTTGGGGTTTTCATATCTGATGACCTCAAAGTAACAGGACAGTATGACAAAGCAGTGTGTAGGGTAAGTGGAATACTGGGATACATGGGGAGAAGTATCTCCAGCAGGAGGAGAGAGATGCTGTTGTCACGGTATCACTCGTTGGTTTAGATCCCCGGAGTACTGTGCCCAGTTCTGGAGGCCACACCTCAGAAAGGACATAGACAGGGTGGAGGCAGTCCAGAGGAGGGCAACTAAAATGGTGCAGGGGTTGCACCAAAAGTCCTGTGAGGAAAGACTAATGGATCTCATCATGTGCATACTGGAAGAGATAACAGCAAGAGGGGTCATGATAGAGACCTACAAGTACCTTACAAGGGGGAACAGGGTGCTGGAGGGAAGTCTCTTTCAAATGAAGAAGAGCACCAGGACCAGAGGACATGTGACGAAGCTGGGGGGGGGGGAGTTTAAAAGGGAAGTGAGGAAGTACTAGTTCACTGAAAGAGTGATAGACACCAGGAATAGACTGTCAGCAGAAGTGATGTAGGTAAAAACAGCAGAGGCTTCACATGTGCATGGAATAAACATAGGGCAATATTAGTAAATAGGAAGGGAGGAGGGAGGCTCCCTGGAGACCAGTTAGGGTCTGATAAGACAGATTAGGCAGGGAATATCTGGGCAGACTGGGTGGGCCAAGCGGTCCTTTCCTGCTGACAAAAATTTCTTGGTTTGTTAGGAAATTCTGGTGTAGGCATAAGCATTTAAGTATCCTCTGGCTTGTACCCACTTTTTTTGGGGGGGGGAGGGTCAGGGAAGTGCTCTGGAACTTTATTTTTATCTTGTCTGTTTTTGCTCCTCCCCTGGCACCCCTGCTGGCCACTCCTTCAGAGCGCCAATGCCCTACCACACCACCACCTAGACCCCGCACCACCATCTCCTGACCCTGTCTTGCGATCTTACCCAGGGTAACCTGACATATCCCTGTGTTGGAAGGGTCCCTCTCTTCCAAGGGGGAAGAGCTGGCAGGTGCAACTTCGTATCTCTGGAGGCCGCCACCAGGTCAGTCCAGGCTGTCCAGAGCTTTATGCTGGTGTGGGCTAGGTGCTCATCATCCAGTTGGCAGGAGGCCCACTTTCACATTTTTTGTAGCCCATCCACACAGTAGCCTGTGTAGAGACGGCATCCTGAGGTGGGGACGTACAGGAGGGCATGTCAAGGCGTCATGCCCCCCAAGCTCATCCCCGATCCACCTCCAGAAGCCCAGGCTCGACCCACCCTCCCCCCAGGAGGGAAGCGTCCAATGGATGCTTGTGAATCCCCTCCCTGCCAGTCTCTGCTTCTGGTACCCGGGCCCGGGGCACAAACCCAGGTCGCCAGCGTACCGAGTGAACCCCTTCACTCGGTGCCATGGAGTCGGCATGCTCTGGAACTTTAACAGATCAAAGTTGATAGCTATCTGGGAAGTAGTAGTACTTCAGTATTTAAGCAACCCCTGGATGCAGCCCTTTTTGGGGTGGGAGGCACTCCACCATACCTCTCAACTGTCCCTGATTTTCAGGGATGTCCCTGATTTTGCCTCAAAATTTTACTCTGTCCCTCCTAAAAATTGTGTTTCCATGACCAAACAGCAGGGGTTGTAAGCACAAAATAATGTCAAACATTAAAGTTACAGACTTGTTCTTTCTTAGAAAATGCATTTCACACCAAGTCCCTTATTCTACCAGCTTCCTGAATGGATATCACCAATTTTTAAGATGTGTCCCTGATTTTGGTCCTTTGTCCCTCATTTTTTTAAGCCTTGTCCCTGATTTATGAGGCAGGAGGTTGAGAGGTATGCACTCCACTGTTTGAGAAGCCCCAGCTTGTAGCCACTGTTTGATATATATATATATATATATATATATTTTAACGGGGAGGTGCTGTGTTATTTCAGTAACCTCTATCTTATAGCAATTTGTGTTTGCTTGTGAGGGTGGTAGTGTTCTTGTATTTAGGAAGTCTCGGGCCTGTAGTCATTGTTTTGGAGAGGGTATAGTGTTCCAGCATTTGAGTTGTCCATGACTGATTACTATTGTTTTGGGGTTGTAACTCCTAAGTTGTTTCTTTCATCATTATTTACTTTGTTTTAGCTTTTAAAGTTCAGCAGGGACCATCTGGGCAGAATGGGCGTACCAAGCAGTCCTTTTCTGCCAACACATTCTATATTTCTATGTATCTATGATTACTATATTGCACTCTGTAAGTGCTTACCCTGTGGCCAGATTCAGCACCTGCAGCTGGTCCGCCTCACTCTTGTTTTCCAGCCAGAAACAGAGCATATCACTCCAGTGCGGAGTGAGTTGGGCTGGCTGCCTATAAGACAAAGAATTGACCACAGAGTTTTAGTCTGATATTTAAGGCCCTAACCATATTTGGTCCTGCTCAGAGTGATCTGCACTCCCCCACCGCCCCCCACCCCAGTAGAACTCTTCACTCCACAGAACAGGGGTTACTGAGTGTCCCCAACCCGTTTCCAGTTTAGAATCATCAAGGAACAGAGTGTTTGGAGTAGCTGCCCTGTCCTCTGAAACTCTGCTTTCAATATGCCTGTAAAAAGAAGACAGATAAGTTGTTGCCTTAAAGCAACTGAAGAAAATGTATGGGAGATTTAACACTTTTCCAAACTACAGTACGAGGCTGCTCTGGAGAACACAGTTCTCCAAGTAAATCATGTTTAAGTCCAGACATGCAAAAACTGGGCACAACTTTACCTCAAGAGAAAGTCGTGCACTGACTTTATATGGTAAAAAAACATGTGAATTTCATTGTTGCAAACAGTGCAAACAAACACATGGTACACAGGAAGCCAAAAAATACCACAGTGTCTTGTGCCAGTTAAATGTGCTTTGTCAAAGGATGTTTGTCTCCGCCAGTGGTACCATATAAATACAGACCATTTAAAATGATAGTGGCAGTTTGTGATAAATACTAGGACACACATAAAAATAGAAAGATTAAAAGTGGCAATACCAGCTGGTGAAACCTTAACAGCAAAACGTGTTTTCTGGAATCTCTCATTGTACAGGTATTGAGCAGGGGCAAACATCCTTTGACCAAACTAAAGTAATTGGTGCGAAATGTTGGGCCATTTTTTTACTTTCTATGTACCGTGTGTTTGTTTGCACCACTCGCCGCAGTGAAATAAACATTTTTTTCACTGCATAACGTCAGGGTATGATTTTTTCTTGAGGTAATGTTGTGTCCAGGTTTTGCATGTCTAAATTTAACACTTTATAATTTTCTTGTGAAGACTTTATCAAACACACACACACACACACACACACACACACACATATATTCACACATACACACAAATTCTCAAAAGAAGTGGTGGACACTTTTTACAGACTTTTACATCAAATGGTATCAGCTGATACTGTAACAGTCTTCTAGCTTAGACTTCACAGGTACTTTGAAGAAAAAAGGGTGAGGGTGTATTCTCACTGAACTATGAGAGGGAGGAACTTTATGGAAAATGGTCTTTTTTACCTCTTGTTCCTGATCTCCTCTGTGACATCCCCATTGGACTGCTGAGAACCGGGGCTAGGCACCAAAGTGTCACTTAGATCTACCTCGGCAGATCGAGCAGATTTTGGAATTGGTGGTATTAAAGTGCCGCTCAGGGATTTCCTTTTTTTCTCTGCACTATAACGTAGGGACCGGAGGGAGTTCAGCACCTACAAGAGAAAAAAACACTCACTAATCATTAGTCACTACATGTATTCCCGTTATACAGAAGGTTGAATTACCTCAGCGATAAAGCACGAGATGAATAAAACAGCAAGATTAGAGATAGACGATTTTTGCTGTTACTATGATTATTTTTTTTTATATACAGTAGCTCCAGGAAGCTACAGTTCCATTATAGGTCTACAGGCCTCATAGAGTTTACTCCAGCCTGCTTGGGAAACTCTCTGCCAGCTGGAATGGCTGAGAGTTCTCAAAGGGTGTGGCCTGCTGCTGGGGGCTGATAAATCTTCTACGGCTCTTTACTCAGTCATGATAAGGAGTTTGAAGAAGCCGTAAAAGCTGAGAGGCCCAGCTAGAAGCCTAACCCACCACAAAATGTTGGGAGCGTGGTGGTAGTTTCACCATGTACCTAGTGGGGTGAATTACCATGGCATGCTGATTCTCATGGAAAATCATTTGGTTTCACAAACAGATATGTGCAGCCTCTAAGGGAAGAAATGTAAACTGTTTAAATTAAAGTGTCTATTTTAGGTACCCCTTGGTGCCTCCCTCCCTCTTTGTAGTAAAACAGATGGTCCAGACTATGCAGTTCTACCAGTGTTTGGGTTGTTGGTTCCCTGGTTGGGAAAGCCATCACAGTCATGTAAATCTGGAAGTATCAGATCCTGTATGCCTTAACAGATGTAAGGAAATGGGGCATTGGGTATGTGTATAGACTCTGATCTACTTGCAGAGTCTGAGGTACCATTTGGGCCTTCCCACTACATGCATACCTAGGACTGGATCTGTGGGGCTTTGCTCAGTTTTCACTGGGAAAGGTGCCCCAGGGCTCCTCGTGTTGGCTGGCCTGTCTTTCTGTTGGTCTAACTGAGTACAGGAACTGAGAGAACCATGAATGCTGCTAAAAGAGTGATGGCCCTGGTATATTTCGTGTCACAGTATGGCTGGGAGAGAGTTTCTTCCTAAGTAGTTAGAGGATCCCAAGGGTAGTGAGAGAACCCTCACAGGGTAGTGGCAGAACCTGAGTAATTGGCTATAAAGCTCTGTATGTAATTGTGGACAAAATATTCCTGCTTTCTCTGAGTAACTGCAGCCCAAAAGGAACCACCTACTTTAAAGCTGTTGGAACGATATCCTCAGCAAAAACTCTGGACTTACCCTTTAAGGAAGTTTTGCCACTAACACAGCAAAGATGATCCCCTATACTTCATTGTGCAGCTAATTTGGCCAGGGACACTGCCTCATGGGGACTGGTGTGAGCGACAGTGAGGTGGCAGGATCCACTCAACTGCAGTTCCCCAGTGGAAAATGCCCCTTGTATCCCCAAACTAAATTATGTGGCAAGCTACACAGGTCCTGTTCCCACTGTAACTGGAGCAGGGAAATGGTGGAGTATGTAGATAGATTATCAATCTAAGGGCCCTAGTTGGCTGCCTTAATTTCACAGGGAGGCAGACAGATGGGATCCCAGTCATGGCCACTGTGGACCCTCCCTTGGGGGGGGGGTAGTGGAGAAGGGTACCAGGTCTAGAGGGAGGAAGTTTGGCAGGTATTTCCCTAGACAGCTTTGTGGAGTCATATATACTATTACTTCAATCATATGCCCTCGATCTTTGAAATGAATATAAATGCTGAAGAATCAGCCTTGCTTAAATCTACCTCATGCTAGGTCATAAAAAATTACCGGGTGCTTAAAATCCATTGCTTTTGTTGAAATAAGTGTGTCCTTGGGTTGCGTGCAGACCCTAAATTACCTGGACGTTGATGACTGCGGGCAGCAGTCCCAAAGGATTCACCCCTATGTAATATGCACTTTGTTCTGGACTTTATTTTCCTGGATCCACTGTACTGTGATTAGTACATTTTGCTAATACTATGTTCACGAGCTCACACTTAATAAATGGAGTTGGCTGGACTTTAATCAAGTTATGGACAGTCAAGCATTGTTGTAGACTGTTTGCTAATCCCCCTTGTGTGCAGCCTGAGGAGTATCCACACTCCTGGAAGGTCACCCCAGACCTGAAAGGTCAAGTAAGTGGTATTGGCGGATCCCATCTCTGAAAAAGAACTGATGCCATTTGTATACCCCTAGACCATATTATTCTTATTAGGTAATAAGATAATGAATCCAATCTAATTGACTGATTGCCAGTTCCTAATCTATGTTAATATTCATTATTCATTCTATTTATTTATTGTTACTAACAATTGCCTTGGGCTACCTTTATATTTTGGAGACTGGTATTGACTTTTTCAATTGCTGCCTACATGGCCAGGCTTAGGCCTGTCTACCCTTGCAATAATGTTCACTTGTGTTAGTTGTACTTGTCTCCTCCCCTGTAACCTCTTCCCCCAATCCCGGGTGACATCTGGAGACAAGCCTCAGCTCAGTGTGCCACTCCCAGTCACCAATTTTCATATAAATAAAACACATAAATCTTTCTTATGTGTACTTAGGGAACAGAGTGGCATATATTAGCTTCTGTAAACAGATTCAAAAATAGACAAAAAATAATTTTTGTACAAAAACCACAATATAAAAACGTTTTTATCTTATAACTTTAGAACCCCTTCCCCCTTCAGGTTCTTCAATGCCCCAGCAGTAAAGTGATGTTGTCAAAAAAGTTATGGGGGGGACAAATTGAAGGTCCCACAGCAGGGAACATTCACAGCACAGCTAAAGAAGATTTTGTGAGGATGATGGAGGCTTCCATCACCACCACACAAATACATTTATACTCACTAGTGACAGTGCTAGCTTGCTGTTAAGAGTCTTCTGCTCTGCTTCACACCAGGGTGCTGAATCCTCATGATAGTCCCTAAGAAACCACATAACCCAAACTAGTGGGTACTAGTAAACCATCAGGAATCAACAGGGCCAACTGGGTGCATCATGGGGCTTCTGGTGGGAACCCTGAGCAAGAACCCCCACTGTCTGTGCCTATAGGATCTTCAGACTGGTAACTGTACAAGAGATTTTAAATGGAGTTCAAAACTGGCTTTGCAACTCATATGGGGCTGGGTCCTCCTGTGCTTTTTCAACAAACTGACTGGAACATTGGTTATGGTTAAAGAACCTGCATTACAGTGGGGGATTTTAAAGCCGTAAAGTTTCTAATACACATTTCCTTTTTTTACAAAGATTTGAGAAAGTTTATCAAGATTCTTCTTTAAAACAAGCTAAGTTAACATTAATGTAATCTCAGCATTTACTTTACAGAGGAAACTTGATCAGAATAAATAATAATTGTTAGTTAATAATGTGAATCAGTCTTTTCAGGCAATTTCCAGATTTAATATCCAATATGTTGGAAATTCGGTTATAGCCATGTTGATAATTTTGAATGTTAAGCTGAAGCCTATGCTACTTATGGCATAGAAGTTTGAGGAGTTATAGATCTGAAATCAGTTGAAAAAACAATATGTAAAGCTTATAAACAAATTTTAACCCCCCCATTTATGTATGGGAGCATTCCAGAGAAGACTGTGAGATATCTCATGGCTAACCCTTCTGACAATGACTTGGAAAAGTTAGTTTAGTGTTTAAAAATATTAAATACACCATGCAGCCTTAAAGTCGATTCTTAGCAAACAATTTTCCTCTCTGATTGAAATGGAATTGAAAAGCTATAATGTAGTGAAGCAGATATAAAGTATTTTATCTAATAGATTTCTGTGAACCTTTGTAAAAAGTTTTAATCTATCTTTTGTATGATATTTTAGGATGACTGAAAGTCCATTAAATAAAAAAAAACTCTTCTTCTTATAAGGTGAAATGCTGTTGTCTCTTATCGCATTAACTATGCTTAGCAGTGAAGCACTGCATATTGATTTCCTAGTTGATGCTCTAAATGGGTAAAGTTCAAGTGAAATACACCAGCCTGTAACATTTGTGGTGACCATGCTTCACTCCTGTAATAATCACCATATCTGATTTTTTCAGTCTCAGTTTCTGTGCCAGTTCTTGAGGTTGCCATTTTTATAAGAGAAACCACATAGCCTCACAAGAAAAGCAATGTGTTCACATCATGTTATTGTGAGGAGCTTTGTTAACCCAGTGAATAAGGGGGACAGACTATGCGGTCTGTCAAAAAGAACTCAAGTGCCATAATGGAAAACTGCAAAAGAAAAAGGAATTAACATGGCTGCCCCAGTGGTGTGGAGGGCCAAGGGGCTGGCATCTTACCTCCAGCCATGCCGGTGACCCGGGTTCAGGAAAGACCAGGGTCGCTCAGGGGCTGGCTGGATGAGGGAGGATTGAGCATCCCAATGGCTCCCCCCAGGGAGGGGGAAACTCTGAGTCCTGGGGCTTGCCTACCAGCTAGTGGAGGCTGGGTGGCAGCACCAGTGGACCAGCAGACATGGGAGAACATGCACTGATGCAGCATGCATGTGTGTCAATACACACATGCATGCATGTGTCACTTGCAGATGTCCCAGGGGAGAAAACAGAGGAAAATGCCTTGGCTCACTCAACATCCCCCAGAGGCACGGCACAACCCTATGTGACTGGCCACCCAGCGATACAGCTCTGTGTAAGTGGCGGTTAACCTGTAAGTCCACAAGACAAGTCTGTAAAGGGACTGAGGATGCTGCCAGGACTGGGGAGACAGGCAGAGAAACAAAGAAAAAAAAAGGAGACAAATCTTTGTGGGCTGAAGAATCTTTTCTCATATCCACTCTCCATTTTGTACAGTATTTGCCCTTGTTCATTACGTGGTAGAATGACTGAATGTTAATTTTTATGGCTGCACGGGTGGAACCATGCTGATGTAGTGCTATGAAATAGAAAAGAGAGTAGGGCTGGGAATCACGTGACCGGATACCTAGACTGTCTCCTTCCACTGAGTACTTGCAGTGGAATTGAACCACATCTCTCTGCCTCCTCTACATTCAGCACAGTGCTGTTCCTTTATCTACACCCCACCCCGTGGCAGTACCTAGCACTATTTCCTTGTTTAAAGCAGCAGTGTTTGTTTAAAAAAATCACTTCCTGAGGCCATGGGAGAAGATGGAGTTCAGTTTGCATGGGGTAAGTTATGGTCATCCTGGACTTTTCACGAGCCACATATCTGTCTCCCCTTTCCGTGATTTTTTTTTCTGAATTATCAGACCCCTGATGCCAGATAACTGGGACAGTTTGTGGTTATTCCTTCCCCCCCAAACAGGTCCAGTGCACAGTTCTACCAGATGACTCCTCGTGCTAGGGATGTCCCATGTGTGGTGTTTGGAGAGAATCGCTGGGGAAGTGCTGCCTTGAGCGTGGAGCATGGAGCTTATTTGCTGTAGATGTTTTCATGCCCGTCTCCCATAAAGATGAATTCTAGACTGACCAGAGCAGGGGGTTTGGGGAGTAGCAAACTGAGTGCTGTAAGGCACTTTTCTTACCTGAAAAAAGTATGCCATTATTGTTTGCGGGGTGAGGGCTATATAGCGTATACTCTCCTTACAGCAATACTATGTTTAGAGAAAGCGATTTTGTTTTCTTACAGGCAGGGGCAGGGGCACTTGAACTAGGGGTGCAGGGGAGTGCAGTAGCACCCCCTGGCTTTTCTAGCAAACAAGTTGGCTCAGAAACTGTCTCCAAATGTAGTCCAGTGATAAGGAAGAAGTGATAGTCAGTTTAAAAAGTCCCAACTGGATCGAGCTGCCTTTTCTTCTTTTCTTCCTTCCAGAATCAGCTGTGCAGCCAACTGACCCGTTTGGACAGAAACAAAAAAAAAAAAAAAGAATTTTGTAGTGAGAACATAAACTTGTAAGTCTGAGCCCACGGGACAGACTTGAGTTAGTGTCTTCTGATGCCTTCTTGGCCAACAGCATGGAAATGTTATTGATGGGTACTTGTTAAATGAAGAATATTTGTCCTTGATGCTGCTATGGGTTGCCTGCTAGTTTGTTCAATGGGATTTGGTTAGCCCATATTTGATTACAAATGCATTTAGTGCTGGTAGAGTATTAGATCAGTGGAATCTACTACAGTTCTCTAAGAGGATCTTTCTTTGTGGAGGAGTGAGCTCTTTGCACATAGAAGCTATCTGCAGTTTTTCTTTTAGCTGAAAATGCAACAAGCTAGCAGTCTGCTGAGGAGTAGCAGGCAAAGTTTGTTTAGATTTGTATTTATAAGACACAATATACACATTTTAAGGTCTATTTGAGGCCATGGGTAAAATGATTGTACAAAACAACATGTTTTAGCTGGCTGCAGTTACTAAATATGGAGCAGCTGCTGGAATGAGGGAAGAACAGATAGAGAGGAAGCATGGGGTGATAGAGAGAAGCGCTAGCTGAGAAGGAGGTCAGAACTGCAACCTAAGTCCAGCTCCATGTGAGAAGAAAGAGAAAGAGAGAGAGAGAGAGAGAGAGAGACAGCGGGCTGTGGGGTTGCAGGGGACAGGAGAGCTGCAGTCCAACACATTAGGCTGGGAGTGGACAAAATCAGGATCACTGCAGAGGGAAGAAAAAAGTGCAGCAGGGGGGAGAGAGATAGGCTGAGAGAGAGAGAGAAAGTGGAAGCACAGGGATGGGGAGAGAGAGAGAAAGATAACTGATTTACGTGTAATCTTTGTGCTTCAATTCAACTCCACTGGATGGAATGCAGAGCAAACATTATGTGATGCATTCGGTATCCAGTCATGACCCCAGACCTTCTTTTTTCTCTCCTCCTGATCATAGTATGTCAGTATAGCCAGGGTCCTGTGTTTTCCCACTGATTACTGGGGACGTGAGGATGGTTAGGGCATGACTTTTGGTGCAGGTCCTGCGCCATCTTTGTTGCCCTTCTTTGAACTGCCTCCACTTTGCCTATGTCCTTACGGAGGTGCAGCCTCCAGAACTGGACAACTCCAAATGAGGCCTCACTAATGATCTATACAGTGGCATCACCACCTCTTTTCTTATGCTAGTGATATTTCTCCCTTTGCATCCCAGCATCCCACTGGCTCTCCCCACAGCCTTGGCACATTGTTTGGCCACCTTTAAGTCATCAGATATGATTACCTCTAAATCCCTTTCCTGATTGGTGACCATCAGTATCTCCCCCCCCAACCACCACTACCACCATCATGTAATCCTCCCCCGGGTTCTTGTGCCCCAAATCCATGATTTTGCACTTTTTTGCTTTGAATCTCAGCTGCCACACTCTAGACCATTCTTCCAGTTTACCTAGCTCCCTCCTCATTTTTTCCACCCCTCCCAGAGTGTCTACCCTGTTGCAGATCTTAGTGTTATCCACAAAGAGGCACACCTTCCCTTCTAGCCCCTCTGCAGTGTCACTTTTGAAGACATTAGACAGGACTAGCCCCAGAACTGATCCCTGTGGCACCCCGCTTGTCACCCTCCTTTCCTCAGATTGAGCTCCATTTACTTCCACCCTCTGTGTTCTATCACTCAGCCAGTTCCTAACCCAGTTTACCACCCTGTGATCCTCTCCCAGGCTGCCCAGCTTGTTCACAAGTCTTCTATGTGGAACGGTATCAAAGGCCTTACTGAAATCCAGGTAGGCCACATCCACCGCCCCCCTCCCTGATCCACTTCCCTAGTCACCCAGTCAAAGAAATCAATTAGATTTTTTTAACATGACCTCCCTGCTGTGAATCCATGCTGTCTCAGATCCTGTGCTCTGCTAGATTCAAGGTGTTCCACAATCCTTTCTTTAAGTAGTGATTCTATCATCTTCCCCACTATTGAGGCGAGGCTGGACAGTCTATAGTTTAGGCAGCAGCAAGGGTCGCTCTAACAAGATGGTGCTTAAGGGTCCAAATCAATAGAAGAAGCACCAAAAGGACTCAGCATTCTCATCAAAAAACATCCTTAGACAAAGTCATTCCATTTATCTTAGTTTATTGTGCAAAAGGACATTAAAGGACAGGTAGCCGGTGTAGCCCAGGGAGGCTACCACTGACCAACAAACGTTTCATAAACCTTCGAGTGCTTTTAAAAACATTTGAAGGAGTGTGAAATGTTCATTGATCGGTGGTAGCCTCCCTGGGCTACAACAACTACATCCTTTGTTGTTCTGCACAATAAACTAAGATAAATGGAATGACTTTGTCTAAGGATATTTTTTGATGCAGAGTGCCGAGTCCTTTTAGTGCTTGGTCTATAGTTTACAGCCTCCTCACTACTCCCACTTTTGTCAAAAGGGACTACATCTGCCCTCCTCCAGTCCCCTGGAGCCACTCCCATATCAAGTAACTCACCGAACAGGGCTGCCATTGGTGCTGCCTGCATCTCCCTCCTTTGATTTCCTCCTGTACAAATCTGGTGCCACCAGTCGAGCAGCATAGCAATTTCTTGTGCTTTACTTTTTACTCAGACTGCTACATCACTAATGACTTAGGGAAGCCATTTGTACTCTGGTGCAGAGAGGGAAACTGGTCAGTTTAACAAGCAGATAACCATACAGCAATATTTTGTGTAGATGGAGTAGATTTCCTTCCTATGCCCTATCCTGGAATTGCCCGACTGAGGGGATCCAGCCTTTTTGTAGCTGAGGTGGGCTGATGCAGAGGGAAGAAGATCTTCCAACTGGTTCAGGGTCATTTGGTGAGATGGGGACTTCAGTTCCAGTTGGATTTGTGCCAGAGATCTGCTGTTTCTCTTTACTGTTCTGTAACGGTGGGACAAGCACCCCCTTTTAAAATGTTGGGAATCTGTTGTTGCAGCAACAATACCAGCATGTTTTCTGCAAAAACAAAACAAAGCAATATTTGTTGTGTGGATGATGTCATTTGTTGTATGTCATTGATATCTGGATACCTGGATTATGCTACCTGTTTACTTCTGTTTCTATACGTGTGGCGTAAAGAATGAGTTATAAAAACTGCTCCTTGAGAATTTTCTCAAGTCTCACCGTTAGGTTGTGTTTCACTTTGGTTGACTAATAGTAAATCTACTTATGATGGAGGTAAAAAAAAAAATTGTATGCAGGAAGGAACGGCAAATTGGGTGAATCTACACCAGGTGGGGACAGAATGCTAACCAGCTGAGTTTACTGCAGGCAGGGACAAAGTGAAGAACTGCACAGCACAAATCATCAGCTTGTCAGGTCTGAGACTCCTGGGTGGTGACAGTGTGTGAAAAATAAAACTTGGGCATTACGGGAGTCATGGAGGGAGCACGTTGCTTCATTGAGAACACTGCTTCTGGGGCTTGGGGTGGTGCACGGAGAGTTTTGTTTTCTAAATATAGTGAGTTGGGCCTCTGGAAAGGGGTGCGGTGGGGTGGACATGTGTCCACCAGCAGAATACAATATACACCAAAAAGTCAGCAGGCATCACAGTCAGTTAGGTGCCCCTACAGCTACAGATTTTAGATACTTGAAGCCAGCTAGAGAATAATTCTTTTTTTCACATGAAACAGGTGTGGGGGGGGGGGGATTTAACAAAAGTGTATTTTATCTTCAATGAAAGCCCCAGAATTTACCACAGAGCATTTAAAATCCCAGAGCTTCTGGGAGCTGCAAAATGTTGACACATTGCATTCTGCAGGAGGAGTCATGCACTGTTCCATATTACTAAATATACAGTTTTTTTCCAGATTGTATTACATTTGAGGATCTGCCTCAGTTTCTTGCACTCCAGAGCTAAGCTCGGTAACCCTGTGCCAGGAAGGGAGGTGAAAATCTCTAGTAGAAGCTCAGGGGTGGTGAGCAACCACGGTGGGGCTGTCCCCAGTGTTGATCACTGCTACATCCTTCCTCACAGTTTTACAGCTGGCAGGTCAAGTGACATGCCCAAGGTGTCTTAACTGGCTGTGGTGGGATCTGAACCTGGGATCACCTGGTTACTGTATATAATATCCGTGCTTGTCCTGTAGCTATTGTACTTCTGTAGAACGCTGCCTCTATGTGTACATTTATTTTTGTCCTTATACTAACCCTTTTGTTCCTTTATTTCCACAGGTCTGACAGGAAGTCAACCTCAGTCTGACTGGACAAAAACTCCTGCATATTAGATAAGTATTGTTGTATGTGTAACCTTCCCAGTCAGTCTAGTTTTGTTCCCAAAGAACTATGGATCATTTGTGATCCCATGGCTATTCTTTCACAGGTATGACTGTATATTGCGTTGATATCCCAATCCCAGGCTCCTCAGGACCCAGATAAAAGCTCTATTATTTATACAACTTAGGTAAGCCATAATGGTGCAGTCACATCTGTGCCTTGCCTGTTCCTTTACCCTTTGATTGCCTAGCCCAATGCCCCCTTGCACATCCCTATTCCCCCTTTGTGTTGCTGGTCCCTGCTGCACAGGAGGAGGGATGCCAGTCTTTTGGGAGAGTGGCCTACAGGAAAGGTCAGTGGGTGTGACAGTATGCAGGAGGGTATAGGGTTGTTCTGTGTTACAATGTGCATGGGGCTATGGTGTTGATGGGTGTGACAGAGTGAATGTGCGTATGTGGTTGGTGAGTGTAACAGTGTACATGGGGTATGGTGTTGGTTGATGGATGTGGTAGCATGCATGAGGGTCTGGGTTAATGAGGTGTGATGGATGCATGGGGTATGAGATCAGCTGGTATGACAGAGGGTAGAGGGTCGGGAGTGATAGAATGCATAGGGTATGTGGTCGGTGGGTGTGACAGCGAGTGTGGGGAGGTGGGGTCAGTTGGTGGTTGTGAAAGTATGCATGGAGTATATGGTTGTGGTGCATGTCACAGCATGCATGGAGTAAGGTGTAAGTGGGCGTAAGAGCGTGTATGGGGTATGGGGTAATGAGGTGTGAGAGCAAGCTTGGGGTTATGGGGACACTCGGTGTATGGTGTGAGGTGCAACAGTACATAATGTATCAACTCGATGGGTGTGAGACTGCATGTGTGTTTGGTCAGAGGGTATGACATCAAGCATAGAGCATGGAATTGGTCACTGAATGTGACAGCATGCATGGGTTCAGTGGGTGTGTTAGTGTGCATGGTGGTGTGGGATCATGAGGTGTGACATTGTACACAATGTTATGGGATCTGCTGGTGTGACAATATGTATGGAATATGGGATTTGCGGGTATGACAGCATACGGAAGCATGGAGTCCTGAGATGTAACAGCGTGCATGGTGGTATTTGGTCAGTGAGTGTGACACGAGTGTATGGGGACGATGTGTGTGATAGATGGCATGTGGGTATGTGGTTGACAGTTGTGACAGTGTGAATGGTAACATAGGGTCAGTTGATGGATGTGGCAATGTGAAACTTGTCTGGGTTAATGAGATGTGACAGCGTGCATGGGATATGGGTTGGTGGGTGTCACAGCATGCATGGGGTTGTGAATTGTGAGAGAATAAACGAACTATAAGGTTAGCCGGTAAACACAAAACACTTATTTATAGGATCCAAACCTTTTATGCGGTGACTCTAAATATGTGGGTTGCTGGGTGGAGAAAACTTAAAGAGCTCCTGACACAGAAAGATGAGGAATGGCTAGTCGAGTTAGAGAGTGAGAGAGTGAGTAAGGTCAGTCTGATGGAACATCCAAAATGAATTTTTCCCCCTGGTTCTGTTTCCTGGATTAATTTGATGGATGATAAGGAAGGGCCTACCAGTTACTTTCAGTAGAGGATCCCCGATTTGCAAAACATTTACTGTATTTTATCTGTTTTTTTTTAACTGTACTCTACTATGCTTATGCTGTACAAAAACATTTATATTACCTATACATGTTATGAGCTGTAACCTATAGTTAATTTTTTTTATTCTATAAAGTATATTTTAAAAATATACATGTCTCATGTGAAACAACAAACATACTGATCAGACTTAATATGGTCTTAATATAAGATATTTGACTATGATGCCTGATGGGATATAATTATCTAAATACTGACTTTCTTGCTTTAAGAGACAGTGGCGGCTCTACACCAGGGCCCACCAGGGCATGTGCCCCTGTAAAAAAATGCTGCGCCCCAGTTGGTGCCCCATATGGTGCAGAGCTTCCCCCATAGTAACAATATATCAGTGCCCTGGCTGCCATCTTTTGTGCCCCAGCTGTGCCCTGGTAACCATTTGTGGCTAGAGCCGCTACTGTTAAGAGAGAGCTTGATGAATTAATGAGCTATCAGGGTTGAGGTGGTGAAAAGGGAGATATAGGATTTCATTTTATGATCTTTGTTTTTTGTTTTTTCCTTTTTTGAAAATACGTTTTTTAACTCTGAAATATTTACTTTGCTCTCCAGGGCAATCATCCCAAATTAATAGATTTTTCTTTTAATTCTGTTCAGTGATTAACTAACCAAATTGTGTGCTCCATAGCTGAATTAATGCTTATCTCAGCTATGTAATATAAATTATTATAAAATGGATAGGCTAAATCCCGGATACTTATTGTGTGAGGCAGGTTGTAACCCATACCTTAATCTCAGCAAAGCTCCTCCTGGAGAAATAAACTCTAGCCAGAGCTGACAGGGCTGTGAAGAGCTACCAAATGACCAGAGATATTTTCTTGTTGGTGTCATATAGTGCTGTTTAGTCACAATCATCACAAACTGCCATGCTGCTAAATCAGTCCTCTTGAATTTATTTAGTCAGAGTAAATGCTGCTGGTGTGTGTGTGTGTGTATGACTGCTCCCAGATTAAGTTTGCCCTTTTCCTGTAACTGCAGGGCAATTTTCCAATGTTTTCCTGTAGATTATTTCCAATGGAAGCCAAATTCCTCTGTTTTCCCATATAACTAATGCAAGTCTATGGGAAGAATTTCCCTGTAGATGGCTCCAAATCCCTGTAAAATACAGGAATCCCTGTAGATCTGAGAGCCGTGTGTGTGTGTGTGTGTGTGTGTGTTTGCATGCAACCTGTCCAGCCCTAGGAATGACAGCTAACAGATTGCAATTGCACTGCCTGTAATCTGACACTGAGTCTGATTTTCAGTTTCACAAAACCCACACAAAATGAGTTAATCCCTAGGCTGCTGAAAGAAATAGAACAAATCTGTTAGATTGAGCTGGACGGACGATAGAAACAGCAGTTTAAAAGGTTTTTTTGTTACTATCCTAAGAAGTTCTGAGGTACAGTACAGTAGCATCCCCCTTTCTTTAGATGCCTTTAACATAGAGCAGCAAATAGCAAAAATCAGAGGGGGAGTGCACTGTTTTGCAGCTGTGGAGGAATACTTTCAAATGTCCAAAAAGGGAGTTCCACAATCAGCCATTTTAGAGCAACAGTCTGATCAATGACAGAAGGGCTGTAGGCTCTGCCCACAGCCCTAAAAAATACCATTGCCAGCCTGCCTCATGATCAAACAGATCCCTGTACCTTCTGAATCTCCCCAGCACAGTCAAAAAAACAAAAACAAATGTACTGTACTTTTGTATAGCTACTTAGCTTGCTGTGTCCTGCATGCTGTCTCTGCAACTTCTGTGCAATGTTGGAAATTGGGGAAAAAATCTGTCAGAATCCTCCCCCTGTGATGTTGCCTACAACCTACCTGATGGGTCAGGAACATGATTCCTCCTCATTTATGTGCTGCATTTTTGCACTTTACTCAGAGTTATGCCTTTAGACGGCATATCTTATTAAGGGACATTCCTTCTCCAGTTTGCTCCTGAAACTAAGTCAGACTTTTAACTTCACTCCCTGAACTGAGTTCCCCTGCCCCTCCCCCAACACACACACACACACACACACACACACATGTTTCTATCACCACTTGTTGGACATAAAAAAAGTAAAACTGCGAAGAACCTAAATGAAAAACAGATTAAAACAAATAGTGACATAGTAAAGAATGCACACCACAACACAGGTGTTTTCCTATATAACCCTCAGCTGCAGTCTTCCAGCACAAGAACTACCATATATAGCTAAAAATATACATTTTTACACATCGTTTTTAATCAGACAAAAGCACACAATGTCCCTTACAAGCTGCATAGCAGCCGTATTGGCTCTGACCAGAGATTGTTTTAATGTGCCCCTCTGGCCATGGACCACACTAAGTAGAACAGACGTAAAATATGCAAAAATTCCAAAACTCATTTGGATGATGGGGACTTCTGATAAACAATTTAAGTAACCTTTTTATACCCTCTAAAATCTTTTACAGACATAAAAGTATGCATGATCCTTGGCCACCCCTTGCACAGGCACTGACCTCTGTGCATGCAATAGGGGACAGGACATTGAGAGAGCTGAGCCTGGCAGTATACCAAGTTTCCATTGAAAACCAGTGTCAGGCCACCAGTGTACATTCTGCCTCAAACAAGTAGGACATTTTGAGATATGGCAAGATTGCCATATCCCCATAGAGTAATGTTTTTACTTTCCTTTTATTTGAGTTTTGTTCCAATGAAAACAAAATAAGATGCGTGTAGAAGTGTCTTATACTTATAGAAATATAAATACTCTATCCCAAATCCTTTGGCACAAGTAAGCAATAATACATGACTGGATGTGCGTTACACAGTTCTAATGCACTGCAAGGGGCATAGCGAGGCATGAGGCCACAGGCTGAGTGCCTTCAGCTCCTGGCCGTAAGTTAGAACTGTCAAATACACATACCAGAGTGTCTTATTGTGCTTATAAAATGGTCCTCTATATTTTGCATCTATGTAAATAGTCACATTTTTATGTATATGTAAAAAAAATCACAATTGTTGATATAATTTGTTGTAAAACTGTTCCTCTGCCTGCTGTAGATTGTTGTATTTTATTCTTCTTTAGGACATTTGTCCTCCTGCAGCCACCATAGTGTACTTTGTTTCACATAGTGTCAATGTGGTTGCCATGGCTCCCCGAACCGACCACAGCTTTCATATTTTTATTGTGCCATATTTTATGGTTATACTGCTTTTATAAATCATAGTGTCTCCTTAACTGGTTGTAATTGCTCCCCCTCCCTCCTCCACACATACATGTAGCTTCTTGGTGAGGACATTGGTCAGAACCAGGAGTGTAACGGTCAGTTGCTCACCCACTCCCTACAAACACAGCCTTCAGTGTGTGCCGGTGCTGGCTGCAAGTGAGAACAGTTATTTTGTTTTTAAACTATTTCATTTACAACCAAGGAGAAGTTCAAGACAGAGAGACTGGTGAACAGTAGTGGCAGCCTTCAGGTACTGTACTTTCAAGAGACAGCATTTGATGATGTGCGGGCTGGCCGGCTGGCCAGCTGGATGGGCAGCAGTGGCATGCAGGGAGAAGAGAGGCCCAGTATCGGAAAACATCAGTTTAAGTAAATAAATGAAGGATCGAGTGTAACTTTTGCTTTATATACATTTTAAATGAGCAGGATCCTGAAATCTAGACAGACAGCGAGTAAGCAGACGTGGGCATGGGGGCAGCAACATAAGGAATAAAGATTTAAAAAAAGGTTTTTTGTTATTAAGAAACTGCCAGAGTAAAACTGGGATGTAGTTAACATATGGCACCTTGATTTGTGTGTGAGGCATGCCAAGTTAAAAAAAAAAAAAAAAACATGAAGAAAATGAGCTTTCTAAATTGTGCTCCTTAATTTATTTTATGTGGTACATCCAGGTTAGAAGCACTTGTTTTTGACACTTCTAATGCACGACTAATGACCAATCAAGACACAGGATTTTCCCTTCCCATTTTATAATGGGATATACTCACCTGGTGAAGGTGATTATCTGAGTACCCTTTATAGTACTCTGCAGTCAAATACCAGTGGGTATTCCTCATGCATTCTATAGGTTGATGCACGATCCAATCAAATCAATGAGGGGCGAGGACATACCTCTGTGTTCATCAGATTATCTCCAGTGTGATTCTTCCATAGCTATATAGTGACAGAAAATGAGAAAAAACATACAGCCCAGAATATAACTCCAGCTGAGGGTAGAATCACTGATGTGATGACCTTCCTTCGAATGCTGGGCCCTGCAGTTATTGCCTGGTGTGACGTGGACAGCCAGTTCTGAGTGCTGTATGATCATTTTTTGTAATATAAAAATGTGTATGGACTGTCTCCCATGAGAAATGCTGAAACAGCATGTGAGATCTCACACACACACACGTTTTAGATACAAGGTGTTACCTGGAAGGCCTTAAACAGGAATCTCCTATTTTTCTAAGTTAATTATAGCTTTAACTGTTAAAAGGGAAATCAATATCCATTTTATGACATTTGGAGAGAAACCAGGTTTAGTACACGGGTGCGAAATCATAAATGCTTTGAAGTCTGTGTGAGAAAAGGATGCTGCTCTGGCATGAAAGAACAGGATGAAAGGAAAGACTTAATTGGGGAAGTCACATGGGGAAAGGAGTTTCTGCTGATGCAACCTTAAATATCTTACCTTCTAATATGGTAAAATATTGTGGGTGTATGATTTTTCATAAACAGAGGAGGAGCCAGGTGATCTCATGCAAAGAGGTGGGGAAAGCCAGCTTTTAAACATTATTCTGTTTTCCTTCAGACACACTTCTATCTAGACTCTGACAAAGAAACATCTTTGGAGCACTTTAAGCAGGTATTTAGAGAGAGAGACAAATGTAAGTACTGTAGTAGGAATTGCACTGTTTAAACCTTGTTCTTTTAAAAGATTTGTATGTCTTGTGATATAATAGTTCTGTATTTTATGTTTTACACACTTTTTTTATCTATTTTAGTCAAATTCTAATTTTAGAGCCTACTTGGTCTGTCTTTGAATTTCTTTCTTTGGCAGGAAAAGCATATATGGTTATAGCTGACACTAGGCATAAGCTTGAATGGTGATACCAAACTGGAAAGATAAGCATTTTAATCTGAGGTCTTTTATTACAGTTTTTAAGGGTTCATTTTTGTATACCTGGTTAGGTGCCCATAGGCAAAGATATCTGGCCCCCCAAAGACAGAAATATCTGAGCCTGTGCATTGCGTACGCTAGCAAGAGGTTCACAGTTTGAATCCCTCCAAGACTGGAGACCAAAGGTTGATCTGAACTCACAAAACAGACAGGAGGGTTACCCTTTTTCTGTAAACTGTTCACAGGACTGCACTCAGAGGTTGGAACTTTGGGAGTAGAGGGCTGACCTGCTGAGTGGGTTTGTGACACCTGGTAGCCATTATTATGCTATAGCATTGGACAGAACAGTTACTCAGGTATTGTTTTGCACCCAGTATGTTTATTGTGGTAATGTTGTTATATATTCCAATGAAAACAGATACTGTTGCTACAGAAATAAAAAAGCTTTCCAGTCTGCATGGTAAGACAACATATTTGCTTAATCAATCAGTGGCAATTGGCACTATCTAGTCAGATCCTTTCGGCTCATTGAATGTAACAGGGTGCTAGCGCCTGTTGTTATCCCGACCTGAGGAGTAATCTGTCATCCTGGGCGGGGCTGTGGAGTACTATAAAGGGTACTCAGATAATCACCTTTACCAGGTGAGTAAATCCCATTATATTTTGTATCCTTTATAGTACTCCACAGTCAAATATCAGTGGGACTTTTGTAGCAGTGTGCCCCTTGGGGTGATTACTCTTGGGTGTGTGAAGGAAAAGGCAGATCAGTACCCTTCTATGCGAGCTGGTTCCCTGCCCCCAATAAAGTCTTTGCAAATACTATCCTTTTGGCAGATGTTATGTCTAGGCAGTGATGCCTGGTGAAGGTATGAATGGAAGACCAGGTGGTTGCTGAACAAATGACTTGTACTGACACATTTCCCTTTCTGCTCAGGATGTTGCTACTGCCCTGGTGGAGTAAGCTTTGAGGCCTTCTGGTGGTGTCTGCCCCACTGCCCTATAGGTCTCGATAATGATCTGTTTGATCCATCTAGTAATAGTGTCTTTTGAAGCTGCCTGCCCCACCTTCTGTCCCCTGGTTACTACAAATAACCTGTCTGACTTTTTAATGTCGGATGTCATACTGAGGTATATTCCCAGCTGAAGGCCCACATTTAATGGATGAAGGCTCGATGTGTCTGAAAGGTTAGTTGGGTTTATGTAAGGTAACAGTACATCCTGGTCCTTGTGTTACAGGGATGCAACCTTGGGCAGGAAAGATGGTACTGTTCTAAGAATGACCCTATCACCATGAAAGGTTATGAAAGGTTCCCTACATGATAGGGCCTGAATCTTCCCTATCCTTCTGGCAGAGCAGATTGCCACAAGAAAAGCAGTCTTAAGGGTACAACAGTGTAAGGAGTCATGCTGCAGAGAGGGAGATTGTAGGGCATCCAGGACTGTGTTGAGTTGCCACGGTGGGCATCTCTGTCTTACCTTTGGTGCAGCTAGTGTTACTGCCTTGAGCAGTCGAATGGTGTCTGGGTGTGAGCCAATGAGGCCTATACTGGGTAGTGGGCCCCTTATGGAGGATATAGCTGACGCCTGCACTCTAAGTGAGGCAGGATTTAGATCCTTGTTCGCCCCTTAATTCAGAAAATCCAGGATTTGTGGCAACCCTGCCACTGAAGGTGAGGTGCCCATTTCCCTGCACCATTGCTGAAAGATCTGCCATTATCTGTAGTAAGTCTTAGTAGATTGCCTCCTGGATTGTAACAGATGATTCACGACTCTGGTATGATAGCCATGGTTCTACAGTCTGACCCTTTCAATAGCCATGCTGTCAGGTTCAGACTGGCTGGATTCAGATGGAGTACTGGTCCCTGTGACAGTAGGTCCAGCCACTGTGGTAGGATCATTGGGGAGCTCACTGCCGTGGACTGAATGAGTGAGTACCATGGTCATCTCAGTCAATCGGGGGCCACCAGGACTACTGACACCCCTGTGCATCGTATCTTGTGGAGGATTTTGTTTATCATTGGGATGGGGGGAATACATAGGCTTGAGTGAAAGTCCAGGGAGCCGACAGTGTGTCCACTTCCAGTGCCTTGGGGTCTGAGAACCTGGAGTAGTAACTGGGCAGTTGCATGTTCAGCCGAGATGCCATTAGGTCCACTTGGAGAGGTCCCCACCTGGTCTGCAAGCTCTGGAAAATGTTCTTGTCGAGGCACCACTCTGCCTGGTTGACTGTGACTCTGCTTAGCCAGTCCGCTTCGGTGTTGGACGCTCCTGACAAGTAAATTGCGGTGACGAACAACAGTTTCCACTCTGCCCAGAGGAGTAGTTGTAGTGACTCCCTTATCATTGCCTTGCTTCTGGTGTCACCTTGCTTGTTTATATATGCTACCGTCACCTGGTTGTCGCACTGGACTAACATGGCTTTGCCTGTGAGGAGTGGTGCAAAGAAGAGCAGGGCTAGACAAACGTCTCGCATCTCTAGCACATTGATCAGCAGTCTGGACTCCTTTTGAGACCATAATCCCTGGGCCACATGGGTGTTGTATGTTGCCCCCCAACCTGTGAGATTCGCATCCATGGTAATCACTTCCTGGTTTGGCTGTGTCAACAATCTGCCTCATTGTATGTGGGTTTTCAGTGTCCACCATCGGAGGTCGGTGAGGACTCATGTGGTGGGTGTGACCTGGAATTCGAAGTTTTGTGTTGTCTGATCCCATGATTCTATGAGATAACTTTGAAGTGTTAGCATGTGCAGTCTGGACCAGGGTACCATGTCGATCAGTGCTGCCATGACTTCTAGTACCTGGAGGTAGTCCCATACTGCCCTGGTCAGTCTGCTCATCAGTCCTGACACCAGTGTTCTGATGTTTCGGACCTTCTTGTGTGTTGGAGTTATTCTGTTTTTCTTTGTGTCTATTACTTCGCCTAGATGTGTAATGGATTGGGAAGGCGACAGCTGACTCTTGACCGCATTAATTACCCATCTGTGTTGTTGCAAGCAGTTGATTGCCAGCTGTGTGCTGTGTTGTGACTGGCTTGGTGACCTTGCCCTTATCAGCTAGTCATCCAAGTATGGGATTACGTGCACCCCTTGTTTCTTGAGGTGTGCTGCGAGGACCACAAGGGTCTTGTCTTGATGAATACTCGGGGGGCAGACGTCAGTCCGAATGGTAGGCAGGTGTACTGAAAATGTTGCCCCTGAATGTTGAATCTGAGGTAACGGTGATGTGATGCCCATATGGGAATATGTAGGTAGGCATCTTTGAGATCTATTGAGGTCAGGTAGTCTCCTGGTTGAATGGATAACAGGGTTGACTAGAGGGTCTCCATTTTGAATTTTTTGTAAGCCACCATCTGGTTGAGGTATTTGAGGTCAAGTACGGAGCACATTCTGCCCATCTTTTTTGGAACAACGAAGAACAAGGAATAGACCCCTATGTCTTTTTCCTCTGTAGGGACGTGCGTGATAGCCCCATTGCTGAGTAAGTCCTGTATTGCCTCCTTTATAGCCTGTATCTTGACTGGGCACCTCAGCATAGGTGACACAAATGGTCTGTGTCGTGTTGGCTTTCTGCTGAACTCGATTGCATAGTCTCTTGTGATCACTTCCAGCACCCATTTGTCTGCTGTTGTCTGGGCCCATGGTTGTGCAAACCACCGTAGCCTCCCCACCAGCGGTGGGTTTGCGTGGGCCCACGCACCTTCATTTCTTGTTAAGTTGTGGCTTGAAATTTGGTTTTCGGCCACTGGAGGCAAAATGGCCTCCTGTATTGCCTTTGGCTCTGTTATTGTATACTTTGTGCTGGAAGTGGGGTCATTGGTGCCATTGCTTGGAGGCCTGTGAGTTGTAGGACTGTGGTTTGGATTTAAAGAATTTACTTTTGGAATGAAAAGTTCTATCCATGGGTAGGTAGATGTCTTTATCTCCCTGTGCCTGTTTCCCACCCCTTTATTTGAGATATGGGGTTAGGCCCTCTCCAAATAATGTGCCTTCTCTGAAGGGAAGCTTCAAGAGTGCGTTCTTGGACTCATTGTCCGCCTGCCAGAGTTTCAGCCACAAAGCTCTCCTGGCCCTGTTGGCCAACACTGTCGCCCGTGTTCCAAACTTGAGGATGTCAGAGGAGGCATCCATTATATATTTTATGGCTTGTATGGTGCATTCCACTGCATCGGCTTGGGGAGAGTCCTCAGGGTCATTCTCCGTAAGTATGTCCAACCACCTGTGGAGAGCCCTACAGGTGAACCACACTACGGTATCAGCTGAGCTCGTCATGCCCGCCACCTCGTGTATTTTTGTTAGTGTTCGTCAACCTTCTTATCCATCGGGTCTTTGTGCACTGCCATGCTCTCAATGGGAATGGTGGTGCATTTGGACAGCTCGGAGATGGGCTGGTCCACTTTGTGGGCTTTTCCCCAGTGCTCTGTCCTTTCCTGGGTCATGGGGTACCACCTGTTCACCATGCTCTTTTCCGGCAATCTGGTCGGTTCTGACACCTCGTACTTCTTGGTAAGGAGCATGTCCATGGTCTTGCAGGTAGGGAAATGGATTTTCTCCTCTGGTTCACCATGGAGAGCAGGGAGTCCTCTGATGTGGAGGGCTGTGTGGGCTGGTGTGACATTTTGAGTGCCGCTCAAACCATAGTAATGAGCTCATCAATGTTGTCCCCATGGCACAATCAGTTAGACTTGTCAGTTTCACCCCCCCTGGGTCCCCTGGGGCCTCAAACATTATACTGTCTGTATCGAGCCTCGGACACTTCTTTGTGGGTTCCTGCGTGGGTGCTTTCTGATTTTCTGCCATTGTGATAGGGCTTCCTGATTTCAGGGATTCCAAAAGCTGGAAAAAATCTGCACTTGGCTGGCTTCTAATGCTATTGGTGTGATTTGTGAGGGAGGGGATTCTGCCATGGAGTCTTCCTCTTCCATGTCCGCTGAGCTCTTGTGCGGTGTGAGTGTGCACACTGCGCATGCTGTGTCGTCCTCCTCAAGGGCTGCAAATAACACTTCGCACTCTCTGCAGTTCCTCATGATCCGCACAGATGTGTGAAAATCAAGAGAAAACTGTATCAAATAAGGTCCACTTAGAGCTGCAGGCCACATATTGTATCACAGTTGTCACTTGCAAAATTACTGGCTGATTGTGCATTGTTCTTCTGGAATGGGGGACAATGCTTGCCTATAGAACAAGTAAGTGGGAGGCCCTGGCAAGATGGCGGCTGCAAGATCTCACGGGAGAAAACGTGGTTTGGGATTGCTGTACTAGATCCCTATGTCAGCCAAGATGGCGTCATAATCTCGTGAGATTACACGCGAGATTTCCAGAGCCCCACAGACTGTTTACTTTTTGCTCTCGCGGGAATTGTGGAGCATCATGGGGCTTGTCCACCTCAGGAGGGGGGAGTGAGTGACTGCATGGCTGTGTGCTGTCTCGGGGACTGATTTATGGCCCCTGAGACAAAGGAATTCCAGCAGCAGTGGAAAAGCGCAAAAAGGGCCCTTGCTGAATCTTGAGGAGAGTCAGGCGATTGCCCAGCCGGCGTAACCGAGTGGATTTGGCTGTACTAATTTTACCAGCAGATGGTCCAGGTATATGGGGGAGAGGATCAGCTGCTTCTAAGAGAAGTCAGATTTGTTGTCCTTTCGGGGCTCTGTGCTCCTAAATTTCTTTGGACGGTGGGGGAGGAGGCTTGTATACTGAGCCCTGCTTGTGTGGATCCAGATGCTGGGAGGTTGCTACTGGAGGGGGCCTCTGAGCGAAAATGAGGTGATTCAGGCAGATGCCTGGTGGGTCTGGAAGCCATTAGGAGCTGTGCTGAGTTTCTGCCTGGTGCTAGGGTCGCTGCTGGAGGAGACCCCAACCCATCCAGCATGTGCAGGAGGAGCTCTGTTTGTAGGGCTAGGACCTGCTACAGGAGGGGGTGCCTTTCCCTGCTTGTTAAGGCGGCGGTTGTTTAAGGTGCCATTTTGTATTTTGCACTGCCCACTACTGGAGGGGGATCACTGATCTTTGCCCGTTAGTTTAGATTTGCTAGGCTAGCTGTTGTGAATCTCGAGGATCTGAAGTGCAATTAAGACACAGCAAGATTTACTGCATGCTGTTAGTATATGGGGAGCTAGCTGGCTACCAGGATGTTAGTTTAGACTCAAGAAAGACAAGAAAAATTTGTACCTGTACTGTTGAAGAATGTTTGGTGGGAGCAGTTAGGACGTGACCAACCTATCTTGATGCACAAAGAGAACTGGAGATAATCTGATCAGAGGTATGTCCTTGCCCCTCATTGATTTGATTGGATTGTGCATCAATCTATAGGATGGATGAGGAATACCCACTGGTATTTGACTGCAGAGTACTATAAAGGGTGTGAAATATAAAGATGAATTAAAGCACAGCTGTACATATGTACACTAAATAGTAAGGCAGAAAGGATGGCTGAGAATACTTAAAAGTCACAACCCCTGCATCAGCACTGGAAGATCAATGCATGAACGTTAAGAATGGCTGGGTTTTTTTTGTGGGTTTTTTAAGAAAATATACAGCACATGGGGTAAATGCTGCCCCATCTAGCCCTCCATGCCATGTAGGAGGTCTAGGAATGTGTTTAGGGGACTGATCAGGGACGCCTATTCTTCCTATGGGACATGACAAGGGTGACAGGGTACATAGAAGTTACAGACAGGTCCCCTCTGAAAATCGCCTCTGCATCCTGTTGGGGATCTGAAGCCTGCCATACTGAAACTGGAAATATTTCTTCACTGAGAGGGTGCTAGATAGGTGGAACAACAATTTACCAAGGAATGGGATTAATGCTAGGACTATCTCTAGGTTCAAAACCCAGTGGGATAGTTTCAAGGCAAGAAATTAAGCATTAATGCATGACAGTGTGTGTCATGGTTGGATAATGTCATGCCTTGGGTGGTTGGACATAAGGCTGCAGACTGAGTGCATCCAGCACCCAAGAAATGACATAATCCAAGCATGACACACACCCTGGAGTGCATTACTGCTATTATACAATGGATTGTTTACACATAGAGTCAATACAATAGCATAAAAATAACACAAGTTGTGTTTTAAAATACATCTATTATATTTTTCTTTTTTTAGTGTGGACACATATTTTCACAAAATGAGTTCCTTTCTGTGTTTGTCCAGAAGGTGGAGCTGTTATATATGTACCTGTGTCTCGTTGATGTATGTGTGTGTGTGTGTGTGTGTGTGTGTGTGTGTCTCTCAGTTACCTCCACCCTTGCCTCGGTAACAGCTCCGTGGCTCACCCCCCCACCCCACCCCTGCCCGGCAGTTCATCACTCTTTCTCTGGTACAGTTTGCTGTAGGACATGTTCGTACTGAGAGAAGAACAAAATTCTTTTTAAAAGCTATCACTGGTAACACTTGCTCTGGCTCCCCCAGCTATCGATTGCTATGGAGTGCAAGGCATCATGGGATGCCAGTGATCAGAGGATCCATTTTGTGAAATGGGAAATGAAGTGGAGAGGTGGGTTTATATTAACAGTGCCAGGAAAGGAGATTCTTTTAAAAAAATAAAACTGTGTTTTTCTAAGCAGTCAGCAATTCTAGTGTTGTAATAGAAACAGCCACTGCATACAACTTTTCAGCAAAATGGGTTGCCAAGCACATGCCTTTTGGACCTGACAAGAAAGAGTGACTGTAGAAAAATGAGATGTTGTAGACCAAGTGACTGCTAGAAAAAGACAGATATTTGTCTTGGTTGGGGGGGGGGCAGACTGACATGGTGAGAGGGAGATTTTACATTTTAGGCAGTTTGGGGTAAAAGTGTGGGGCATATGAATATCACTCATGTGTGGAAATGTAAGAAGGTGGTCCAGTGCACTGGACTTTCATACAGTGATGTTATGCTCAGATAACATTACTTGTGAAAGTGAGCACTGACCAATCAGAGCCCAAAAATAGGAACAAAGGTAGGGTGCTGGTGGGAAAAGTGCTATTGGGGCTGAATACATAGGAACAACAAGGCAGACACAATGAGCTATTAGTCTTTTATCTGTCCTTTGTCACCTGTGCATCTGTGTGTGCCTTGCACTGTATGCTCCTAACCCAGCCATCCAAGCAGCTCTGTGTGTGGAGCAGAACTAGGTTGGGAATTTACCTTGCAGAGCAATAGGAAGAGGGATGGGCCATGCCACTGGGGATGGATCTGCACCCACGGAAGCCCTCTCCACATAGCATGTGTAGACTTGCATGCAGCATGCACTGGTACACAAGCATAACTGAATAGTGCCATTGAAGTCTGCTGGAGTAATTTCTACAAGGTCCTCTTCCATGATATAAAGTGTTTAGAAGACCCCAGTCATCCATAAACTATGCTCATGTTTCCTTTTTAAATCATTCCTGAAGTCAGTTCTAACTTAATTTTCTAGTTTCAATGCGTATTTCATTAAACTTTTTTTTTTATTTGCAGTCCACATGCTGATGTAGCAGTCTGTTATTGTTCCACTCATCCACATATGGACAGTGAATTGGGTTTACCTCATCAGAAACTATGGTTTGTGTAACGTCTCCCTCGACAGCTGTGTCCCCTGGATCTTCAGTTGTGACCCCTGGATCTTCTTGATCATCTTTGTTCTCCTTCTCTGCATTTGTTTGCGGGCTGGCACTTCTCTTGATGGGTGGGACAGGCCTGGGGGCATTCAGTAGTCTCTGGGAGGCAGATTTGGAAAGTGCAGGTTTCAGGGGAAGGTGGCTTGAGGTATCAAACTCCAGTGGACCTGAACGGAAGGTTGACAGAAAGAAAGTCTCATGAAAACCAGCAGAATGCAGGAACTACACAGTACAGAGCTGATCAAACCAGGGTTCAATTCTTTCTGTTTCAGTGAAGTTTATAGAATTCTTAGATGTTCTGGGAAGAAAGGGAAAGGGTAAATTATTAAACCAGGAAAGGTGCACTAAGCCAATGCTTTTTTCCAAGTGCGATAGTTAAGCGGCTTGCTCAGGCTCACACAGTATGCAAGTGAGAGCTGTGGGATGCAAACCCAGGTCTCCAGGTTTGCAGTTCAGAGCCCTAAACCACAGCACTATACTGCCTCCTTAGAAGAAGGTGCTGGATATCACAGCTAAAGGCCTGTGGTGATGCAAGGCAATCTAGGCATGTTTATTAATGTAACACCCTTTCCCAAAGACTTGGAGTGCTTTACTATGGAGTGTGAATACTATGGGAGATTGAGAAGGAACTAGCATCCCCACTGGCGGAGCTCTTCAAGAAATTGCTGGCAAGTGGGGAGGTCCCTGAAGACTGGAAAAGGGCTACAGTAGTACCCCTACACAAAAGTGGCAATAGGGAAGATGCGGGAAACTATTGCCCAATCAGCCTCACCTCAGTGATAGGGAAGCTGATGGAATCCCTACTAAAGGAGAGGACAGTGACATTCTCAGAAGATAGTGAACAGTTGGACCCAAAGCAACATGGCTTTATGGCAGAAAGGCCCAGCCAGACTAACCTAATCCAATACTTTGATTTATGTTGGACAATGGGGGTGCATTAGACATGGTGAACCTAGACTTCAGCAAGGCTTTTGACTCTGTTCCACACAGGAGGCTAATAAACAAGCTGAAGCACATGGGCATTTGACCAAAAACTGTAAACTGGATCCAAAACTAGCTCAATGGGAGGACCCAGAAGGTATTGATAAATGGCACACTATCAGAGGAGGGTAGAGTTACAAGTGATGTTCCACAGGGTTTAGTGCTGGGATCAATACTTTTCAATTTATTCATCGGCGACATAGCTGATGACCTAAATGAGAAGTTGTGCCTATTTGGGGATGACACTAAACTCTCCAATAGGGTGGACTTAACTGAAGGGACTCAAAAGATGGAGTTAGACCTTAAGAAATTGGAAAAATGGTCAGGGAATTGGCAGTTGAAGTTCAACACCAAAAAATGTAAGGTTATGCACCTAGGAAGGTGCAACCCAGGGAGAAATTACTTACTAAATGGGGTACAGCTGTTGGTAACAAAACACGAGTGTGATTTTGGGGTGATCATTGCAGATGACCTGAAGGTTGGCAAGCAATGTGAAAAGACAACACAAAAATCCAGCAACATCTTGGGCTGCATAGGGAGGGGCACAACCAGTAGAAAAAAGGGGGTGATTATACCACTGTACACGTCCCTGGTGAGGCCTCACCTGGAGTACTGTGTCCAGTTCTGGAGGCTTTACCTTAGGAAAGACATAGAAAGACTAGAGACTATACAAAGAAGGGAAGCAAAGATGGTGCAAGGTCTGCATTACGAGCCATATGATGCAAGGCTAAAACAGCTCAATTTGTACTCACTAGAACAAAGAAGGGATGGGGGGACATGATAGAGACATTTAAATATCTGAAGGGTATCAACAAGGTACAGGCACAATATCTCCTTCAGGTAAACAACTGCACCCGGACCAGAGGTCATGGCATGTGCCTAATGGGGGGGGGGGCAGGTTCAGGAGCAACACAAGGAAGTTCTTCATTTCAGAAAGGGTGGTAAAGCCTTGGAATAGCCTCCCCCCACAGATGGTGAGGTCAAAGACAGTCAGATAATTCAAGCTGGCATGGGACAGACAGTGTGGAAAACTTAACACAGCAACCTGATTGAGGGGATAGTATACATGGGCAGACTAGATGGTCAACATAGACAACATGTGCCAACACATTCTATGTTTCTATATTTACATTAAATTATAAACCAACCAAATGTGGAGTGCAAGAATGTGCAATTTTTGGCAGCAAATAAATGGGTCCTTCTTTGCACTAGGTAAATGAACATCACTCTGCACTTGATCTAGACCCCTACCAAATACGGTTAAACTATGTATAGGTTATTTAAAGTCACAGTGGAGTCAAAAATCCCACAGTATACTTGCTGGTAAAATTTCATGAAAATTGGTGCACCATCTGGCTGCTTAGAACTCAGCTACCCATTTTGCTATTAACCTAACAAAACAGGGATGCACATCCCTTGAGGCAGGATAATGCCACATTTAAAGGAAGTTGGATAAGTGGTGTTAATGGTACAGAGGCTCCCAATCTCAGTTTATCTGTGAAAGTTCGTGTACATTTCAGAAATATTTGGCTGCTTATATTTTCAACACCCTGATATCTATCTATAGCTGACAACTGGCAAGGGTATACTTTTTAAAAAGGCTTTGGAACATGGATAACTGAGTAGTTTTAAAGTTGGAGGGAAAAACCCAAAGTTTACTTTGGCTATATGTTTCAAATATTTCCACAAATTGTTGCTGATGTTAGATAGATAATTCCACCAGAAGAATCTTAATTTTGCACAACACTAGAGTAACGGCCAATCTAGTTTTTATATGGCCAACAATATAATTCTTTAGAGACCTTTGAGATCTTTTAAGCATTGGCTGCAAACAAAACTGGTGTCAGAGTTACCTCCATGCAGAATGATGCTCTCAGACATCCTCCTCATGAGCTTATCCTTCAGGCGGGATGTTTCCATGGCAGCACTGCCTTTTTCTCTCTCCCAGTGACTGGGGGGCAGGGACAGAGGCCACGTTTCCTCAAGGTTCTGGCTTAGTTTCTGCTGCCCCCCAAGAGAAGGCCTCTCACCATCAATTGGCTGATCACCATCCCCACCCCATAAACATGGCTTCTGAAGTGGAAGATTTAGGGCAGGTGGAAGAAAGGCTGCAGGAATTAAGAAAAAAATAAAAGGACAACAGAACAGGTGTGCCCCACTCCTGTTAATGGAAAATAAAATAACTGTCAGGCAGTTATCACCATAACCTTAAGATGGACTTGCAGCCATGATACATGGCTGCCAGTTGTTAGTTTGTAAATATGTGGATGAAGACACTGATTGATTGATTTTCATTGATTGATTGATGTACTTATTTATTTAAAATTTGTTGACTGAAAGATATGGGAAAAGGAAAGAATAATATACTCGATCAGTTAGTATTAAATAAGTATCAACTATCATTCACAGCTTTTACTTCATTTGATTTAACATCCTTCTCAATAAAAGCACTGTTCAGCATTTCTTTAGTTAATTCTAACCTCAGAATGTTAAAGTTACATTTGTATGATGTCAAAAGAACGATTATAGTACTATAATATTGTGATGTCAAAACTATATTGCAATAGTATTATACTGCCAGACCTCTGGTATTACCATGGCCATAAAAACATTAGACTGCAGCTCGCATGTTAAAACATAGAATCTTGAACGATCATCCTTCGCCAGACAAAAAGCTGGATAAAATGAATGGGCAAAGGCTGCATGCAGGGACAAATAGATTCACTGTAACAGTGACTGTCTGATTATGGCCCAGTACTCAATCCTGCTAAGTAGGCTTGTTCACACTTAGCATGCTGCTGTCACATGATAGGCCTAGATCCATTTATGTGGGTTCTTATTGTATATGCTGTAATGTACTTTAGAATTAAGACACTGTTTCTTTAAAAGGCTTTTAGGAATGAACCTACAAAAATAGCCTTAATTGTGCTAATGGTTATTTTAGAATCTGGTACATCTCCAGATAAGGGGGACAGTTTTACTGAGCCAGGAAAACATAACTCTTAGAGAAAACTGGGTATCTAGCTTTCCATGACAGGAAGATGTCAGGGGGATGTCCCAGTGGTCAGGGCTTAAGCCAAATGTGTGGACCACATGTCACTGGGGTTGACATGAAACCACAGTGACACCTGCAGGAAACGACAAACTGTTGCACCCTAATATCTGTATTGTCTTGGAACCATTTAACCCCACTCCAGAGGAAAAAAAAAGGTGGGTATGTCCAAAAAATGACCAGCATGTATATAATCAGACACATTTTGAATGCAGGGCAGTTGATAAACAGTTTAGTTGGGGGTCAGATCGCCTGTCCAGCTGGCATATACTTGAAGATCAGAAGTATATGTGCAGGCCTGGAAAAATCTCTAAAACCAGACCTGAGTGTGTGGAAAGTTTGACTTGTCACAAACTGAACAGAAAATTCTGATTTTAAGTCAGAATTTTGGAAACCAAGATTTTTCACCAAGGAAAAAACCTGAGAACTTTTTTTAAAAGGACAATGGACATTTAGAGGAACTGACGTGGAATAAACACTTGCTACAGAACTGTTACTTAAGGACTCATCTCTTCAAGGACATTTAAAAGCTTGTCTGGATGCCAACATCAAAACAAGGTATAGTTTAGAATAACAGTTTCTAGTGTTTTCTGTAAACCATCCAGTTTTACTTGTGATATTGTTTGTATTTCAAAGTTCTTCCAAACTGTAGACTGTTCTGTATTGCTTTTATTTTAAGTAAACTTTTATGATGTTCTTATCAACTCTGCCTGGGGTATGATTGTGTGTTTTAACATGTTAGAAGGGTTTTGAAAAGACTGTGTGCCTTGACAGATAGTACCGCTCAGCTATCGTATCCAAACTACTTAGGCAAGACATAGCCCGTGGCCGTGCTGGGATTCAAATACTAAAAGTAGTGTCAGGGGAACTTGAAACTACAGTTTCCACCCTCCCACTGGGAAAAGGAAGGTTGGTAAGTCTTCCTGGAACCCCTTATTTCTGTTCATGAGTTCTTGAAAAGGGGGATCCTCTCTGCAGACAGGTGGTCCTAATGGGCTGCCCAGGGTTTAGGGGCCAGGGGCTCATGACAGCTGCTATCAATATGAGTAAGGAACAGGCATTACAATCACCCGGAGAAATGGCTATGAACAGGGATGTCCCCTTTGAAACAAATAAGGTGAAAATTGTTCCTTTAAATTTTAAATATCTGTTCTCAGTTTTAAGCTGAAGGGTGTAAGTTACAAAACAGATTTCCTTCTGTGAAATGTATTCTTTTACTGCAGATACTTAGAATCCCCAGTCTGGTCCCAGTGCAATAAATGGAGTGTTCACCCAATTTGTTTCACTTTTTTCAGTGGGAAAGTCCAGGATTATGGCTTTGGCACTCTCGATATGTGACATGCCAATTCCTTATCCATTCTGAAGACAGGTAACAAAGTGTGAGTAGACCCTTTATAGTGAATATTGGACACACTGGGCCACTATTTGTTTAATTTGAGCTGTATCATAGTGCCTGCCTCTTCCAGCAATAGATTTTGATATCTATAGCTTTACAACATTTGTTGCATTTTTTTTGCATCCTTTACTATCATGTAAAACTGTTTTGGCTCTTTGTATTCTCTTGGGTTGTGCCTGAAAATTGGAATAGTATTGTCTCGTGCTAGGTAAATGCTATCCAGTAAACAACAACTAAATAAATAAATAAACTGTTCACTACATCCTGAATGCTAAAAAATATTTTTGCCTGACTAGTGAGTGCCACGATTACATCACCAACTGGCAATTTAACAGCTGGGTACAGACTACTTGTTATAATTCCTGTGAACATTATATGTGTCTCTGTCTCTGTGTGGCTAGTTCTTCATCCATATATTGTAACTAGAAAAGGAAAGTAAACATGCAGGAAACAGATTTTTAAATTAGGACACCAAACCACTGCATGCTGCTACATTATATCATGTTTATATTGTGCAGTACAGTATATGTATGTGTTAGAGAGAGAGAGAGAGAGCAAGAGTGAGTGGAAGAGAGTGAGTGAGTGAGAGAGAGAGAGAGAGGAAGGGGAGCCAACAATCTGGACACATTTAATTAACTGAGGTTTCACAAGACATTTTACTCCGCAGGAGTTTACTACACAAGTTGACCTGTCTGGTGATTTCCATTCTCAGCTTACTTCTTTCCTACCCTATAGGAGTTTAATGCAAGAGTCACTCTGATTCAGACTTTACCTTGTTCCACTGGTGCCCATCGGTTTCCCCTCAGTTGTAAGTTTGAGTCAACACTTCCACTCCGCACTGGCTTGAATCCAGGTTTCACATTCGGGATACTCCCACAGTAGACTGCAATGGGGGCCTTGAACTTGGCTTGAAACAAAGCATGTACAACATGAAAGTAATACATTTTAATAGCAGACTCAATAAGTGTGAAATGTGAACCTTTTTCCTTTGCACTAAAGTCATAAATTTGAATCAGAAATACTTGATGCAGAAACTGACAAGCTCAAAATAATAAACATATCTAGCTACAACCTTCCAGAGACTGAAGTTCAACTGCTAAATAAAAGCATGTAATTTGCCCCCTCCACTCCTGCTAATATGTTCCAGACAGTCATAGATCTATATAGACTCTGTAGAAATCAAAGGTCTGAAATCCTATTGAGGGGAAAAAATAATGGGCTATTTGGAAAGAGATAACAGCACAAATGAAGCTCCATCTATGGATGCCCAGGAAAACCCATATCCCTTTAGGAAAGGATTTACATTTCAGCCTATTCTAAGTGCGGCTATCACAATGTTTAAACATTTATGTGAAAAGGACATCCAAAACTTGTCTGAAGATATAACTGTCCCTAAGTTCAACAATTTAACAGGGGCAGAATTACTGGCATTGCAAAGTTTAAAGCAGAATAACTCAATAACAGTAAAACCTGCTGATAAAGGTAGAAGTATGGTCATCATGGATACAGATAAATACAATCAAGAAGTTTTAAGGCAGCTGTCAGACCATTCATTTTATAAGAAATTGAGTGATTTTAAATGGATTATTGATGATGCTGTTGAAACGGCTTTCTCTAAAGGGTAAGTTGATAAATATACAAAACATTTCTTGACAACTGACTTTCCAGTTAAGCCTGTGATACTGTATATGTACTTTCTACAGTACATAAATCAATAGAGAATCCACTGGACCACCCCTTTATAAGTGGGATAGGATCCCTTACAGAGCTCCTTTCAAAATGGGTAATTTTTTCTGAAGCCCTTTAGTCCCACAGCTCCAGTCCTATGTAAAAGATGAGACTTCTATCTGCAGATTCTACAAGATATGGAATTAAAGGAAAATACTCTTTTAGTGACATTTGACAATGAATCTTTATATACAAATCTCCCCCACAAGGGAGCTCTAGATGCTGATGCTTATTACTTAAACAGAAGAGCTCCCTCTGAAGGCCCTCCTACTGAATTACTACCCTAGATGTTAGAATTTGTTCTTAAAGTTAATGTATTTTCTTGTCTTAAATGTAAATTATCTGCAGGTGAAAGGTACTCCAATGTGGGCTACCTTTGCTCCAAGCTTGGACAACCTTTATGTTGGCCCTTGGGAGAGCAAGTTTATCTATGATGTCATAAAAAATAAATATTGGGACAAAATGGGACTATGGAAGCTTTACATTGGTGATGTTCTGACTGTATGGCGGGGGACAGCAGAGGAGTTGGAGGAATTTGTAACATACCTTAATTCCACCAGTGAACATCTGAAGTTCACATACAACCCTGATCTGAATCAGATCAATTTCCTGGATTTACAAATTTTGAGAGGTGAGGATGGTATGATTAATATAAACATCTACAGGAACCTGACTGGTAAAAACACCATCCTTTTAGCCTATAGCTGTCACCCCCACCACACAATAACCAGTATTCCAAAAGGACAGTACCTTCATTTAAGAAGGAACTGCAGTACACAGGAAGCATTTGAAGCAGGGGCCAGAGACCTGAGAGCTAGGTTTGAGAGAGAGGATATGCCTATAATGTGGTTGAACAGGCTGAGAACTAATGTCAAACTAGGGAGGCGTTGCTATATCAGACCAGACAGACCAGAGACAATGACAATAAAATTAACTTTGTCACCACTTATTCAAACCACTCCAGTTTTATGAAAATATAATAAAGAAGTATTGGGGAAATTTTGAAAGGTAATAACGCTCTAGAAAAAATTGTTTGTCTCCTTCCCAGATTGGCATATAAAAGATCAACCACACTGAAAGACAGATTGGTGCATAGCATACAACAGGCAGTCAGGGGTACTAAAATATGGCTACATAACAGAAATACAGGTTGTTTTCCATGTAAAAAAAATGCACTTATTGCCATGTAGTAGTACAAGGGAACACACGTAGAAATTAGAGATCTCATTACTTGTGAAACCATGAGAGTTGTTTACCTAGCTACCTGTACTTGTAAGGCTTACTACATTGGAAAGACAGTCAGGAAATTTTGCCTTAGCATAGGAGAACAGGTGATCCTGAAGAAAAATATTACATATGCCACTGTTCATGCAACCAGAGATGGATGTATGCATCAGTTTAAGTTTCATGGTATTAAAAAGGTGCATTTTAATGTGAGGGGGGGTAACTTTGATCAGAAGGTACTTATGAGGGAGGTTTTTTGGATATATGAATTGGGAGCAAGTGAATGGCTGGGATTGACTCATTGATTCGATTTGGTACCATTCATTAAAAAATAGTATAAAGGCCGACCCATCGGCGCAGTGGTTGGATTTCCACTTGCGATGTCAGTGATCTGGGTTCGGGAATGGACCGAGGTACTGGAGGGTTGGCCAGGGAGACAGGGCTCGAGCATCAGATGACTGCTCACCTTCTTTCAGTGGCAGGGAAGCAACCCAGCACTTGCTGACCCCTGGCAGAGGCTGGGAGCATGGCAACGCATGGGGTCCTATTAACTAATGGGGCATGGTGAACATCGATGTATGCCTGATGTTATTGGAATGCCACACCCCGGGGAACAAATGGGAAAAGATCCTCATGACCGACCGGATGACAGTTGCCAGCTCCCACTGCCACAAGACCTTGAGCAGTGCATGGACCACCCCAGCAGCACCCAGGCCAAGAACTGCACTGGCTGCCCCACAGATGCCTTCCCCCTTGGAGGAGAGGGACCCACCCGGTGAAGGGTTATGTCCGAGTTACCCCGGGGGGACCTGCAATATGGGGTGATGGGTGGCTGCATCAAGGCAGTATGGCAGCAAGGGGCATAGGAAGGCCTGCAGGAGAGGCTGGTCTGAAGCTGGGGGGAGCAAGAAAAAAAAATAGTACAACATAAATGTTATTGAGTGTTATGCACTAATTGTTTTGATGTGGTTCCCTTACAGCTCTTTATAAGATAATGATTAGAGGTTCAGTATGTCAAGAAGATTCCACTAGAATTGAACATCAGAACCCTTACTGATGCCAGCAAACTTTTATTTTAGTGACTTATCAGTTATCTATAATGTGAAGCAATAATAAATTAGTTACTGAGTAACAGTTATATAACCAATAGTTGTTCAGGTAATAAGCAATCCCTTTTTTAATATGTGTTTTTAATTTGTAAATATTATGTAGTTATATTGTTAACACTTGCACAGTTGTCAATTTTGGGCACTGCTTCTGTCATAATAATGCTATTTGGGATCTTTCCCTTTAAGGGGCAGCATATATATTGTGTCAGAAGTAAGGCACCCACGCCTTTGAGAAAGCATGATGTGTGAAATGCGTTAGTCTATTTCTCAAGTAGTTTTTAATTTTGTACCATGGACACTTGAATAAAGGAATTAGTACTGTTTCCAGTCACCCACATGTCTTTTTGGGGGTGAGTGCCACAAATGGTTCCTGTTGTGCGTTACTGTTTTATTGCTGGCACCCAGTGCCCAGTACTTTTTTTTGTTTTCCAGTGAACTTGTACATTAACAGTTCAATACATCTATTCAGATTCTCTTACGTATATCTTAGCACATCCTGCAAATCATCCCCTCACAGCTATAGACCTGTTCCTAATCCTTGTCTACCCTGTTGTATGATAGGCCTATATGCATTTATGTGAGTTCCTATTTTATATGCTGTAATGCACTTTAGAATTAAAACACTGTACCTTTAACAGGTAACTACAAAATAACTGTCATTTCTATAAAGGCTAGTGTGGACCCATTATATCTTAAGATAAGGGAGACATGCATATGGCCCAGGAAGGCATACAATATCCCACTGTAGCTTTCCATGACAGGAAGAGGTCGGGGGATGACCTAGGGGTCAGGGGTTAAGCCAAATGAATGGATCAGATGTCACTGGGGTTGACATGGAACCACGGTGACACCTACAGGGAAAGGTACACTGTTGCACCCCACAACACTGTGGGTGTGGCTTGAAGATGACCAGCCTGTATGTATAAGACACACATTTTGAACTCAGAGCAGTTGATAAACAATTTAGCTGGAGGTCAGAATAACCTGTCCCGCTGGCATATCCTTGAAGACCAGAAAGTATATGTGTAGGCCTGGAAAAATCTCTAAAACCAGACCTGATTGTGTGGGAAATAGTCTTTTCACATACTGAATGGAAAATTCTGATTTTTAAGTCAGAATTTTGAAAACCAAGACTCTTCACCAAGGAGCACCTGGAGTCTTTTAAAAGGACATCCAGAGACTTGGATCAAGGACTTGCTACAACCTCTTCTGCCTAATGAACTGTTATCTCCACAAGAACTTTTAAAATCTTGTCTGGACTCTAACATCAAAAACCAGGTATAGTTTAGAATAACAGTATCTAGTGTTTTCTGTAAACCATCCAGTGTTATTTTTGTCATTGCCTGCATTTCAACGTTTTTCCCAACTGTAGACTTTTTTGTATTGCTTTTATTTTAAGTAAACTTTTATGATTTTCTTATCAACTCTGCCTGGAGTCCAACTGTGTAATTTAACATTCTAACAGAAGGGTTTTGAAAAGACTGTGTGCCTTGACAGATAGTACCGCTCAGCTATTGTACCCAAACTACTTAGGCAAGACATAGACAGTGGCCGTGGTGGAATTCAAATACTGAAAGTAGTGCAGAGTCAAGGGAACTCGAAACTACAGTTTCCACCCTCCCACTGGAAAATAAGTTTTCCAGAACCCTTATTCCTGCTCACGAGTTCTTGAAAATGGGGATCCTCTCTGTAAACAGGTGGTCCTACTGGGCTGCCCGACGTTTGGGGGTCAGGGGCTTGTGATATACCCTACATGCAAAAATTATAAAAACGCATGTTGTGCATTGGGTTTTTGTTTCTTACATTCTGTTCCCAGTGTCTGTGGCAAGGGTTTTTCTCTTTACTTTTCCCTGCCAGTTTTATGGCCCCTCAGAATCACCATGCAGGCTTCTTTCAAGGCCTCTGATCTGTTAAATTGTCCCAGAATGCCTCTGGGAATGACGTCAATTAGACCTAAGACCTTCAAAGGTGTATCAGTTGTATTATGACTTAGTGACAGCACATTACAAAGGAAATTGCCACACATACACAATAACATTTGCCACGTAGAGAAATCTGGCTTTGGCTGGGGAGAGAGAGCAAACACTTTTTCAAAGTGGTTAACTCTTGCATGCAGTTGCAGTTAGATGTTGTTACTAGATTATAAACAGGATTCTGAGCTCTTAGTTCTAGTCCTGGGTCCTATAGATCAGAGAGTAATCATATCCAATGACCAAAAATGGCCAGGCAGTTTGACAGAGCAGTTGGAAGGGCTAGTGGGATGCTGGGATGCATAGGAAGGGTATCACCAGCAGGAAGAGAGAGAGAGAGAGAGGTGGTGATGTCCCTGTATAGATCACTGGTAAGACCCCACCTTGAGTACTGTGTCCAGTTCTGGAGACCACATCTCAGGAAAGACATAGGGTGGAGGTATTTCAGAGGAGAGCTACCAAAATGGTGCAGGGTCTGCATCAAAAGCCCTACAAGGAGAGGCTAAAGGAGCTAAATGCATACACCCTGGAAGAGAGGCAGGGGGATATGATAGAGACCTTTAAATACCTCATGGGGTTAATAAGGTACAGGGGGATATTTTGCAGAGAAAATGGTGCTGTAAAACAAGGAGGCATGCTATGAAGCTGGAAGGGGTAAATTCAGGATGGATATGAGGAACTACTTATTTACAGAAAGGGTGGTGGAGGCCTGGAACAGCCTTCCAGCAGAGGTAGCGGGGGCAAAAATAGCAGTGAGGTTCAAAAATGCCTGGGACGGGTGCAAGGGAATCATAGGGGTAAGGGAGGAAGAGATTGTGCCACAGATCAGGTAGAGTCTGAAGCAAAAAATGAAGGTTAAAGAATGGGCAGATTGGGTGGGCCCAGTGGCCCTTATATGCCATCACATTCTATGTTTCTATGTTTCTTTATGTCACAAACAAAATAACACAGGTTATATATGTCATAATGCTCTACTTAATTAATTGAACAGCAGATGACACAGTACTTGATGACATTACAGTGGAGCTACACAGCATTATAAGTATTACATGTCTTATTTATATGTTTGTTTTTTTACTGAAAAATCAACATGTACTGTATTACGTTCCATGCGATAACTGCAAGCATAAAAGGGAGAGGATGAAAATGGCGAAGGGAAAACACATCCACACAGGGTGAGTGGCAAAGAACAGCGAAAGGCAACAACAGTGACTTTCTGTAAGGGCTTTGCCCCTACACCACCCTTACTAAATATAATCAACTCAAGGGGGATGCAACTTGTGGAGGGGGAAAAGCCATAGGTCACTGTTTTCGTGATCACTGTTCTTTGCCACTCGGCCAATGTGGCCGCGCTGTTTTACTTCACTCTTTTTGTCCTCACCCATTTTGCAATTGCTGTCTTCACAGGATACCCTGTATTATGCTATAAACCACTGTAGCTCCAAAAAAGAACTACCTGGAAAGTTTGCATTTCATAATGTGTGGTATAAACCAGGCACAAAATGACCTGACTTAATTACTTAATTATTATATTATTATTGGTTAATTGTAATATACATGTTATTTACCCAGGCTAGGCCAGCTGAGATGCAGAATCTTGTTTTCAGTAGGACCTTGATTCAGCTCAGCTCTACTGCTAGGAAGATTGAAGCTCAGGAGGTCAAGTACTATAACATTACAATTTTTATGGTTGCATGGTGATGTCACCATGCTGACATACTGCTATGAGTAGGAGAGAGAGAAGGGACTGTAACAGGATACCGAGACTGTCTTCTTCCCCTGAGTGCTTCGACTAGACATGACTCACAACTCTCCACCTTGTCTCTTTTTATGACAGCGGTATGTTTGTGTCTGGCCCCTTCTCCACCCTTGCCTGCATTAGATTGCACTATTTCATTGCTGGACTGGAAGTTTCAGTTAGCTACTTGGACTATCCTTTTAAGCTATTTTCTACCTCCTTCAATAATTGTGACTGTTAAGGGAGCTTTAGGCAGTAATTGCTCTGATTCCCATTGAAGTGCATATTTGTCAATTTGAGGGTATGTAAAATAAATAGCTTTGTGGATAGTGCTAACTGCACTGATTTTCACAATATAAATATTTTTTTTAAAAACGAGGGTTCTTTCATATAGTAATTTTCTCTTGAAAGAGTGAAGAGGTAAAACAGAGCATGTGCATTATAGGGCACTGAGGAAGGTATGGCTCTGGGACAGGCAAGCCCCATGAACCTTTGCAGCAGAAAGAATCTCCCAACAGAGAACAGAGAGGGTCTAGCCTGCAAGGGTATGAACATTAACAAGATTAAAAATAACAACAATGCCAGCCTTGTGGTGCTGATGGTTGAGGCACTGGATGCCACACCTTGTGCCATGCCAGTGATCCAGGTTTGGGAATGAGCTTGGGCCGTCGGGGGTTGGCAGGGAGGAGAGGATGTAGTGTCCAGATGACAGCTCTTAACTCCTTGGGAGGGTGGGTGGTTGGTTCCCCAATGCTAGTAACTCCCAGCGGAGGCTGGGAATGTGATAGCTGGGGAATCACGCTGACGTTGGTTAGGAGCATCGGTGGATGTCCACAGGAAGGGCGTGGGAGTGCACTCAGCCTGTGCTGGATGTCATTGCACATCCATGCTCCTGGGGGAGAACTCATGCTCACAAACAAGAAAACCACCCATTGACTGGAAGACATCACCTGCCCCACCTACAACTCTGGACCCTGCCCACTGGATCTCATCTCACCCTCTGCCTCAACCCAAGGAGCATCAGAAGAGGTAGCACTGAGGAGCAAAAGGCAGCTCCACTCTGGGGGGCATGGACCAGGGCACTCTCCAGAGGTGTGTCAAGGGTAGAGAGAGGAGAGCGAGTGTACAGCTCAGGAGGGTCTCAGAAGGAGGAGAACAGGCAGAATGACCAATGGGGCCCCAGCCAGCGGTGACAGGAGTGAAAAATAGTTGGGGAAAAAAAACAACAACAAAACACTCTGAGTTAGTTTAAACTAATGCATTTGCCCAGCCTCGTGCTCCTCTTCTCTCTCTCACACACACATACACACACACACACACACCCCTCTTCTGTTCAGCTACAGCCTGACACATCTAGCCTGCCAGAGTGTGAACATCACTGTGAGTTCAATCAAATTACAAAGCATCTGAGGGAGTTTTCATTCCTACACAGAGCTCAGTTATTCACAGCAAGTTGCTACAGTGTTGATTTCTTGAAAAAAAATGTGTCTTTTAAGCAAGATATTTATATTAATTATCTGAGTCAATGAAGCTGTGTGCCTCATATTTTTTTTACTGTTGAAATTCCTACTGTGAGCTGTAGCTGCTGTTTGGTGTCTGTCTCTGTGCATGAATGCTTTCATCATCCACACCCCCTTCTCACTTAGGGACAGAACTGAGTTTTAACCCTTGATTATCCTGGTACTTTATCGTCAGCCTTCTTGCAGCTTGTAATGGTATGCTTTTATGTGCATTTCCCTGTTTGGATCAGATCTATATTAAAAGCATTGTGTTTTTATAGAGTATTCCTCACCTCTTAATTTATTATGCTGATCAGTGTGCACCTCCACATATACTTTTTTTTTATTTTTATCTGATTAAACTTCACAGCCAGTGAGACAAGGTAGGAGGAAGCTTCACAGCTGTAGCTTTGTAGTGCAATGTACATCATTTATCTCATTTAATTACCATGTTTTGTGTATCTGCAGCAGCCTATATACAGTATTAAGGGCCCAGTCCTCAAACAGTTCACTGCTCCTCCACACATGCAGAGGTCTTGGAAAAGCCATGAAGCATTTCCTGTGCAATGCATGCACACCATCCAGGTACTACACAGGATCCACAGTATTGGTGTATGCCCTCTATGTACCCTATGTCTGACCAGTGCACCTCTTTGTGTGGGTAGGTGGGATGGTGGCTTGCCGGGGGCACAGGCCAGTATCTGCCTGATCTTGGACACAAACTCCTCAAGGCTTACAGCCAGTGGAGGGGGCCATTAACTATGCCTACCTAAGGCAGCAGTAGCAGCTATACGGCCCACTTTGCCTGTCCACAAACCACATATCCTACCCTGTTTGGCCCTATCTTCTCCAGCCTAAAGTCCTTGGAGCCTCTGCAGTGTGCTGGGGTTCCTCACTGGTACCAGGCAGTGTTCCATGAAATTCTGTTTAATTTGCTGTGGGGATATGGCAGTCCAGGAGGCTGCACTCTCCTAAACCCCACCACCACCAATGAAATGTTATTTAAACACTATGCAAAGGGTAAGCACCCCATTGCTTGTTTAACTTACTATTTATGCTCCCTCTAATCTCAGGTACAGATATTCTTTGGGCTAGTCCAAAGTACCAGACCTCTATAATCTCTGACTGCAATATACCACTTCCATCAAGCCATGGCACTGCAACACAGACAGGGACAGATGTGGGCAGCAACCTCCCCAAATCTCTAATGTCGCATCAAGTAGTATGGTAGGAGTGGTACGGAGTCCTTCAAATATAATGAGGGATCATCTCTGACTGCTGCTGGGGCTATTTTCTGCTGTTTTCTCCCTATCCCAGTGCCATTCACACACAGGGCTCAGAGCAGTAGTATGCACATCTGCATGCCTGCTATGAGCCCAGCAGATGCCCTCCCCAGTCATGCCTCTGCTCTGTTTCCACCTGTGTTCACCCAGATAGCAGCATTACAGTGGAAACAGAGACCCTCACACTGAGGAGGAGGGGGAGCATCCTATGAGACATTCAGTTCTCCACTCCCTGGCCAGCCTTGAATGACTCTGGCTCATTTCAGAACTTTGCTAGCCCTATGAATGGTAGCTCTACTACTGTGCTGATGCCAGCCTTTGGCCATTTCCTACTGGCAAAAGATAGAAGATGATAGAAACTTCATTTGCTATGTGCTGTACTATGTGGGAAAAGAGATCTGTTGTATTAAGGAAATGGGATGAAAAATGTAAAGGGCAAGGCCAGCAGTAAGTTTTGGTGGCTGTACTGTGTGGCCCTCCAGATATGTGGTTTGTAAACCACCAGTTTATTGTAGTATGCCTGTGTGTTTTTTATTTTATTTTGATCTAGGATTAACACCTTTGGGAACAAGCTCATTACATAGATTCCACATCAGGATCGAGACAATACAGGGAAACAAAAAGTTACAGGGACTCAGTAGTAACAAAGAAAATTCAACAGGTTTTAACTTAGGCAATAAAAATATCATAGGAATGTGTCAACATTGTAAAAGTATACAAATTACACCTCAGGGGATGAAATCATCAACTCAGGACTAGTGGTCTTATTTACTAAATAAGTGTCAGCCCAGAAGGCGTCATCAGGTGCAGGAAGTGAAGAGAAAGGCTACAGTACATCAGGCAAGGAAGCTGATGGCAGTGGTGTGGAGGGGTGGAGAGGGAAAGGGGTGAGATAGACAAAATATATATAAAAAAGGGGGTAGAGAGTGTGAGGAGGGTATGAAAACAGGTGGGGGAAGGCAAGGGTGAGGAAAGTTAGGTCCAGGCATTAATAGCCAGAGTTGAGCTATGGAAAGCAATCATAGCTGGAATTAGTTATTAGGTGGTTTCCAAGCATATGTTTGAAAGGGCCCATGGCACCCATAGCTGTGATGTCTGGAGGGTAGAGTATTGAGCCAGTTTGGGGATTGGTGAACAAAGGACATTTGTCCTAATGCAGTGCAGGCATGCGGAATGTTAAAAATCAAAATATCAGAGCTTCTGGTGCAGCAATTGGATACATATGCGATGAGATGTTTCTGAACCCCAGAAGGTTTCAGTCCCAGACTAACTTTTTTAGTCATAATACAGGATTGGTACTTCAGCCTACCTGCGAACTGGAGCCAATTTGCTTGAGCGTACAGGTCGCATGTGTGTGCAAACCATGCAGCTCCTGTTACAAGCCGGCAATCTTTGTTTAATGCCACTTTGAGATGGTGAAGTACAGTATCAGTAGCAGAGCTATAGATAATTAGGCCGTAGTCTACAAGTAAGACATATGAGAGTGCTCAGTGACCTCTGTATGTGTGCTGCACATAACCCCTTACTACCTGTATGTAACTTTGTGCTTTGTAAAGTACTTAGGGTTACAGTGTGTATGAAAGGCACTGTATTATATAGTTAGGGTCTGTTCTGCATGGCTTTCCATCCAAACTGAAAAGCTTTGATACCACAGGTCAGAGATCATAGAATGACGTTGCACTTGTCTGTGGTGTAATAACTTTTTAATAAGAATGGAAATGCAGTGCCACCTATGCTCTGTTCTTCTTACAATTGTTGTCTTCCCTCACCACATGCACACATAGACCCAAACACAGAAACGTTCTATTTTTTAATTAATTTTAACTAATAAATCTACCCTGCACCCAGCTGCTAATTCCCCAGCCAATGTCACTGATAGTCTTTTGCTTTCAAATCATTTAAAAAGAATCTTACTTATAGTACAAAAATGAAAGGGACTGGGAAACAAGCATGAGCATGATCTGCACTATGATGTATTTGTGTGAATCTGTGTTAATTTAAATGGAAGCACATACGTGTAGCTCTTGCTCTCACTCATCGCCCTGGTCTTCCTATTTTATGAAGTAAGCTTTTTTCAAATGATTTTAAAAGCAAATAAACTGTCAGTAGCATGGCAAGGAGAATTAGCAGTTGGGGTGTAGGGTGTGTTTATTGGGTTTAAAATGTCCCAACATTATGCACCTTTTATGTTTTGGGGGGCAACAATGTATTTTTTAAGATAAAACATATATATATATATATATATATATATATACTGTATAAAATAGTGATTGCACAATCACATGCACAACAAGCCTGCATTGCCAGCAGCGTTTTTGACTACTCTCGAGGTCGGTGACAACACCGGCTTGGTTTGCATTGCTGACCATCCACTATTCTCTATACACAAAATTATAAATTATGACATCATTCTTGGCTAATCAGGATTGTTTATTTCCAAACATTTCAAGTACTAGTTTTCCCACAAAACATTTCATGCAAACAATTTTAATGCTACAGTTCTAAGTTCAGATAGTGTAGTCCATTTCATCACACAAGGGTTTCTCTAATTTTCCACAAAATATATCAGTTGTATTTTACATTCCAGTTGCATTTCTTAACAGAAATTTCCAACATGATTTATAATACATTTAGTTTATGTCTAAAGCACTAAGTAAATACAACACTCGCTGTGTGTTTTTTTTTTTTACCTCTACAAATTGGTGTTACTCCTGGACTGCAGTCATGTGCCTGTTGTTCCTCTTGATTTACTGAACCAGCGCAAGTACACAGTCAGTCGCAGCAGGAACTTTGCGTAGTTTTCACTCAGACTCGCCACTCTGAAGCAGCCATATTGGCTCTGACCAGAGTTTGTTTAGTACAATAGCAGTATGGTTTCGGATAGGGCCATGGTATGACTACCACATTGATCATATTCTTAAATGATCAAATTCTTAAATTTCAACTGTCATGGACAATGGAATGTATGCTGAGGCTATCTTCATATACCTTACCAAGACATATGGCATAGTTCACAATCAGGTGCTGTTACATACACTTTCTGAGACTGGAATATCTCATTGTTGCTCTAAACAGGTTCTATGACTACCTGTACAATCATCACCAGTGTTTCAGCATAGGGTATAGTGTCTAGGATATTGCAACTTTAACTACAGGTGCTCTTCATGGTTCTGTACTAGGTGCTTTACCGTTTTCCCTCTTCATCAACAGCTTACCTAATGTTTGCACCAATTGGAAATAGAATAATAGATGGCTTGCCATCTATAACAAGGATGTAATTTCATCCAGAGATTCTAATGAAATAAGAACATTAAGGGCGAACCCTCTGTTACTGATGGTATACACCCTGTTATTTCTTTTAAATATATAGGTAAGGCAAAAAGCAACTAGGGGCTGCTCCAGGAAGTGACTGGTGCTCAGGGTACAGCAAAAGTCACCAGTAAAACAATAAACCAGGCACAGATCACCTTACCATAACAAACAAGTCTTCAGCTGACTCCAGCATTGTAAGGGGCACACAATCTTTTTATTTCATATCACCAGTGCAAATTCACTGAGCAGCAACACACAAGAGGTCTAGATGTCCAATGTTTTGTGTGTGTGCATGCACTTTCTCAAGGGATGCCACCCTCTACACTTCAGTTTCTTCAATACAGTTTTTTTTTTAACTTTATGTTTATTGCTTTCTCTTAAACACAGAGTTCCATATCACATTAGCCAGATATCTACAGGTTAATTCAGGAAAAGCTAGTATGAAAAGGATATCTTAATCTAAGCATATGGGTTACGAATTTGGGGGTATTTCAACAATGCTTTAACTAGCGTTCCTTATATAATAATCCCAAAAGCTGCACTTCCACATGAAAGGAGGTCAGTCCAAGTATTGTAGTCCAAAAAGTTAGAATTCAACCACCAATGTTGATTAGACCCTTTTACCGAACATGGGAATCCCAAAATATGTGTGCCCCCTCACACTCTGACAACTTAAAACCCGAATCTTATACATCTACAACATGCTATAGAGATTTGAACATATCCAGCTTATTAAATCAACTATCTTATGAAGCAAAACAACTGATTCATGAGTGAAACACTTCAAATAACTGGAAAGTATAAGACCCTCCCTTTAGTGTACACATAGAATATCTTAAGCCCTGTTACAGTCCCATAAGGAGTGCCAATTCAATTATTTTAAACTAAAAGTCTCAGCTCAGGGTAGCTGGTGTAACAGAGAGTCTATGCTGTTACAATAAGCTCTGAGAATTCAGTGCTCTGCTTTATCCCCTTCATGTATCTTCGTCCTCCGAGTCCTGATCTGACTCATCTCCAGTTCTAGTCGCAGCTCCTGAGGCCTCGAACCCACGCTAGATCTGCTGTACACATTTGCCTGCTTCTCCTGGGTTGGTGAACTGGAACGTATGGCCCCCACAGAAGATTCTCAGGTGCGCAGGCATCATCAAAGAATGGGCCACCCCCAGGCTCCTAAGAGTGGCACAAACCCCATCAAATCACTTTCTGCAGGCCCTTGTAGCTTAGGAAAGATCCGGAAAACAATGCACAGTATGCCCCTCGAAATTAAGATGATCTGAATTACGGGCCGCATGGAGGATCCGTTCTTTCTCGGCTGAGCTTGCCGTCACCAACAGTGCTGTTCAGGGCAATTTGCAGAGCAGGGGGATATTCAGTAAGTCTTTATAAAGTTCATCTCCAAATCCTGTTCTAGATGTAGGACAGTAGGAAGCCAAGATCTCAGGAAAGAAAGGAGGTCAGGGTTTTCGGTCCCCTCTGGCAGTCCAATAATTCTAACATTTGGTGCCCCGGAAGCATTTTCAAGCACCTCTAAACAATATCGGAGCTGCCCGTTTTCTTGGGTTAGTTTAGCTGCGGTCGACATAGCTTTTATTGCCTGGGATTCAGCCGAGGATGCAGTTTTATTAGCAGCATCTATTTTTAAATCTTGCTCCCCCAGTCGCTGTAGGACCGACTCCACCTTCCCGTCCATGGCCTGCATGGCTGCCTGCAGAGCCCTCCAGGGCGGCTCACCAGAGTTGAAGGCTGTAGTATGAGATGCGGCCTGTTGCTCTATTGTAGCCTGATTTTTTGCACTTACAGGCCCGCTTTTGTTCATTCGGCCCATGGTCGTATTTGATATCCAGAGCTGCAGGACGATGTCAGAAATCCAAAGGTGCCACTTATTTTGTTCAGAATCTCTTCACAGTTGTAAAAATTCAGAGTTTATAACGAACAGTTGTAGAGCAGATGGGAGCCACGTCTGTTCAGTAGAAATGCTCAATAGCACCCCCACACAGTAAGTTTTAATGTGACAGTGCAATTAACCCTTGCAGGGCAGAGAACTGATATATCAGTCCAGAATTCTTATACATTCTAATTCTGTTGGCAGCCTAAGGGTTAACCAGTACCAGGCAGAAAAATATATAGAAAAATGGTCAATATTTAAAAGTTTGAAACAAGTTGAAACATTTAGTACTAGTTTTCTAGATATAAATTAATTTAAATGATGTTTGTACATTCATTTCTGCTATTAGTAGTTGTAAGCAGAAGTGGACTAGAGACTTAAGAGATAATGTCTAAAGATGGAATCTTCCACCAAAAACAAGGCACGAGCTAATAACTCAATAAGCAAAAAAGATACGTTAACAAAATTAGACTACTATTAATAAAAAGTCCATTTATAAAATTCATCCATGTTTGGGGATCTAATACAGTACATAGGATCACCATGTATGCAGGTTGTGCTTGGGATCACATACGTCATGCAACTGTCCACAAGATTATAAAATCATGCAAAAGCCCATCAAGGTGCATAATGAAGCAGACATACTTCATGGATGTGGAAACCACATGTGTATCCACATGTGTACACATTCAGTAGGATAAATAGTAATATACACACCTATGAAGAAGGAAACACAATTAAGCACACAATGTGGAGCAAGCATGTAAAATGTTAACGTGCTAAGTCCGAAATGGGGCCAGTTCCATTCAACCATTAAGACCAGGGGGGCATAATGCCCTTAGTTTGCAGATCCAGAAAGATTCCCTGTGTAACAGCAGGTTGTCCAGGTCCCCTCTCCTGGTGTCCAGCATGACCCTCTCGATACTAAAGAATTCAGATTTGTGTGCTTTACCCTTTTCAGTCACATTTCACTAACACACTATTAGGGTCCCAATTTTCAATATCGTTCATATGCTCCCCCACTGTGATTTAGATTTTTCTGATGCTTTTCCCTATGTAATACGCTCCACAGTGACATTGGGCCACATAGATTACCCCTGTCATTGTACAATTCATTAATTTCCTGATTTCAAACACCCTTTCAGAAACTCCACATTGAAATGTACTTTTCTCTCTGAGGACTGGTCAGTATTCGCAGTTGCCACATTTGCAGCAACCCAATGTCAGTGGTGCCGGCAACCACATATTTGGCTGATGCTCTTTGTGAATGGATTGCATGCTTCTCACCACCCTGTCACCAATATTTGGACCCTACAATATACAGTCAGCGGAATATACTGTGTATATTTACCCAGTATAGGATGTGACTGGATAATTAAAATAATAATAATACTGGTTAATAATAACAATATTGGATGATAATAATTATGTGCCAATTACTTTTAAGGATCTCCAGGATTTTACCAGACTGTAGGCCATACAGACATCCTCCCCAGATGGACATATACAGTTTATAATCATAGTTAAGGATTGGCATGGGGTGGGAATGAAGCTGGGGACAAAGGATCATTATCAGGCTTTAGCAGTGCCAAAATCGTGGCAAAGCTCCTCCTTCCCAGACTTCAGCAAATGTATGTACCAAGAGCAGGAGGACTCATTCCAGCAGGCTCTGTAATTTATAAAATTCAAGGGGAATCCATCCAGGCCCAGGCATTTACCTGTTTTGGAAGCCGAGATGTGGAGCAACAGTTCCTCTTGGGTGATAGGCCACATGAGGTCCTCTACCTATTGGGCTTTTAGTGCTGGTAGTTGCAGATTAGTCAGGTAGGAGGATATAATGTGCTCTGTGTGGGCTGAAACTGGGCTGTACTGTCTAGTATAATACTGCATCAGCATCCGTTGAATATCTGCCTCATTGTGGAGTAGCTGTCCAGTCTGAGGATCTCTCATTTTTAGGGATGCAGGCCTGTTTACATGCAGCTCACAGCCAGTGGGCCAATGTACAGGCTCCTTGAGCCCCTCTTCATATAAGAGGTTGTGCAGATAAAATAAAGACTGCTCCATGTTAGGGATGTAGGCCTGTTTACATGCAGCTTGCAGCCAGTGGGCCTATGTAAGTGGCAAGAAGATTACTTGCTAGCATCTTGAGGCTCTGCCTGGAATCTGGGGGTTCTGCACATGCCTCTGCCTACCCAAATTCATCAGTTAGGATTCAGCTTAAAGCAAAAAAAGTAGGGAAATGTGGCATTAGGGTTTCCAACTCTAAATCCCCACCCCCCCCAGCAGCAAAAGGACATGCCCACACAACCAACCAAAAACATTCATCATCTAGTAAGACAAACAACATACAACTGTTTCCAGATGACACAAATGCAGTAGCAATGATGTGCTACCTTAACAGATTTCTATCTGCAGCAGTACAAAAACAGGCATCACAGGGGCATATGCTTATGCAGCCACACTTGTATGTGCACGTCATACAGCAAAGAGAAGGCGCCATGAGGCCTGCACCTCTGCAGAAAGAGATAGTCATGCATACTGTATAAGGTACCTCACTAGATAGCATGATCCACTACTGCATGTTTTCCTATATGCAGCAGTGTATCTGAAAAGCTGCTACCATCTTGAACAACTTCTACATCTGCTGCTGAAATGATGACACTTACACTATAACAATACTTCCATCTACCTAGCAGCAGGCCCCACAGGGGCTTGCACAAATTGGTGTGTATGTGTTACACCTGTGGTTGAAGATGTGCAGGGCCCTCAGGGACCTGCACTTCTGCAGAGAGAAGTACTGTTGCAATTTTGATATCATAGATTTTGTGGCTGCCATGCTTTTGCAACCAGAGGTCGGTGTGCATGTCTTACACCTGTGGCTACAGAAGCACAGGCCCATCAAGTGTGTGTATGTCTTGCAGTGTGCATGAGTACCAGAAGCTACAGAAGTGCTGGTCCCTTACAAGCATGTACTTCTGCAGACAGAAAAAGTCTTGCAATTTGGGTATCATGGATTTATATCTGTGGCTGCAGGAGGCTGTGCTTCTGAACACAGAAGCACTGTTGTAATTTGAGTATCCTGGATTTCTGTCTGCAGTGAGAAGTGAGTGCGTATGTCTTGCACCATGCATCCTGCAGATAGAAATCCACGAAGGTAGTGTGGTAGAGCTGCGCACTACCTGGGCATTTGGAAGACATGAGGGACCCTTTTCTATCTTCTTTTTTCCTACTGTAAGACTGTTGCAACAGCACTTCTCTATCCTATACTGTACTTTCCTTTTAACTTATGTAGGTTGGCCACCTACAGATGGTCTCCCCCTCTTCTTTTCCCTTTTTTCCTAATTTTACTTTCAGTCCCTCAAAGCTCAAAGGTTATGCCTTTCTGTGCCCGCAGATATAAGCTATTTAAAAACAGATTAAAATGTCAGGCTGTATGGGCATTTAAAAAAGTGTAACCTTGCATAAGAAAATGTGTACCAATTAGGAAATAAGTTGCTAGTAATGCCTTCTGAAAGTAGTTAATTTTTTTTTTATAAAGTGCACTGTGCTTTAGTAAAAAAAAAAAAGGAGAATAAAATAACGTTGTAAATAAATCTTCTCTTGCTGTTCTCATGTATTGGTGCAGAGAAATACAAAAGGGGACTTGCAGTTGCCCATGTCACCATCTATAACCCTTATTGAAAGTAAGAATATACATAAAATCTTTAAAAACATTGTTGTCCTGAGAGAGAATAATGCAGGGCAGCTTAAACATTTGAGTCCTCAGGTTTTGTTATGGGCTGCAGCACAGGGGGGCTCAAACTTTTCATTTGGTGGAAAAAGTCACTCCATACTTGATACAGTCCCCATTTTCTTGCAACAGTCCCTGTTTGCCTCTATAGCAAAAAAAAGAGGCTTCAGTATGAGTGGGAAAAATGTTTAAATAATGAAAGAAATATTGTGGGTTTTAAATGAAAGAGCTGGTGACACTTGGAACAGAGCTAGCTACTGGCAGCTGGGTTATAATACAGACTCTGTTCTAAATCCAGCCCTGAGTCCACTGCTGCTTCAGATGGGACATTCTTCCCCCATGATTCCACATATAAGTAAATGCTCTCTGCAGCATCAAAGACTAAAAGAAAAATAAGGGGAAGTTAAAAGGAACATTTTTTTTTGTAAACAGAAATGATACTGTGTAAAATTAGCTTGGCGCTCCACCGACAGGGCTGTTCACAGTCAGCTGAGTTAGGAATTATTGACAGCCCTGCCTGTGGTACCAAAAACTTTCTGATCTGTTTAGAAAATAAAAAAACTCCTTCTATAAAAAGAGAAAGGGGATTTTACTGTCTATGGCATGACTGAATTTTGCTTTATTAGAATCAGTGTCTAGATAAATTTTTACTCTCAGGGAGAGCTAAGAGAAATACCACCAGTTGGGGCGCTGGCTATATGCTCTCTCCTGAGTGACCTTTGCAGATTTCCAACCAAAGAAATACCCTCCTATATTAAATAACATTTATGGCAAGAAATTCAAACAAAAAAAGGTACAAAGGAAAAACATGAAACCAGTATATAACTAAATAAATTACAGAGCTACAGAATGTATCTGTTTTGTGCTCTCTTTTTTTTCCCTCCCTCTCCTTCCTTTTTTGCTACAGTTCTCTCATACAATTTGTAGTGGCAAATGTATTATAGAAAAAAAGGGGAGGTGTAGTTCTGCGCTTTTAAAAAAATCTGTTGCATTCAAAAGGCACCTTAAAATAAAATACAATATATACCTGCATCAGAAGGGACAGCTTTATCTAGCTCCTTTAGGAGCCAGTGGCTTCAAAGTGGGGTAATTCATAGAGAGGTCCAGCTGTCCATCACAGTTGAGTGGGAGGAGCTATAGCTCATTATAGACTCATTTCATTTTCACTGTCCTTTTCTTCATGAAATTTCACAAAAATGCATATAATACCAAGAAGAACTACATCTGACATTTTCTGGATGTGAATTCTTGTGTTTACATGATTATAAGTATTGTATAAGCTTAGAAAATCCATTGTATTAGAAATGGGGTGGATCATGTGACCAGTGAGAAGGATATAAAAACCCTCAGATCAGACTGTAGCTCAGATCAGCCTTGTGGAAGGTGAGAGGAGGACATACAGAGCTGTGTATGGTCCCAAGAGACACAGAAAAGCCTGTTTATGACCAAGCCTGTGTAACCACTACAGGAAGTAGTGTCTTGCTGTTTTTTTTTATTTTATTTTAGTTTATGTTTAGAAAATAAAGCCATACTTCAGTGTTTTTAACCATACATCTGTTGTTGGTATTATACTTATCCCACACCTTATGATAGGTAGCACATTAGTACTATTGCATTTGTGTAATCTGGAAACAGTTGTATGTTGTTGCTCTTAACTGATGATGGCTGTCTGTGGTTGTTGTGCGGGCTTTTCCTTTTGCTGCTTGTTGGGGGGGGGGAGGTAGGGTTGGATACCCTAATGTCACATTTCCCTACTTTTGTTGCTTTTAGCTAAACCCTAACTGGTTCATTAAATGCAGTTTTTTGCAATGAATTTCCTTTCTTTTTGAGATAGTGGAATCACATCCTCAGTCACGCAGGTCCCTTCAAGACCTGAACACATCTGTCCGACTGTGAAAGTGCAGCATCCTCAGGCCCTGTACTTCTGGTGTCTATAGATATAGACATACATGGACCTTTGGGCCCTGCACCAAATGTGGAATGTATCAAGCTGCAGAAGCACAAGACCCTCTAAGCCCTGCACTGCCATGTGGCTACAGGTGCAGCTACAGATGTAGACAGACAGGACCTTCTGTGCCATGCACCATCTGAGGAGTTTGTGTGGGCCCAGAAGCACAGGGCCTTTTGGACCTTGTACTTCCAGTTCCTACAGATACAAATGTGCAGGAGTCCGTCTGGGTATGGAAGGGGCCCTGCACTTCCATGTGGCAACAGATGCAAATTTTTGACCATGTGTCAAGTATATTTCCATAATGGTTCATGAGCTAGTGTTATGAAAAGCACATGTTAAAAATGTTGCTTTGAAATCTTCAAAAACAGCACAGTTATGAGCAAAAGTCTTGATTCTTTCAATATAAAGATATTTTTCTTTTGTGAGCCTATATTTCTGTTTCATGAGCCAGCAGTCTTGTTTCAAGAGGGTGACGAAAGAAAATTGTTGGCTCACGAAACAAGATTCTGAAAAGACTAAGTCCAAAAGCAGAGTGCCACAGGGTTCAGTACTAGGCCCTGTGTTATTTGGTATTTTCATTGCTGACATCTCGCATGGCATTAAAACAAGATCAGCCTGTTTGCAGACAACACAAAGATCTGGGTGGTGGTGGAAGACACAGTAGGGTCGTAGGTGCTACAGGATGATCTGAATAAACTTGAGGACTGGTCAGACACATGGCAGCTGGGGTTCAATGCAAAGAAGTGCAAGGTCATGCACTTCAGAACAAGGAACCTGAGGAGGAGTTATCAGCTGGGAGGGGTGCAGATAACCACTACAGAGGAGGAGGAGAAAGATCTTGGGGTGATAATTACAGGGCAGATGACCCACTCAGCACAGTGCAGGAAAGCAGAAGTGAAAGCCAATTAGATGCTGGGGTGTATTGCAAGAGGTATCTCCTCCAGGAGAGGGGAGGTGATCCTGCCACTGTACATGTCACTGGTGAAACCGCACTTGGAGTACTGTGTGCAGTACTGGTGCCCATACCTTAGGAAAGATGTTAAGTTACTGGAGGGGGTACAGCATAGAGCAAAAGGGATGATACATGGAATGGAAGGCAAACTCTATGAGGAGAGGCTAAGTGAACTGAACATGTATTACCTGGAGGAGAGGAGGGAGAGAAGGGATAGGAGGGATATGATTGAGACCTTTAAGTATATGAAAGGTATAAACAGAACTGGTACAGGGGTCATTTTCAAGCTGAAGGAGGGGGATGGACACAAGGGGCATGGGCTGAGACTGGAGGGGGAAGATTCAGAAGGGAGATGAGGAGGTACTTTTTCACAGAAAGGGTGGTGTCTAGATGGAACACACTGCCTAAGGAGGTAGTTTTCTGTAGGATGGTGGGTAGCTTTAAGAGGGGGTTGGACAAAGTGAGAGGTGTCACCAATATGCGGGTGAGGTGGGGCAGCTAGAAGTTTAAGGGACAAAGCTGGCTGCACACTTAAGCAGACTTTACAGATCATGTGGCCTTTATCTGCTGCCAATTTTGTATGTTTGTAAAATCCTATTTCGTGAGAAGATATCTTGTTTCATGAGAGTTCCGTGAGCTCATGAAACAAGATGTCTTCTCATAAAAGAATATTCTGAAAAAAGACTAAGTCCAAAATCTTGTTTTGTGAGCCCATCTTCTTGTTTTACAAGATGTGTGTGAGTCCACAAAATAAGGTGCCCACTCATGAAACAAGATTCTGAAAAAAAAACTATGTCCAAAATCTTGTTTTGTGAGCCTACCTTATTTTGTGAGATTTTTGTGAGCTCACGAAACAAGATGTCTGCTCATGAAACAAGGCTCTAAAAAATGAAGTCCACAACCTTGTTTTGTGAGCCAAAATTCTCATTTCATGAGACTCTATTTCTGTTTTGTGAGCCTCACGAAACAAGAACATTTGCTCATGAAACAAGTTATGCTAAAGATTTTAGGGATGACCCAAAAATATATTTCAGGAATCTTTCTCTAAAAATGAAGTCCAGAATCAAGCTAAACAGCTCCCATTTAGCTAGATTCATTTGTCTGTCACCCTCCTGGGTATCATTTTTATGATTTTTCAAAAAATGTTTTTCTGACAATAAAAAACAGAAACAAGATGGCCGCGGCACAAAACAATTGCTTCTCACAAGAAAGGAATTACACCTCATGAAACAAGAATCTTAATCTTCTTTCATGAGCAGGAATTCTTGTTTCATATCAAACATCAATCTGAAAAACCCTACTGGGCATGCGCAGAACCAAAATTTCAAATTCTTATGATTTGGGAACTGATTATATTTTTTCAACAAACCAATGGAAGGCACCATTCTAGGGCCAGCCCTTTGGACCCTTAACATTTCAGAACAAAATTCCAAACCATCTGTGCTATAGATGAGAGAAAAAAAACTGTAAAAACACCCAGTTTTTCCTCTTTCTGCACTATCTTGATCTCTGAATCTGCACATCCAACTGGAACAAAACTTGCCAACAAAAGAGACCTTGCCCCCCCCCCCAAGACTGTGCAGACCAAATTTTGTACAGCTATGTTGAGTGGGGTTAAAACTATTAAGGTACAAAGTTAAGGGCTTAACATTAAACACCTTACTCGATCCTAACTATAGGGGTGCTACTGTGCCCCTATAATACACATTTGGGAGAAGGAGTGTGATATCAATAAGAGTTTCTGCTGTACAAAATGTATTTGCATCAAATCACTGGAGGAGGGAGGAGGGAATAAACAGTTTGAGAAACAAATTGATTGTTTCACACAATATCACACAGCTGGAGACATTTACTATATGGACATCATTTTTGAATGCATGGTGGAAGCAAGAAGAGAAAAAAAGTCAGTCGACTATCATAGTCTCAGAGGGGACGCTGGTACAGAAAAATACTGAAACAGGAGAATGAAGAATGTATGCTGATATAGTGGAGGAGGTAGAAAGTGACTTAGATGGTTACCATCATGGACCATGGTGGAGCAGGGTAAAAAAACATAAACGAGGAAGGGTAGCTGGTAGTCATTTGCATTGTGAAAACAAGTTTTAAGCATTAGGACCATCAGGAAGTAGAGGAAATGGAGGGTAATGAAAACCAAACAGGCAATATACATGAGGTGATGTACACATACATATACTGTACAAAGATGAAATAACTCAACAACAAAAAATGAAAGTGTTAAGAGTACTTTAGTAGTACTTGGTAATTTAATACAAATATTTGCAGACACAACGATCTGCAAAGGGAGAAAAGAGAAAGTCACAGTGTGCTGCCTCCCAGGGGCAAGTTATTGATTTCAAAAACAGTCTTGAAGGACTGTTGCAGGGGGAAGGTGGGAAAACCTGTTGTAGCTTTACATGTGTGGGTAAATGTTGCTTGTTACTAGTTAGATGATGACATCAAAAATTATTTTAAATTGATTGGAATGAAAGTAAAGGAAAAAGGGCACAAGATAATTTTTCCAAAATACTACCAGTGCCAAGATACTAGCAGGACAAGAGCAATTAGGAAAATATATACATGGTTAAGAACCTGGGCAGCAGAAGAAGGTTTGGGGTATATAAAAAACTGAAACAAATTTTCAGAAATAACCAGATTTGTACAGGGATGATAATCATGGGGACAATAATCGTGGGAGGCAAACTCGACAAATGTCTAGATGGATATTTAAACTAAATGACAAGATGAATGGGGGGGGGGGATTTCAACTAAACCAAACAAAAAAAAAACAAGAAAGACATCAGGAACCAAATGAACCAAAATGCTCCAAAAAGAGAACATACTGTACATTATAGCAATCAAGAAAAGGAAAAAAACGAGAAAACGGAGCTGCCTATTGGCAAATTTGAGGAGCCTCAATAACAAATTAGGTGAACTGGAGGCACTTATAAGTATAGAGAAAATTGATGAAGTGGGTGTCACCTTGAACTGGTACCAGGTCTTGAACCAATACCGGTTCCACATGTCCATGCCAGGATCCATTTAATACTATTATCTGAGTACTCGGTTTCTATGTACTGTATATAACACAACAGATCCAGGGCATGTTCACAAAACTCAGGCAGTTTATTGTAATGTTATTTCTATAATTAGAGTATTTACATACCCACTAAACTACAGAAGTATAAAATGCATGAAAAAATATGATAATTCTTATATCAGACAAGTTCATTCAATATGTCATGACAAATTAATTTCTCTCTTATTCAGCATAAGCAAAGAGAAGAGAACTATTTTTTATGCCTGGCAGTTCTCTCCTAATACAACTTCTTAATCTGGCAAACAGAACTAGGTAGTCTAACTAAATTATACAGCAATATTAATATTCCTATCAAAAATAACTATCCAAACCCATTTTCTAAGTAATCAGTTGCCTAAATTATGTATGAATGTTGCAAAGCAGTTCCTTAAGAGCGGTCTTATTTGGGCCTGTAATCCTGACCACTAATATTCTGCATGATGCCCAGCTACCCATGCTAGAGGCAAAAGAGAGCTAATTCAATCTTATCACTCAGCTGGAACCTGTTAGCAAGTCTTAGCCAAAATGCTTGCTGGGGGACACTCAGTAGCCACTTTCCAGGAGCATATTCAGAGTGTCTCCCTGTCTTATGAAGGTCTAGGGCTGTACAATGTAAGCGGGGAGGCTCTTTCAGGAAGGCACTAGTTACATATCATAGTTCGAATACTAATAAGGGCATTGTATCACAATGCAGTTTGGCATGTGTTGTGTCAGCCTGCACAACACATGCTATTTATGACCATCTTACAAAAATACAGGTTACTCACCTGTAACAGGAGTTCTAGGAATGGTATATGTTGTTCACCCACACTTTCTGGCAGGTATCCTTGCCGCTTTAAATCTTGCCGGAAGGTCTTCAAGCTGGCTCCTCCCACCCACCCGGGTGGTAAAACTCTCGGCTCCGCCCCATGACGCCAGATCTGGCCCGCTGGAAGCTCAGGTTGTGCGTCGAAGCCGGGGAGGTTGGGTGGGTCATGTGGATGCACAACATATACCATTCCTAAAACTCCTGTTGCAGGTGAGTAACCTGTATTTCTAGGGACATGGATATGTTGTTCATCTACACTTTCTGGCAGACTCCTAGCCATTCTCCAGGAGGAGGGAGGCAAGGCGCACATCCCCTACTTAGGGAATAGAGACTGGAGAACCGAGGCCCCAAAACCAGCATCCCAGCGTGACTCAAGGTCGATGTGATAGTGGGTTATGAAGGTATGTGCTGACTTCCAGGTAGCAGCCCTGCAGATATCCTGGATAGGGACGTCCCTGGAAGCAGCTACCGATGCAGCAGTATGGCGGGTAGAATGAGCTCTTATCCCTCTGGGAGGGTCCATGCCCACCAACCTATAGCAGAGATCTATGCAGGAGGTGACTCACCTGCTTATCATCTGCTTGGCTGCAGGTCTGCCAGATGCGGCTTCAGTGTAGGTGACAAACAGCTGGCGTAACCTCTCCCAAACTTCAGCCGTGAGGCCTTTATAGTAAGCCCTTCTAGGGTCCAGAGTATGGAGCCTATTCGCCTCTGAGGTGTGATTGGGTAGAACACCGCAGAGTCAACACCTGGTTAAGGTGAACTACACCACCTTCAGAAGGAATTTCAGGTGGGGGCACAGACAACCTTGTCCCTGTGGAAGACCAGGTAAGGAGACTCGATGGAAAGCACCTGAGCTCTCCCATCCTTCTGGCTGACGGATAGCCACCAAGAAGGCAGTCTTCCATGACAGGTGAGGATGTCACACCTGTGCATTGGTTTGAATGGCTTGCCCATGAGCTTTGCCAATACCAGCAGTAGATCCCACGGAGGTGGAGGTTCTCGACACAGAGGGAATGTGATCAAGGCCTTTGAAAAGGCGCCAGACCACTTTCTCCTGCACCACCAACTGCTTCCCGGCCCGCGCCCTGTAAGCAGAGATGGCTGCCATGTGCACCCTTAGGGTCATTGACCTAAGCCCTTGCTGAGAAAGGACCACAGGTAGTCCAAGATGCTTGCCAAGGAACAGGAGGAAGGGTCCAGGCCCTTGCCCTGACACCAAATGGAGAATCTCTTCCATTTGAAGGCACAGCATTTTCTGGTCGACTCCTTGCGGGACGCCTCAACTACATTGAGGACCTCGTTGGAAAGACCCAAGGCCTGGAACTCTAGCCACTCAGGAACCAGGCCGTCAGGTACAAGGATTGAAGGTCTGGATGGAACACCTTCCCCTGATTGACTGATAACAGGTCCGGTGAGCTGGAAGCTGCCTCGGGAGCCTGAGCTGAGGCTGAGGAGATCTGGATACCAACATTGGCGGGGCCAGTCTGGGGCTACCAGAATCACCTGCGCCTTGTCCCTCCTCGCCTTGAGAAGCACCTTGTGGATCAAGGGAAATGGGGGAAAGGCGTAGAAGAGGCCTGGGGTCCACGGCCTCGAGAAGGCATCCCCCTGCAGCGAGCCCTGCTGAGGGGGGCGGGCATGAAACAGCCTCAGCTTCGCATTCTCCCTGAAGGCAAACAGGTCCACCTGAGGTGTGCCCCAGTGGGAGAACAGATCTTGTACTACCTCTGGCAGGACAGACCACTCATGGGACACAGCCACTATCTGACTTAGGGCATCGGCCAGGGTGTTGGAGGCTCCTGCCACATGGATGGCTAGGAGATCCGCCTCCAGGCTACGCACAAGTGACCAAACGCGGAGAGCTTCCTTGCACAGAGGAATGGAGCACGTCCCACCCTGGTGGTTTAGGTGGTACATGGTCATGGTATTATCTGTCTGGACCTGAACCACTTGACCCCATAGAAACGGAGCAAAGGCGGTGAGGGCTAGACTAACCGCCCTAAGCTCCAGCAGGTTGATATGTCATCGGGACTCCCGAGGGGACCAGAAGCCATGCGCTCTGTGCTCCCCCAGATGGGCACCCCAACCCCTCAGAGAGGCATCGGTCGATAGAGAGACCGTCGGCTTGAAGCGGACAAACGGGATGCCCTCTTGCAAATGAGCTGGAACGGTCCACCACTGGAGAGTGTTCCACATCCCCTGGGTCACCGTCACTAGCTGGTCCGAGAGATCACAGCATTGTGACCACTGGCTGGCCAATCCCCACTGAAGGGGACGCATGTGCCAGCGGGCCCAACAAACCACGCTGGTGCAGGCCGCCATGAGACCCAGGAGGCGCAGGAAGTCCCGGGCAGGATGCGACTGCCCAACCAGAAATGATTGGGCAAAGGAGGAAAGAACCTCGGCCCTGTCCGCTGGGAGCCATGCTCTGGCTCGAAGAGAGTCGAGCTCTGCCCCAATGAAAAGAATTACCTGCTTCAGTCCGAGTTCTGACTTGGCCTCATTGATGAGAAGGCCGATCTGAGAGCAAACCTGGAGGGCCAGATCTCTGGACCACTCCACCTCCTGTCTGAAGGGGGCTGCTATCAGCCAATCGTCCAGGTAAGGGTACACCCGGACCCTCGGCGCTCGAGAGGAATGCTGTCACCACTGCCATGCATTTGGTGAAGACCCTGGGAGCAAGAGAAAGGCTGAAGGGCATGGCTCGAATCAGAAAGGGATCCCTCTCACGAAGCAAAGGAATCTCTGGTGAGACGGATGATAGGGACATGAAAGAACACGTCCTGTAGGTCCAGAGAACAGAACCACATGCCTCGCTCCAGGGATGGTATTATCTGAGCCAGAAGACCATCCTGAAGGTCCGAGACCTAGGAACTTGTTTAGGTCGTGCAGCGTCAAGAAGGCAGCGCCAGCCCCTCGTCCGTTTTTGGGACCAGGAAGTACCTGGACACAAACCCCGGGTCTGAGGGAGGGTCCGCCACCTCTCTGATCACCTCCTTCTCAAGGAGCAGAGCGATGTCGGCTCGGCAAGCCAACAGCAAGGCTGCGGACCCTGAGGCCCCACAGGGGGCGACGGCTTGGAAGGGCGGGGCCTGCTCAAACTCCAGAGGCAGGCCCTTTCCTACCACTTCCAGCACCCACCGGTCTGTGGTGATAGCGGACCAGGTGGAAAGGAAGTGGCGGAGCCGTCCCCCCACGGGGGGAACCTGGGGTGGAGTGACGAGGTTGGGGGCGACACCCCTCAACCCGTCACTGGGCAGGCTTGGAGGAGGGACCGGCTGAGGGACCTCCTGGGCCTTTACCTCCCTGCTTCCTGGAAGAGGAAGCCACAGGCTTGGGTTTGGGATGTCAAGTGCGAGCCTGCTGGCCCTAATGCTGCTGGGCCGGACGTGCCGTGGGCGCAGACGGACGAAAGGGCTTGGGTTGCAGTCTGTGACCCTTGTCCCTCTGGGCGGATGAGACCGAGTCCAGAGTGGCATTGGACTTTTCGATCCTCTGGAGGTGACCTTCCACTCCAGGGCCAAAGAGGTCGGTCCCCAAGAAGGGGACATCCGCCAACTTGTGCTGGGTATCCGCTATGAAGGTGGATATCCTCAGCCATGCCCGACGGTGCATAGCCACTGCAGCTGCGACTGACCTGGCACATGAGTCGCTGATGTCCAGAGCAGTCTGAAGTTGCTGCTTGACCACTGCTCTGCCCTGGTCCCACACCTGCTTGACCGTGGTCTGCAGGTCAGCCGGGAGATGAGGGACTACCTCGTCCAGGGAGCCCAACAGAGCGTGAGAAAAGTGTGTCATCAGCACAGCCGAGCTCACCTGACGAAGGCCAAGGGAGGACGCAGCGTAGACTTTGCGCCCGGCGTAGTCCAACTTCTTGGACTCCTTGTCAGGAGGCTTGTCCACGTCCCTGACGCTGTCGGTAACCAACCCCTCGGCTGAGGGGTGTTCCAAAAACCCAGACAGGGAACCGGTAGGGACGGCATACTTCCTCGCCATCCTGGCCGAAGGCGCAGGGCAGGAAGCAGGATGCTGCCAGAGCTCCCAGGCGGGCCAACAATGGCCTCGGCCACCGAGCCGTGGGAGAATCCCTCGGTTCAACATCTCGATTAGGGATACTTGGCCCACTTGGATATGGGCTCGAGCTGCATCCCGTTGGACTCCGAGATGAGCCTATGCAAACCCATGAAGGACGATGGGCTATCGTCCAGCGACTGACCTCCGGAGGACTCCAAGTCGACCTGCCTGGAGAACAGGGAGGAATCGTCATTGGACTCGGACAAGTCCGCAGAGAGCTGCCTTGGGCCTGAGCCACCCTCCACCTGCCAAGGGCGGTCGGGAGTGAGGATGACAGACAGCCTATGGGGCAGTCCCTGGCCCGACCGAGAATTCTTGGTCGGGACCCAGAATTCGGCTGTGGGCGGAGGTTCCACCAGAATCGGTCAGGGCAGCGGTTTAGGTCGAGCAACAGGCCCGGGGCAGGCGCCCGGCTAGGGGCGAGGGGTTGCCGCCGCCCGCCGTGACAGCCACTTGATGGCCGGGAAGGCGACGACGCCGGCTTGCTCCTGGATAGAAGGAGCTGTTGCCATGAGGTCCTCGTAGCATCGCATTTAACTTGCATTGAAGCCTCCTCGTCCGGGAGGAGGAAGATGAGGATCAGCGGCGACGCCGCTTACTATGGTACCGAGACCGAGACCGCCTATGTCGGCGGGATCGGCTGGACCGAGTAGATGTCTGAGACCGAGAACAAGAACCTCGGCGTTTCCGAGGAGGGTTCTGGGACAGGGCGGGGGAAACCTGCTCTCCCCTCAGCTCGGAAGTTTCAACCATGGACTCCGGAACCGGAGGCACAGGCAAGCCCACGGTAACCTCGATCTCCGCCGGGTGAACCGGGAGTGAGGGTTTTCAGTCACTGTCGACAAACCCGCCCCACGGTTGAGAAAATCTCGATCATGCCGGACGGGTGTCTCGGTCAGCTGACCTGACGGGACACCGTGAGGCCAGTGGCCGGTCAAGGGTCGACCAGGCAGATGGTCTTTACTACTGAGGAAGGACCTCTCCCCGCCCCAAGAGCGGCGGACGGAGGGACTTACCTTTGGAGTCCTTCTTTTTGGACTGAGAGGAAAGTCCTGAAGTTGTTGGTCCCTCTCCCTTGGTGGAAAGGGACTGACAGAGCTCCTTAAAAGAAACTGAATAGGAGGATCCCAAGGAGAGCGGGATAAAGGCTGCGGCCGAGGAAGACGAAGATGCAGCCTGCGCTGCCTCCTCCTTGAGGGCGATCATCTGCTCGAGCTGTTCCGCTGAGCCAGCTGCCACAGAAACCACCAAACGGGCCTCCTTTGACTTTACCGGCGGGTAACGTTTCTCAGGGCGCCCAAGTTGTAAACGGGCAGCGTGGTCTTCCAGGACGTAGACCGAGAAGGAAGAGCACAGGTCGCAGGCCTGCGGCTCATGCTCAAGGCCTAAGCAGTAGATGCACGTGGAGTGTGGGTCCATCCGAGACATCTTCTGCCCGCATGGGCACCTCCGAAAACCGGGAGTCAATTTGTCCATCGCAGCCGTGAGGGAAACAAATGACCGAAGTCTTGAAAACCTAAAAGTTACTTCAGGCAAACCAAGAAATAGGAACCAGTCTTATACGCAGAGCGTTAAGGAGGGAACCTGAGCTTCCAAGCGGTAAGGAAGATCTGGCGTCATGGGGCGGAGCCAGAGTTTTACCACCCGGGTGGGTGGGAGGAGCCAGCTTGAAGACCTTCCAGCAAGATTTAAAGCGGCAAGGATACCTGCCAGAAAGTGTGGATGAACAACATATCCATGTCCCTAGAATATTTTTTTTTTTCTAAGCTTGTGGTAACCTTTGAAGCCTTGTGCTTCTGTGGTCAAAATATACTACCTCGTGTAAGGCATCTATTATTATCTGTCTATAGGCCGTTATGCATCATTTGTATTAGTTACTTTGTACATGTGTAAAACTACCATGCTGAAAGCTCGTGTAATATTTTTCAGAAACATATTCGTTTAGCTGGCCTTAGCTTCAGCTTGGTTCTGGCTTGTCATAACTATAGTCCAAAATGCTTTTGGGCCTTGTTCAGCTATCAGGGTCTCCATTGTATTAGATTTGCCTGGATCAGTCCAATCCAGGCCTCTGGAAAGTGGCTTGTCCCTGTATCATTCAAACTGTCAGCACTGTATTACATACTGCTATGCCGCATAAGTTTTCTAGTTTTGGCTAGAATGCTTTTGCTTAGCCTGTGAATATAGAGGCAGTATAGCGCAGTGGTCTAAGGCTCTAAGCTGCAAATTTGGTGATATCCAGCAGACCAGACCTGGGTTTGAATCCCACAGCTTCCACTTGCATACTGTGTGACCCTGAGTAAGTCACTTAACCTTCTTGTGCTCCCAGGTCGCTCCAGTAAAAAAGCTTTCAGCTTAGTGTGCTATACCTGGTTAAACAACTAAATGAATATGTTGGCACAGGTCATGAGGAAATATTTCCCTGGTATCATGAGGATCACAGAGATATGGCTAACCGGACAAGGTTCATGAAATAAGAGCATTGAAGGGTACAATCTGTACAGAAGAGATAGTATAAGTAAAGCAGTAGGAGGTAGCGCTATATTTTAATGGGGATTTATGGGTGGAGGAAATATTAGGGCTAGGCAAGAATGATGCCAATGAAATTATATGACTTAAAGTAAGCAACTCATGTTACAGTACAGTTGTTTTGGGATTATGTTACAGACCACCAAACCAAATAGAAGACATAGATGTCTTATTAGTTTAAGATGTTGAATGTTACTGTACAAAAAGTACAGTTACGTAAGAACTTACCGTAACAGTAGATCTTTGAGAGACTCTCTTGCAGGAGGCCACGCCTATGGAACTACAGCTGCCAGGCACTAGGACCACATGGAAAACTTTCTAGCTTGCAGTCTGCTAAGGGCCACCCATGACGATGATGTCAGGTAGTATGCGCCTCTTAGGGCAACACCAACACAACGAACTACAATCCTGTCAGCAAAATCGACACTTTGCCAACAGGTCACTGTGTTGGTGTGCCCAAGACAGGGGCACACTGTCTCCTGGTTCTGCACTCCCACCCCAAAGTAACTCTAGCTGGAGTTAAGAATCCTAAAGTTAGTGGGGGTGGGGGAAGAGCCCCCCACATGGGGGGTATGGGGGCAAAGCCCCCCCCGATTAAATAAAAAGGACCTGGAGACAAACAGGAATCATGATGACCGCAACTTGCAGTCGACATGATTCCTGTCAGCCAGATGCCAGTCGACAAAAGGGCTGTCAAACCAGCATCACAGAGCCATGTCAGGCAATGTCATCCCTCCCATATAAGCTTGGGCAGCCCTGCACCCTCCTCAGTTCCCTCGCTGGAGACCATATACAGAGGATCTTCCCCGGGAAACTGAGGGGGAGACAGAGGTTCCTGCCACTGAAAAGGTTAAATAGAAGGTAAACCATTCTGGAGAAAGTGACAGGGAGAAAAAGAAGCTCTAATACCAAGGTGGGGATGGAGGGGTGAGACGGCATGGTCTGCTGGAAGAGATTCTCTCACGTATATACTATTATGGTAAGTTCCTACATAACTGTACTATCATCATTAAGGATATCTCTTGCAGTAGGCCACACCTATGGAACAAGTCCCAAGCAGTACTGCCAAAGAGACAGTCTGGGTGACTGGAGGCTATAGGCCTAAGACAGGAGACCTTGAAGCAAAGCTAGGCCGAAGATCCTTAATGAACAGTTTAAATGCTACATCAGTAAGCATTTAAACTAGCCAAGAGGGGGAGGTACAAAAAAGCACACGCTTACAGGATCAGCAATGGGAATCCTGAGAGTAGGAAGTCCCACAGGGAACAAATACAAATAGGAAACCAGGAAGAAGAGGGAAGGGGAAAGAGGAAGGATAGTAGTGGAGGAAAAGGGATGGGACAAAAGAGCAAGAAGAGGGGAGATGGCAGTATAAAATGGAAAGCCACGTGTGCAAATGTTCGAAGTCTGGGCAACAAGATAGCAGAGCTAGAGGCCATCATGGCAGCAGGAGACTTGGACATAGAAGCAGTTACAGAGACCTTGTGCAATGAAAACCAGGACTGAGAAGGTAGTCATACCAGGGTATGCACTATTCAGGAGGGACAGGGTAGGAAAAAAGGGAGCAGGGGTGGCTCTTAATGTATGAGAGAGAATATAAAGACCACAGGGGACAGAGTAAAGCAGAGGTACTGTGGGTCACCCTGGAGACAGGGAGGGGGACTACTATTAGGATAGGGGTAATCTACAGACCTCCAGCACAGGGAGAGGAAGGAGATAAGGATATGATAGATGAAATACAAGGGATGGCTAAAAAGGGCAAGGTACTGCTAGTGGGGGACTTCAATCTTAAATCTGCTGCAGCATCAGTTAGAAGTTGGGAAATTCTAGACTTCCTGCAGGGGGTGTTCCTCAGGCTATTAATTAAAGATCCCACTCATGAGGGGGGTGTTACTAGACCTGGTACTGTCAAACAGGGACAGTGTAGCTGATGTCACAGTCACAGTGGAAAGCCACCTGGAGACCAGTGATCATCATACGGTGTGGTTCAGTGTAAGAACAGGGCCAGATCTGAGCCACACTAAAACGAGGGTCCTGGACTTCAAGAGGGCCAATTTCAAGAAAATGGGAGAGTGCCTCAGGAAAGCTCTATCAGGAATAGAGAATAAGGGTGGGGTAGAGGAAAAGTGGGCAAGAATAAAGCAGGCCATTGAGAAGGTAACAAACTTCTGTGTCAAGCAGGTTACTAAGCGCAAGAGAAGAAAGTGACCACTATGGTTCTCCAAGGAATTAGCAGAGAAGTTAAAGGAAAAGAAGCAGACATTCAAAAGGTACAAGATGGCACAGAAGGAAGAGGATAGGGAGAGTTATCAGGAGAAACAAAGGGAGGCAGGGAAGGCAGTTAAGAGAGCTAAAGCACAGACAGAGGAAAACATTGCCAAATCAGCAAAAGGGGGGGGATAAAACTTTCTTCAGGTGCATACGCAAAAAGAAGAAAAGCAAGGCAGGGATAGTAAGACTAAAAGGGGAGAAGGGGAGTGTGGAAGAGGACCAGAAGAAAGCTGACATACTGAATAAGTACTTGTGTTCAGTTTTCTTTTTTTCTCCTCCACTCCGTGTCTGTAAATAGTTCCTTCCTCTTTTGTATTCACTCCATCCTCTAGGCCTTCCCTCCCTTTCTGTGCCTATCCTCTCCCTCTACCCACCTCCCCATCTCTTCACCCAATATGGCTTATTAAGCTTTCTCTATCTCTCTCTCTCTCTCTCTCTCTCTCTCTCCCCGTCCCCCTCTTTACACCCTATATGGGTTATTGAGCTCTGCAAGTCTAACCCCTCACATATGTGGTTTTCCCTCCTAAGTTCTCCCAGTTACAGATTATATATTATATAGATTGTCCAATAAACTATGATTATGTATCATACCTTACTGCACTTACTTGAGCTACGTTGTAAGATAATCTATGTAACTATGTTGTGCTTCTCTATTTCAGTAACCCATGTCATGACAGATGATTGTATGATATGTTATTACCTCAAGTTCCTACGTATCTCTGTACTTATTATGTTTAAATTTTCCTGTATCAATATGTGTAACATGTTTCTCTGCTGTATGTCAATGTATGGGATACTTATATTCCCCGGGTCGCCCCTGAAAAAGGGACAACTTTGTCTCAGTGGGCTCACCCAGTCAACAAAATTCATATAAATAAATAAATTCACAAAGGAAGGGGTAGGTGACGGGCCACAGATGGTGGAGAAGGGCATTAAGGGAAGGGAGGGGACACTAGCCGTTTTACGGAGGAGAGAGTCCTCAGGGAACTATCCAGACTAAAAGTAGACAAGGCAATGGGGCCAGACAGGGTTCACCCAAGGATACAGAAGCAACTAAAGGAGAAACTGTTTGCACCCCGATGACCCTGTTCCATCTACCACTGGATACAGGGGAAGTTCCGGGGGACTGGAGGAGGGTGCATGTGGTCCCACACACAAAAGTGGGAATCGGTAGGAGGCATAAAACTACTGACCTGTAAGCCTGACTTCGGTGGTGGGCAAAGTTATGGAAACTCTACTTAAAGAAAGGATCGGGGGAATAATTTAACACCAGTGGATTGCAGGGTCTGAGGCAGCATGGGTTCACAGTGGGTAGATCTTGCCAAATAAACCTGATAGAGTTTTTTGACTGGGTTATTGGGGAGGTCGATCAGGGAGGAGCAGTGGATGTAGTATATCTGGATTTCAGTGAGGCCTTTGACACTGTTCCACACAGAAGACTGGTAAACAAGCTACACAGCATGGGGGGTGGGTCCAAAGATAGTAAAATGGGTACAAAGTTGGCTAAGTAATAGAATTCAGAGGGTAGTGGTGGTAACTGGAGTTCACTAAGAAGAAAGGAAAGCAACCAGCGTGGTGCCTCAGGGGTCAGTACTGGGACCGGTCCTCTTCAATGTCTTTACTAGCAGCATCGCAGAGGGGCTGGAAGAAAAGGTATGCCTGTTCGTGGATGACAGAAAAATATGCAACAGAGCAGACACACATCTGAAAAAGCTAGAAGACTGGTCAAGAGTTTGGCAACTGGGCTTCAACACCAAAAAACTCAAAATTATGCACATGGGGCACAAAGACCCACGGCCAACGTATCATTTGGGGGGGGGGTATTAACAACAAAAGAAACAGGAAAGGGATCTGAGGGTCATTATATCTGATGACCTGAAGGTAGCATAGCAGTGTGATAAGGCAGTGGGAAAGACTAGTAGGATGCCGGGGTGCATAGGGTGGGGCATCACCCGCAGAAAAAGGGAGGTAGTGTTACCCTTATATAGATCAATGGTGAGGCCACACCTGGTGTACTGTGTCCAGTTCTGGAGGCCCCATCTCAGGAAGGATATAGCCCAGGTGGAGGCAGTACAAAGAAGGGCAACCAAAATGGTGCATAGCCTGCATCAGAAGCCCTACAAGGAAAGACTCAGGGAATTAAACTTGTACTCACTGGAGGAAAGGAGAGAAAGGGGAGACATGATAGAAACATTCAAATACCTCAAGGATATCAATAAGGTACAGGAGGGTGTCATACTACACAGAAAGAGATGCTCAAGGATGAGGGGGCGTGATATGAAGCTGGAAGGAGGAAACTTAGTGGGGATGTGAGTAAATATTTCTTCACAGAAAGGGTGGCAGATGCCTGGAACAGCCTCCCAGCTGAGGTGGCGGGTACCAAAATGATAAAAGGTTTCAAATATGCATGGGATAGACACAGGGGAACCTTAGTAACAGGGCTGGGGGGATAAGACCAGAGATCAGTTAGGGTCTATGGTAGCACAGTAGGTAGGAACTTTAGGGCAGACTAGGTAGACAAAGAGGTCCTTTTCTGCCAACAGCTTCTATGTTTCTATGAAGCCTGCCCTTCTCCTAGAGGCAATGTCCAGACTGTAGTGTTTCATAATAGTGTGGACAGTACTCCTAGTAGTAGCGGCACAGATGTCAGCAGCTGACACATTCCTAAATCAGACGACAGAGGTGGCTATGCCTATGGTGGAGTGGCCAAGGCACCACCCCAGGAAGCTCCTTACCATACTTCCTAAAACAGAAAATAACTGAAAAAAATCAGAGCCTGAAGCTTGGAAATTCTTCAAGCGAAGTAATAGCAACTAAAAATAATGCTTTCCACAACAGAAAGTGTAGCTCTCAAATTGCAGCCAGCTCAAAAGGAGCCAAAGTAAGTTTTTCTAACACAAAATTTAAGTCCCAATTGGCAGTACTGGACTGCAGATGGAAGGTTTTAGATGAAGAATGCCTCTCAAAAACATATGGAACACTTCCAGTTATGCCACCGAATGGCCATCAACAGGCATGTGAAAGGCTGAAATAGCAGCCAGGTGCACTTTAATGGAGGAGTAATGTAGGCCAGAGTCCAAGAGGAACAGCAAGTACTCCAAGATCTGGTTCACTGGACAAGTGAAAAGATCCAACTGATGGGAAGCAGCTCACAGAGAAAAAGCACTTCCACTTCATGGAATAAGTGGCCCTAGTAGAAGGCTTCCTAGCAGCCACCAGGACATCAACCACCTTTCAGGATACCCCAAATCTAGCCATGGCTATGTCTTCAGGAGCCAGGCATGAAGTTGTAGGAACTTGAGATTAAGATGGAACAACGTGCCCTGCTCCTGTGACAGCAAGCCTTTGCACTGAGGCAGGAGCACTGGGGGTTCCACTGCTAAATGCTGCAGTAAGGGGAACCATATCTGACAAGGCCAGAAGGGAGCAATGAGAATCATGGTCACTTTCTCCATCTGGCAAGGCAAGGCAATTTTATTTATAGGGTGCCACTCCCTGAGGCTCAGGGAAAATAGAATAAAATTAATACAATAAAATTCAGTAAGTTAGAAAAACCTTTTCACATGTGCTTCAGGTTGCTGGGGAGACAGACTGGAGGTTCAGAACCAGATCAGCAAGCTTCGAAGGCCTGGCAGAAGAGGTAAGCTTTCAGCCTCAGCTTGAACACCTCAATCGAGGGAGCCTCCTGAACTGCAGGTGGAAGAAAGTTCCACAGGGTCATCCCCGCAATGCTAAATGAGCAGACACCTGATGTCAGGAGCTGAACCCTGGGAATGTCTGGGAGGCCCCCCGAATAGGAGCAGAGGGAATGAGCAGAGGTCACCTGTGTCAGGAGTTCTGACAGATAGCCAGGACCCAGTCCGTATAGGGCCTTATAGGTGAGCAAGCCCATCTTGAAAAGAACTCTCCACCTGACAGGCAGCCAGTGCAGGGCACGCAGGACCAGGATTACATGACTGGACCTCAAAAGGCCCGTCAGCAACCAGGCTACCGCATTCTGCACTAGCTGCAGTCTGCAAAGGGTCCCTCCCCTGACCCAGAAGTATAGAGAGTTGCAGTAGTCAAGCCTGGAGGTGACAAAGGGTTGCTAAACAAGGGGGGGGGTGGAAAGGATGAGAAGGGACTTGGCAAGGCTGTAGAAATGGTCAAAAGTATGGTAGCTTAGTTTCAATGCAAAGAAGTGCAAAGTAATGCACCTGGGAAACAAAACCCTGGGGAAGAGTACACAATGGGGGTACTAACTAGAACAAAAATGGAAAGAGACCTGGGGGTAGTCATATCAGATGACCTAAAGGTAAGCAAGCAATGTAAGAAGGCAGTAAAGAGGGCTGGGGGGGGGATACTGGGATGTAAAGGTAGAGGCATCACCAGTAGAAAACAGGAAGTTGTTATCCCTCTGTACAGACAGTTGGTGAGACCCATCTGGAACACTGCGTGCAGTTCTGGAGACCCCATCTCCACAAGGACATAGACAGGATGGAGGCAGTCCAGAGGAGGGCAACTAAAATGGTGCAGGGTCTGCACCAGAAGCCATACGATACAAAGAGAGATTAAAGGAGCTTAATATGTACACCCTCGAGGAAAGGAGGGAGAGGGAGGACATGACAGAAATTTTTAAGTACCTCAAGGGAATCAGCAAAGTCCAGGTGGGTAGCATCTTTCAGAAAAAAAGATGTGCAAGAACAAGGGGGCACAATTTGAAGATAGAGGGGGGACGGCTCAAGGGCAACTTGAGGAAGTATTTTTTTCATGGAGAGGGTGGTGGATGTATGGCACGGCCTTCCTGAGGAGGTCGTAGGGAAAAAAAATAGTGGGGGAATTCAAGAATGCATTGGACAGACATAAGGCAATTCTGTGGGGGGTAGGAAGAATTAGGATGTTGGTTAACTTGGATCTGCAGCTTATCCAATAGGTAGGGAAATGGGTAGACTGGGTGGGCCAAGCGGTCCTTATCTGCTGTCAAAGTCTATGTTTCTATGTACCAGTGCCAGCAGATCCTTGGGCGGAATGTTCTGCAAGTGGTAGAAACCACCTTTAGCAACAGGTGACACCTGATCTTCAAAGCTCAGTCTACTATCTAAGATCATGCCTAGATTTCGCACCCTCAGGGAAGCCACCAATGGAGCAGACCCCAGGACCAAGCCTGTGTCTGCGCCCAGTGGCAACCCATCATGCCCGTGACCTGACTCGATCACCAGTACCTCTGTCTTATCCGGGTTAAGTCTCAGCCAGCTGGAAGTCATCCAGTCACTGATTTTAGCCAAACAGTTGTTAAGCACATCAACAGCTGCAGGTGTACCTGGTGCAAAAGACAAATACAGCTGGGTATCATCTGCATAGCAGTGAACTCCACGCCATATTGTCGAATGATCTCACCTGGGGCAGCATGTGCACTGCGAACAACATCGGAGACCAGATTGACCCCTGTGGAACTCCACAAGGAAGAGGCAATGGTGAGAAGGAGAAATTCCCCACCACTACCCAGTGCACCCTATACGAGAGATAGGGCTCAAACCACCTGATGACAGTTCCGGCGAGTCCACAAAACTCACTGAGCCGATCAAGAAGCATAACATAGCCAGCCCGCTGGAGTTGAGGGGCGAGGCGCTGGATGTCACACCAGTGACCCAGGCTCGGGAATGTGCCCGGGCCATCAGGGGTCGGCAGGGGAGGGAAGAGATTGAGCTTCCGGAGGACTGCTCTCTCTTCCAGGGGAGCATTTCAGGGAGAGACTGCACAGGAGTGACCTCTGGCAGCAGTCGGAGGTGCCAGGAGTGGCGAAGCTATGTGTGCTCCCAGGGGGTGGAGTTGCAGCATGGCATTGCTTTGCATAGCTGCGCTCCGTGGAGGGCAAGAAACAAGCTGAAAAAATCCCCACTCCTGGGGATAGGCAACGACACCATGGCTCTGTGTCCACACTCCCAGCACTGGGCCGACTTCCTCTCCAGGCCACTCGTGTAGCCCAGTGCTCTATACTAATTAGATAGAGCGCCCTGGGCAGATAGCGCGGCCCTCCCTCTGGGGGGCTCAGAACTGGGGGGTGCACCAGGTGGCATGAGGATAAGTATAAGGTCACAGTGGGAGGTAGAGACCAGGATCCTGGGGATGTCTGGGAGAGTTTCTCAGGTATGTGGAGCATAAAGAAAGCTGAAAAAAAAAAAAGCACGACGTGGTCCACAAGATTGAGGAGCACAAGAACTGCCTGTCTGCTCTATCTCTAGCCCTGAGCAAATCATTATGCACTCTAACTAGAGCCATTTCTGTGCTGTGTCTGGACAGAAAACCCAACTGAAATGGCTCATAGATGTCCGAGGACACCAGGCAACCTTCAAGCAGTTGGGCCACTAATCTTTCAACAACCTTGCTCAAAGAAGGCAGGTTGGAGATCGGACGGTAATTCGCCAGGATGTCTGGGTCAAGGGAAGGTTTCTTAAGGAGGGGTCTCACCAGTGTTTCTTTCAAAGCCACTGAGAACACCCCCTCCACCATTGAACACCTGGCAAGCCTGGCGAACACCGGGCCAACAGTCTCGGCACATCCCATTAAGAAACTCGTCGGGGACGGGTCCAGTTCACAATAAGTGTGCTTCAGCTCTAAGATCAACTTAGTCACTTCAGACACCTCCACTGGCCTAAACTCCTTCCAGACAGATGAAGTGCCATTGAACCTCCAGGCCCCACCACTGTGAGGCTGTTGCCTCCCTGACGGGATCCCCGATCAGATAGTCGACACTCTGTCAGAGAAAAACAGAGCAAACTCTTCATACAACGTGGATGAAAGTCTTCTTCGGCTGTAGACAGTCAGGAAGGAGAAGCCCGTCCATTGTCCAAAAAAGCTGAGAAGGTCTGTTTTTCCCTGCAGCAATATCCCTGGACAGGAATTCTGCCTTCTTACCGGAGGTTGAACAGTACCCTCCAGATCAGTGGGAAAGGAAGAACGGCATAGAGAAACCTCTCCTTCCAGGGCAAGGACAATGTGACTAATTAGGAAACTCCAGGCCCTGGAGCAAGCGGGCAGAAACATGGCAGTTTTGCACTGAGTGGGGGCATAAAAAGGTCCAACCCTGGATGACCCCACCAAACAGGTCTTTTGCCACCAAGGTCAGCAGTTTCCATTCATGCATTCTGGACTGTGACCTGCTTAAACGGTCTGCCAGGATGTTTTGGATGCCTGGAACATGGATGACCAACAATTCTAGGCCGTGTTCTAAAGCCCAATACCAAACTCTCATCACTTCCCTGCACAGGGGGTATGAATGAACCCCTCCTTACTTGTTAATGTAGTGGACTACACTGATGTTGTTCATCTACACCAGAAGAGGCCATGGGGACAGATGGGCCTGAAAGGCCTGCAGGCCATACAGAATGGCCCCATCTCCAGGACGTTAATGTGGAGGAAACTCTTCACAGCGGTCCAAGTCCCTTGGGATGGTGAGATTCCAGATGTGCCACCCAGCTCAATCCCAAAGCATCCATGGTGAGGATCTGGTGGGGGGGGAGGGATGAAGAAAGGGACCATCTTGAGCAAATTGGTGGGGTCTACCCACTGCTGAACAGCCTTCTTCACAGGCAATGTTCCTAGAACATTCTGGTCTAGATCATCAGTACGATGATCTAATTGGACTTGTAACGCCCACTTTGGGATTGGCATGTGCAGCCATGCCAGGGGAACTATCACAATAGCTGTTGCCATCAGATCCAGCAGCCTCAGGAACGTCTTGGCTATGATGTACTGGGCATTGTAATGCTCCTGGTCCTGTGCTATCAGGCATTCTGCCCTGTCCTGAGGCAGAAAGGCTGAACCCTGAGTCATGTCCAGTATAGCCCCTATGTATTGAAGGTGCTGAGAAGGCATCAGAAGTAATCTGGGCAGACTGACCATAATCCTTAGAGCTTGGAACAACTGTCTGTTATGCACTAGGGTATAAGAGAGTGGCTCCCTGGACTGAGCTTTGAGCAACCAGTCCTCTAGATAAGGGAAGACGTATAGTCCCTCCCCCATGAAGGCTGCTGCCACCACTGCTGAGCATTTGATAAAGACCCGTGGTGCAGAAGATAAGCCAAAGGACAATGTCCTGAACTGGTAATACTCCCCCTGGAATAGGAACATGAGGTATTTCCTGTGGGAAGCATAAACCCTTTTGTGCAGGTATGCATCCTGCATGTTGTGGGAGCATATCCAGTCTCCCCGCTGCAGTAGCAGTAGAAACCGTGAGGAGTCAGCATCCTGAACTTTTGGTACTGGATGTAGAAGTTCAGTTTCTGAGATCCAGGATGGTCTGCGAATTCACTGTTGATTTGGGAACCAAAAAGAAGTGGGAGTAGAACCCTTTGTTCCTCTAATCTTAGGGTATAGGCTTTATGGCCCTTTTCCACAGCAGCAGGTGAATTTCCTTCTGCAGCACTGGAATGTGGCCTGGAGGGTAATTTGAAGGAACTGGAGGCAGCTCTGATAGCCATTCCAGAAGCTCTAGAGTGTGTCCATGCTCTATGAGTTGCAGGACCCACATCTGTTGTGATCTCCCGCCACCTGTCTAAAGTGGAGGGAGAAGAGACCCCCCTACCACCACCACCTCCTGCAGTACTGGGGGGGAGGGGTCTGGCCAGGAGTCAGGCTGAGGCAGCAGCAGCAGCTGGAGCCACCCCTCCCTTGGGGGTTTTCCCGGTGGTGGAGGTGGAGGTGGGGTTAGAGAGGGCTGTTCCTGCCCTGGGATTGCCAGAATGTTGGGTACCTGGCTTGGGTGTGTGGGAGGCCCTATGAAAGGGCACCTCCTGACCACTTCTTGGCTGGGTGTGGTACAGGGAATGGACTGATCACAGGGTTCTCCCTGAGGCCTGCAGGTCAGAAAGGATGTCTTGGATATCTGCCCCAAAAAGCTTGTAGTCTCTGAAGGGGGCATTCAGGATGGACTGTTGCACATCAGTAGCAAAGCCAGACACCCATAGCCAAGAGTGCCATCTTAGCCAGATGCCCAACCACCACTGTCTTTGTGCAGGCATCTGAGACATCATACGCAGACCTCAAAAGGTGCTTGCCCACATCTGTCCTGGACTGGAGGGATTTAAGAAATTCCCATCTCTGAGGACCCACTAGAAGGGCCTGGGGTGCAGCTCTGGCCTTCTTCCAGAGAGTGTTCTGGAATTTGACCATATGGGCAATGTAATTAACTACTCTAAGAGCCAGCGGGGAAAAAGCATCGTCCCTCTTGCCCATAAGATCCAACATTCTGAATTCCTTGTTCGGGTGAAGTGAGCTGAGGTCTCTTAGACCTATCATGAGATGCGTTGATCACCACTGAATCTTCCTGTGGTTGCCTTTCAAGGAAAGGCTTCCCAAAGACAGCCTGGTATAGTTTATCCACCTTTCTGGGCATTGCAGGGATGATGTTTGGCCTTTGCCAGGCAGCCATGGCAGCATCCTCAAGTGCAGCCAGCAGAGGAGCAATGATCAGGAAGGGGGGAATCGGGCAATTCCAGATATTCTGCCAGATTCCTCCTGGTAATGTTCTGCTCCTCAGCTTCAAACCCCTAGCTGATTGCAGCTGCCTCATCACTGAGATGAAGGAGAGGTCACCAGGGGTGGACCTTGAGGTATATTTAGTGGAGTCCTCTCCCCCTGAAGAAACAGTAGAGGTAGGTGAAGGGTTCCTAGGACCTCCTTCTTCATCCTCCTCATCAGGATGGAGGAGATCAGGGTCATACTCATCCTCATCCTCTGGGTATGAATAGGGCACACAGGATAGAGATGACTGAGGGCATGAAGAGCGCGTCACTGTGGAAGACATCAGCGTAGTAATAGGCCTGGTAGACCCTAGTGTTGACATGCCTGGAGGGGGAGCAATGTGGTGCATGAACTCCCAGAAGGAGGAGAGCATGGTCTGGACATTGATGGTGACTGTGCACACAAAGCACTTAGTGACATCAATGGGGGCTGGCTGGGTCCCTGGTGTCAGTGATGCAGACTGCAGGATTGAAGAAAGAGGCTGAGGCCCCAGCATCGGTGGTATGGTCTGCAGCATCACCACAAGAAGCTGCAGCCCCAGTGCCGAAAAGGTGGTCTGGGACATCAATGGGGGAGGCTGGAGTTCTGGCATTGACAAGATGGCCAGAGGAGTCAACGGGGGAGGCTGAATCCCCAGTGTCAATGAAATGATCAAAGCTGTCAACAGGGGGATGCAAAATTCCCGGCGTCAATAGGTGATCACCAGCTGAGAGAGGTCCAGCGGAACACCCTGATGGTTGTCCCTGAATCTGAATGGGCCTGAACAACAGGGGTTAAAGCATCGACAGGGTCATCAGGAGGCCCGATGCTGATAAGCCAGCACTGGGCACAGAAAGACAGGTGGGCGGTACTACAAAAGTCAACCCTGTGAAGGAGAGGCTGAGGGCAGAAACGTTCTAAGCAGCAACCAAGAATACCCCAGGGAGGCTTTGTCCCTAGGTTTGTCTTTATCCTAGTGCTTGTGTTTCCAAAGGATTTGTCCCCAGCCTTGCAGGAGTGGAAGCCCATGGGCAGAGCTGGCAAGGTGGAGGAGCTTCTTCCCTGGAGCTCCTTCTCCATATGGGTAACCTTCTGTTACAGGAGGAAAGATTCTAGGGCCTTTTGGCAGTGCTGCAGAGTGGCCTGGTTAAATCTATGGCAGATCTTGCAGGCCTGGATGTCATGGTCGGTGCTGAGACAGCAGACGCAGGCACTGTGGTCATCCTTGTCGGTCATCTTCATGCCACACCCGCACAGATTGAAAAGTTTCTTGGAAGCAGTAGACATAAACAATGGGAGGAATCACTTTTAAAAAATAAAGTAGTTACTAACTAGGGTGAGAAAAATAAAAGAAAGGAAAAATTGAAGATTTGGCAGTTGACTGAAGTGGTAGTGTACTCTGTGGAGTCCCACATGGAGTCCAACATGCAATGGTCCATGGTGGGAAAAGAACCAAGGAGAGTGTGGGGCCACCCACATTTATATGGGAGGGATGACATCGGCTGATGTCATCATCATGGTCAGCCCCGAGTAGACTGCTAGCTACAAGGTTTTCCATGTGGTCCTAGTGCCTGGCAGCTATAGTTCCATAAGTGTGGCTGACAGCAAGAGATATCCTCGATGAAGATATAACATTATCCTTATGGGAGACCTAAACATCCCAGGAATAAAGTGGATGTCAGGGTAAGGGGGGACTGTACAGGACAGAATATTAGCCCAGCATATTTTGGAAAATAACCTTGTACAACTTGTAGAAGATGCAACAAGGAGAAATGACATACCCAACATAATTTTAAGTAACTTAAGGGAAGAAATAAAAAACTGTGTAACTAGAGAAATATTCAGCAACAGTGATTACAATATGGTATCTTTCAGAGTCATGGGAGTTGTGGTAAGGGACAAGGGTATAACAAGATGCAAATGTTTTAAGGGAGTGGATTTCAAGAAAATGAAGGTAGAATTAAATACATAGAACTGAAGAGGTGCCCAAAAGCAAAACTGTCAATATAATATGGAACCTATTTGCAGATAAATTACAACAAATGAAGTTAAAATATGTACCACTAGTACCAAAATATAACAAAGGTAAAATACCGGTTTGGTTGACTAGGAAGCTGAAAAAGAAAATTAAGAAAAAAAGGAAATTATACAATGAAGCAAAGATTTCTGGTACTAAAGCAAATTGGGATTTGGGGAACTATACAAAGAACAAGCTAAGAAATGCACAGTACTAGTTAACACAAAAAGAAATAAAGAGTTAGAGATTGCCAAAAACACCAACAGTAACCCAAAATGTTTTTGGAGTTATACAAGATCAAAAAAAGAGGGAAGTAGATCAGCTGGTCAGCTTTCAATAGATGGCAGTGTGGCAAATATAGAGGAAGTTATGGCATATGTCCTCAACAGATTCTTCGGCTCAGTTTTCCAGGAATCAGATCTCAAATGCATTGCAGATCCTGCTCGGGAAAGCGCACTACCAGTGAATATTGAGGATATTAACATCTTATTAGGAAATTTGAATACAAACAAATCAGAGGGGCCAGATGGGATGTGTCTGAGGATATTGAAGACACTGGCCCCAGAGCTAGCTGGTCCTATAGCTATGATTTTAAATAAATCATTGGAAGAAGGCAAAGTCTCTTCAGCAATGGAGATCAGCTATACAGTAGTAGTCCCACTGCATAAAAAAGTAATAAAGCTGAGAAAACAAATTACTGACCAGTTAGCCTAACCTATGTGGTGGGAAAAATGTTGGAAACTTTTATAAGGGATAATGTGGAAGCATTTATTAATGATAACAATATACAGGATAGTACTTGGCATGGTTTCCGGAATAAACGATCATGTTTGACAAATTTGATAGATTCCTTTGAGAGAGTGAGTAAGCCACTGGATGAGGGAATGAAAGAGGACATTGTCTATTTACATTTTTTATGGCATTTGACACTGTGCCCCATGCTGAACTTGTAAACTGACCAACAGAAATTGGACCAAACAGAAATATAACAAAATCCTGGTTAAGTAATAGGAAACAGGTGGTTAGAATACGTGAGTACATGTTGAACCAAGTGGACACTATTGGTGTTCCTCAGGGTTCAGTTTTGGGGCCTTTATTATTCAATATCTCCATCACATCTATGATGATCAACAAAGAGGGATGGATGACAAAGTTTGCAGGCAATGCAAAAGTAGGACATACTGTTGATTCACCCATATTGACAGTAGATTTTCAGAAGAAGCCTGAGGAACTAAACTAGGCTAAAATAAACAAAACAAAATTCAGTTTGGATAAGTGTGCAGATATATATTTCAGCTTAAATAATCCAAAAGTAACTTATTTATTATTTATTTATTAGCTTTTGTTGACCAGGTAAGTACACTAGACAAACAATTGCCTATTTTCAGGTACGACCCGGGAGAGTACAATAACAGAGGGCACAGTAATAGACAAGTTGATACAGAAACAATAAGAATGCTATACATACATTGCACAGGATCAAGTAGAGCCAAGTGAGCATTGAAACAAGCAGTCAGGTAGTTACACATAAATGGGTAGGAGAGAACAGACATAAAAAGCTGAAAAGAACAGTGCATCAGACAAAAGTCACAGCCCAGAAGAATAGGGTAAATACAAATCAGTGCAGTAAATACATATGAGTGCAGTAGTAGACCCACCAAAATAGTACGTCGGGCAGAGCTCCGCCTTGGGCAGAGAGAACGGCACAGCTATTAAACAAAGCAGCATCCTGAGCCAGCAAGACCCAGCCCTCAGGGCTGCATGAGAAACTGCCATATCGACGATTTTTTAATAGTCAGTACGGGGGCCTAGATCCAGTTAAGGCGATTGGGACAGCCACATGCAGAGGAGCCCCAGGTAGGTCCACAGAGAGCTCCAAAGGCTGGAGTGAGGCGGAGGTGAACCAGAGGGGGAAAAGAGTTCCAGACTCTGGGAGCACAAGCAGCAAAATCCCTATCCCCCATCAGTGTGCAAGTGGCAGGAACCTTGAGGACAGCAGAGTCCAGGGACCGGAGGGAGTAAGAGGAGTAGGCAGGTACGAGGAGCCCTGCCAGGCACTGGGGGGTGCTGGTTCTGAGCATTTTACCTGTGAAACTGCCCAGGACAAAACTCATGTGATTGACTGGGGAGAGCCAACCAAGCTTACTGTACAGGCCACAGTGGTGGGTAAGAACTTATCTAGGAGGGATGGGAGAAAAGGCTGTCAAGGGGGTGCCGATAAAGGAGGGACTCTGTCTCCACCCCCCTGGGGAGCTGGAGGATTGCGGGAAAAGGCCGACTGGCAAAGTGCAGACCAGGGGAAAACAGAATACCCATGGGAACACGAGCAGGGGAAATGGAACTTTAGGGAAAGGGTGGAAGGTAGTCCTGCTAAATGCCAGGAGCTTGGGCAATAAATGCCTGAGCTCAGGCTATGCTAACTGAGGAGCAGTGGATGTGGCAGCGGTCACTGAGATCTGGGCCACTGCAGGACACGACTGGGACCTGAACCTGGAGGGTTACACTATGTTCAGGAAGGACAGGGGAGGGAAGGGAGGAGGGTAGCAATGATAGTCAAAAACTGCATTGGCATAGGGGGAGTAGAGGAGGCGGAGGGAACCATGGAGGCGATTTGGGTCACCTTGATAACAAGGGGGGGCAAGAGAGTAAAAACAGGAGTGGTGTATAGACCCCCTGCCCTGGCGGAGGAGCTGGAGGAGAGTCTGGTGGCAGATGTTGGGAGACACTGCAGACTGGGCAGAGGAACGGTGGTGGTGTTGGAGGACTTAAACATGCCAGGAACAGACTGGGAGACTATGACATCCTCTGTGACCAGGGAACAGAGGTTGTTGGATGTCTTTCAAGACGCGTTCCTAACTCATCAGGTGAGGGAACCGACCAGGGAGGCGCGGGTACTGGATGTGGTCCTGGCACACAGTGACCAGATTGGGGGCCTGGAGGTAAGGGACCCATTGGTGAGAAGTGACCATGCCATGGTCTGGTTCTGCCTGGACCTAGGAGGGTTAGAAGGCTGCACAAAGACAGAAGTAACCGACTTCAGGGGGGCGGATTTTAAGGAAATGGGAAGGATCCTTAAGGAGCATTTGGATGGGATTGGGTCAGACATGGACGCTGATAGTAGGTGGGAAATCATCAGGAGAGGGGTGCAGGATGCTACCAGCACCTGTGCAGGAGTAAGATGAAAATGCGGTAGGGCCCAAAAACCCTGCTGGTGGACCAGGGAGGTCCAGGAGGTGGTGCGGAGAAAGAAGGCAGCCTATAAGCAATTCAAGTGCTCAAGGAGTGAAAGGGATTGAGAGGAGTACGAGCTGATGTCTAGAAGGGCCACTAGGGTGGTGAGGGTGGCTAAGGCAAGGAAGGAGCAGAACCTGGCCAGGGAAATTAGGAGAGGGAACAAGGGGTTCTTTAGATACATTGGGGAAAAACAAAGGGTGAAGGTGCAGATTAGCAGGATTAAATCAGGGGAGAGATGGGCACAAGACCCGGGGGAGCAGGCTGAGGTACTAAATGAGTACTTCACCTCAGTTTTCACCAAGGAAAATGGGGGTGCTGCATCATACATGGGAGGAGACAGAGATACTGGGGAGGGGGGGACCCTTACCGATCGGCGGGTCTGGGGAGAGGGGGAGGCATCAACTGGCAGGAGGGAGGAGGGCTAAGCAGGGAGAAGAGGTACCAGAAGTGGAAATCACAGCAGAGAGAGTGAGGGAAGCCCTCAGCTCCCTTAAGACGGAGAAAGCACCGGGGCCGGATAAATTACATCCCAGAGTGCTGAAGGAACTTGCGGATGTCCTGGCGAAACCCTGGCGGAGCTTTCACCATCTCTCTGAGCACAGAGTGGGTGCCCCAGGACTGGAAGGTGGCACATATAGTGCCTATCCACAAGAGAGGATCAAGGAAGGTGGCAGGGAACTACAGGCCTGTCAGCCTGACGTCGGTGGTGGGCAAGGTGATGGAGGGCATTGTCAAGGAGAGGCTAGGGGGGGGACCTGGATAAGTCAGGGTGCCTGGACGATAGACAGCATGGATTCATCCCGGGGAAATCGTGTCAGACAAACCTTGTGGAGTTCTATGACTGGGTGATGAGTGCCTTGGACCTGGGTAGACCAGTGGACGTCCCTTCTAGACTTCAACAAGGCATTTGACTCTGTTCCCCACGTGGGCCTGTTGGATAAGCTGGGAGAAATGGGGTGGGGAACCAGATGATTAGATGGATAGGCAATTGGCTCCAGGACCTGGACCCAGGTCGTAGGCTGGCGGGATAGTCTCATCCCAATGAGGGTCATTAGTGGGGTCCCACAGGACTGTCTTTGGGCCCCTCTGTTCAACGCCTACATCTCTGACATAAGGACAGGAATCAGGAGTGAGATGAGTCTCTTATGGATGACTCAAAACTGGGGCGGTGGTGGATGGGGAGGAGGGAGGGTGGCCTCTACAGGGGACCTGGAGGCTCTGGAAAGATGGTCTAGAAAGTGGAAGCTGAGGTTCAATGCAGGGAATGCAAGGCACTCCACCTGAGGGCCAGAAACCGGGCCAAGTGTACACCCTGGGGAGAAATGCTCAAGTCTCGATGGCTGAGAGGGACCTGGGGTGGTGGTGGTGGATGTCAAGATGAACAACTTGAGACTTGTAGGAGGGCAGCAGCCAAGGCCAACAGGATGCTGGGATGCATCGTTAGGGATCACCTCAGAAGGAGGGAAGTGGTACTCCTCTGTATAACTGCTTGGTGAGGCCACACCTTGAGTACTGCGGCAGTTTTGGAGGCCACACTTAAAGAGGGACATTAACCTCCTGGAGAGGGTCCAGAGGAGGGCAACCAAAATGATTTGGGGCTTGGGGGACAGGACCTATGAGGAGAGGCTCAAGAGCTAAATATGTACACATTGAAGAGAGGAGGACCGGGGACATGATAGAGGTCTTCAGGTACATGAAGAGGGTAAATAGGGAGGAACAGTCAGGGTGCTTCGAAGGAAGGAGGAGGGGGCCACTAGAGGGCATGGGTGGAAGCTGGAGGAGGGAAGATTCAGGGGAGAAAGGAGGAGGTGCTACTTCACTGAGAGGGTGGTGGAGCCATGGAATGCACTGCCTAGGGGGCTGGTGGAGGCAGAGACAGTGGAAGGGTTCAAGAGGGGGTGGGACAGGTACAGGGGAAGGGTTCTGGAAGCAAAATCCAATGCAGCAAGAATATCTGGAACTGGGAAGGGAGAAGCCAGAGAAGGCGAGGGTGGCAGCAAGGTCAGCACCCAGGGTGGGGGCTGACCAAACGAGCAGACACGAAAGACCATTAGGCCTATTCTGCTGGCATTTTAGTATGTTAGTATGTTAGGTTCTAAATTAAGGACAACTAGTGAAAGAGACTTGGGAATCACTACAGAGGATAATTTAAAACACAGTGCCCAGTGTGAGCAGGCAGTTAAAAATTGTAATAAATTACTGGGAAGCATTAAGATGAATATCACTAGCAGAGACAAGGAAGTAGTAATGCTGATGTACAGAGCGATGATGAGACCACACTTGGATACTATAGGCAGTTTTGGACACCATATTATACAAATGACATTCAAAAATTGGAAGGAGTTCAAAGGAGGGCGATAAAAATGATCAGGGGCAATGGGTATATGACCTATGAGGAAAGAATGAAATCCTTCAGCTTGTTCAGACTTCAAACAAGGAGATTGGGGGGAGGGCTCTGATAGCTGTATACAATGCCACTAGAAATGAAGACATGAGAAGGTGCCTATACCTGGAATTTAAACAGCCTCATTTTTACTGACAGAAAGGCACAGGTTTCAATTAAAGGGAAATAATTTTAGAGAAGAAAAAGGCAAGGATGGTTCATACAGAGGGTAGTATCTTTTTAAAATGGTCTGCCTGGAGAGAACATAGATAGTCAAAATCTAAATGTCTTCCAGAAAAACCTAGATAAATATCTTTTGGAGGGTGGGATACAGGAACACTACCGTTAAATAAACAACAGATGAGCTCAATGGGCTAAACCCTCCTCTTGTCAAAATCACCTATGTTCCTGGTTCCCAGCACGTCAAGATGTTACATGCTTTTTTTTTTTTTTTTTTATTTTGTCTAACCAGGAGTAGCACACTAAGCTGAAAGCTTTTTTACAGGTGCGACCTGGGAACACAGGGAAGTTAAGTGACTTGCTCAGGGTCACACAGTATGCAAGTGGAAGCTGTGGTATTCAAACCCAGGTCTGGTCTGCTGGATGTCACCAGATTTGCAGCTCAGAGCCTTAAACCACTGTGCTATACTGCCTCCTAATGCTGCTCTACACTGTGTGATTAATTGTGTTTTCTTTTCCCATAGGTGTGTGCATTACTGCAATTTATCATATTGAGTGCAAATATACGTGGATATTATACGCTTCCATATCCATAAAGTGTGTCTGCATTATTATGCACCTTGATGGACATTTGCATGACTTTATGATCTTGTGGAAAACTGCATGATTTTGCAGTCCAAAGCATATCCCTCATACTTGGTGACCCTATGAACTGTATTAGATCCCCAAACATGAATAAACTTTTATATACAGACTTTTTAATAATGGTAGTTTAATTTGTTAACATGTCTTTTTTGCTTTTTGAGTTACAGTATTAGCTTGTGCCTTGCTTTTGGTGGAAGATTTGATCTTTAGACAGCACCTCTAAGTCTCTAGTCCACCTCTGCTTACAACTAGTAATAGCAGAAATGAATGTACAAAAATTATTCAATGAATTCATATCTAGGAAGCTACCACAGTACTAAATGTCTTAGGCTGTTTCAAGCTTTTTTTTAATTAATACTTTATCGGCTTTTTAAAGTGACTAACAATCAACCAGTAAATATACAAGTTCAACAATTGAGCAACAAAGATAAAAACATGTTAAACACATTCTAAAACAACTACAATCAGTAATTCCATAGATTAGGTACAGAGAAGAATGATTCCCACCCCCCATAACAGCCCATCACCACATAATAAAGAAACAAATGCAGGTATAGGCCAACAGTAAGGCCAGAGAACAAACTTCAATAAAATCACAACCACACAGAGGTAGTAACACAGCTTAAAGACTACAAGCAATAACAGCAACAATATGAACAAACAAAACAGCACAAAACAAAGATGCTCCTACAATTAGAATAAACAAATGAAGCAAGAAGGAAGCAGACAGGGAAAAAAAGGACAGCAGCCACAACCACCCCAACAGTGACCTGAAAAGGAATAGTACCCAATACCTCAGAAAGGAATAGGAATGGATTATGTGCAGGAGAGAGTGAGAAGTCTACCTGGAGACAAACTAGTCCCGAAGCGGAGGAAGAAAGACTGCCATGTTCGATAAAAACACCAAAGTTTACCAGCAGCTAAAAATGACAGGCATTCAAATCCCACCAGTTTAAACATACCATCAACCAATTCATCCAAAGATGGTAAGTCAGTGGTATGTGACCTATGTAAAAGAAGACGCTTGGCTTCAGTGATGGCGGACATAAACATGCACGCTGGAACCTATTAACCAAAGGGAGCTGCAAAGTATTCCCTACAACACTAACAGGGAAGCATCCTGTGGGTCTTGAACTCCAAAACTAAGCTTTTTAAATATTGGCCATTTCTCTACATGTTTTTCTATCTGGTATAGGTTATATGCACTGTGTCAGTGTAAAATTAAGCAAAATCCTTGAGAAGCTCGTCACCAACCAAACTATTGACTATCTACAGAAGCAAAACCTTCTCTCATCAGTGCAGCATGGTTTCCGCAAGGGTCATAGCACCACCACTACCTTACTTAAGTTTACCACCAATATCATAGCAGCTATGGACTCAGGTCTCCTAACAGGAGCAATTTTTATTGACATGACTAAAGTCTTCGACCTTGTTGATCATCCTATTCTTCTCGGTACTCTAAGATCACTAGGATTCTCGCAGGGGGTGACTGCATGGTTTGATAGCTACCTGACTGACCGAAAGCAGCTGGTTAAATTCAACTCTACCCTATCAGATTATGCCACCATTAACATTGGTGTACCCCAAAGTTCTATCCTTGGTCCCCTGCTTTTCTCCCTATTTATAAATGATATTATCTCAGTCATCCCCAATACTGATTCCCTACTTTATGCTGATGACATCGTCTTGTACACCAGCTCAAAGAGCATCTCTGACATCAGTCTGCGACTCTCCCAAGATTTTATTCAATTTGAAGAATGGTTGGATAAAAAGAGACTTGTCCTAAATGTCTCCAAAACCCAGGCCATGCTGTTTGGCTCAAACGTTAAACGTAAACTCGCCCAGCCCACTTTCAACATCTCCACCAAAAGTGGATCTGCTGTCCAGGTTGTACCCTCTTTTAAGTATCTAGGTATCTGATTCATGCTTGATCCTACTCTCACCTTTGAGCTACATATCCAGCAGATGTGCAAACTGACTAATATGAAATTGTATGGCCTACCACTCCAACTATGTACTCACTCCATCAGCTAGGCTTGTTATAGCCTGAGGCATACTACTACCATCACTCATGTGCATGGTGTGGCATATGCCTCATCATGTAAGACAAGCTTTGAAGTGGGAAGTAACATATAACAACATCTGTAGGTATGCATCTTCCTCAAATTGACTAAAACACCACTGTCTCCTCTATTCTGAGCTAGGATGGCTTTCTCCGGCAGCCTCCCATGACCATGCACTCTACTCCATCATAGACAATATCATCCGAAATCAAACACCTAAACCACTGGCAGAACTTTTCCTCAACCAGATGTCCAGCTACCAACTATGCTCTGCTGCCAATGCCCATGTCGTAATCCCTAGACACCACTCTTCCAAAGGTGCCAGTGCCTTCTCCTGCCATGCACCAAAAAAGTGGAACTCCCTACCTCTAACTATTCGTCAAGCATCTTCCCATGCCTCTTTCAAATACCTGCTCCACGATCATCTTGTTATCTCTTGCTCTTGCCCCATTTCAAACCCCCCAGCACATCACTTTCACTTCATTATATTTTCCCCTACCCACAGCCTCTTTCACTGCTCCTTCCCTCAACCAACTACTCTCAGTACTATCCTGTCTCCTAGCCTGTTTCTAAACAACTTTTAACTCACCCCCTTTTCTTCCTCTCATCTCCTTACACTTTCCCCTACCTCGATTACCCCTCCTTTCTTTGCTCCTTCACTCTTGACTACCAGGTCACACACTCACGTAACTTAACCTAACTTGTGTTTTCTGCCACAATGTTGCTAAAGACTTTTACTGTGCCGCCCTCCTTAATTTTTACTATTGCTACATTTTTTCTTGCTAAATCAGTTGTTTCTACTGTGTATCAAATTGTTCACCATTACTTACACTGTATTGATATATTTGTATGCACTTACTGTCTATATGTTCCTGTATTGTCTTTTGTAAAAATGTTTTATTTCCTGTATTTCTCTCGGGTCGTGCCTGAAAATAGTCATTGCTATGGCTAGTGCACCTTACCTGGGCAACAAAAACTAAATAAATAAATAAAAATAAAAAAATGTAAGGGTATTTAAGAGGCTGGACAGTAGAGGGTGACATCCCTTGAGAAACTGCATGCACATGCATGAAATGTCAGGTATCTAGACCTCTCACGTGTTGCTGCACAGTGAATTTGAACTGGTGATATGAAATACAAAGACTGCATGCACCTTACAATGCTGGAATAAGTTCAAGATTCGTTTGTTATGGTAAGGCCATCTGTCTGTGCCTGGTGTAATGTTTTGCTAATATGTAGGCAATCAGTTTTTCACCTCAGTGACTTCCTAAAACAGTTTTGGTGCTATGAAATATTTTGTTCAATCCCATTTGCCATGTCTGTCAGTTTCATTGTACTCAACAGCTTTTAACACAGTTGTTAGTTAAAGTGAAAGCTGTCTCATGCTTGAAGGACAGAGATTATTTATCATAATACTGGTGATCTAACATCAGCTCGATAGTATTATGAACAAGCATTTGTCAATGCCGAATGTTTGCTTGCTGGCATTGGCAGTGGTAGTGTAGAAGGCACAGAGCTGCATAATAGGAATGGCAGTGAAGTATTGAACTGAAGCCAACCCCACCACCACCCTGCAGAGAGTGACAGGCATTGGGGTGTGCCTTTGGGTCATCAGACGTAACGGCCATGCCATTTAACCACACCCCACCCTGCAGACACTGACAAGTGTCACGGTGTGCCTTGGGGTCTTTGGCCCTTATGTGCACCCCATTCCATCAGGAAAGTACGGTGAGATGGGTGCGGTATAGGAGAATGGGGTGAACTTTGGGGTCAAGAGTCCAAGGCATACCTCGATGCCTCTCACTGGCTGCAGGGTGTGGAATGGTATGAGCATTACAGGCAAGAATCTCAAGTCACATCCCTGATGCCTGTCATTCTCTACAGGGTTGGGTGTTATGGTTGGAAACCCTAATACCTCAGGCATTCGTTGGTATTTTCACTCCAAATTTTCAACATGGTTTTTTTGTGACCCCACCTCATGAACAGTGGCAATATCAGTTTGTTAGCCGAAAGCTGCTTATGCACAGCAACTACGGCATTTAGCACCACAGGTGCAAAAGCATTCCGAACAGGATGTAAAAAATGACAGCTGTACTGTTCATGGGAGGTGTAAAATGGCAATGTTGCAAATCTGCAGTAAAAATATTAAAAAAACTGGTGAAGTCACAAGCGTGCATAGAAACTGTGCAATGTACACCCATAATGTAATTAGTTTGAGGATTTTTTACAGCAGATTGTCAACACAGGAATTTTGGGACCTCCGATCATGAACAGTGTCACTGTGATTTTCTTTATCTGTTCCGAACAATGATTTCCCACAGCAACCATGCATCTCTGCTCTGAAAGTGTGAAAACACATTTCGGCCATGTTGTGAAAAATGACAGCTGTACTGTTCATAAGGAAGTGTGGAAAAATGGCACTGGTGAAAATCTAGACTGAAAATATTACAAAGTCATGAACTTACGAGGATGCGTGGAAACTGCGCAATGCTCACTCTTAACACAGTCATTTTATGGGCTTTTGTCACCAAATTTTCAACATAGCCATTTTAAGACCTCTGCTCATGAACAGTGTAACTGTGATTTTCTTAATCTGTCCCAAACATTGCTTTTGCACACCGACTGCACCATTGTGCGCTACATGTGTGAAAACACATTTGGGACGACGTGTGAAAAATGGCAGCTGTACTGTTCATAAGGAAGTGTAATAAAATGGCAATGTTGAAAATCTGGAGTGAAAATATTGAAAATTTTCAAACTTACGAGCGTACGTAGGAACTGCGCAACGCACGCTCGTAAAACAGTCATTTTTAGGAATTTTTTCACCAAATTTTCAACATAGCCATTTTAAGACCTCTGCTCATGAACAGTGTCACTGTGATTTTCTTAATGTGTCCCATACATTGATTTCGCATAATCGACTGTGCCATTGTGCGCCATCATGGGCGGAAAATAGTTTAAGGCAAGATGTGACAAATGACAGCTGTACTGCTGATAAGGAAGTGTAATAAAATGTCAATGTTGAAAATCTGGATTGAAAATTCTAAACTTACGAAAGCATGTGTGAGAACTAGTAACGCAAGGCCAGAAAAGTCATTTTTTAGGGATTTTTCACCAAATTTTCAACATAGCCATTTTAAGACCTCTGCTCATGAACAGTGTCACTGTGATTTTCTTAATGTGTCCCATACATTGATTTCGCACACCAACTGCGCCATTGTGCGCTACATGGGCGGAAACACATTTTGGGCAAGATGTGAAAAATGACAGCTGAACTGCTCATAAGGAGGTGTGGTAAAATGGCAATGTTGAAAATCTGGAGTGAAAATATTGAAAATTTGTGAACTTACGAGCGTAGGAACTGCGCAATGCACGCTTGTAAAACAGTCATTTTTAGGAATTTTTTCACCAAATTTTCAACATAGCCATTTTAAGACCTCTGCTCATGAACAGTGTCACTGTGATTTTCTTAATTTGTCCTGTACATTGATTTCGCACACCGACTGCACCATTGTGCGCTACATGGGCAGAAACACGTTTTGGGTGAGATGTGAAAAATGACAGCTATACTATTCATAAGAAGGTGTGGTAAAATGGCAATGTTGAAAATCTGGAGTGAAAATATTGAAAATTCGCGAACGTACGAGCCTGCATAGGAACTGCGCAACTCACGCTCGTAAAACAGTCATTTTGGAATTTTTCCACCAAATTTTCAAAATAGGCTTTGAGAGCCCACCTTATGAACACTGGCAGTGTCATTTCATTAATCATTCCAGAAAGGTGATTTTGCACAGTGGCTGCAAATCACTCGGCCAGAGTAACGCCATGACAGTGACAGCATTCATGAGAAGGGTCCCAAAACCCATGTTGAAAATTTGGTGCAAAATTCCAAACTGCCTGAGATATGCAATAAAGTTGAAAAAACCTACTTATTCCATTATACAGCTTACGGCATTTCCTCAGTTCAGCGATCGGCTTTGAAGAGTGCAGAGCGTGTTCCAGTCCACCGAAGATCGTCGCGCCCGGACTCAGAGGTAAGTATGGGGTGAGGGGGTGTGGGAGGCAGGGTGCACAGTGGGTGGAGTGCGGGTTGTGGGGGCGGGAGACTCGTGGGACCGTTTTAATTTACAGGTTGTTTTTTTTTAATTGACGGGGATGTTTGCCACGCTGGGTGGGCTCCCAGCATGGCACAAGGATGGCTGGGGGGTGGAGCCGACGAGATTGGGCACCCCATCAGCTATAGCATCTATTGCCACGCTGGGGTGGGCTCCCAGCGCACCGCAGTACGGGGTGAGGACAGTGGAGCCAACGGGATTGGGCACCCCCATCGGTCTATACATGAGTTGCCACTGGGGTGGGCACCCAGCATGGCATGTGAAAGGCTTTTGAGGGGAGCGAGCATAGCTGATGGGGATTGGGCATCCCGCCGGCTATATGTGTGTGTGTAGGGGCAGCACGCAGTATGCATGCGTGTGTTTGTGTGTGTGTGTGTGTGTGTGTGTGTGTGGGGGGGCTGCGCAGGGCAGGCGATATCTAATCGTTGCTCACTGGAGCGTAAGCTCCCTTTCAACTGTATGCCACTGCATTTTGGAGCTGTCATAGACAGCTCCAGCATGCATTGGCGGACTGGGGCCGCACCTGCCAACACACTGACTGAATTGGAAGAGGGGGTGACACACCTCCGAAAACTCGGATGATGGCACTATGTTTCTTGCACATGCGTGCAAGCAAACATAAAAAGAACTTGTGAATGATGGTATCATGAGCTTCAGTCCTCACTCTTGGCCTATGGGAAAAAGTGACTGCCCATATATAGGGTTTCCAGTTTTAAGTGTTTATGAATCAGGAAAAAAGGTGTTTATTTTTCAGCTTTTCTCGCTTCCTTTTCTAGTAGCAAAATTCTGTGTATTTAGGTGCAAATAAAAAAAGCTAAAGACAATTTCAGTACATATCAGTGTTTATTTTTTTTTTTAAAAAAGCACTGTGTGCACTGATGTTTATGTTGAATAAATATCCAAAGTAATTAAAATTGCACATAACCCCATTATTAGCTCATACTGTAACAACTTTAAATGCTGAATTTGTTATAGTAAATCATGCAATGCATTTTTAGTGCTTGTTTTGACATTTTCCCTCTCTCTTTCCTGGCACTAAATGCCCTTATCTCTGAAAAGGCCCTCTCTACATTGGCACTTGAGACAGGCAGTGCAAGAATTGACAGAACACATTCACTCAGTTCTGGCCACTGCTTCATTTTACCCCTCCAAAATGTGTGCACTTCTAATTCACTGTTAGCTGGCAATGGTTCTGCAAAGTACTCATCAAACTGTACACATAATAATTCAGCATCATGTTTGTTTAAAGTATCAAAAATAAATACATAATTTTCAAAGTCAGAAGAGAATTCATTTTTTCTAAATGGGTCAAACACTTTAACAGAGTACCAGAGAGAGGATTCATTTAATTCAAATCCCATTGTTGGATTTGGGATATTTCTAGCCATTACAGCCTGCCATTTGTCATACATAGCTGTGTAAAATATTTTAAAGCTCTCTTCCAGTACTTGCTGGCTTTCCAGTGGCAGACACCCAAGAAGTGCACTTGCAGCCGGTCCATACTCAGAGCTGCCTCCATCAACTTTGCTCTCTAACAGAATTTTAATGCTCATTCCAACTATGTTAAATACTTGATGGACTTGTGTGTTCAGACTCAAGTTTTTTCATTATATCAATCAGAGGTCTCATATTCTCTGTAAGAAAGTTTAAAACGCAATACACAGTGTTCTTTTTGATGTCCTTGTCTACATGCTTTCTAATTTCATCACATTTCTTCCCTTCAGCATCTGCACTTAATAAAAAGATTGTAAATGGTCTCCACATGGCAAGCAAGCTTTCTACAGCCTCTATCACAGAATACCAACGGCTATGTGTAACGTTGGGTATCACCTTCTGTTTTACCCCTAGGCGTGAGCACACTGCAAAGTACTTTCACTTAAGCTCTCGTGCATATTTAAATAGTTCTCCAGAGTGCAAAATAAAGTCAACTACCTTTTTCATGACGTTGGATGATGATATTGCTGCCTTCAGTACACCATCCAGCAGGTGACATGGATCTCGAACAGGGAATGCCTTGAACTGCGGGTGAACGCTCCGTAAATCATCACACAATTTTTTCATATAGCTGGCACTGTCACTGCATATGCATAAAACATCCTCCCATGTCTTCCCATATCTATCCAGCACCTTTTGTGTTAGTGCAGCAATTGACACTGCATTGCAACACTCAATTACCTCGAGGTCTGCCATAATGGTACGCCGATCCCAACCCTTTAATCTGTCAGCAAAAGTAAACATAACAGCAACAGCTGGGTCACCATGCATCTCCGGCATTTCATCAATTGTTACGGAAATCTGTGTGCCATTTAGCATATCAAGAATGTGCTCCATGTCAGCATCGAATACCTCGGGTAGATACTTATTATACATTTGGCCAGATTTAGGCATAGTCCGTGCAGCAGGTGCCCGCTTTCGAAAAAGTTCACCAAGAGGACCGTCCGTTTGATGCAGGCTGACACCCGACTGTATCATTGCTCTGGCAAACTCATGAGCGATGTCCCGCTCATCCTCTCTTTTTCATTTAAAATGAGTGATGGTTTCAGTAAGAGAAATCTGGCTTAGGCAGTGATCCTCATTCTCTAGTGGCTGCTTCTGCTTAATGTGAGTTTTAGATAGGACATGCTCAGCGAGCCGACTCGCAGTTTTACCGGGCACAAGCAGCACTGTAACTCTGCAGAACTTGCATATTAGGGTTCTCTTGCCGTGGAGAAGCTCGACAATAAAATCTTTCTGTTCTGCTGCATACTGCTCTGCCGTTTTAGATCTTCTTGGCATTTTGAATCCGAAAATGATTGCAAGCACCACGGGCGAGTGAACGTGTAATGCTAAACGCCAAACTACAAAACTCAGCTAAATAAGGGTATTGACAACGTGCAGTTCGATTAAATCAATAAGATCTAATTGATCTCGTTCAGATTTAATTAATTGGTGCTTGATGGCAGCTAGAGTTAAACAGAGAGATGATGATTGGAAATGGTAATTGAGAGACATTTTATTTCATTTATCCTCAGTCACTTAACTTAACTACACACCATGCACTAAGCTAGCATTGCTAAGATCGGCTGCTAAAAATTACAAGAAAATATTTAAGCCACTTGATCTCTTTTATGCAGAGCCAAAAACATCCTTGGAGGTAAAAAGGGACTAATGCAGCTTGAACTGAGCAGACCGCTTTTTAATTTTTATTATCAGGAAGGCGGCTGAACTTGAAAAGAAATCTCACAGCCGCCCGCTCTGCTCTTGTTACTGCATCAGTGTAGCGGGACAGAAAAAAGGGAGACGGAGAGTACTAAAGTTCTACATTGGTAACTGGTAATTTACTGGAGGCAGTGTAGGACCCTTGTTCACTTCTGTGCTCTTTGTGTTGTGCACCAAACGATCTACTAAATTGTTCCCACTCCAGTAGATCACTCGAGGTCCTTGTCTTGAAGTCTCTTTCAGCTTTGTTTTAATTGGACCTGTTTTTGTTTACAATTTCTTCACAAAGTTGTGGCTGTTTACCAATGTAGTGACTCATAGTATTAACTTTGATCTACTAGATTGCAGCAACATGTGAAGGCGCAATTGCGAGAAACATAATGAGCAGACTAAGAATGTGAGGGGCATTAGCAAAGAGTCATTATAAAAGGTGGAATTTGGAGCATATGCAGACTCTGGTTTGTGGATTTTCATATATTTCAAATAATACTTTGCAGAGGCGATTTCGGTGCTTTTCGGTTGTAACCGAATAGAAGAAAAAGACGTCGGTCGGGTTTTATCGGTTTAAACCGAAAACCGGAAACCCTATCCATATAGTATACTCATATAGTATAATACCTTAGGTGACGTAATCCTGTATGAGTAATCTAATCATTTTAAAAATATAAATGAGATCCTTAACAATGACTATAGGAAAATTCAGAAATGACTAATAAACAGTAGAGTAATAATGTAAAGAAATCCAAGGCTATGTAAACACATGTAGTGGTAATCTCTCAGTTGCAAACCTGGATGGATCAGTGTCAGTGGCACAGCAGGTAGCATGCTCACCTATGGGGCTGGAAGATCAGGAGGTCATGGTTTCTAGCCCAAAACCAAGAACATGTGGTAATGCCCGTAACTGACACCGTAGTGCAGTACGAGAGGGTACTGCACTGTTGAGGGGCCATCCTTCGGATGAGATGTTAGACCAACCACTGTCTGGATGGAAGTTAAAGATCCTGTGGCACTGAGTGAATAAGTGCTGGGGAGTTTCCCCTTGTGCCATGACCAGCATTCACCCTTTCAATAAAACTGGACCATGTCTGCACTTAAAGGGATTGTCCCTTCAGCTTTTTATTCTGTTTACCTGTGTAGTTTGTAGGCATGAACAATGACTGCCTTTATTGCACCTTCCTAATTTCATCAGGATTTAAATGTTAAATGTGAAACCCTGCTTGACTCCATTGCAAAGGACATGACCCAACTCATGTAAGGCATCCTGGAATTTTGATGTTTTAGTGCTAAATCCTGAAGTAGTTATACTGTAAAAGTCAGTGCTGTTGCTGCTCTCTGCAGTCCCTATGTTATTGTCTATTGTGCTGGCCATGAATCTTTTCAAGACATAGTAAGTGCCCTGCTGTTTTCTGTAGTCTAAAGTGTAGCTGAGTTTAAAAAAAATGCTTTCGAAGAATACAGGAGCATCACAAGACATGTAATAGAACTGAATGAGGGTATAACATCTGCTGATTTGTGCAGGTAAGTATTATCAACTACCATGATGCCTTGCATTAGTGGGTCATCACCTTTACAATGGAGACAAAAAGGTTTTTACACCAGGGCAAAACACAGTGAAGCAACCTCATTTATATTTAAATTAGGATGAAATTAGGGGAATGCAAGTGAGGGAACCGCTGTTCATACCTACAAACTACACAGGTATACAGAAAATAGGTTGAGGGGACTTTAAAAGGTTAATGCTAGCCCAGTCTCTGAATGTTTTAGAATGTTCTTAAAATGTTAACATGTTGTTTTCTGTTTATGCACTGCATTTTTGCTTGATGACTAAATGTCTCTGTGCCACTGCACAGTAATTGCCCATTGGCAGAAGCCTTCCCAGCTGTTTCCTGCCTCTTAGGGGTACTGTGCTTTTTCTGCTGCTGCCCCTCACTTTTGGAATGGATTACCTGATTTGCTATGGTTATTTTCTTCATTTTATGTTTTAAAAAATTATTGTAAACAATATCTGTGTAATCAATGTTTATGTAATTGTAATCTTGTCTAATGTTATATTGTATTCTGTATTTGTATTGCCTGCATGCATTTTCTTGTACTGCAAACTCTTTTGGCCAGGTCAAGCTGAAAAAGGACCTTTGGGTCCCGAGTCCTTACCTGGTAAACAAACAAATAAATATAATGGGGCTATGGCCCATGACTCTGCTTCTTGGCTCGGTACAGTGGCGCATGTGTAGTTCCAGATCTTCTGATGAGCCTCTCTGGCTGCCACCAGCTGGAGGAGGCCCGTGAGCCCAGGAATGATGGCAGGGTTCCTGGGTCAAAGTGGCACAGGCTCTCTCTGGCTTTGGCATCTGGAGGCTCAGGCCACTGTTTGAGATTGGGGACAGTGGGGCTTGTTGGAGGACCACCCTCAAGGAGAGCCTCCTGATGGCTTTCACACCATCTGTCCCCAGTATCTTGCAACAGTATTGAAGCAGCAGAAAATAATCCTGTGCTGGCAGGGGCTGAGGCCTAAAAGAAGCTGCAAAACAAAAGGCATATGTGTACTGTGGAAAATCAAGGCAGTTTGCTACACTGAGGATCCAACAGCTGGTAAGCCACTGCTTCTGTGACTGTGTTGGCATGGACTATGAGCCCTAAGGAGGTACAGGGCTAGGGGCAGGCTGTCAGAGATAACTCTACCTCATTAGTGTTTAATGTCCAAGCTTGACACTGTATCTACCCTGGGAGGATATTCCCCTCCATGACTGACTTCCACAAGAGCCACTGTCTGATATTTCTGCGCCTTAACAGGGCCAGCTACACCCCAACATCCTCAATCTGTTCACAGCTGTGAGGGGAACGTAAATGTTACTGGACGGTATGCAGATTATGTCACAGAATTACCCAGGCAATAGTGTCACTAAAGTCAACTGAAAATATGGCCAAATAGTGCTATGCTAACTGTAAATATGCTGAATATCATGCTGCTAGATTTGAACCTTTACCTGGTGGGTCAGAATCATGTACAGTAATATGATTATTGCTGAATGTGATGACTAAATGATGCTGATTGATTTCTGGGCCCAAAGCGGGAGCTGTGGTCGAGGATCTGGTCACATGCTCAATGTCACTAATCCAAGCTGCGTGCACTGCTTCTATAAATAAATGTTAGAAGTTTTGCAAAGAACTTATGCCTGTAGAGTCATGCCCTGGGTCCCAAGTGATTTCGAAAAGGGTACAGTGTCTAATATCATGCAATCACAACAAGTAAATGCAACTGAAATGGAGCTGGGTGAAACGTTTTAATAAATTATTCTAGCCTTAAGTTGCCAGGTGGGGATTAACAAGTACATGTGTTTCAAAAGAAAATCTATTTTTTGACCAGCAAGGGGTGACTCCATTTGTTACCGGAGCTGTGAAAGAAGAAATATATGAAGAGATGAGAAATGGGTCCCCAACGGAGTTCCCTACAATGTCAGATGCAGAGAATGTGATGAAAGAAGAACGTGACAGGGCCAGTGGAGCCAGCAGACGTTACAAAAACTGCCAGTAGAGACAGGCAGAAACAAGAACGGTAAGCAGTCTCCCTTGCAGGAGCACAGGTAGCAATGCCAGAACAGTTCCTGCCAACGTGCACAGAGACTTTATGGACAGCGTCTTGGTGGGTCATGCCAACAGAGCTACAGGGAATGGCTAAGACTGGGACTGTATAGTTACATGGTGGGGAGGAGGGGCTCCTAATGAGATAAACCATCTAAATACCCCTAGATATGGGAGTCACCCCTGAGGTTATTGCCCACCCCTCCTCTCCACAAGGAGTTATAGCAGAGAGGAAAAAGGAGAGGTTGTGTGACACTTATGCTTCTCAGCAGTCTTAAACACATGTTCCTCTCTCCCTCCCAAGAGCAATTAGATTCTGGAACAGACTCCCCCAAGATATAATTGACCAAACAACTTTCAACAGGTTCAAAAGCAAACTTGATGCTTATCTAAATGATACAAATAACCTATAACCACTGAGAAGTGGGGATGACTCATATGGGCATATAGCCTTCTGCCATCCTAAAACCATAGTATAGTATAGTATAGTGTAGCATAGCATAGCATAGTAAAGTATAGTGTATGTTTTACATAATAACATCTGCTGCTTTGCATTATCATCAAACGGCAGAGCCCATCAATATACCGCATCATGTAAATGCAGTCAGGAAAGTAACAAGAGAAAAGGAGCAGGACAGGATAAAGTGGCAGCCACCATTTGTGCCTTTAAAGGTGGTACTATGGGGATTTACCTCCTGGGAAGTCATCGTGTGTGGCCATAGCCTGCCTGGAGGCACTCCTTGCTGTTGGGTGTCTGTTTTCTCTGCTACCTGGATGCTGCGTTGCTGTTAGTATGGATTCCTCCCCAAGAGGTCTGGAAGCCTGTGCAATAAAATATAAAGATAAAGTGTAACAGGGGTCACTGACAACCATTTCATCACCATCATCCTACCCTAGACAAAAACATGCTCATGTGCTGATAGTACCAGTGAGCAAGTGACATGGCACGCAACGCCTCAGGCTGACAGTCTTTAAGGTATATACTATCAGATCTATGACCTTGTCAATACATGCTATTTGAAATAACATAGCACCAGTAGTAAAACAATAAAAACACCAAGTGATTGTTGCATAATATTGAATGAAGAACAACATACATAAATCAATATTTCTCTCGTATTTATTTATTTTTTTATTTATTTATTTGATTCTAGGATTTCAAGTACCTTTGAGCCAAGGCTCTTCTACAAAGGTTCCACGTCTCATGTTACAGTAGACAACATAAATTGCAATAGGAAAAATAACATTGGGATTGATTTAGAGACAGGACGCAAACCCATACTGTGCTGGGAAGGGGACAAGGAATTAGGAGAGAGAGAGGATGGGAGGGAAAAAGTAAAATTGGGGTGGTAGAAGGAGATAATAGAAGGAAACCAGGGATGGGATAGGGGAGGAATGGAGGGGGGGAGATAGTGAGGTGAGGTGAGGTCGGGGACAGTGGGGTCAAGCGGCCATGGCGGCATTGTCTGGTGGATAAGAGAATGAGAAGGGGGCCCAGGGAGGGCAGGTGCGAGAAGGGGCCAGAACCCCACCCAACAGGTAACAGGAGGAGTGCCGATTTGTTAGCCAGGGCAGTCACAGGCGCTGGAGGCAATGAGGGTCATAAATAGACAGGTAAACACTAAGCCATAACTGGGTGTGCATTAAAGGATTTAAATGCACACCCAAGGAGAGTGAGGCATGAGCCCAAAGGCTGAGTGTCTTTATGACTCTGGGAAGTGCATTCAAATTCTTCAACGCACACCCTGGAATGGTTTATTGTGCATTTAAAATGGCTTGCTGCTCTTTTGTATTATATGTAAATGATACGTTTACATTTTTTTTCATGTATGTCATGTGTTAAATACATTTTAAATAACAAAATATATGCATGAAATAATCCCTGATCTATGTAGTTAATGAGGCTGTTTTGCTTTGGTAAATGACTTCCAACACCTGGCTGTGCAGTGCTAGGAATTTAATGCACAGTCAGGTGACGTCTCTCGGCCAGTAAAGTTTGTAGATTTGTGCTACAATTTTATAATACTGTATATATACACAATACAACTGGATAACACATCTCTACAATTAAAAAAATTAAACAACAGCTCCTTCATGAAATATTGTAAAAAAATGCAGGTGATTAGGAGGTTGAGGAAAAAAGATCCTTTTGTCAATACGCACATTTGTATATACACTGATAATACCAAGCAGACATGGTCTTTCCTTTTAATTTTTCCAACCCTATGAAACATGGGGAATCTTTTTCCATCCCTATGAAACATGGGGAATCTTTTTCCATCCCTATGAAACATGCGGAATCTCTAGTTTTGTTCTCATCGATCAAGTTTTGAAGAGATGAAGAACTTCCTGATGTAAAGGAATTTCCACATTTTACAATGAAGAAGAAATGTATATAGGCTTTACAAGATGCTATACATGACTTGCTGGAGCAACCACGAAGCTGCTAACTGTACTGTTATACAGGGAGCAGGAGAGCTGATGTCACTTTGATTTTTACTTTCTTCTTTTTTTTCCTCTTCCCTTAGCTAGTGCTTCTCTTTAGGTGTGACAGGGAGTTGAGAAAGAGAGCCGTAGTGTAGAAGAGGCAAGAGCTTAAACAGCTAAGGGGAGCAGGATAGCAAATAACTCATTTGCAGGGGTGCCCAGGGTTGAAACCGGAAACAGGGCTGGGTTTGTTGAATTACCAGCTGTTTTTTTTTTTTTTTTTTTTTTAACCGATTGTTTTTGTTTCCAGCGAATGCTGGCTGTGGAGAGCCTCCACCCACCCCTGAGTCATCCTCATTTTACTCACAGGTGTTGACAGTTTCCAGCCTACTTGCAGGAAGAGGTGAACCCACACCAAAAGGAGTAACAGAGGAAGGAGGGGAAAAGGGAGAAAGGAGGGGACAAAAACAAATTCTTACCTTAGCAGGGAACAGATCACAGCTAGAAGATTCCATAGGGGCAAGGAGTAGAATAATAAAGGGTCAGGCTAAAGATTCAGGAAAGACAAGGTAAATGGAGCTTGCCAGAATAGAATAAGAGAAGAGGGGAAAAAACACAGCAAGAGGGATTAGGCAAGAGCCAGGGGTAAAACAACAACTTAAAGACTCAGACTAGAACTTCGGGAAAGGCAGGGTAAAGGGAGACTGGAGGAACAAAACAAGCAAAGAGCACCTACAGTATAAAGACAGAGGGAAAAGAAGAATAGCAGTAGCAGGATGTGGGGAGTGGTGCAATGCAGTGGATGAGGGGAAAGCCATATTCAGGCAAACCTTCTAGAAGCTGAGGTGCTGCCCTATCTATGTACACCTCTCTGGACAGAGGGAAGAGGTGGCAGACTCAGAGCGGAAGTAATCTGGGTCAGGAGTGCCTTCAACCCCATCTAGAGACCACCCAGTCCAACTCCTTTGCTTCAAAGGATGCCAAGAAGGGGAGGCACTTGGACAATGGTGGGCTCAGGGAGGGTTAGGGAAGTTGAGCAGAGGCACATCCCAAGGCTTATCCCACTACGTAACTCCTAAGCCACACTGGCAAAAGGGGACTGCCAAAATGAGGCACGCAGAGAAATGGAAAGGACGGATGTGGAGGTCAACCTGGGTGGTGACCTCAGTGGGGAGAGCAGAGGACCCCAGAGAAGGAGGAATTAAATCCAGGTGGGGGGCTCAATCATGAGGGGCATGCAGCTAGAAACAGGACAAGGGGAGGATAGGAAGATGAGGTGCCTACCAGGTGCCACTGCAAGGAGAGATGGGAGAAAGATCCTAGGGATCACTGGGATGGCAGGACGGGAGGGTGAGCTGGATGTCATTATCTACTTAGGAACAAATGACCTGTCCAAGGAGGAGTCAGAGGTAGTACAGGAAGAGTTCAGGAGACTGGGGAGGGGTCTGAAGCAGTAGCTACATCCATCACCTACTCAGAGGTACTACCTGTAAAGGATATGGGCGAGCATAGCAGCATACACACCAGGAACTTCAATGCATGGCTGAAGAATTGGAGTGACAAAGAAGGATTTGGATTCATTGGAGACTGGGGGCCCACCTGGAGGAATAGAGGCTTATTCAAGGCTGATGGCCTGCATCCATCCGGGAGAAGAACTGAGATCCTCAATGAAAAGTTAGATGCTACATTGGAAGGCATTTAAACTAGCCAAAAGGGGGGGGGGGGCAAAATGGTAGGCAGGGAAGTTAGCTGTCTACCCCAGAGGCTAGCAGTAATATTGGGTAGTAGGAGGGGGATAAATCACAGGAAATCCAAGTCCGAAGGAGACAGAATAGGGATGACAGAAGGAAAACGGGAAGCAAACACAGAATAGAAAATAAAGACAGGATGACACATGGGAACAGGTCATCTGGAAAAAACATCTGGTAGGCAATGTCCACAAATGCCAAGAGCTTGGGCAATAAAGTTGCAGAATTGGAAGCCATCATGATGGAGGAAGACCTGGATTTGGTGGCAGTAACAGAGACATGGTTCAAAGGAAACATAGACTGGGAGGCAGTGATACCGGTGTACACCCTATTCAGGAGGGACAGGGAGGGCAAAAAGGAAGGGGGTAGCATTGTACATAAGGGACACTATTAGAACCACAGAGATACCAAGGGAAGG